>CM027119.1:37071143-37769683 GCA_015476505.1 Urochloa ruziziensis | reverse complement strand
ATCGCATGCCTTACGTAAAAATCAATTGCAAGGATGCAATATTAATTGCAAAATCAAGTCTGGCCGTCGACTAATTTTAGCCTCACGACCGAGTGCTCTCTGCCCCTGAACACTAGCTCAGGAACCCACAAATTTGTTAGCGTAACAGAACCGAAAGGTCATGCTACATTTCAGCCCATTTAGGCCCACTACTCCCGCAAAGTCCGTTGTTTCCTAAGGAACCTAACGGCTGCTTTACGGAAGGCGAAATATCGCGAGATATCACGACTCCTTACCGCACCTTTGAATTCAAAGCGACGGGACGTGCCTGCGTCGGTTGAGTTCCCGAGACAAGCATCGCGCCGCGCGCGGGAGGAACGGTTCATTCCATTATTTGCCATCCCCGCCGCAATCTTCTTCCTTTACTCGCCATTTGCCTTCCCAGCGCTCAAGTTGTCCTCCGCGCACGAGAGCAAACCCTAGATCCACTCCCGCAGCTTTCATCCTCAACCTTCAGCCCCCGCTCATCGCCATGGCGCCGAAGAGGAAGGAAGCCCCGAAGCGGAAGGAGAGGTCGCCAGGAAGGGCCCGGTCGGCCAAGGCCAAGGCCGCCATTGAAATCGCCGTTGATCGCGCCGCTGAGTGGAGGGAGTCCATCACCACCACCAGGCGCCTCGAGCAGCACGTCGTCGATGGCATCCTCCCTGACCAGCGAACCGCCGAGTGGCGCGCAGCCTCCGGTGAGTCTTTCCCCACCCCAAATTCCTCTGATTTGGTGGTGTTTGAGTCTTTTGTTCTGCGCGGCTTTGGCGTGCCCGCGCATTCTTTCCTCCGCGGGCTGCTGCACTTCTATGGGATCAGTCTTTGCGCACTGAGTCCCAACTCCATTCTTCACATCGCCATCTTCATCGAACTCGGGAGTATTTTGATATCCCTTTCCTTACCTCCAATAAGGGGTGGCAGTCCGAGTGGTTTTACGTAGGAAACCACTCGCCTGCCATCTCTCCAGAAATCGATTCACGTCTTGTTCCCTCCCAGTCCTGGACTGCTCTTCCCAAGGAGAGTGAGATGGATGAGGTTCGGGAACTCCTGGGTCTCATAGCCTAGTTGAAGGACAGAGGGTTGTCTGCCGTCGGAGTGGCAGCCAACTTCGTGCTACGCCGGATCTAGCCCCTCAAGCAGCGGGCTCATCCGGCGTATGAGTACTACGCCGAGGGGGACAACACGCGTGAAGCCCCCGAGCGTGTCGACAAAGTCCAAGCCGCAGCTCGGCTTGGCAAATTCTTCGCGACAGGAACTTCCCTGAGGACTACTGATTGTCCTCCGGCGTTCAACTTAGGGAATCCACGCCCTGAGGTATTAAACCAGTCTGTTGCTGTTTTTTATTTCAATTCCACCCATTGGGTGTAATCTCAGAACTGAACCCAACTTTTGCAGGGTCGAGCTGCCTTTGTATCCCTCCCTCCTTTGCCTGAAATGCCGAAGGGAGTGGATCAACCGGCTCGGCGCAGGGCCGTTGGAGCTGAAGAAGCAGTCGGAGGAAGTGAGAGTGACCTGCACGACTCTGATATCACTCTGTCGTCCTCTCCTTCTCCAGACGTGCTATCTCCGAGTGGTGGGAAGGCTGCCCATGTCCCGAAGAAGCGGAAGGTTTCAACGGGGATCGTGATTGGGGATGCGCCAAGCCGCCGCCAACTCCTCCTTTCTGAGTCGTCTGACTCGGAAGAAGACGAAGCTGCGGTGCCGAGTCGTCAATCCCGCCCCCAATCATCAGCTCGGAGCAGTCTCCCCATGCAGTAGTACCTCTGAGTGCTGCAAGTCCGAGGGACCTTCCTTCCCCCACTCGGAAAGGAAAGCGCCCGAGAATGCGCGTATCTACTCTGTAAGTATCATTATCATCTCTTGATTTTCCTTTATGCTCTTCTGTGAGTAATCCTTATGTGCTTTATCCTGTAGCACGCCGTCTGAGATCCCCTTTGTGGGTCCTGTGCCTCAGTCGGCCGTTGAGACAGAGATCCCGTCAATCCAAATGCCAGAGGTGCCGACCCACTCGGCTGATCTTCTCAGCGATCAGCCTGTGGGTCCACCACCAGAGTCGCTGCGAGCACCAACCCCGCCTCCACCGAGTCCTACACCGGCGTCGCCGACCCCACCGCCAGTTCCCCAAGGCAGCCCCCAGCCTGCTCCCGTGGTTGAACCGACTGCAGCAGTGGAGGAGCCCCAGACTGCGGCGGTCGGAGTTGCTTCTGCGGTGGTCGACGCTTTGGGTGATGGTGCTCCCATGACTCCTCTGGAGGAGTTCATGTCGCTCCATCTTCGTATGGGCCAGATAGCCAAGGTATTTCCTGAGCCACTTATCTTGTTGAGGTCAAGTACCGAGTGGTACATCTATTTGTATTGTCATCTGACTTGTCTTTGCAGGACTTAGCTGCTGATGCCGAGGCGAAATCCTCGGTTATTCAAGAACTTTCTTCTGCAGTCGCTAAGGCCGACTCCTTGGCGGCCCGAGTGACTGAACTCGAAGCTGCTGCGACCCAACACCAGGCTGAGTTGGAGGAAGCCCAGCGCACCACTCGCGATCTTCGCGGAGAGGTGGAGCAGGCTAGACTCAACGAAGCCCAGGCCATGCACGAGCTCAGAGGTATGTTATTCTCTGTTTGTTTTTCAGTCAGACGTGAATATATTATCCAGATCTAACTTTCTGTAGATTATCGGTATCGGATTATGTCCCAATTCGCAGAGCTCATTGCCAAGGTGGCTCGGCTGCAAGGCGAGGCGGAGGCACTGCGCACCGAGAGGATCGCGCTGGAGGACGCTATCCGAGTGGTGGCGGAGGAGATCGAGCCGGAGGCGTCATCATCTTCGGCTTCTATCCTCGACCGCGTTCGGGCGCTTCCACGCTTCTTCCGGCGACAGCACTGCTCCATCAGCCAGGCCAGCTGTGGTCATGTTCTGGTGGTGCTCAAGTCTCTGTTCCCGGCATCGGACCTGGAGCCACTCAGCCGCGGATACGCTGCCGGCACCTCCGAGGATGACGTGGGCAGACTGCTCCTTGAGGTCGAGCCTATCGCCAATGTCCTGTCCAAGGATGTTGTTGATGACTCTGATGAAGCGGCCCCGTCTGGTGTTGGTGACCCTGCAGTTTAATGTACATAGAATATTTGTAGTATTTGATAGAAGTAGAACTTTTGAACAATGTTTAAGCTTTTGCTATTGTGTATAAGTTTTATGGGACTACTACTCCCTTTCTTTCTGCGCTGGCCTTAATTTCTGAGTGGTTGACCTGTTACGGAGTAGATTAGCCTCGTTGGTCTCAGTCTCATGCCGCAGAGTCTTTGTCGTACGTTTAGAGCTTTGACTTGGCGAGTACTTTCCCTCTCGATTTAAAGTTTGTTCCACTCATACTTTATGTGCATGACGCGAAAGAGGCAATTCGAGTAGTAGAAATAGATGAAAGATGAAATCAACTTTATTGATAACTCATTATAAACTTGCCGAGTCGTGACTGGGGATGATTACCCTCCAAAATCACTCGAAAAAAACAAATCTAAACAAAAAAGTAAAATACATAACTGAATCAGGCGTAGAAACACTGTAAGTGCTCGATGTTCCATGGATTTGGGATGTCTACGCCGTCTTCCGTCATGAGGCGGTATGAGCCTGGGCGACTCACTGACTTGATGATGTATGGCCCCTCCCAAGGGGACGCAAGCTTTTGCGCGCCCTTGGTGTCTTGCTTCCTCCTCAGAACCAAGTCGCCTGCTTCAAAGGACCTCTGCTTAACTGATCGATCGTGATAACGTCACAGGACCTGAGTGTAACGTGCGGCTTGGATCTGGGCAGCCAATCTCTTTTCCTCGATGCTGTCGAGGTCTTCAATGCGCGCCACTTGCGCGTCGTATTCGTCATAGAACTCCACTCGGGGGGAGCCGTATGCGAGGTCCGTTGGTAAGATAGCTTCCGAGCCGTAAACCAGAAAGAACGGGGTTTGCTTCGTGGCACGACTCGGCTGGGTGCGCAGCCCCCAGACTACAGCTGGCAACTCTTTGATCCATCGTCCGTCATGTTGCTTCAGCTGCTTGAATATCCGGGCCCTGAGCGCCTTGATTATTTCGCCATTGGCTCTTTCGACTTGGCCATTGGCCCTTGGGTGCACCACGGATGCAGGGCATAGCTTGATGCTCCTCTCGCTGCACCAGTCTTTAAACTCCTGCGCCACGAAGTTCGTACCATTATCTGTGATGATACGATTTGGGACTCCGAAGCGGTGGGTGATGTCGGTGAAGAACTCGATGGTCTTGGCTGTCGTGTGCTTTCTGACTGGTTTCACCTCAATCCACTTGGTGAACTTGTCAATAGCTACAAGGACATGGTCAAAACCACCAGGAGCCTTCTTGAACGGACCAATCATATCCAAGCACCAACAAGCGAAGGGCCAGGACGCTGGTATGGTTTGCAGCTGTTGTGCGGGTGCGTGTATTTGCCTTGCAAAATACTGACATCCTTTGCAGCGCCGCACGATGTTTTCTGAGTCTGCTACGGCAGTCGGCCAGTAGAAACCAGACCGGAAAGCTTTACCAACGATGGTTCTAGCCCCGGCGTGATTACCACAGATTCCTTTGTGTATGTCTGTCAAGAGCTCTATACCCTCTGCGCGACTTACGCACTTTTGGAGGATTTGGGAAGCTCCAGATCGACGATACAACTTGTCTCCAATGATGACATAGCTTTTGCTGCGCCGCACGATTTGTTCGTGGAGCGAGTTTAGATCTTTGTCTTCCGCGACCTCTGCGGGCAATATGCCGCTGTCAAGATAGTCGATGATCTGGGTCCTCCAGTCCAAAGCTTCATCTACCACTAATGCGGCTGACTCCGGAGATTCTCCGACTTGTTGCTCCGCGACAGTGCCATCCGGGTTTATCTTGATAGATGGTTTGACAAGATCTTGTATGAAAACTCCAGGTGGGACGCCTTCACGGGTGGACCCCATCTTAGCGAGCTCATCTGTTGCCTTGTTATGGTCGCGCACCACGTGATGGAACTCTAAGCCATAGAATTTCCCTTCCAGCTTCCTGATTTCCTCGCAGTAAGCGTCCATCTTCTCGTTGGTCCTGGACCAATCCTTGTTTACCTGGTTTATGACCAGGGCAGAGTCCCCGCGTACCATCAGGCGTTTGATACCCAAAGATACTGCAATGCGGAGACCGTGCAAGGCTGCTTCGTACTCGGCTGCGTTGTTGGATACTGGGAACATGATTTGAAGGACATATTTTAATTCCTGTCCACTTGGAGAGATCAGGAGTACGCCTGCGCCGCCTCCTTTTATCTGGAGGGAGCCATCAAAGTACATCTCCCAGTACTCAACTACCTCGTCGTCAGCCGGAGCTTGGTTTTCTGTCCAGTCTGCTACGAAGTCGGCCAAGACCTGAGACTTGATAGCAGTACGTGGAATGAAGGTTATGTGGTGGGCAGCCAATTCTATTGACCACTTGATGATTCGGCCGCTGGCGTCTCGGTTATGGAGGATTTTCCCTAAAGGATTTTCGCTCACCACCGAGATTGGATGGGCCTCGAAGTAGTGTTTCAGCTTTCTTGCTGAGATGAGAACTCCGTAGAGTAATTTCTGCACATGGGGGTAGCGTACCTTAGATACGGTCAGGACCTCACTGACGAAGTAGACTGGTCGCTGAACTCCATATGCGTGTGCTTCTTCAGGACGCTCGACCACTAGTACCGTGCTAACCACTCGGGGAGTGGCAGAGATGTAGAGGTAGAGCTGTTCTCTTGGTTGAGGTGGGACGAGGATGGGCGGACTCTGCAGGTAATCTTTGAGCTCCTGGAAAGATTGCTTCGCCTCGTCATCCCACACGAACTTGTCCTGCTTCTTGAGCAGTTTGAAAAACGGCAATCCGCGAACGCCGAGTCGTGATATGAAACGACCGAGCGCTGCCATGCATCCAGTAAGCTTCTGCACATCCTTTTGACAGGTTGTTGGTAGCATCTTGGTGATGGCCGTGATCTTCTCGCGATTTGCCTCGATCCCGCGGTTGCTGACCATGAAGCCGAGTAGTTTACCTGAGGGTACTCCGAAGACACACTTTTCCGGGTTGAGCTTCCACCGGAATACGCGCAGGCGTTCGAAGACCTTTGTCAGATTTCCTATCATGTCCTCGGGGTTCATGATCTTGACCATGATGTCATCGATGTAAGCTTCTACTATGTCTGGGATCAATTGATCCAGACATGCTTGAATCGTCCTCTGATAGGTTGCGCCTGCGTTCTTCAGACCGAAGGCCATTGTGTTGTAACAAAAGGCACCGAACGGCGTGATGAACGCAGTCTTTATCTGATCTTCCAGCTTCAGGCCTATCTGGTGATAGCCTGAGTAGCAATCGAGAAAGCAGAGCAGGGCGGAGCCTGCCGTGGAGTCAACGACTTGATCAATGCGGGGGGAACGAAGGGGTCTTTAGGGCAAGCTTTGTTGAGATCTGTATAATCGACGCACATTCTCCAATCATTATTATTCTTTTTTCTTACAAGAACTGGATTAGCTAACCAGTCGGGGTGGAACACCTCCTGAATAAAACCAGCCGCTAACAGCTTTGTAATCTCTGCCCTAATCGCCTCCTTGCGGTCCTGCGCGAATCGACGAAGCCTCTGCTTGATCGGTTTGGCAGTCGGATTGACCTTCAAGGAGTCCTCGGCAAGTTCCCTTGGGACACCTGGCATATCGGATGGTTTCCACGCGAATATGTCGGCGTTTTCCCTTAGGAATTTGACGAGCACTTCTTCCTATTTGGGGTCTAATTCTGCCCCGATGATGGCCGTCTTCTTCGGGTCATCCAGGTCCAGAGAGATCCTCTTCAGCTCCGTCTCCTTGCTTGGCACGATGGCTTCTCTTGCTGGCTTCTTGGTGGGGATCTCTAAAGAGTCCTTGTCCACCTCCTGTGATGCAGCCAGTACTTGCTCCATGCGCTTGGACATGTCCAGGGCAGCTGCCGCGTTGAGGGTTTCCTGTTCGCATGTGTAAGCGACTCGGATGTCCCCCAAGACGGTAATTACGCCTTTAGGTCCTGGCATCTTGACCTGCAAGTAGACGTAGTGAGGAATCGCCATGAACTTGGTGAGCGCCGGCCTCCCAAGGATGGCGTGGTATGCAGTTTCAAAGTTTGCCGCCGTGAACTGCATATGCTCGGTCCGGTAGTTGTTCCGGTCTCCGAAGGTAACGGGCAATGTGATGTGCCCGAGTGGTTCCGCCCCCTCTCCCGGTATCAGACCGTAGAATGTGGATTGGGGGGACTTAGGTCGAGAGTAGTCAGGCCGAGCTCCTTCAATGTGTTAGCAAAGAGGATGTTCAGGCCACTGCCACCGTCGACTAGTACCTTGGTGAGTCGAACGTTGCGGATCGTCGGGGCTACTACCAAGGCGTGGGACCCGGGCTTCGGTATGAAGTTTGGGTGGTCCTCCCGGGTGAAGGTGATCGGAACTTCCGACCACTTAAGGTACTCAGGTACCGGTGGTTCCCTCGCGTGCATGACCTGGCGATGGGTGAGCTTCTGCTGGCGCTTCGACTCGAACTCTGGTCCGCCATAGATCATGCGAACCACTCGGTCGGCTTCCTGGAAGTCGTCGCCAGGCCCGTCGTTCCGCCTGTCATCTCGCGGGGAACCATCGTTCCTCTTTCTGTATGGAGGGCCTCTGTTGCCCCCAGTGAAGGCTCGCTTGAGCCCGTAGCACTCTCGTGCCGAGTGCTTGTGCTTGTGGTAAGGACATTGCTCATCGAGCATGCGCTGGAAATCCTCTGGAGTTACCCGGCCTCTGGACCGGTCCAGGGCGGCGACCATATCTCCCTCGCTCTTCTTCTTACGAGGGTGGCTGTCGGTGCGCCGATGGTCGTCGTGTCGGTCTTCGTCCTCGCGGCGGTCGCGCTTGCGGGTTGTCTTGTTCTCTTCTTCCCAGCGGCTCCTGATCTCGCTGAGTTG
Organism: Urochloa ruziziensis; assembly: GCA_015476505.1. NCBI lineage: Eukaryota > Viridiplantae > Streptophyta > Magnoliopsida > Poales > Poaceae > Urochloa > Urochloa ruziziensis. The sequence goes on along the minus strand of CM027119.1, from coordinate 37,761,722 downwards.
TTCCTTTTCCGCGATCTCTGCGTCCGCCCACGTGCTAGCAATCCGGAACATGTCATTGACAGTCGCGGGTGGCTTCCGAGTCCACTTGTGAATCAGTCTCCCATCGGAGATGCCGTGCTGGAAGGCTGACATAACCTCCTGATCTGTCACGTCCGTGATGGAGTTGCGCTTCTCTGAGAACCTGCGCACGAAGTCGTGCAGGGTCTCGTTCTTGCGCTGCCTGATCTGACTGAGGAGCCGCTTGCTCCCGGGCCTTTCCCAGGTACCGAGATAGTTACCGACAAAGAGTTCGGTAAGCTGCTCCCAGTTGTCGATGGTGTCCTGTGGGAGTCCTGCCAGCCAGTTGCGGCAATCCTTGGTGAGCATGATGGGAAGGTAATTCGCCATCACGTCCTCGTCGCCGCCGGCCACTTGTACGGCGGTGTAGTAGATCTGAAGCCATTGAGATGGATCAGATTTCCCGTCGTACTTGTCGATGTCCGACAGCTTGAAGCCTCTGGGCCATGTCACGCTTCTCAAGCGCTCGGTGAACGACTGGAATCCGCCGATCCGACCTCTAGGGCGGGAACCGCTCGGACCCGATCCGTTTGTTGTTCTTGGAGGAGTGCTATCCCCCTGCGATCCCGGTCCCTGGGCGGGGAACGGGTCCTCCGATAGTTTCGAGTCCTGGGTGGAGTTCGGTCCCGTCGGTAGGTCCTGCTGCGCGGTGGAGTTCGCTCCCTTGGCGGAGTCGGCCGCCTGGGTGGTGGAAGCGCTTGTCCTCGTGGCGGAGTGTGACCGCCGTTGTTGCCACGCCTTGGGCTACCGGAAGGGTCAGAGTAGTCTGACTCCGTCGAGTAGCCGCTCCTGTTGGAGTTACGACGGGGATCTGCATGATCCCGATCGTACTCTTCGCGCCGTCGGATTTCCTCACGATGGCGCTCTTCGGTGCTGTTGCGGATGACGTTCCTCGCGTCTCGATCTCTGTTGATCGTGGTGCGAAGGTCTTCATCATGATCCGATCCGCCGCTGGCCCGGTGTCGAGACGGACCGGGCTCAGGAGCGCCCGCGGTCGCTCTGCCCTGCATCTGGTGAACCTGGACGGAGGCGGCCTGCACGAGAGCCCTTACCTTTTCCAGACCCGGAGTGCTGGGTGGCAGCCGACTGATTTCCTCGTTAATAGTAACGAGGTTCTGGACTGGCGTCTCATAGACGTCGTATCCGTTGAACTCGAACATGCCGTCGCGCATCAAGTTCCGGGTGCTCCTCCGGTCGTGCTGATCCCGTTGGCGACGATGATCTTCAGAGTGTGGTTCCTGGAGTCGAGCAGTACCAGATCCTGACGCGGTGGTTCCGTGCGGTCGTGTGGCTCTGCGAGTCGCCCGACTGGCGTTGCGTCCTCGACGCTGGTCCCTGGCTTCAGTCGTCTCCTCGGCTGGAGTGACCTCGTCTTCTGAGACAGGGTTGGTTGGCGTTGCTGGCGCCACCATATAGCAGTATGACCCGACTCCTTCTTGCGCGAGGTAGTCTTCCTCGGACTCGAAGAAGTCGGATGTGGGCGTATAACGCTCCAAACCACTCGGAGTTAGTTCTCCGAGTGATCCTAGCAGTTTCGGCTCTGTAGAGGCGTCGGACACTGTGTATCCTTCCGGCAGATCGTCCAGAATTGAGGGTCCCTGTGGATCTAACTCATAGGAGTCGCTCCCAGAGAGGTACTCATCCGCCTGGACGATGTCCTTCATCTTCTGTTTCTGAGCGAGCGTGCAAAAGCAAGGGGTCTGGACAGTAATGACCTCAGGGCTCTGGACGCGCACTGGTTGAGCGTTTACGCTCTACGATGACTCGGCGACACGACTCTCAGGAGCCAGATCGGAACCGAGTGATTGTAGATCTGTTCACAACTGATTGGGCCTCGCGTTTCGCGATGGACTCAGCGGGGAAGAGTCGGCGCGATCAGATGCGATCGGACCGGACTGGGCCGTGATGGCCGAAGTCGGCGCCAGAGAGGAGACCTCCGTGGCGACCGTAGCTCCTGCCGCTTGGGTATCCAAGGCGGCGGTGATGACGTCCCCGAACTGGATCTCGACTTCGTCGACGTCCGGGAGGTTGCAGCTGTCCAAGATCTTGACTCGATCCATCAAGCTTACCAGATTGATCTCGGCGATATCCCCAACCTGGCGCGCCACTGTCGGTGATATTATCTCCGGCAGTCTTCCACGGGGTAGCCCATGGAAGTGATTTGTAATGCAGGGAAGATCGCAAAGATCAGAAGCAAGATGGTTAGGATGGACAGACACAAGGGTTTATACAGGTTCGGGCCGTCGACTCGACGTAATACCCTACGTCCTGTTTTGGGGTGTTGTATTGCGTGGGATTCGCTATGAGTTGAGATGTGGTGAGTTTCGATGTTTTGGTGGGGGTCCCTGCCCACCTTATATATCGGGGGGCAGGGTTACAAGTCGGTTTGTAGCCGATCCTATCTCTAAGAATCCTTTCCTTCTTTACAATAATTCCTATTCCAACTATAACTTCTCCTTCCAGATCCTTCCTCCGTGCGCCGACTTGTCCCGCACGTCTTCAGGTCCAGAACGATGGGCTGGGCTGCCCCCTTTTGGTGGGCTGCCAGGCTTGCTCGTGAGGTACCCGGGTACTATATATTCCACAAGACTCCACCTCCACCATCCCCTCTGCTCATTCCCCACTACGTTTCGAATCAGCAGGAGAAAATTCTGATAATCGATCCCCTGACCCCGACACCCCCGACCAAGCAGTTACCTCAAAACCCCACCCAAATCTAGGCAAAACCTACCTAGTAGTGGGACCACGGGATAAGATGCTGAAAGTTCTCCACCGACATGGACTAACAGAAGAAGATGTGGGGCCCTCTCGCTTGGGATCGCCTTCCCCATAGTTTGGAGGGTAATGCTCAGTATAGGCGAAGGGATTACGAGAATAGTAAAAAGGAAAAGGAAACGAGTGGGAATATGTACTTATGTACAGGAAATAAGAGTTGTAAAATAGTTTGTGTAATAGGGGAATGCTCCAAATCATACAGTATGCTTAAATAAAGGAATGTTTGTGCAAGAAAGATGGACCGTTGGAACGAGGTTCGGTTCTGCGGTGACCACCACCAGGGATTTCCAGCCTTGCTACGCCAATGCCTTCAGGATCTTCGATTTGATTCACAACATACCCAATTCTATGGAAGTATGTATGGGTTAAATCATGAGCAAGGAACTGCCATGATTACCCTTACTGTGCCAGCTGCACCTGAGAATCCGGATCGTCACCCTACCAATGTAATGGTAGTAGAAAACTCACTTGATCTAGCTATGCAGTCAGCCGCTCAAAAAATGTTGTGTCAACTGCACACCGAAAACCCTGACCGCTTCGCAGATTCTCCGTACCGATTACTGCCCAGAATGCTACATGGGCAAGGACCGGAGAACATAACACGGATAGCCGAAGAAATGGAAGAAGCACCCGGCAACGAAGATGACTCGTGTTGTAAAGTCACTGGGCAATATGTCCTAGCTCAACACAAGTACATCCTGGCTTTAGAAGGACAGCGAAGAGGTTATAATCTGCAACTCGAAACTAGTGCCAGAGTTCTAAAAGAACTAAGGGAAGACATTGGAAAAGGAGAATTTAGACAGATGGTATTGAAAGGACAGACCGCGACTTATGAAAGAATGCTAGAACATCAAGGAGAACGATGCCGACGTTACCAGCAATAGCGAGACGGCCTAAAAGAAAGATTACAAGTTTTGCAGACAGAATATAAGCAGTTACAAAACTCCTTCCATGAGCAAATTGGTGCTCTTCAAAGCCAAGTAGAATCCCTAACCAAGACCGACATCGGAAATCAAGCCAAAAGAAACAAGGAGTTGAGATATCGTCTAGGTCGCCAGCGTAGCCATCTGGCGGACAATCAAATCCATCTTACTACCCTGACCCAAAAGGTGATATATCTGCAAGACAAAGTAAGAAGAATGAAGATGGGATGGCAACAATCAGATACTGGAAGACTTCAAGAGATAGAGCAAATGCTCTACCAAGTACCTATGAAATTTAGGAAGGAGATCAAGCCGACCACGTACACCATCCCTATCACTACCCTGGATTTAGGAGCATGCGATGATGAAATTCACCCTGCACCTCCTCTAACAACGGAGGCACAAATGGCAGCTACTATCGCACTCCGAATGATTCCAGGATCAAAGACTACATCCGAGAAAGATCGAATCATCCAAGAGATTTACCGTGACCCAGCTGAGGAAGAATACCTAGGAGAAAGAGCTGAGACTCCCGAAGAAGAGGACCCGCTGCCAGATGAAGACATCTTCTACTCCATCTAGGGTAATAAACAAGATAATATGTAAAAATGTAAATAGGAAGTGCGAACTCTACGACGCTAGAATAATGTTCAGGCCTGGGTATATCCCAGATGTACAAATCTGTGTGGAAGGAAATTGTTCAAAATGTAAAAATTTCCTTCAATAAAAATTGTTTGACGTTTGAACTAAGGACCAACCCCATACGAATAAATCCACCCCTCGAAACACCTTGAAACCTTGATTCTCCTATTCCTACCTACCTTTTAAAAAAAAATATACCCTAACCAAGTTGCTTAAGTGGGGTAGACTTAACCCCAGAACCAATCAAAAGAAAACCCTTGACTACCCTTACCCCCTCCCCTCCACCAAATTATTTTCCTAACCCACATCAAGCCCCATTCACCCCAATCCAAAGAAGAATAACCATTGAATACCTACAGGAACACTTCTCAGAGCTTCTAAAAGAATCATCATACCAAAACAAAAATGAGAAGTGATCCTTCTGAAAATACCTCGCCCAAAAACCCTACCTTTAACCAATAACCACCCTCCAATCTCGAGGACGAGATTTCTTTAAGTGGGGTAGATCTGTGACACCCTCAAAATTAATAAGGATTATTAATTTAATTAATAGATAAATTATTAGATTTATAAGGACTATTATAGGCTAGAATGAGAAATATTAGGAATTATAGAATATAAAATAATAATAGAAAAATAAAATCAAGTTCTACAACTTGGGTGCTTCATAAGGATTGAAATAGTATCGGAAGCCCTAGACTCAAATTAAAAAGAACCTAGTTCAAATTTGAATTCAAAAACTCATTTCAAACCCTTTAGAAAAATAAGGAAAAGAATTTTAAGCTTGGCGGGCCGGCCAGCCGCGGCCCAAACCCCTAAAGTCTGCTCTAGGCCCTCCAACTCCCTCCCCTAGCTCGCTTCCGCGCGGCCCAGCCCAGCGCCTCTCCCCCCTCTCAGCCTCTCCCCGCGAAGCCCATCCCACGTCCCCCAACTCTCAGCCCAGCCCACTTTCCCTCCTCCTTCTTCCTCCTCTCTCTTCTCCGTTCCTTCCCCCTCTCTCATTTCTCCGGCGCCGGCGCCGCCGTCGCCCATTCCGCCACCGCATCGCCCCCAACCCTCGTGGCAGCCGCGGATCAGCGCCACGCATCCACCTCCTCCTCCATCCCGCAGCACCCGTGCCCTCGCCGCCGTCGACCGATCTCCACCTTGCGGCCAGGATAGGCTCGACAAGGGCGCGCAGGGCGCGTGTCAGTACTACGCGAGGCCACCGCACAAGAAGTGCGGCGCCGACACCCCCTCCCCGGCCATCCGCACTACGCGTCGCACGCCGGCGAGCTTGCCGCGCCGCGTGGAGTCGCCCCGCTGCCCCGGTGAGCCCCCAGGGAGCATCGCCGGGCTATAAATAGCCCTACGCGTGCCCTGGATGGAGCTCACCTTCACCACACCACACCACACCGCCACCGCTGCCGCCACCACAAGCACAGGAGCGCCGCCGCGCTGCTCCGGCACCCCCGCCACCGCCAAGTTCCTGATTTCCCCTCCGACCGCCGCGACGTCACCTAGAACACCTTGCGGAGGCCAAGGAGCGTAGCGATGTGCTCTGGAGGACGCCCGTGCCCTGAGCAAGCGCCGCCGAGCACCGCCGCCGTGAACCGCAAGCACCGCCGCACGCCGACGCCGCTACCCCGGCCATCTCTCGCCCCAGCCACACCGTGGTAAGCGCCCTGCCCTGCCACCGCTTTCCCCGCCCTCTTTCTCCCCTTTCCAATGCCTGACTAGGCCACGGCCGGTTGCCATGCGCGCCGCCGCGTCCCGGCGAGCCGCCGGCCGGCCCTGGCACCCTTTTCCCACACCTGCGCACACCGACACGCTCCACGCCACCCATTGGTTGCGCACAACCTTTAGCCAAAGCCCCAAGACCCCCTGCCGTGATTCCCCCTTTCCGCCGGCCGTCGCTCGAGCTCCGGCGAGCCCGCATCGCCGCACCAGCTCCCAAACCTCGACGAGAACATCCTCGCCGGGTCCGCCGTGCTCCCCTGGGTTTGTAGATACCTTCACCGCCGCGAGAGACGCCCTGGCGTCGCCGGCGGTGAGAACTCCGGCGAGCCTCCCCTGCTGCCCCTCAGCGCCGCCGTGAAGTCCGGCGCCCGCGTGGCGCTTGCGTGGCAGCCACGCGAGCATGGGGCCCGCCTGCCAGCCACCCGCGTGCCACACGCCTGTCGCCACCTCCTCCTCCCCGCTTCGCGTGCACGCGGTCCAGTGGACCGCAAGCCCATGGGCCGCATGGTCCACACACCCGCGAGCACCGGTCCACAGCACAGTGGCCTGCGGGCTGGCGCCAGTGCTGGCGTCAGCTGGCCCCACTCGTCAGCCGCACAACCCTAGGAAAAATGCTAGGTACACCCGGCTTAGTGCACCCAAAGAGTTATTTCTCCACTTTAGAAATTCCCAAAAATTCCCAGAAAATACCTAAAAATACTAGGGAAAATAATAAGCCATTTAGTATCATCCAAATTATTTGTACCCATTTCTAGGACCTAGAACTAAAAGGATTCTTTTTCAGCCTATAGAAAGCCTCCATTAGCGTACCCCGGTTTATACGTAATTCAAAATAGAGCCCCATAAATAGCCAATAAATTCCTAAAATTTATAGAATATATTCTAAGGTTTTTCATAAGGCTAGATTTCCTAGAAGCCTTCCCTAAACTTAAAAATGATTTATTGCCTTCCACCGACATTTCCAAACCGCGTAGATCCGGAGACATCCCGCGAAACCCTGGCAATCCACTGCTCGACTTAGAAACCACCCCTAAGGCCATTTTCTCTCTAGCTTCTCCCTTTACATGTGATCCATTCGCTGTGATGATTGATTAGTCATATCTTTGTATTTGTATAGATGCTCCGCCGGGGAATCTCGGGACTGTAGCTCCGGCAGAGACTACCACTGTATCAGGCAAGTCTTAGCAATTTCCTTGCTCATGATAATCAATTGCATTAACATGCTCTTCTCTTAGCTAAATGTCTGAAGTTGCATGGAGAGTTAGCCACTCAGATACCCCCCAGCTACTAAGACACTACCCAGAGCCAGAAACCCTGGTTGCGAGAGACACCCAGGGGGAAGAAGATGCGAGGTAGGGTGGATAGTCTCGAAGGAGCTCCTGTCCAGAGGCCTACCATGGTCGATTAAGGACCGGTTCTTGGGAAAGTCTTTCCAACGCCATGTACGGCTATACGGGCCAAAAAGGACATAGCCTTCGGGAATGCCCTGTAATGGGAGGCCTCAACTCACACTCCACCAGCTACCTCTGGCCAAGCTACCCTAGGGGCCACGGTGGGCAACGGAAATGCTGGAGACAGCCCCAGACAGAGGGCTGGGACTGGTCGGCACGGGTCGCATGTGACAGGGCTGGTAGGGCCCACGGGCGATGCATGCCCTAACTTATATGATGCATCCATACCCGGGTTGATGTCCCTGAGTGGATGTTTATGCGATCCCTGTTTAGACCCCAGTAGCATCCGTGGGTAGACCCAGATGGAAGCTGTCCAGAGATGGACGCCAGTGGATACGAGTCCCGTAGGGGGACCCTACCGTTGGCCACGGGAAGGTCGCCTGACCGTATAGTTTCAAGAGTACAAATCTCTGCAGAGTTATCTAATCTATCGATAGCCGTGGCTCTCGGATATGAGCCCGTCTGGTTAAAGCTCCCACAGATTAGCCAAGAATAGCCCATAGGAGTGATAATAACGAGATGAAGGTGATTGCGGGATCGACAGAAGGATCCGGGCCAGAATCACCAGGGGGACTGGTAGGGAGGTTCTTGCCCCTCCAGGACCCAACACTGATTTATTAATCACCAGTCAACTAATAATGCATGTTTATACCTTCAATTGTTCTGTACTTGCTGAGTGCGGTGGTACTCAGACTTGCTTAATCTTGCAGCTCCATCGGAAGGTCTTCCCTCCCTTCACCGGCTCTGCAAATCGTCTTGATCAGGTCCTAGTTCCGATCTTTACTTTTCAATTCTGATTAGCCGCTGCCAACTCTTATGCAATTAATGTTTTCCTTTACCAGGGAATGACATTATTTCATGCTAGGTGGGCCCGCCGGGTGGCGGGGCCTACAGGAATGGTACGCGAAAAGACAAAACTACCCTTGCCTATTATCTTCTTTCCCTGCTGCCGGACGGGGATGGCCAAAACGGATCGGGAGACCGTCCCTGGCCGTTCGCCGTTCCTGCTGCTGCTCCCGTCCGGCCATCTCCTGCTGCTGCGCCGCCCTGCTCCAGGCGCATGGCCACCCCCTTCGGCCTTCGCTAGCGGCCGGAGCCCGGGCTTGTTCCCTCGTGGGCGGCGGCATGTAACAGCTCGTGGCAGGGCAGGGGGCGCCAGCTTGTGGAAGGAGATGAGGAACCTCCTTCACAATTCTTCAATGATATTTTCCCAGAGAACCTCGCCGATCTATCATGAGTTCCTGACGGGTAAGATTCTTGTCATTTTTCTCTTGAGTTAAGCTAACTGTAAGCTTGATTTTGCAAAGTAAATCATCCCTTGTTCATCGTGTTCATCTTTGTGCCCCTGTATGTATAGCTGTAGCATGGATTCCAATGTCACAGTAGTGCCATCTAGTATTGCTACTAATCCATTACAGGAACAACCATCACTCGATGAACCATTGTAAGCTTTTAACTCAAACTTGAAAGATATTTTATGTTACAGACCACTAACATGCATATCTAAACAATTTGCTGCAGCAACATCCATCTACAACAAATAGAGCTATCACTCCTGTGCAACATCTCTCTTTTCTCTGTAGATTCCATAGGATTTTCTCCATTAACTTTCATAGATTGTTGATCCTGTGTGAGGACCCGGTGTGTCCGAGGACCGATGGATGGTCGCTTCCTGGTGTGATGAGTGATTGACAACGTGGTGTGGATTGACGTTTCCCTTGGCTCAAGTATTGTAGGTGTAGAATGCGGCTTGGTTGCATTGGTGCAGGTGAAGAACAGGCGCGAAAGGTCTTAGCCATGGCGGCCTCCGAGGAGCGGAGAGACAAGTAGGCTTGGTTCGAGGGACCCGGTGGCCGGTGGATCAAGTGCGGTTCACATGCTGGCAAGAACGAGCAAGGGGACGTGGTTTCGGTGCGAGGTAGCGGCTCACAACCGAAGCTCGTACGTGGACGAGAAGCCGGCGCAAGGTGGCGGCTAACAACCGAAGTTTGCGCGCGGGGTTTGGTGATTTGGCCACAAAATCATCGGTGGACAGTTTCCCTTGGTTTGGGCCTCAAAACCAAGGACCGAGGACTCGACGTGGCGGAGATGGGCTGCTGGGCCGTGTGTGGCTGAAGTTCATTTTTGCTTATCCTTTCAAAGCTTATCCTTTCATGATTTTGGTGAGATGAAGTTCATTTTTGCTTGAACAATCCATGGTTAGGACTTTGCTCATGTGGTGACATTTTTGATAAAACTACACAATTTGCTCATGGCTTTGTCAATTGGATATATGTCTTCACCTTCTTGATGGCAATGCCCGTGTGACATGATGAACTATCTTGTTTGCCTCTTCTCTAACTTGTAGCATTTTGTATTGCTCATTGTATATTTCAGAAGCTTGTAGTTGCATTTTGTACATTTTTCCTTGATTAGTGCATTGTCAACAAGGGGGAGAATTTCTGGAGCATTTTGCTAGGGGGAGATGTGCTAGGGGGAGATGTTGCTGAATCTTTGAGAAAGCTTTTGCTCTAGAATTTGTCGAAATTGTGTGAGAAGGATGAGTTTTTGCCAAAATGAGGTTTTCTGAAAATTTGCGAAGTTTCTGAGAGTTTGATCATTGGAATATCTTGCTTGGCATATTTGGAAGGTTTTCAAGTTGGAACAGCATCGTTGCGAGTTTGTTTGTGCAATTTTGGCACTTTTGGCCTTGGTCATCTGCCAGGGGCGGTTTAACCGCCCCCCCTGGGCGGTTTAACCGCCCCTGTGCTGAGTGCACAAGATTTGTGAAGGTTTGAGCCATTTTCGAGTGATTTTCGCACGCACAAGTTCACTTGTTCAGGGGGAGTTGCATCTTTGCAGGGGGAGTGCTTTGAGTGTCCTGAAAAGTGAGTTGGAAGTTTTGAAGTTTGTGATTTGTGCTTTGTGCTTTTGCTCTTTTGCCGATGGTGTTGAGCCCTTTCGCTTCTTCTTGAAGGGTCGGCGTTTCTGGAGCTTTCTCTTGCAGAGTAACTTTGTTCTCAGCTTGTTCTCGCTTTTAGTCACTTGCTTGAGTCTTGTTTTCGATTTCTTTTATATTTTCTTCATATCATTGGTTACTATGTGTGTTGTCAATGCACTCATCAAGGGGGAGATTGAGGACCCGGTGTGTCCGAGGACCGGTGGATGGTCGCTTCCTGGTGTGATGAGTGATTGACAACGTGGTGTGGATTGACGTTTCCCTTGGCTCAAGTATTGCAGGTGTAGAATGCGGCTTGGTTGCATTGGTGCAGGTGAAGAACAGGCGCGAAAGGTCTTAGCCATGGCGGCCTCCGAGGAGCGGAGAGACAAGTAGGCTTGGTTCGAGGGACCCGGTGGCCGGTGGATCAAGTGCGGTTCACATGCTGGCAAGAACGAGCAAGGGGACATAGTTCCGGTGTGAGGTAGCGGCTCACAACCGAAGCTCGTACGCGGACGAGAAGCCGGCGCAAGGTGGCGGCTAACAACGGAAGTTTGCGCGCGGGGTTTGGTGATTTGGCCACAAAATCATCGGAGGACGGTTTCCCTTGGTTTGGGCCTCAAAACCAAGGACCGAGGACTCGACGTGGCGGAGATGGGCTGCTGGGCCGTGTGTGGCTGGCAGGGGCGGTTTAACCGCCCCCCCTGGGCTAGCCCAAACCCGACGTCGAGGAGCTTTGATTCGGAGGACACGCGGCGTGACTGCAAGGCTTGCGTCGGAGGGAAGCTAGCTTGCAGTGGAAGGTGCCCGAGCCAGAAAATATCTGAAGATCAAATGTCAAATTTGCCCCTGAGGGGTATGTATCACTTAGGGGTAGTTTAGTCTTTAGAGCACCACCACTTGGACTACTAATAGCCCCTCCCAGGGCTGGTGGCTGTTATCTCTTTGGTTATCCTTTAGTTATCTCTTTAGTTTTTCCTTTGAACTAGTTTTCCCCTTCATCCCCTCCACCTAGAACTACTTCGAATCATTCCTAGTTTGTATAGGTGAATTCATGGTTATGTGATTGAGTTTGTGCTGCTCATCTTTGTGCCATGATTTGATTTCCCGAGCTCCCCTTTCTTTTTCTATTTTCGTGGGTATTTTCGGAGCTATTTTTGGGGGATTTTCGTTCTTCTCTTCCTAGGGCGTTTTCTCTCGGATTTTTTGGGGGGATTCACGTATGAGTGCCTTGTGCCTCTTTTGCTGGTGATCCTTTGCCCCCAAACGCCGGGAATCGCTCTGGATTTGAGATTTTCGGGATGAACTTGAGGTCATGGTGTTCTTCGCGAGATCTGAGATTCCAGGAGTTGTACTGAGTTAGAGGCCGAGATCTTTTGGGAAAACACTCCACTGGAGGTCTAGATCATCTGACCAAAATCTCGCCTCAAGAGCTCAAGCGGTTTGGGAGATCCACTTTTGGTTTGACTTTTTCCCGAGGTTCCCAGGCCAGGGCGGTTTAACCGCCCCCCCTGACCCGGTTTAACCGCCCCCCCTGGGGTGTGTTGGATCGAGTCTTGTTTCGGGCCGTTTTGCGTTCGTTTCGATCGATTCAAGTTCTGCTGCGTATTTCTTGTTCCTAGGGTCAGTAGCTTGACAGTGGCTACGTGATCTTGGCAAGATCGCTCTCGGAGGTTTCGGAGTTGGTTTGGAAAAATAGCCGGATTGGTTGGAAAGAATTTTTATCGGCTCCCATTCACTCCCCCCTCTCTGGTCGCCGTTTCGGTCCTTCACTGTGCACGTCACATGCTTTCACTTTGACATTTCACTTTCATAGATTGTTATTGGCTAAGTTTATGCAATTTGGCACCTAATCCTTTGAAAATGCCTCCTCTAAATTGTTCAGATTAGGCCTCCCAGTTTCGATACATGTAGGAAGTTACTGTATAATATAGTATGTCAATCTGGTTTGAGTCTGTCCATGTTTAATTTTACCATAATACAGGTTGGGGCTCTTGCTCGTGTTGGGCTGTTTGCTCTTGTTCATGTCGTTGTCCCCCTGGCAACATTGGTCATCCCTCGGTTTGTGTAGATTAGGCCTGTTAGGTGTAGATTAGGCCTGTTAGGTGTGTTGAGTAATCCAAAAAAAATGTAAATCTTTCCGGTTGATCAAGTTTAAGTCTGACAGTTTGTTACATGTTTTGGACTTTAGGAGATAGATCAATTAGAGTTACTCATTCTCAACAGGTTGTGTCCTGTTTCTTACGGCCATGATGTCCATTAGTTTAGGCAATTTAGGGCATGTTTTACCTTCTATAAATAAGAGGATGGCATGAACAAAATATAATGGCAAAATTAGGTGCAGGACACTCGAAAAGGGTGGTCTTTGCTACAACACATCCACAATTCTTGTCTTTGCCCAAACACACTCAAATTCTTTGGTAATTGGCTCCAGGACACTACACCTCTTATTATAATCATGTTTAATGGAATGGTACGCGAAAAGACAAAACTACCCTTGCCTATTATCTTCTTTCCCTGCTGCCGAACGGGGATGGCCAAAACGGATCGGGAGACCGTCCCTGGCCGTTCGCCGTTCCTGCTGCTGCTCCCATCCGGCCATCTCCTGCTGCTGCGCCGCCCTGCTCCAGGCGCATGGCCACCCCCTTCGGCCTTCGCTAGCGGCCGGAGCCCGGGCTTGTTCCCTCGTGGGCGGCGGCCTGTAACAGCCGCGGCGCCCGCTCGTGGCAGGGCGGGGGGCGCCAGCTTGTGGAAGGAGATGAGGAACCTCCTTCACAATTCTTCAATGATATTTTCCCAGAGAACCTCGCCGATCTATCATGAGTTCCTGACGGGTAAGATTCTTGTCATTTTTCTCTTGAGTTAGGCTAACTGTAAGCTTGATTTTGCAAAGTAAATCATCCCTTGTTCATCCTGTTCATCTTTGTGCCCCTGTATGTATAGCTGTAGCATGGATTCCAATGTCACAGTAGTGCCATCTAGTAGTGCTACTAATCCATTACAGGAACAACCATCACTCGATGAACCATTGTAAGCTTTTAACTCAAACTTGAAAGATATTTTATGTTACAGACCACTAACATGCATATCTAAACAATTTGCTGCAGCAAAATCCATCTACAACAAATAGAGCTATCACTCCTGTGCAAACACTTAGCTCTATGACAAGTCCTCCAATTATGTTTCCTGGTTGTTATCTTTCTTTAAAACAATTGTTGACATGCTTCTAAATCCATTTCAGCCGAAAAAGGATGCTGGAATTTGAAGGCTACATAGAGTCTGTTGTATGTGAAGGGCTATCTGCAGTAGTTTTCATGGAGAAGGGAAAGACAAAGAAGCTGAAAGTTGTCAGGTCTAAGAAAGGCTAGGGAATTGTCATGTCCAAGAAAGTAGGCAGGCAATGCAATAGCTTGTATGGTTTTGGTAGCATAAAGATAGTTAGATGTGGCTCCGATTTCCTTTTGCAAAACCTTTGGAAATATTCTCCTTTGCTAAATCATGTCATTAGGGTCCATACTGTAGCCAAATGTGGCCGAGATTGCTATTTGTATATGTCTGCTTGCTGAATGGCGATGAACATCTTGTTATCTTTCTGTAATGTTGATTTGAAGAGGCAGGGATATACTTGTCTTTTATAAAAGTATTGATACCTCTTTGATGAAGATATGTTATAATATGTGTTATAATGTCCAGCACCTAATTGCCATGGAATGCTAGTGTGTTGTGGCAAAGGCATGTTTTCTTAGTGTGTTGTGGCAAATACCACGTTTTCTTAGTGTCCAACGCCTAATTTTGCCAAATATAATTCAGTTTCTTGCTAACTTGAATGCCAAAGATGAGGCCCGGTGCTACCATACTAGGAGGGTTTACACTGTAATTATTATTGTTGGTGTTGCAGTTCTTTTATAGATACATTAGTTGTTTAATTAAACACATTAGATAGCAAGTAACTACTCATGGTTTACATTTGTTGTCGATGTGTGAATGGGGAGAGGTGTCCCTGCATTGCATAATATATACTTGCACTGTGGTGCTCAGTGCTAGCTGATCTTCTACTGTGTGAAAGCAATACAGTGCTAGCTTTATTCCACTTGCTTAGGTTTGTGATTTAAACTTCTCACTAATTTTTTTCAACAAGGAAGTATCTGCAGTGTAGTGGAAGTAATCCATCACTACAAATAGGGATGATCAACATGAGATAGTAACTAACTTTGTTCTTGATTTGAAACAGATACAAAGTAACTACTCATTGATTCACATAGGATGTCGGAGTAACTTGTTTTTCTCATAGTTCTCTTTAATGGCCAGCCATAAGCATTTTTCCTTTCATCCCTTTTTAGTGTTTTGGTCCTTTTCCTGTCATGTTGCTTTCTCGGTTTATGGTGTTTGCTGAGTTTTGTTATGTGCCTGCTAGTTGAACATAAGTGGGCGTGCAGGTTTAGTTCTGTGGGTAGTAATCTGCAGTGTCAGGTCACGTACTTTTACATGTTTCCTGCCTTTGTTATCAGGTCATTTAGTGAAATTGCACAGCCTACATGTCATATTTGGCCAATAATTCTTTGCTAACGTCCCAAATAATAACAGCTATACATGTTTATCATAAATGCTACAACATAAATGCCAGCATTTTTGCACTATGGAGTAACTTTTCATATTTTTCGTTCAACAATAAGTAACTTTTTCAAAATTTTAGTTTAACAATAAGTAGCCTTTTCAACTTTTTACTTAACTGTAAGTAACATTTTGGAATATTTTCACTCTACGAGTAACTAACTATACTAACCTTATTTTTATAGGTTCAAATAAGGTGATGCCGTTGCTCAGAGTCACAAACAGTATGTTATTGAAGAGGAAATTGGTGGTGTTGCTGAATCCCTGAAGCCAAGAGGGTTGTTTGCCCAATTAAACAACAGTCTACATGTTTCATATTTTCAGACAGGAGCAAAAAGAGGAAAGGAAAACTTGTGCTATATTCAACTGTAATCTCTCTCTGTTACAAATCATTTCAGATAGATAGTTGTATGTGTGTCAACATTGAAAATAAACCTTTTTATTCGGTCATCATTGTTTGTTAGTGAACTTGCATGCTGCTAGTGCTGAGGCAGTGTTGTTAGTGTTGAGGATGCTCCTACTGTGGCTGTGTGTGAACCTGATAAATAAAATATGAACTACTTAAGATACGATGTTTGTTCATGGTTTGAAATATTTGAGATTCCTTTTGTATGCAGCTATTATGTTGGTTCAGCGTATTTTCTCACAATATGAAATTAAAGGAACTGTACCAACTAGTATGATAGCGACCTTTTGCAACTCTAGCTCACGCTTCCGTATTTGTGTGAAACAAAGTCTTCCTTTATCTCATATATATACAAAGTAACAAATCATTTTTAGGATAGATGCAACACAAATAATATGATAGCACAAACCTTTTTCATGTTTAGGCTACTAGTCAATCGCTAGTAAGTTTTTCAGTATGGTTTTGTTATAGTTCTACTTTCTCTAATCAGTTGAAGCCACCTCTTAACTAAATATATCTTCTCTCTTTCATCTGTTTACAGTTATGTCCAAGACACGAGCAGTGCATACTATTTACTCTGCTTTTTTGCTGGCTATGATGGCCATTACTTTTCCCCCTCTGTATGAGCAGTGCACAACATTCAGGTTAGCTGGGCCTCTTACACCTCCAGTGTCTAGTTTTGAGTGTTTTTACTTGGTTAGGTACTTTTTAGGTTGATCGAGTTAGTCTGCCAGTTAATTACACGACCTTGTTGTTTAGGATATAGAGTTAGTTAGAGTCCTGCATTTTTTAAGCATGTAGTGTTCTGTCTCTCAGGGCGATAGCCATTAGTTTAGGCCAATCAGGCCATGATCAGACGAACAGAAAAGATACATTTGCATCTCAAAACAGTTATGTGGCCCTTTTTTCAGCCTGTTGAGTTTTCAAATATTGTTTTGTAGTCAGATGGTCAATGTAGTGTTTGTTTAGTTTGGAAGATTTTTCATATACTCCCTCCATCCTTAAATATATGTCGTTTAGGACAAGCCATTTAGTTCCAAAATGAACTAATTTGTTTGTCCTAAACGACATATATTCGAGAACGGAGGGAGTAATTATTTAGCTCAAGTAGTTCTTCACTTGAACATATAGAAATTATTTGTCTTTATTTGTAAGTTATGTTCGTTCAGTAATACTATGAGAGTCGATGTTTTAAATTCAGATTTGCAGTCTTAATAGTCAAATACCTTCAAGAAGTAACTTGCTATATACCATACTTACATTGAAGTAACTACCTACAATTTCCTACTCCCTCCGTCCCTAAATAACTGTCTTTCTCACTTCTCGAGAAAAAACATTGTTTAATTTTATATTAAAAAATATTATTATTTGTGGTACATAATTAGCACCATTAGAAATATCTTTTCATCTAGTTTTTTAACAAATTTATTTGGAGATACAAATGTTGTACGTATTTTATACAAATCGAGTCAAACTTGTGGCACGCACACCAACGGCGACACTTATTTAGGGACGGAGGGAGTATGTCACAGGAAGTAATGAAATCCTTGATTATATTATATAGCAAGTACCTTTTTTCATGTTCATCTTACCTCATATATGTGCTTTCATATACTATAATTACATTTGATGTAACTACCTATACTTTTTATGTGATAGGGAGTAATCAAATCTTGGATTAAATTATGTAGCAAGTAACTTTTTTTTCTGTGATCAATATACATAGTGGTTCTTAAGTTCTTCTGTAAATATGAAATTGATGAAAGAATCTTTCATGTAAAGTTGATAATACATATGCCATCCAGAATTATATGCCTAGTATCTTGGTCAGGTTTTCACTCCAAGTTAGTTCAGGTTAGAATATGTGTCTTTCTTTGTTGGACCATCCTTATCTCCTGATTGCTTGTGAAATGTGTAAATAATGTAAATAGTGCCTCACTGGAACATACCATGTAACTAGTGCCTCACTGGAACATATAGGATGTAGCTAGTGCTTGATCTGAACATGTATCAATTGCATCATGAAGCATTTTTATACGCTTTTCCTCCATACTGTCAATGTTTTGTTATTTTTTTCTTTATTTTAGAATTCATGTTCAGATCATTGGTAATGGGATATTAACTATGAATTTATTTGTTTTGCTTTTAGTGAAAGAGGTCTGAAAGATCAGGGAGCTGCACGTCCATGGATGTAGCACTTTTCTATTTTTTTTGTTACAGAATGCTCTTGTCGTTGTAAAAATATGCTATGTACATTAATACTGTGCTATTAGACGATATGTATTTAGGACATGAATCAGTCATTAACTTATGTAAGTTCTTCAAGTCCATTTCAAGGGAAATCTCTCGGTAAGTTATGTTCTGGGATGAAAAAGTATGGGCACGTAGACAAGCATTGTTTTCATCTGATTTGATCTTTTTTTCTTGCCCTTATTCATACCAATATACCCTGAAAGGACGCTGTGTCTGCAACATCTGTAAGTAAATTTGATTTTTTGTTATTTTTTGGGCCATATATTTCATCTGTTCTTATTTTGTTTTGTTACTTTTCATGGACCACTAGGCTTTTTTGTTACTTTTCATGGCCATCCCTTTTTTTACTCTAATTCTGTTCCCTGCTCGCTCGTTGTCATATGTCACTTTCCAAAAATGGAAAGGTTACCTGATGTGGAAATATTCCTAAAACGGCAAACTTTTCTAATTTGGAAGGGCCTCCCTCTAAGACTAAAGGGAGGAGGGCCTCCCTTTAGTCACGTCCAAATTTTTTTTTTCCAAACATGGAGATTGCACTTTTCATAGGACGGAGGGGATATATTCTACCAGAAAGAAAATTTAAGGATTACTTTAAGTTACCTTTATAATGCTAGTGGTGGGCAATTTAGATGCAAATTTAGAGGCTATTTTAAACTATTTTTATAGTAGCTTAAGTGCATAATTTAGATGAAGATTAGGGAGCTACTTTAATTTATTTTGTATAATGGTAGAGGTGGATAATTTATTTGGAAGGGCCTCCCTCTAAGACTAAACGGAGGAGGGCCTCCCTTTAGTCATGTCCTTATTCAAAATAAACTAAAGTAACCCCTAATCTTTATCTAAATTATCCACCTCTACCATTATACAAAATAAATTGAAGTAGCTCCCTAATCTTCATCTAAATTACGCACTTATGCTACTATAAAAATAGTTTAAAATAGCCTCTAAATTTGCATCTAAATTGCCCACCACTAGCATTATAAAGGTAACTTAAAGTAATCCTCAAATTTTCTTTGTGGTAGAATATATCCCCTCCATCCTATGAAAAGTGCAATCTCCATGTTTGGAAAAAATCCCGCAAAAGAGTGTAATCTTAGGGATTGGAATGCGCAATTACCTACCAAGCGGTTAGATTTTATTTGTAGACCAAAACTAATTGTTTGGCCGTGATTTTAGAAAGTTTGGTTAGTGGTACATATGGTGCCAACAAATGAGATCATGAGAGTATTTTCATGCCACCACTAATCTATCTTAAAATAAACTAGGATTGCACTCTTCATGTGACATAGAGAGAGTATAATATTGAGGTGTAGTTCAAATACATGGAACATGCATGCTGTCTAGAACTAAGAGTTGTTAAACGTATAAACAAATGGTTGTATTGGAGCTGTACAATTAGGATGCTAGATATGGAACATTAAGTTAATGGCTTCATCTATAATTTAAAATTACTTGCCCATGCATGTGCATGGTTTGATGGGCTAGTTTACCACAAGAACTGGCTTGTTTTTTTGCAGCTTACCCAACCCTTTCCGCATCCTAACTGATTATTGTCGGTTTTGAGCGTTGATTCATACAAACATTGTGAATGGAGAGCGAGAAAAGATAAAATTTGATCTGCATACCGAGGGCATCTGTGTAGTCACTGGTGCTTAGCGGATGATTGTTGAGATAATGCGGAACAACATTGGTCCAGTTTTAATTCGAGCTGAACCGAATTATTTGTCAGTGGGACTCAACTCATATCATGTTGCGGTTGTAGGTGTTCAAGATTCAAGAAGAAACTAAAAGAGTTGCTGATCTCCGGGACGTGGGCTTGGAACCTGATGCTGCGCCACACAATATATGTCCAGGTAGTATTTGGCCATGTACTTCTGCTCCGATGCGGCGCCATGCAGAGAGGGTGTAAAGCAGAGGCTCTGTTTTGACTCTGGTTTTGTGAAGAGGTCCTTGGGGAGCCATCTACGCTTGGTGTGTAAAGGCAATTATCGTGGGACTGTCAAGAGTTATCCATGCACTGACATTCCCGGTGCCGCCCAACTCTAGTTGCTCACGCTCGCTGCTGCATGAATCTGGTCACACTGAATTCAGAACCGCACACAGCACACTTATAAATCCTCTCTTCTTTGTGTGTGTGTGTGTGTGGTGTTTTCATTCTACGGGACAAGTCACAAGTGTCGTAATGGGAAGGTAAGTACTGATCAGACATCCATGGTATTGTTGAGCTATATGAAGAGATAAAATGGGTGAAGGGCGACACCTTCAAGTGTGTATATGTAGTAGTCACTGTACGAATACATAAGAATGGGACATAATAAATAGCCATGATGACAATAAATCTTATTGAAGAAAGAAATTAAAACACACTAGCATGAAACAACATAATTCGTCTATTTGGTTGCGTTGTGGCTGTGGAAAAATCTGTTGTGAGGTGTAAGTTGTGAAAAAAGCTACTTTGGGCTATGGGCTGTGAAAAAGCTGGGTTGTGAGCTATGAAAAAAAGCTGCTTTGCGCTATGGGCTGTAAAAAACCTAAAAACTATTTGGTTGAATTAGCTGTGATTGTGTGGGTTTGATAAGAAACGTCTGTAATGCCTCTGAAGTGTTGATAGATTGTTTATATGAAAAATGATCATAAAACACTATATTGTTCATTCATATGTAAACAAGTGTTTTTTAAACACAGAAATTTATTTTTTTTAGTTTTGCATCTTCCATTAATGGTCCTCAAATACAACAATAGCATTTCACATGTAAACTACTGTGATTGTTTGCACCTATTGCCATGTTTGGATGACTGGTTTTTAAACTAATACCATTGTAAAATACAGCTCTGGAAAGTTCTACACCCTATTCTGGAAGAAGTTATTTGGATGATCGGTGAAGCTACTAAATTTACCAGTGTTTTGAGCCAATCTGACCGGAAAGAAAAAATCTGGTGCCGAGGCAACACAAAAAAAGACAGATGTCGGGCTCGCCCCTCGTCGTCCCCGCTCCGTGGCCTGGTTGGAATCAGTGACGAGTAGTTGCAGACCATGAATTGAGGATGGAGAATGTCTACTAGTGGCTGAAATGACTGATCAACCGTCGCCCACTTGTTTCAAACTCTAGGAAAAATAAACGAATGTTGTATGCAATGTACGAATCCAAGAAAAGAGGTGATTGGCACCAAAGAAAGACACCTTTGTTGGCCTCTTCTAGTCTAGTAAAAATAAGAGAAAAGAGGTAACTGGTGTTACAATCCATTTAAACCATTTAATCCCGCTGTCTCCATGTTCTCCGTTTCAGTGTTGACCACCCCTTCCCTTGTTTATCCATGCACCAACCTGATCCCCAGCTGAAGATTTCTAACTTTGACTGGAACACCCTTTCTTGACGCTTCTCGTTCCAAAACCGTTGAAACTCATTTGCGTGGGCCACAAAAACAGTACATTTCCCACTTTCGATGTCCACATGCAACTAAGTCAATGGTGCGGACACGCAATTTTGTGGTCTTTTTGCTAGGTAATGTTGAATTTCTGCTGTGAGGATAGAGAAAGACAAGGTGTGCTCTGTTTTATATAGTACGACTCACTCGGAAACAAAATAACACAGTGTGACATAGCTCTAGAGAGGTTGAGAACCTGGCTTGCTCGGTAGGTCACTATAATTGCATGTTCTTGCATATAATTGTCAGAGCTTTTCTACTGTGCTCCATACTACCTTACAGTAGTATGGAGTATAGAGGCAAGGGTAATATAGTAATTAAATTTTAATATAATTTTTTTGACCGCATAAAAAAAAGCCACAGCGCCGTCCGCTTCCTCCCTTCGTCCAGGATCAATTTTCCGCCGCCGGCCATGCCTGGCCTCCGCCTCCACCTCCTCGCCGCGGCCAGGCTCGTCCTCCGTCGGCCGCCTCCACCTCGCTTACGACTTGGCCGGCCACCTCGTCTCGGTCGCGCGCTGCTGCCTCCCTTGGCCGGGCCAGTTCGTCGCATCCTTCGGCTGAGTGGATGCAGCGTGCGGTCGTCTCCTCCGTTGGACAAACTGGAGAAGAGTGGATGCTTACAAAAATACACACAAGCTTTCTCTGGCAAGCAACTCAGTTTGAGTTCTAAATGGTTCTAGTCATTTTCCTTGCAAATTGACGCGAATTGTTATGCAACTTGAAGCTGGATCGTCTTCACCGACAGAACTGGAAGAATGAATGAGCATATTGAATCTTCTCGCAGCTGCTTTTTGGCTTGGCTTGGAAGATTTGGATTGCTCGCTTTATGTACACAAAGGGTAGTGATATGTTCATTTTTGTTGCTGTTTGTTTGGGCTTTTCACCAGATAATTACAATTCATAAGCTACTATTGTGGGACGAGTACCAAATTTTATATGTATTATGAGGTGTTTCTGACTTGCAATATGGTAGGGAAAACAAAGGACTACTATGTATAATTTAATCTTTTGATATACGTTACATGGAAAACTTGATGCTATCTTTGGGCACAGTTAAATGGCATGATATATCAGTGATAATTGATCAACCCTCTTTTTTTTGTAAAACTTGTAATAAGCCGTAGCAAGTTTCAGTCAGGTAAGCATAGCTCAATATCTATTCATAATTACATTTTTCTATTGTCTGACATGTTGCATCATTGTGGATAGATCATGTACTATTATTGATCACGAAAAGGTTTCGATCTTTATGTTTAATCGTCCAGTATTGGTTGTTTGTAAAGTAAACTGCTTTTGTGGTGATGTGATTTGTGCCTGAAACATCACAGACCCCGCTCGTGTAATTTGCTGATCAGTACATTGCTGCAAAAGCGCTTACTTTGTTTTGTTCTACTCCGTACTCTGCAATGTGTCAATTATGGCATGCCGGTGATATTCTTCCTTGGCTGCTATCTGGTTCATTTCTTCAGAGGACAAGGACGACCACTGATTCAGTGAGACCTCCCATCGCAATCAAACATGCTACTAGCACATACTATCGTTTTGTTCAGATCGCCATAGCGGACCAGTGGCTGATGCTAAGTGGAGATGCCTTGCATGATGCGCAGCACTAGATGACTAGAGAGGTTCAGATGTCCCCGTTACTCGATCTGATCGCTGACGATGGTTTCATAGGAGGAAGACGAAGGAATTGCTGGTTCAGGCCTTCAGAAACATTGCGTGCAGGTGCAACCTGCTGAGTCTGGCCCGAGGTCACGTCGAGGTCCAATTCGATCCGGGAGGTAGGTCTGCCAGCCCTGGATCTAGCCGCTCCGCCCTGCCCACGCGCCGCTCAACGCCTTATTGCCGACCGCTCGAGCGAGAACACCCCCACCGGCGAGTCCACGAGAGGAAGTGATCTGCCGGTCTAGCCGCTCGACGCCTTGTTGCCGGCCGCTTTGCGCGGCACCCCTGCCAAGGATAAGAACGCGCCGGCCGCTCGCTGCCAAGGTGCCGGCGGTCACCGTGCGCACTGTCGCCGCCGGTAGTCGAATCGAATGAATGAACGATGAACAGATAAAATAGAATAAAACTATACCGGATGAATGGAATATGTAAACAGAAATAGAAATATAGAAATAAAATTAAATATTATAAAGATATTGCAATAATGCCACTACTAATGTTTCCTATAGTACCCCTATACCCCTATACTACTCCACATATACTACCTATACTACTAGGTGCAGTTTGTAGTGGTATACATTTAATCTGGACCGTCGGATTATTCTATACTAGTCCTTTTCAAACAGTAGTATAAGGTGGTATGGAGCACCGAAGAAGACCTCAATTGTCATGGTAGGATTCCAGCTGGCCCGTGATAAACTTGCTCTATTAGTTATTTTAGCAGTTGTGAGGAGTTGAGACTTTTGGATATTGGTTGGACCCTGCTTGTGTGGACTGAATTCATTGTTAACTGTGAACCGAAATGAGTTACCTGAGAGATTATTGCGCATATGAGTGGATCGAAATTCATTATGGAGTAAGAGCATTCTCCTGATTCAATCAAACATCATCTTCTGTGGGATGGAATTTTAACGGTTTAGATTGAGAAACTTTTTTTTCCAATGAACCAATGGGAGGCAAGATGGCCACCTAAACATTCATCCAGTCATATGAGTTTCAAAGCAGTTGATAAACAAGTTACATATACCTTTTTGGGCTGGGAAGTACCCTAGAAGTTACAGAGGGAGGGCGAGGTGGGTGTTGGAGGGGGGGGGGGGGGGGGGGGGGGGGGGCAAGCTAAGCTTATCTTGCACCAGGTAAGCAGGCCAGAGGCGCGATGCCCCCACAGTTGGAGATGCTTGTGTATGGTTTTGATGATGGCAGCTGCATCGAGGGCAATGTGATCAAACACACAATGCGTTTCCTGCTCTTCCAGATGAACCAGAAGACAAACAGCATGACTGTATGGGTTGAATTAGGGTCGTCTAGACTCTAGACACGAGTTGGTAATGACAATGATCATGCTGGCGATGTCATGCGGTGGCGGGGCAAATGCGTGGCCAGAGGGGCTGAAACCTGGGGCATCAGCGAAGAGGTGATCATTACATTCGCCGTTGGTGCATAACGGGCATGTTGCATTGTGGCACCTGTGGCGGTGGAGGCTCGCCCTGGTATGGTTCTGGCCATGGCAAAGGATCCAGAACGAGGCTCTGACCTTGGTGGGGGTGAAGTTGTGCCACCCCTGTGCACACCTGTCAGACCGGTCTGGGAATCCGGTCAGCTCGAGTTCAAGGACCTCAACATGAAAACCTATAAACACCACCCCGTTAGGGATGACGCATGTAGAGTTTTCCTGAGATCGGCATACCACTCATAACCTCCTAAACTACCGTAGAGATAAAGTATAAAGAGAATATGGGGTTGAAAAAGACTAGAGTTTGGAGATAAAAGTAAAGGCAAATATTGATTGATCAATGGATAAAACCATCGGCCGTGGCCCTTTATATTTATGGGGCGGAGAGGTTTTGTTCTGCAAGGAAAACTGTTTTACAAGTTGGGTGGAAGGTCTTGTCCTGCAAGGAAAGTTATTTTAGAAGTTGTGATCTATATGGATTCCCTGAACCACTTAGACCGGGTGCAAATCGGTTAAATGTTCGGCATTGCCAGATCGGCTATAAACATGGACCGGTCTGACCAACTTTGGGACCGTCAGATCGGTCAATCTTGCCAGATCGGCTTGGTGAAAATTTTAACGGTCAACATCTTTTTTCTAGATAACCATCTATATCGTGGGTTTTCACGTAGTGTTTGACGCTTGTGTGGCTTGGAGGATGTGGTAGGAACACATGTGCATGATTGAGCAAGCTGCCTAGCGACTAGAGAAGGAAAACAAATGTGTTCATCCCATTCGGGTCATTGAAGGATAGCTTGGATGTCACCGGCGTTCAGGCGGTACAGATAGAGATAAGGGAGGAAAAGAGAGAGTAGATAAAGGGAGAAGGAATCGGTGGTCTGCTTGTTTTCATGACGGCAATTATGTAAGCTTTCAGTTTTCTTGCTACTTGTTGGATCCATGACCATGTACGTTAGCTATCTAGGACGATTTAGTCAAGTTGAGAGTGAGACTTAAAGTAAAGAGTGGGTCGTTGTCGATCCTGTGGTATCTGAATCATCGAGGATGCGATAGATGTGTCACCCTGGTCATTGCATTTTCCTTTAAAGCTGGCTGGTTGTGCCCAATCTGCGGCAACATGAATGCAAATATGGTAGTCATAAATTCTTTGACGACGGATGCAGACAAAGCTTTCCAAGCTGAGCTAGCACTTTGCATGTGATTTAGTAGAGTATGAATAGATCAGCACCACCTCTGGGCTCTGGGATCCTCAATAAAAAAGGATCAATCACATTTTTTTTAGATAATGGAAGAACTTTAATAACCCCATAGGAGGAATCAGTTCACGCTTCGCACTTATTACAACTTTACAAGTAATAGCCAAACACTTCACTCTCAAGAAAAGTTCACAATGACAAATGCCCATCTTAATGATCAATTCGCTCGCCTGAAGCACACTTGGAGACCATCTCGATGCAATTGAGCCCATAGCCACAGCCAGTAATATGTATGTTCCCCTCAAAAGGACTTGTAAAAAATTTAAAGTTGATTTTTGTTAGAAAGAACATTTTTCTTGTGAACCACTTAGTCCAGCAAAAAGTAGCTGGCCCATCAACAAGATAACATTTTGTTTTTGTCCCCTTGCTCTACCTATCCACTGAATCAATTATTTCTATCTGTTGGTCGAGCAATGCCGAAAACACTACCTTATATACGATACTATCGAAATTTAGCATAAGGACATTCGAAGAAGAGATGGTGAATGGTTTCCTCATAACCATAAAAGCTGCAGTATCATGCTAGTTCCTGTTTGCTAGGTTGTCCTTTCTGGTGATAACTCCGTTTTTCAAATACCACAAGTATGAGCTTTTAGTGGTTATTTTGGTTGTCAAGTATCATGTGTAATTCTTACTCTATTATTGACAAAACTCTTGTATATTGAATGGACAGTGAATGACCCCTTTTCATGTAGGAACCAGGTAAAGCCTCTGCTTCTAAATATTCGTGTTCCATATTCTTTGCTACTGGACAATGCCATTCGATCAATTTGTCTTCCACTAATTAAGGATCTCCTAAACAAGATATGAAATGGTATTGAGCTAAAGACTTGAGCCACATTACCGTGTTTTTTCGAACACTATCATACAGGTTAGGGTATTGGGTTTCAAAGCCAGAATATCTAGCCACATATGTCATGTCGTAAAATCTTATCTGTGTTTTTTTGATTCAACTTGAAACGTCTCTTAAGATAAGGAACTATTCGGTCACCCCATAAATTCCATCCACAATTACTAATCACTGCCTTTCTTATATGCCTGGGCTAATGACTTAACCTTTTAATTATAAAAAATCAATTTAACCTCTTGAAATATTTGTCCTGACGCAACTCTGGTCAAACCCCATATTTTTTGCGCAATTAAAATAAACAGTTACTTAACAGACTTCCATTTTCTATGTCAAAATTTTGAATTACTAGGCCTCCTTAATATTTGGGTTGGCAAAGTACATTCCACTTAGCCTGTATTTCATCTTGTGTTGATCATTCTGCTTGGAAAAAAACATGATCTAAAGTGCTCTTTTTTCCTATAACTCCTCTTGTGACCTCAAATAAAAGCAAAGCGTAAATATTGGCAAGCTGGATAGGACTGTATCTATATAACTTATATATTGATCCCCACTTAAGATTTCTCTCAACTCTCATGAAGCCACATCATCAGGGCTGTACCTACAAAATGGAGGCCCTGAAACAAAATGCATATGATGGCCTTAACAATTGAGAAAACATGATGATAGTAAAGAATATTTTCAACAATGAACCTAACAGCAACATCACTAGGTTCACGTCCTCAGAAGCCTGTGTGTACTGGCCTTTCAGTTTGATGAGCTTTCATACATGCAACCTTTTTATTCTACTAATTAAGCTTTATCCGGTACTCCTCCCCTCCCCCCCCTGCGCGCGCGCTCGGCTTCTCCTACTCCCGCGCGCTCTCCTCTTCCCGTGCGTGCTCTCCCCTTCGCGCACCCTCTTCTCTTTCGCTTCCCGCGCGTAGAGATCGCCACCAGCCGCCGGTACTCCTCCCCTTCCCCCGCGCGCGCGTGCTCGACTTCACCCGCTCCCGCGCAGAGATCGCCGTCAGCCGCCGGTACTCCTCCCCTTCCCCCCGCGTGCGCTCGACTTCTCCCGCTCCCACGCGCTCTGCTCTTCCCGTGCACAGAAATCGCTGCTCCCCCTCACGCGCCAGCCGCAGCTTGAAGCCGGAGCACATCTCGAACGAGGTAAGGTTCCGCCGCTGCCCGCCTCTTCCTAGCCCCTCCCTCTCCCTCGTTTCGATTCCATCTACTTCCCCTATCCTGTGACCCAAGATTCACAAATCGGCTCACAAATCTCAGATGAATCGATTAACGAAGTCTTCTCGGCGAGGCAGAGACGCACATGGCACCCATGCTCCATCAGTCCCTGGGACCTGTGCTCCGGTCGCTGGAGGTCCTGCAACCCGAGCTGGTGCTTCCCCAACCTGTCCTCCACAGGCTAACCTTCCTGGAACTCGTAGTCCCCCCGTTGGTGGATGTTGGTCTTCGGCGTCTCCTGGTGAAGGGTAATTCCTCCCAAGCTTTCCTTTATTTGATTGCAGTCTGCAGAAACATATGTTTGTTGATCAACATATCATGTTTGCTAATTCAGCTTAATCTGTTGTGCTCTTTAACTAAATTTTATTTTTCATGGTTTCTCATGTCGGTTGTTTATATTATCCATACATGCCATATATTGGCAATTTGGCAGTGTATAATTGTGGAAGGACTAAAGTATTTCTAAAACATGTCTGGACTGTTGAGTTCTAGTTTCCTGTCATCTTGAAGATGTAGCTTGCTTCCCTACATTATATTGTAACAAACTACTTAAGTAAAGTTCACTTGAGGGGAAAAAGGGAAATGATTGAACAGTTAACTCTCTTTAACCATACGATTTTAGTAGATGTTCATTGAGTTTAGAAGGTAAATATTTATATAAGATGATCACTGATTGCAGGATATACCCACCAGGAGGGTTCTCTAATTTCCTTCAGTGACACACATTTGCTAACCATCCTGAAGGAAATGAAAATTTTCACTTTGTTGGTGCTGGAATGAGTCAATCTTCATTTTCACCACTAAACCTAGGTGCTGCAACAACTCCCCTCTCAGCACAGCTGAATGATTTAGATGCAGAAGAAGATGAAGCAATTAACATTGATAATGATTCTAGAACAGACAAGCGTTTGAATTGGACGGTCCTTGAAGACATACGATTGGTATGTTCAAACCATGCTACTTCAAGATTAACAAATTGTCTTTTTTTAATATGTTTCTGTTTTGTTGTTTTTGTAGGCCAGTGCTTGGTTGCATAATTCAAAGGACCCTGTTGATGGAAATGGAAGGAAGGCAGATGCTTATTGGACTGATGTTACTGAAGAATACAACAAGACCACAGAAACTAGTCGTAAGAGGAACAGGAACCAACTAAAAATACGTTGGGATCGTTCTAAGAAACCATTATCTAATTTTCATGGATGTTGGGTCAATGCAAGTACAGTGTGGCAAAGTGGGATGAGTGACGACCAGTTGATTGACAAAGCATTAGAGTTGTGGTCTGGCCAAAATAATGGTAAGGCCTTCCATCTACAGCATATGTGGAAGGTAGTACGTGGTGAGCAGAAGTGGTCAGCATATCTTGCTAGGTTAAAAAAGGGAAATGGAAACAGCGGAAAGGCTACTCTAGCTCAAGTAGTGAATTTGGAATTAGATGGAGAAAACCGGCCTATGGGACATAAGAAAGCAAAAGGGGAACTCAATGGAAAAAGGAAGTCATCAGATGCTTTAGCTGATTTTAGTGAAAAATTTGACAAGTTCATTGAAACAAGCACCAAGAATAGGGAAGATAGAGAGAAGATGGCTGAAATTCAGCAAAGCTTGGCTGATAAGAAGATTGAAGCAGCTAGGATTACTCATGAAGCTGCTCAGGAACAAACTAAGTGTAAAATGCTAGAAACTTACACACAGTTGCTGCTAGCACCTACTGATTAGCTTAGTGAAAATGCTTTGGCTGAGAGAAACTTGGCACTGGAGAGCATGAGACTTGTTTTATTTCCTAAGGTATGACATAGTCAACCCTTTTGCACTTAGCTCATATAGTAATGGCAACTGATTTACGAATCGAATTTATGCAGTAGCTAAATGGCAACTGATGGAGTTGGAATGATTACAGTACTGAATGACAACTTCAATTTATGTAAGTGTGAAACTGCATGCTATTTTAATTCCTTCCACTAGTGTGAAACTGCATGCTATTTTAATTCCTTCCACTAGTATGAAACTGAAATGCTATTTTAATTCTTGTGATGAGTGCTATTTTAATTCCTTCCACTAGTGTGAAACTAAATGCAAGTATGAACTGAAACCACAACAATTGTGACTATATATAGAACGGTACTGCTGCTGCTATTCTCTCCCACTGCTTCCCTTTCTTATCTACTGCTGCTATTCTCTCCTACTGCTTCCCTTTCTTGCCATGGATGGAGATGGCAGCATCGATCCTGCTGATCTGTACTCCATGGATGACTATCTCCAAGAGCAAGAAATTCTAGATGAGTTTGGTGATCATCTAGTTTCTCAAATGCAGTCTATTGTTGAAGTCATACATGGTGGAAGAAGCAGACGTGGTCCTAGGCGATATGTGGACAGGCCTCGTGAACAAGCCCAAAAGGAACTACTAGATGACTACTTCACTCCTAATCCAGTGTACAATGAAGAAGATTTTCGTAGAAGATATAGGATGAGGAAACCCCTCTTTCTTAAGATTGTTGAGGCCTTGAGTGGGTGGTCTGAGTATTTCACCTTAAGGTTGGATGCTCTGAATTGTCCCGGGTTCTCACCAATTCATAAGTGTACAGTAGCAATGCGTCAGTTAGCATATGGTGGCCCTGCAGATCAGTATGATGAGCATCTGAAGATTGCAGAAAGTACATGTGTGGAATGCTTGAAGAAGTTTATTCAAGGTATCATTGAAGTATATGGTGAAGAGTACTTGAGACGCCCAACAGTACAAGATGTACAAAGATTGTTGGATATCGGTGAGCGTCGTGGTTTTTCTGGCATGATAGGGAGCATTGACTGTATGCATTGGCACTGAGAAAAATGTCCCTATGCATGGAAGGGGCAGTATACTCGTGGTGATCATCGTATGCCAACAGTCATTCTAGATGTTGTTGCTTCACATGACAGATGGATATGGCATGCTTTCTTTGGAGTGGCGGGGTCCAACAATGACATCAATGTGCTGAATCAATCTACTTTGTTCGTCGATCAGTTAAGAGGACAAGCTCCCCAGGTGCAGTACTTTGTCAATGGAAGGCAATATAGCAAAGGTTATTTTCTTGCAGATGGAATATACCTAGAGTGCGCTGTTTTTGTCAAGTCCATACGTTCACCACAATCAGCTGAGCACAAGCTATTTTCAGAACATCAATAGAGGGGCAAGAAAAGATGTTGAATGTGCATTTGGGATTTTACAATCTCGTTTTCGCATTTTACGTCACCCGGCACGTCTATATGAACAAGGGGATCTTGAGAATATCATGTTAGCTTGTATAATTCTTCACAACATGATAATTGAGGACTGAGAAGGATATAGAGGATGATTCGTTTGACTTGAACCAAGAAGCAACCACGTCTATTGCTCAGGAGGCTACAATCACTCAAGGACATGATCTGGTGATGCAGGAGGTACTAAACAGGGATACCGAGATTCATGATCGTGAAGTTCATAGGCAACTACTATCTGATTTGATTCATCACATTTGGCAAAACTTTGGGAATCGAACTAATTAGGTAGCATTGTGATTTTTTTTATATATACTGCCTTCATGTTCAACAAACATTAATATTTTGTTACTTTAACCTCCTGTATAGTTTTGCCAGCTTAACTAACCCATTCTCATTTCTCACAGATTTGCTTGGAGGACGATGGACATGGAGTTCTGAGGACGATGACATGCAGCTCTGAGGAGGATGACATGCAGTTCTGAGGAGGCTTATCATTATCTAAATACTATTATTATCTATTTATTTTGCAATGCATATCTATGCCACTATTGCTATATATTGTAATGGATGACTCATGGTTGTTATCTTAACTATCATCGAAGTGGAATTCAGTATGTTTGCGAGTTCAGTAATCATTTTGGTTCTGTGCAGTGTTATGTTTTGGTTTTGTGCCGGTTCTGTGCAGTGTTGTGGTGTTATTTAAACTTCAGTGCTCGAGTGGTGTACAGTAGATCACATGGTATTGTGCCACAGCTGATCAGCTTTGTTTGTGCTGCACAATAAATGGTTTACTGTATAGAAACTACTATTACATACTTTGCATTGGGGAGTATAGTTTCTTGTGATGGAGTCTTGGAGGCTAAGACTCTATGAGTGGAGTCTGCATTGGGACTGCCCTTAACACCCAACTAAGATGTATTAATTGGTGCCAGCCATATCATGCAAACACATGAGTCAACACTTTAATCACACCATCATTACGTTTAACCCTGGTTTTTGTTTTTTAGAAAAACCCTGGAATTTTTTAGGAAGCATGCGTCATATATCAATTTTTTTAGAAATATCCCAATTTTCTTTTAGGAGTTTCTTGAAATTATTGAGTTGTTGCTCACCTATTGCAATGATTTAGGGTTCAACGAGTTGGCATCACGATACACATTTCTTCTTTAAACATACAAATAACATTAAGGTAAGTACCAAATTCTTAATGTTAAAGGTTGCTCGGTTATGTGAAGCTTTTAGCACAAATAGAAGTAATAAAAACTTAACACCTTTTTAAACCATTTTAGCCAACATACTTAATCATCAAACCTTCGTGCAATGGCCCAACTACTCTTGAATCCTACTTTCTTCTCTTCCCTTAAAATTTTCATTGGACGGTACATCCCCACTCACTACGGGAA
Organism: Urochloa ruziziensis; assembly: GCA_015476505.1. Taxonomy (NCBI): domain Eukaryota; kingdom Viridiplantae; phylum Streptophyta; class Magnoliopsida; order Poales; family Poaceae; genus Urochloa; species Urochloa ruziziensis. The sequence continues at coordinate 37,729,461 of CM027119.1, read as the reverse complement.
ATCCCGTGTTTGCCGTGTGCCACCTTGCGGGCACACGGCAAACAAGCCTGTTTGTCGTGTGCCTGCCTCGGGCACCTGCCCACGTGGTACACGGCAAAGCCGTGGCACACGGTGGCCCGAGGCAAGCACACGGCAAACAGGCCAGCACACGGCAAAGCGGCCTGTTTGCCGTGTGCCTAGCCACGTGGCACATGGCAAACAGCTGGCACACGGCAAACAGGCTGCAAAAAATTTGAATTTTGCCTCCAAAATTTTTTGCTAACTTTTTTGTCCATGTATTATTCCATGTTAGTTTTGTGCATGTTTTCGGGTCTATTAGCTATATTTAATCACTTTATATCATTATTTTTAATTTTGCCGATACGACAAATTTGAACTGTAAGTGTTTCGAATAATGTAATGTAATGTTTGGAAAAATGTTATTCGGATTCTTAAGACTAATATGATGCCATGTCCATTAGATGGAATCAAATTTTGAATATATTGCTCGCTTACCGTGTGCCCGAATTTGGACTCGGTTCGTTTAAAAATTTTATAAAATACAAAAAAGGTCAAAAATTATAAATTTTGGCGTGATGTCATGTTTTCATACGTAGAGGCTATAGTAAAAAATATAGAAGGTTTCGAGTAAGTTGACGCATTGCCTCTTTACAAACCAAAGCTTCTCGGGAGAAGATCCTAAGAGTTGTGAAAGAGATGTTGTGATTTGAAACAACGTGACAATTGAAATTTTGTTTTACAACAAAACTCATTTTGTATAGTCTACATACACCTTAGACAGGTTCATGCCCAAATTTGGTTATTTTTTTGAATCCGTTTGATATTTTTAAATTTTTTTTAGGCAGAAAATGTTTGTCGTGCGCCCCAGGGGCAGGCACACAGCAAACAACTCTTTGCCTGTGTGCCCAGATCCAGGGCACACGGCAAACAATTTTGAAAATGTTTGCACGTGCCCTGGATCTGGGCACACGGCAAAGCCATAAAATTTTGAAATTCAAATTCTATAAACGATCTCGGATGAACTTTTGACCAAAGTCGAAAGTTGTAGATCTTGAAAAGTTATGAAACTTTGTAGTTCACAACTTTTTTATTTGAAGTCATTTAGGGCCTCAAATAAACAATTTACACTCGGAAAAGTTTTATATGAGGGGAATCAAAATGGGATATGGACACAAAGACTCGAGTGATGCAGTGGTAGAGGAGGCTACGCGCGAAGGGGAGGGCGCAGGGTTCGAACCCCACCGGCCGCGTAGCGCCCGTGGGACCGTGGGAAATGGCCGATGGGGTCCTTCCCCCATTAAAAAAAATGTTTTGCTATTTTGTTTTGCGTTTTTTCGGGATCAAAACTTTGTCGTGTGTTGCTCTTTGCCGTGTGCCAGATCGGGGCTTTGCCGTGTGCCCGAGATACGGCACACGGCAAAGAAGGCTTTGCCGTCGTAGGGTTTGCCGTGTGCCATTTTGCACACGGCAAAGCCTAAAGCACACGGTCCCCCTGGCACACGGCAAACACCCGGAATCCGGTAGTGACTCATGTATATAAACACACCGCCACCACTAACTTGGACCATCTCGCCCACCACCACCGCCTCCCCCAACCCTCCCCTGTAGATCCGCTAGTGATGGATCCCCTCCCCCGGCAACCCTGGGACCCTAAAGTTCCCCCTCCTCCCGCCGCTGCCGCCTACCAACCACCCGAGCTCCCGGCCGTTGTTACTTCCTCTGCTGGAGAGGAAGTAACTGGCGGGAGGTGGAAGACGAGTGGGGGGCCTCCCCTTTACGCTAAAGGGAGGTCCTCCTCCCGATAGTTTTTGTGATAGGGGAAATATATCTTCCATGAAGGTTGCTGCAACTGTCAAAGCTTTGGATTAGTTCTGATGACACAAGAAGCATTATTTAATTCCCTTTATCCGCTACCGCTACCCACCCTGCCTAACAAGCTCAAGGAACAAAACTAAATTGTGGATAGCAGCTAGTATATGACTTGACTTTAGTCAACATAGATTTGGAGAGCTACGTGTGTAGTGGATGGTGAATGAACTGGTGAGCAGGTTTGTTCATTCAAAGGAGCTTGCGCAGCAGCATATAGAAAGAGAAAAATAATGTGGCATTTCCCTCATCCTATTAGTTGTACCCTCATAAGTTAGAAAAAAAACATGTAGACCTTTGTAGTACATTCATGTGAAATACTCTAGGGCATTTTGCATTGTCCACGTGTATGTATGATCGATGTGGTGCCCTAAGCATTGGTAATGATCAATCTAATGGTTGAGGCAGCTCCCACAACAAGAATATGTATAAAAGCATTAGGTAATTAGCACATCGGGTCCAACTGCTTCGATGATCCATCACACTGACTTTGTTCACACCGCATCTGCTGATTTTGCTTGCTCATGTGTGTCAGGTTTTTTGTGCTCCTGCTCATCTTCTCCACCATCGATCGTATTCATCTCACTGGGTGATGCAAACCTACTCTCCTTGCTTTTACCCCACAACACGCCGTAAAGTCCTCCGATCAGCAGGATTCCACCCAAAATACTGCCCTCGAAAAGACAAATATTAAGGACAAATAAAAATTACTACGTCCGTTCTTAATTATAGATAGTTTTGGCTTTTCTAGATTCATCATCTTTATTATGCACCTAGATAAACACTATGTCTAGATTCATAGCAAAATCAATGAACCTAAAAAAGCCAAAACGACCTATAATTTGAAACGGAGGAAGTACAAATTTTCCTAGGATAATGATCATATCAATAAAATTGCTTTTGCTGCCTTTCCTATAAGCTTTGTGCTTGTTTACCTGCCGAGGTGAACAATCTCTCCCAAGAAGAAGGAGGAGCAAAATATTGTCAAGATATAGCAGAGCGGGAGCCAGGCTGCAAAGAAGACGGGACCCTTCATCTCCACGCACCAGGCTTGGAGGTAGTAGGTCACTCCAGTCACCACAAACCCCTGTTCCATTGCTTCATCCATCATTAGTTATTATGCGCACTGGAAATTGGTGATTATTCAGTAGTTGTTGCAACTAAACTATATGGAGTACATCTTAATATAGATGTTACTCCATGGAGAGACAAGTGACAAGGCGGAACAAGCATTATTACAGTGTAAGCTATGGCGAGCAAGCCGACATCAAGCCGGAGCTTCCACCTAGAGATGTCCCTCTCCGCCACCGCTGCGATGACCAGCGACTGCAGTGCGCTGAACACGCAGAGTGACACGGCCACGAGCATCCTGTTAGGGAAGTCCCTGAGGATTCTAGCCTGCAGGCCAGTTTAAATTAGCTTACATACGGATGCACCAGAAATCCATAATTGTAGTAGAAACCCATGGACAGTCAGAAAAAAAAAACTATATATGCACCGACCTGCCAAACAGTAGAGAGGGACCAGCAAATGTTACTGAGGACCATGAGGAACGTCCCTGCGATCCATGCCGCCTTTGAGGTACTCGCATGGCTGCCAGTGCCTGCGTGCGCAGCGAATGAATGGTGGTGGTTGACAGGGCTCAGCCCTGGCCCGGCGTAGAAGGCCATGACAATGACACCGGCAATGCAAAGCGCTGAGCCGCTGACCTTGGCTATGCCAGAGGAACTCCTTAGGTCCACCACCTCCATCCTGCCTTAGACGGATCGATGAAATTTATGTTATCAGCAATATACATGGTACATATTACTTATATACCTCAGTAGCAGCGCCAAGCAGAGGGTGACCACAGGCATGGCGTTGCTTCCTGCTGCTACCAGGGTTGCCGACGTGAGCTTCAGGCTAACATTGTACAGATTTAGGTTTAATGTATTCCTGGAAATCAAAGCGGGAGAAAACAAACCTTAAACACCTACAAGTGAGAATGCTGGGGAAACGAAACATGCATTTGCATACCCAAATAAGGCACACAAAAAGAGCTTCAGCAGCAAAATCATTGGCATCGACGGCATGTTTTTCCTGCAGAATTATATTAATTAGAACCAACCAATTCGATCAGCTCATTCTGGCGCTTACACTTGGATTATTGGTCAGAGGCTTTCAAGAGGTAGTGGCCGTTACCTTTGGAAGAAGAGGGCGAGAGGGAGGAGTAGGAGGGAGCCGGTTGCCTGCCGGTAGAAGATGAAGACGAAAATGCTCATGCCATCGTTGAAGGCCGCCTTGGATAGCACGGACAACCCGGTGTATATCATCTGCACAACTATCGCGATCATGTAAGCCTTCTTGCTTGTCGCGTCCATTGCCAGGGCAATCAAAGCCAAGCGCAGAAGCAGTGTTGGTTTCTTTGGAGCAAGCGTGCGAGTGAGTGAGCCGTCCAGTCAGAGCCTTAAGATATTGTCATGTGGAATCCTAGCTATTCGAGCAATATCACCCGTCCCTTTTTTAGGCGTGGGCCTTTTTCACCAATTTGTAACAACAGACGTAACCAAGCACCTGGTAGGTAGTTGATCAGCGATTTTAAAACTAATTGGCATTAAGTGGAGTGTGATTCCATTAGTTCATGAATAGGAATCATATGCCATCCAAGCAATCAAAAAGTGGAGTGTGACTCCATTAGTTCATCTGAATATGACTAAATGGCTGACGGTGGTTAGTAGTTTTTTTTCCTGCTTGGCAGCTGTTTGCCGGTGAGCACTAGTGTTTGTTTCCTCCACTATGGGAAAAGCACCTATCAGTACCGGTCACAGGGCATGTTAGTGCAGGTGATTGTGACCGGTACTAATTTGCCGACACGTTAGTAACGGTCACAGCGATCGGTACTAACATGCGTAGTTTAGTACCTGCTGGTACCAACTGGACCCATGACCTCAAGCCTGGCGCGTTGCTTCCATACCATCCCACCTATGCATCACATGTGATTGAGTGGAAGATGGTGTCCTTTGGAAGTAACCCACAGAGGACACGTTAGCACCGGTCAATAGCACCAGCCGGTACTGACGTGCACCATTTAGTACTAGCTAGTGTTATTGGCCGGTACTAAATAGACGCATCACGTTAGTACTTATCAATAACACCAGCCGGTATGTACGTTACTACCGGCTGGTGTTATTGACCAGTACTAATGTGGCTCTGTGGGCACTGTCAGCTAGGCACGTCACGTTAGTACCGGCTCTAAGCCGACCGACACTAATGTGCGCAGGCCAATGTGAGTTTTTCTTATAGTGCTCCCGGTAAACACACTCATGTTAGACCTAGTCACCTTGGGCCATTAGAAGAAAACAAATGATAATAACTACGGATAATCCCGTTGGCCATTTATGGAACAACACTTGACGAATGTGGTCAATCTTGTCGTGTACGATGTCAACAAAAAGTTAGGACGAACATCTGCACTTTATGAATCACGGAGGGTTTTAAGACCCATGAAAAAAACTCTTTTACAATCTTGTAAGGTATCCGTGCTCATATTTTTTTAGAAACGGGAATATATTCAATATTTCAGCTTCTGCATCGACCGATGCATGTAGCTGTTCATTATTACAAAGACGCTCCAGTCCGAGCAAAACCAACGCGTAAAACAAATGACAAGGAAGTTTTTAAACAGCACCAAGTCTATTTGTAAAAGACCATCCATTTGAAGCAAAAATCTCTATGACCGTTGTTTCAAGCACACGACACCCCAAAGTGACTTGGGGCCGCTCTTCCTCCTTCAGCAGCAACGATCAGAAACGGATCCAATGTGTTCCTCTGTATAATACCTGCATAGGAGTAACAACTTTTGTGTTGTTAAAGATCATGTCATTTCTACTCAGCCAGATTGCCCAACATAAGGAAGATGCTCCAACCAAAATCTTGTACATAAGTTTCTTAACAATCCCAGTTAACCAACCACTGAACATATGATGAATATCCTGTGGTGGTGGAATGTTAAAAGAAACTTGTACTATCCTCCAAATAAATGTAGCCATATGACAAATCAGACACTTCTAAAATTCTTAACCTATGGCTTTTACTAATTCACACAAAATATAAGCTAGATTATTTTATTTCCATGTGCAACTAATGTTCTTCTAGTGTTTGCCCTCAAACCTGCATTAGACTAAAAATGATTTGTGGTGACCACATTTTCAGGTTTGGGCTGACGGACTACATAACCGCCAGCGCTGAGTTAGCAAAAATAGTTGTTTGCAATGTACATTGATCTGATTCTCTGGTAGTACTTTGATGTGGGGTATGTTGATAAGTGTAGTACTTTAATGTAGTGGATTGTAGGTACTACTTATAATGGCTATTTGATCGCATATTGTCCTTTTCAAGTTGGCAGGGAGAAGGATTCTATAAATTTGGTGGGAATCAAAAATTTAAATTCCCGGTGGGATTTTGCAGGGGCTGGTGGTGATAAGGCCGGCCTCTAGATGTCTAAGGGGTAATCATTTGTAGAGACGGGTATTCATTTGCAGGGGTCGGGCGTGTGTCCCGCTAATAGATTATTAGGCGCGGCTGTTAGGAACAGCCGTTGCTTCAAATACTTTATAGGCGCTAGTGGCGGCAACAGCCGTTGCTAGAAATCGTTTTCTAGCATCGGGTGGTGGCATCATCCGTTGCTGGAAAGTTATTTGTGGCAACGGGTGATGGCATTGTCCGTTGCTGGAAATCAATTTCTAGCACCGGACCTGGCGCCCATTGTTGCTAGTGCCCTATTTGTAGCGGCAAAAAGCAGCAACGGGACGCCAAAGTGCCCAACGCTAAAGACCTTTTCTGTAGTAGTGTTATAATACTTTAGATCATCTCTAGGAGAGAACTAGTATTACCAACATCCACGTAGTATTTCGTTTTACTGGAATACTCCCTCCATCCCCTTATGATGGGACTATTTCCAAATCTTAAAAATTCTTATATGATAGGATAGGACTATTTGGCCATTGCCTCAGGTCCGATGCACAACTCACTCCCAATTACTCCACCACTTGCACGCACGGAAAAATAAGAATGGAGGGAGGGAATGAGATTGGTTGGATTTTTAATGTGGGCCATGGTGTTAATGTCCTTGGCACTGAGGAGTTTTCATCAGAATTTGTGATGACATGTTTAAATGAGAGATAAGTAGGGTTCTTTCTCTTGGTATTTGAGCCAAAATCAAATAGTCCCATCATAAGGGGATGGAGGGAGTATAAGGAAAGACTTAGCAGAAAATCTGATGGAATAAGATACAGTTGAAGTAGATCCTGAGCACAAGTCGAAACTCAAAACTTTTGTTAGAGCATCTCCAACGGATTTTACATTTTAGATTCTCTATTTAACTCTGTATTTGTCTCTCCATAGAGATTGCACTCCATATTAAGCATCTCAAACTCTCTATTTCCCACTCTTCAAATCCGCCCCCTCTCCACACAATAATGCGTGGGTCCCATGTGTCATCCCACACTTGGCAAGCCAGATTGGCTAGCCGGACTGGCTAGCCAAGTTTGGCTAGTGAGGGAGCCAAATTAGAGTCAGATGTATTGGAGAGTTGGATGGCTAGTCTGTGAGCTATTTTGATATTGAATACCAAAATTTGGCTTGATGAGCCATTTGGCTAGTCTCTTGGATATGCTCTGACTATGTTTCGAAGCTGTAGTCTCATTGTAGAGATTCCTTTTGTTGTTACTAGGGGTGTGTTTGAGAGAGCACTACTTCAACTTTTTTAACTCCGCTCCATGAAGTCCCTGCCAAACATTTCTTGCTCTAGGAACTCCAAATCCGGAAACTACTAGGAAAAAAACCTAGAGTTGGAGGCCAACTCTATGTTTGTCCTGGAGCTCCTCAAGAGGTGATCTAAGAACCAATGCTACGAACCTAAGCATGGAGTTGGAAGATAATTATCCACCAATACCACCTGTTACACACCGTACCTGTCACACACCGTACCAAGTTGTAGTACCATGTTACGAACCTAAGCATGGAGCTGGAAGATAATTATCCACCAATACCACCTGTCACACACCGTACCTGTCACACATCGTACCAATGTTACGAACCTAAGCATGGAGTTGGAAGATAATTATCCACCAATACCACCTGTTACGAACCTAAGCATGGAGTTGGAAGATAATTATCCACCAATATCACCTGTTACACACCGTACCAAGTTTGGCTAGTGAGGGAGCCAAATTAGAGTCGGATGTATTGGAGAGTTGGATGGCTAGTCTGTTGGAGAGCTATTTTGATATTGAATACCAAAATTTGGCTTGATGAGCCATTTGGCTAGTCTCTTGGATATGCTCTGACTATGTTCCGAAGCTGTAGTCTCATTGTAGAGATTCGTTTTGTTGTTACTAGGGGTGTGTTTGAGAGAGCACTGCTTCAACTTTTTTAACTCCGCTCCATGAAGTCCCTGCCAAACATTTCTAGCTCTAGGAACTCCAAATCCGGAAACTACTAGGAAAAAAACCTGGAGTCGGAGGCCAACTCTATGTTTGTCCTGGAGCTCCTCAAGAGGTGATCTAAGAACCAACGTTACGAACCAAAGCATGGAGTTGGAAGATAATTATCCACCAATACCACCTGTTACACACCGTACCTGTCACACTGTAGTGATGTTACTGTTGCTGTGTAGCATGACAGTTACTATAGCACGAAAAAAATAAAGGGCAAAAAAAAGACTATTCCTCACAATGTCTCCCTTTTTTGGAGCTTTTACTGTAGCGTGAAAAATAAAGGGCAAAAAAGACTATTCCTCACAGCGTCTCCCTTTTCTGGAGCTAGAGTTAGCTAATCAGCCAAACAGGTAGACCGACTCTTTGTTTTCCTAGAGTTTATAGAGTGGAGCTGAAAAAACATGGAGAAAACAAGAGCATAGAGGACATACTGCAACAATGCGGCGCATGAGATCTATATTGCCGAGGTTCATAGTTTGAGAACAAATAAGAACATGTTTTGGTATATATAGACATCAATTTAGCCTTGAATTCCAGTCGTAAGGCCAAGAGCTTGATTTTTAATCTAACTAGATGAGGTAGGTCAATTGCATGCAGTGTACGAATGCAAGAAAAGATGTAATTGGCACCAAAGAGAGGTACCTTTGTTGGCCTCTTCTAGTCTAGTAAAAATAAGAGAAAAGAGGTAAATGGTGCATGTTACAATCCATGTAATAAACCGTTTAACCCAGATCTCTCCATGTTCTCCATTTCAGCGTTGGCCACCCCTTCCCATGTTTATCCATGCACCAACTTATTCTACGGCTCAAGATTTTGACTGGAACACCCTTTCTCGACGCTTCTCGTTCCAAAACCGTTGAAGCTCATTTTCATGGGCCACACGAAACGTACATTTCCCACTTTGGATGTCCATGCAAGTAAGTCAATTCAAAAGTGATGTGGATACACAATTTTATGCTCTTACTGCTATGTCAAATTTCTGATGTAGGTGTCTTAATTGATCTCATATTTCTCCTCTCGAAATGTGGTTATAATCTTTCTACCACAATTTCGAATCCTTTCAGAACTTATGTGAATGAGGAAACTTTAATTATCTTCTTCGCCTGCATGATTATGTCATGCAAAATATAATTATTACTTAGCTCGTACGGGAGTACTTTTTCCTCATCTTTCTTCAAGAACTCAACATAGTTCTTTATCCTTAGTTCTCATGCACTTGCATGTCATTCATATCTTTAGGTTCGTTTGTGACTTTGTATTCTTCTTAAACTCATTGCTTGCTTGGTGACCATGGCACAATAATTGCACGATCAATTCTAGGAATAATATAAAAACTACTCCATACTTTTCTCCCACTATGGGATACACAAAATGCACGTGAGTTATAGCAACTTTCTCCCGCCTTGCAGGATAAGTCATTTACCAACCTTCTTCCGGCATGCGGATTGTCTAACATAAGCATTAATTCAAACTTTCCCCGTGAGGGTATTTCCCCATGAGGGACATAAATGTCAGAATTGGCTCTTTTGTTTGCATATTCAATCATCAAATTCAGACGTCAAATCTAAATGCTCTTTAACACACATGCTTAGCTCGACTTTGGTAAAAAATAAGCAGGCATGTCAATTATTACTTCTCATCATGATAATTGAAAATGTAAATACATTCTTCTTTATGGAGTATATGAAAATACTTCTCAATAATCTATCTTTCTTTTGGATCACTGTCCAAGAATGCTTTCTTTTGAAGGCGTTCTTTAAAGAGAACACTGTCCCTTGTGCTATGACCTTCTTCTTTTGTCATCTTCTGAGTCTCAAGTACCCAGATCATTTTTCTTCCTCAGTCAAAAATGAAAGCATCAATATCTTTTGTCTAAGAAAATTATTAACAAAAATCAACAATAATGCTTATTAGACTTTCAAACATTTATATTTATTCTATATCACTTTTGGGCACAAAATAGAACAGAACAACATCTCTTTACATTAATTCCACATCACTTTTGGGCAGAAATAGAAATAACGTAAAAAACTTTAAACATTTCTCTACTTCAAGAGCATTTCTTAAACTTTATCTCTACATTAATTCCACATCACCTTTGGGCAGAAATAAAAATAACATAGAAACTTTAAACAATTTGACTCGTAATATTGTTATCATCAACTTTGGTCAGAAAATAACAATACCATAATCTTAACTTCAAACAAATGTCTGTCTACTCCTCATAATTAAACTTAACTTAGAGGATGAAAACAATACTTTGCAGCGGAAACTTTAAATCTATTCAGAAGCAAACATCTCAATAATCTTTACTTCTCTCTGAAACAAAACTATCCCTTTGGTTCAAATTTGAATAGAGATACAACATTACAAAATTCAACACATAATTGCTTCTGAAAGGATCATATTAAATGCGAAAAGTCACTATTTGCATATTTATTTTTGGTCCAGTCGCGCAAAACGGCCCACAGTCCACTTGCGCACTCGCGGTCCATTTTTTCTCAGTGTGTCCATGCCTCTGCGTAGCTCGGCCTACGAGCTGGCCAAACGACCCAGCTCGACTTGCTTGCATGGTCTGCCGTGGCCCGAAATCCCGGCACACGACCCGTCTCTGCTCTTAAAACTTAATTCTCCCATCGGTTCCAATTACATCAAAATAGGAGCCACAATTTTTCTATTATTCTATTTAGAAGTAACATTGGGTACTTTTCTATTCTCTAAACAAATTATCCCTTTGGTTCAAATTTGAATAGAGATCAAAATCTATGCAAAAAAATTATTCATAATTGCTTCCGAAAATGAATAAAACTTAATACTAAATCTTTACGGTTCATTTCTTGATATGAGGCCAACACTCAAAAGTCTGTTCGAGCATCCTCATCTTTTGCTGTGCGCCCGTCGTGGCCCATCTCATCACGGCTAACTGGGCCGACTCAGCCCAGCCATTTGTACGCGAGCATAGTGGCCCAGCCGGCCTGCTCCACGCAACCTCGCGCGCTCGAGGCCCAGTTCGCTGCTCCGCTCGGCTCGCTGGCCTAAAATCCAGCAGCCAAAAATTGGGCCACCAATCTGGCACGTCGTGGCGCCCCTCTTGGGCTAAGATGAGCCCAGCGGACGCTGGCCGCTGTTAGCCTTTCATCTCCACGAATCAAGATCCGACGGACGGCCGCGCCTTTCGTCCGAACAAAAAAGACGCTGTCCGCCTCATCCGCAACCCTAATCCACTTTCTCCTCTACCTCGCTAGTGTCCGCGCAGCCGCCGGCAGCGCGCCGGCGTATCCACCCGCCGTCGCCACGGCCGGCGACCCGGAGCACCATCTCGCGAGGATCTACTTGTTCCCCTCCTCCTTTCTTTCGCGAAGAAGCTGCAGTGGCCACCTGTGGCGGCGGAGGAGATGGTGGCGGGTGGAGGCGCCATGGCCGGCGGCTCGCCGACACGACGAGGGGGAGCGCCGCCGGCCCAGAGGCACAGCGCACCTCCATTGCTTTCTCGTCCCCTTTCCTCTCCCCCTCAAACCCAGCCACGGTGAGATCCAGGTCGAGAGAGAAGACTCGCCCATGGCGACCCGCAGGAGGATGGCGGCGTCGCCGTAGGACCCCTCGCCAGCGCGCGCACCAGCTTGAGGTTGAGCGCGCTGCCGTCGAGTGGCACTGCATTGGCACCCTTAGCCTGCGCGCACGCGTGATGAAAAAAACGCCGCTATGCCAGGTCTTCTTCCCGCACACCAGTAGTGCTTACGGCGGCAAGGTAGGCCCTTTCTTCTTTAGATCTTGCATAAATGCGCCGCCGGCGTCTCTCTTAGTGGTGCGCGGCCGGGTTCGGCCACCGAGCCATAGCCTGCGACCTTAAGCTCCTTGAACTGATAACACTCTCTAGACCTAGCTCTTGATGACATTGATGGAATCTTGGGATCGTCTAGGAGCAGATTAGTGGGTATAAAATGAAATCGTGTGTATACCTTGTGAAAGTGCATCTAGGATCCTAAAGGATTTTGGTGGTGATGACAATCACAATTTGGATATAATGCTTGTGAATGAGATGTATGCAGGGATTAAACAAAAGAGAAGCTAAATGGTTAAAGGAAGGTCCCCAATTCGATTAAGTATGATGGATGAGCTTATTGATAGATTTAAATTATTTTTCGGTTTGAATTTGTGTATAGAAAACACCGTACTATCAAGGGGGACGTGTTCTAAACACCGTACTATCTTGAGATGAAAAAACTTCATGTGGGTCACACACTTCCTACACAAACAGTTGGGTTTTCTCACTAAAACATTCTTTGTCGGAAGATCCGACTCTATGTCGGAAGATCCGAGCTCCCTAGGCGATTTTCATGAGTTCTGTCGGAAGTTCTACCGAGGGGGGTCAAGAAGATCCGACGGGGGTCAAGAAGATCCGACCCTCTGCAGGATGATCCGATCCACCTGAGCCAAATCCAAGAAATTTAGAGAGTTCTGTCAGAAGTTCTCCTTAAGACTTCCGACGGGGGTCAAGAAGATCCGAGGGGGGTCAAGAAGATCCGACGGGGGTCAAGAAGATCCGACCCTATGTCGGATGTCCTAGACCGCTGTTTTCTGAGTGTTAAAGTTCAAATCTCGTATAGTCTTCTTTGCCTTCTCGGAAGATCCGACACAGTGTCAGAAGATCCGATAAATGGATCTGGGCTCCAACGGTCATATTTTTGGAGTGACCTATACATACCCCTTCACCCCCAACATTTACCTCTCTCTTGCCTTCCTGACCAACCAGCCTCCAAAAGCATTCAATACACCTCTCTACTCCTCCCAAGTGCTTGATTCTAGCAAGGATTCATCTAGGGTGTGAGTGAGAGAAAGATTTGGAAGGTGTTGCAAGAGTTCTTTGTGTGTTCATCTCTTGTTCATCTCAAGAAGTTCCTCAAGCAAGCTTGGTTGATTGATTCACGTTTGTTACTCTTGGAGCTTTGCTCCTAGACGGTTAGGCATTGCCGGTAGCTCCCATTCCTTTGTGGTTTGAGCACCGGAACGTTTGTATCACCCCTCTCTTTGTGAGAGCAATAGTAAGTAACTCAATCCTCCTTTGTGGTTGGTTGAGAGAGACTAGGGGCTAGTGACAGCCTGGCTCTTTGTGAGCTTCCCAACGGAGACGTAGCTCCTTTGTGGAGTGAACTTCGGATAAATCTTGTGTCTCCATTTCTTATTGTTGTTCTTATTGTTCTTGTGCTTGATTTGACCCGATCTACTTGTTAGTTGATATCCTATTGTGTAGATCATATTCAGAGGGTTACTTACTTCATTTAGCAACTTTGTATTCAAAGGAAATCATCAAAAGCTAAGTCAAATTTTAATCACATACTAGTTTCATTCTCTTGGTTGGAAGATCCTGCACTGTGTCGGATCTCCTGGACACCCCAGAAGATCCGAGACAGCATCGGATCATCCGACCCCTGATATTTTTCTGAGAATTTGCAGGATTTTTTAACAGGCCCTACTCACCCCCCCCCCCCCTCTAGGCCTAGTGTTGGTCCTTTCACCTTGAGCCGTTGTGGCCATCGCTGGCCCGTTGGTGAAGGTCTGCACATGGGCAGCGACGGTCGGAGTAGAGGCTGCAGGGGGCGACGAAGAGAATAGATGAAACTTCCTCAATACTTAATGTAATGCAAAGTGATCTATAAATGACGAACGTGATCATCAGGGGGAGTACGAAGGTCATAATGACGATACCCCTAAAGTAGAGACATAGCTAAATTTCTGAATTCTATAAAGTTTCAAAAAAGTTAGTGCAGTTACCCAATATTCTATATTGGGCAAGCCTCAGCAGAATGAAACATAAGTTAATTACCATTGGGATTTGTGGGTGGAGGTGCTAAAAACCCAATTCATATTCTCAATAGAGTAAAAAGTAAGTACTCTCGCTAAACCACTTGCGCGTCTGTGGGGAAACTCAACTAAGGCTGAAATATTTAACCCATATATAGGGAAGCAGATCCCAAAAGCAGCCATTTCATTGCAAACTTGAGAGATCTAAAGGGTGAAATGATGAGGGGGAGTATGGTGATTTGATAAATCGATCTTGAGGAGAAGAGGGCGCAAGTACCCACTTCGATGATTCAGGAGCCGTCTTGGCGGTTATACTCGTGGCAACAATAAGCGAAAATCTGGAAGTTGTCCTTCAAGAGCTGAAAGAACCCATTATTGCTCATGAGAAAGAACGTTACCAGCCCTATATGATAGAGTTTGTGCCATGAAGCACGTTCACTTATCTAAGTGGCTCGTGGCCATGGAAAATGAGTTGAACTCGATAAATTCCAACGTGTTTTAGGACTTAGTAGTTATTTGCCAATGGAGCCAAAACATCAGGCTATGATGGGTCTGACAGACGAATTGTGACTCCAAAGGGAACATGTAGAGAAGTAAAGTGCGACATAAATCGACAGATTTTATGCAAAGTAATGGCACATCATAATCTGAGTTACATCAGATGAAAGTAAAGACAACATCCTTAGATGTGATTTGTGTGATGATAATTATATGTCATAACCCAAAGGTTTTGTCATTGAGGTAAAAGAACATAAGTAATACTGCTTGAAGAAGTTATTTATAGGCTAGAGCAAGTCTCTAGACAGTAGTTTTTGAAGTTAAGACTCAGTTATTTTTGGGTTAAAGAAAAAGAGAGGATAATTATATTTGTATAAAGATATGGAATGGGAAGATCCTTTTTCCTAATTCATGTTCATGTGGATGGCATTTCATTACTAGCAGTGATGTCAGTCTGCTAATGAAAACAAGGAAGTCTTTGTCCTCAAAGATTCAATCTTGGTGAAATTATCAAGATGAAAGAAAAGGGGTATTAGGAATATCGCACATGCACGCTAAGAAATGCTTCTGATTAAATAAAATGTGCATGCGAGAACGCTTACGCCTGTCCTTAAAGTCAAGGGTAATGGTTTTGTAAACTTTAATGTTTCAATTATGAATAAGGAATGGTTATGGGAATTATAGTGTTCCAAGAACCAATAAGGAGAAGATTAAAAGAATATGGTACCATATGCTTCAGTTGTTGGAAGCTTAATGCAAAAGATGGAAAATAATAACATTACCTTGACGTAGTTTAAGTATCCGGGTTATTTTGGCAATGTCAAGTCCAGGTATAAATCACTGGACTGGAGTTAAGGGTATCAGTCTCATGCTAAATCAAGAAAGAATCACCAGTGCTCTCAAAAGATTGCGAGTACAGGGTATAATTTGTGAAATGTGTAGCGAAATCCACAATTGTCGCTAACCTTCAGATTTGGGGTTTTTGTGTGGAAAAGCTCCAAAGAGTTGAACAATTATCATCAATGTGATGTAAAGATATAATATAGCATGATATAAGGCTGAGGGACAGGCAAAATAGTTGAGAAAACCTGTGCCCGGAATTGATAGTGGTTGTATAACAGCGACAACCATCTGAATGTTTTACTCCTATGACAACGAGTCAATTGTGGTGCCAAACACATTGACAGAAAGGCATACGCTTTAAAGTACAAAGTCCAGAATCATTTTTGAAAGCAACAATCAAGTACATACGGATCCGTCTATTAAAGGCTTACCACCCAGTGTGTGCAGAGGACAAAGAGTCGACATGGGTTCATGGTATTGCCTATGACTTTCGGACTATAAAGGCCCAAAGTTATGATCCTTCAAAATGGACAAGTATATTGTGGCTGGCTAATCCGATTGAAATGACAATCATGATGACCCATGCTCAATGTGCTTGTTTGTAATGAAGTGGATGCTAAGCGAAGAGCTGAAGTGTCAGAATGAAGGACCGAAACGGCGACCAGAGGGGGGGGGGGCAGTGAATGGGAGCCGATAAAAATTCTTTCCAACCAATCTGGCTATTCTCCCAAATCAACTCCAACACCTCCGAAAGCGATCTTGCCAAGATCACGTAGCCACTGTCAAGCTACTGACCCTAGGAACAAGAAAGACGCAGCGGAACTCGAATGGATTGAAACGAACACAAAACGAACCGAAACAAGACTCGATTCAACACACCCAGGGGGGCGGTTAAACCCGGTCAGGGGGGCGGTTAAACCACCCAGGCCTGGGAGCCTCGGGAAAAAGTCAAAACGAAAGTGGATCTCCCAAAGCGCTTGAGCTCTTGAGGCGAGATTTTGGTCAGATGATTTAGACCTCCAGTGGAGTGTATTCCCAAAAGTTCTCGGCCTCTAGCTTGCTAGAACTGCCAGAATCTCAAATCTAAGGAAGAACACCATGAACTCAAGTTCATCCCAAAAACTTCAAATCCAATGCGATTCCCGGTGTTTGGGGGCAAGAGATCACCAGCAAAAGAGGCACAAGGCACTCATACGAGAATCCCCCAAAGAAAGCGAAGAACAAAAATCCCCCAAAAATAGCTTCGAAAATACCTCCGAAAATAAGAAAAGAAAAGGGAGCTCGTGGATTCAAATCATGGCACAAAGATGAACAGAACAAGCTCATTCAACAAACCATGAATTCACCTATACAAACTACGAATGATTCGAAATAGTTCTAGGTGGAGGGGATGAAGGGGAAAAACTAGTTCAAAGGAGAAACCAAAGAGAACTAAAGAGATAACTAGAAGAGATAGCAGCCACCAAGCCCTAGGGGGCCTATTAGTAGACCAAGTGGTGGTGCTCTAAAGACTAAACTACCCCTAAGTGATACATACACCTTAGGGGCAAATTTGACATTTGGTTTCAGATATTTTCCGGCTGGGACACCTTCCACCGCAAGCTAGCTTCCCTCCAACGCAAGCCTTGCAGTCACGCCGCGTGTCCTCCGGATCGAAGCTCCTCGACGCCGATTTTGGGCCGGCCTAGGGGGAGGCGGTTAAACCGCCCCTGGCTGGTCACCTCAGCCCAGCTGCCCAAACTTCACCTCGTCGAGTCCTCGGCCTTGGTTTTGAGGCCCAAACCAAGGGAAACCGTCCACCGATGATTTTGTGGCCAAATCACCAAACCCCGCGCGCAAACTTCGGTTGTTAGCCGCTACCTTGCGCCGGCTTCTCGTCCGCGTACGAGCTTCGGTTGTCAGCCGCTACCTCGCACCGGAACCACGTCCCTTGCTCGTTCTTGCCACCATGTGAACCGCACTTGATCCATCTGGCCACCGGGTCCCTCGAACCAAGCCTACTTGTCTCTCCGCTCCTCGGAGGCCGCCATGGCTAAGACCTTTCGCGCCTGTTCTTCACCTGCACCAATGCAATCAAGCCGCATTCTACACCTGCAATACTTGAGCCAAGGGAAACGTCAATCCACACCACGTTGTCAGTCACTCATCACACCAGGAAGCGACCATCCACCGGTCCTCGGACACACCGGGTCCTCAAAGAAAACAAATGGTGAGATCAAGGGGGAGATTGTTAGGTTGATCTCTAGCCTTTGACTCGCGTCTTGATCGGGGACGCCCAGCCCAATCGAAGGTTGGTGGGCCCCCGTCGCGCAGCTCTATATAGAGGAGGTGAGGACTATGACACAAGACATGAGGTTCACTGCTGCCGCTATTTCCCACCATTCTTTAACCCTAACCCGATCTAGAGGGGTGGCTGAAGCGACGGGATGCTCCACCAAACCCCAGTCACCGTCGCCCCCTGCAGCCTCTACTCCAACCGTCGCTGTCCGTGTGCAGACCTTCACCAACGGACCAGCGATGGCCACAACGGCTCAAGGTATACACATGATTTCATTTTATACCCACTGATCTGCTCCTAGACGATCCCAAGATTCCATCAAGGTGTGTTCTGTTTTATATAGCACGACTCACTCTGGAAACAAAATAACACAGTGACATAGTTCTAGAGAGAGGTTTATGAGGACCTGGTTTGCTCCGTAGTCACTATATACACATGGTCTTGCAGATGTTTGACATGGTAGGATTCCAGCTGGCCCGTGATAAAAACCTGCGCTATAAGTTATTTTAGCAGTTGTGACTTGTGAGGAATTGAGACTTGCGAGTACTGATTGCCTGATTGGACCCTGCTTGCATTCACTGTTAACAGTGAACCGAAATGAGTTACCTGCCCATATGAGTGGATCGAAATTCATTTTGGAGTAAGAGCATCCTCCTCCTGAATTAATTAAACAACATTCCGATGGTGGCTGCATCGAAGGCAATGTGATCAAACACCATGCCGTTCCTGCTCTTCCAGATGTACCAGAAGAGAAGCAATACAGCCATATGGGTTGAACAGGGTCGTCATTACAGTTAGATTAGTCCATGCCTTCCAGATGCACCAGAAGACATGCAATACGGCTGTTCCAGATGCACCAGAAGACAACCAACACGATGTTTCAAATCAGACTGAGTACAAACCGGTCAAACCCGTTCGGCATTTGCCAGATTGGCTACTGGCATGGTAACTGACTTCGAGAACTGGTCGGATCGGTTAGTCTCGCCTGATCAGCTTGCTGCCAATTTTAACGGTGAACATCATTATTTTTCTAGGTAAGCACCTATTGCGCGTTTTTTTATCACAACATACAAGTATTAAAGGTTAAAGATAGGGTACAAAGACCAGTACACGAACAGGTCCATCGTAAAGGGAAACAGAAGGCAGCGGTACAACCCAACAAGCAGTCAAGCAGAAAGGTCCCTAGAAAAGAAAAAAATTACACAGAAGTCCCTGGACCTTGTGCTTAACCATGGCGACCAAATCCACCGACACCGGTCGCCGCCAGCGCCTGCAAATCCGTCCACCGCCACCATGCCTAGGCTGGAAGAAGCTCCATCGCACCGTGGCTTTGAACTGAGCCGAAATAGACACTCGTAAAACCGTATTGTGCATTTTCACATAGTGTTTGATGCTTGTGGGCTTGGAGGTGGAGGTGGATGTGGTAGGAATACATGTACGTGACACAGCAAGCTGCCAAGCGATAGAAAAGGAAAACAAACGCGTTCATCCCGTTCCGGTCGTTGAAGTTGAAGGATAGCTTGGATATTGTAATGTCCCGCCCACCTGGGGTCGGGCCCGATTACACCTGGCAGCTCTCTAGGATCTCAAAACTACCCACACTGACCAACACACGTCTTTTCTACGCAATTTGTCCTCACATGTACGCACCCAGGAAGGACTTCCCGGTCGGTCATCCATCCTGAAATTGCTCCGGGCCAAGCACGCTCAACCCTGGAGTTCTTTCGAGATGAGTTTCCAGAAAAAAGGTACAACTTGTTGATATGGGTACTCTGTCAATCCATTTAAGCCCTGGGTCGGGAAGTCACGTAGTCACGCTATAGAATACCAATGTTCTCGTTGGTGGCCACGTTCGTGCATCCATACCCGAGATTTGGCCCAGCCCATCTGGCGTATGACCTGCACGTGCCCATGACACAACGAGAGTCGGCCCTGATACCACGGTAACGTCCAGCCCACCCCGGAGTCGGGCCCGCTTAAGCCTGGCAGCTCTTTAGGATCTCTAGACTTCTCTCATATACCAATACACGTCTTTTCTATGTACTTTGTCCTCACATACCGTCTTGAAATTGCTCCGGGCAAGCGCGCTTAACCCTAGATTTCTTTCGAGATTAGCTTCCAAAAAGGAAGTTACAATTTGTTGGTATGAGTATTCGTTCAATCCTATTAAGCCTTTGGCCTGAGATGTCACAGATATCACCGGTGTTCCGGTGGTACAGACAGATAGGGCGGACCCATGTTGGACTCAGCAAATCAGAGTCCATGTAGAGATTCAGCTAAAATTCATATATACCTAGTAGTGTGCCCCAGCTAAATTTTCTGTATAGAACTGGGGTATGATGACGGCACTTATGTAAGTTTTCAGTTTTCTCGCTACTTGTTTGGCCATGTACGATAGCTATCTAGATGATTATATTTAGTCGATCGAGAGTGAGACTTAAAGTAAAGAGTGGGTCGTTGTCGATCCTGTGGTATCTGAATCATCGATGCCATAGAAGTCACTCTGATCATTGCATTTTTCTTTAAAGCTGGCTGGTTGCGCCCAATCTGCAGCAACATGAATGCAAATATGTTAGTCATAAAAAAATCTTTAACAACGGATGTGGACAAAGCTTTCCAAGGTGATCAGCTAGCACTTTGCGTGTGATTTACGCAGTATGAATAGATCAGCACCACCTGTGGCATCCTCAATCAAAAAGGAACAATAACATTTTTTTAGATAATGGAATAACTTCAATAACCCCATAGGAGGAATCAGTTCACACTTACACTTATTACAACTTTACAAGTAATAGCCAAACACTTCACTCTAAAGAAAAGTTCACAATGACAAAAATGCCCATCTTAATGATCAATTCGCTCTCCTGAACCACTCCTGGAGATCATATCCGATGCAATTGAGCTCACAGCCAAAGCCAGTAGTATGTATGTTCCCCTCAATAGGACTTCTAAAAAATTTTAAGTTGACTTTTGTTAGAAAGAACAATTTTTCTTGTGAACCACATGTGCCAGCAAAAAGTGGCCGGCCCATCAACATTATGATGCAGCAATGCCCAAAACACTGCTGTATATATGATATTATCGAGATTTAGCATAATGACATTCAAAGAAGAGATTCTGAATGGTTTCCTCATAACCATAAAAGCTGCAGTATCACGCTAGTTCCTGTTGTTGGATCAATTGAACTTGACTAACAACACTTAAACCATAGGATCTCTAGTCTATGACTTGATCGCGCCTAACTCACAGATTAATGCAGAGACTTAGTAGATCTTAGGACTTACCAGTGTTGTTCATGTCCTCTGATGATGCCTGATGAAGTGCAGATGAAGTAGATATAGAAGCACTAGAGGCACCATGCTTCCAAACCCTCCAGCGCCTTAGTGATCGGTGTGAGTCAATTAGGGTTCCGACGAATCGATGACGAACTCGTCAAATCGACCCATGGGGTCTCCTCTTAGTTATGTAGCGCTGTGGGCTTGGGGCTGGGCCCAAACGGACCTTAGACTTGCCTCCCGATCAAGACAAAGACACGGGGTTAGTTGGATCGGGACCGAGTCCCTCGGGAGCGTAGCCGTTCCCCTTCTCTCATGATAATTTGACTCTGACCGAGGTAAAAACAACGTATTCATTTTATTGATCACGAGCACGTGGATACACGCAGACCAACATTCTCCCCTTCGACCGAAGGTCAAAACAACTTATTCATTTTATTGATCATGAGCACGTGGATACACGCAGACCAACAATCTCCCACTTAATCGAACAGTCTTAAACTTAAACTTATGTTCGCCTTATGTTCACACTCAATACCATAGCAAAACCCAACGAATGCGTCATCGGCATATATTATAGACATACCGGGACCTCATTAACTAAAGTCCAGTACAGTACCTTGATAGAACACTTATTAGCTTATTTGTGAGCTTATTTATTTGGCCTATTCCATAATCATATTCCAGGTTAATCATCAAATCCAAACTGACTTCACGAAAGTAGGATAAGTGTTAAACCTCAATTAGTCATGTTACTATCATTTTTACTTAAAGCCTTAAAATGACTTGATCCTAGGCCATCAATGGGCTTGACACCATCAACTATACATCGTTACTTTGAAGGAATATTGTAATTAAATACAGTGGCATTGATTTGAATCAACGTTAACTTAATGATACAATAATAACACCAAAATATATTTCATATGCATGTCTGAATTAAAACATACCATACACAAAATTAGCCTTCTTAGTTATGCTAACCTTGTTTTAGAGCTTCCTGCAGAATCGCTCATATCTGCAAGAGTGCAAGAGTGAAGGAATAATATTAATTGTGCACTTTCACATCCATACGCTCTTACAAAATCTTATTTGAATAATTCTTAACTGAACAAGCATGTTATTTGGTGCATTAAAATTTTAGCACATTTTCCAGTGGACCTCTCCTGGATTAAGACTGATAAAACTTGTCAAGCATTCTGGCTCATAAAACTTGTCAAGCATTCCGTCTTATCATGCTAAGTCAATTGCATATAGATCTTAGCATATAGCTTCTAATTGAAGCATTAGGAATGTCTCCCTATTTATCTCATTCTTAACTTTACACTTATGATAAAATTTGCTATACTACGCAAACGAAAACAGCCGTGGCTGTATATGCATTCACATTTTGTCACTTCAGCAATTCTCTCAACTTTTGCCCATTAGTGACAATCCCAATACTCACTTTGGTCCCATCTCAGTGTCATGCTCCCCTAGAACTTAGGAAAGCTTCACTAAGATGCATCTTATGAAATGATAAACACTTGTCCCATTTCTTGGAATGCATACTTATTTCTGTTAGCTTATGTAGAAAGCATTCACCTAGAGTATCAAGATAATAATTCTTCCACCCTAACCTTACAATAAAACATGGTTGCCCATGATACTTACAAACTTTTGGTGAGTTGTGAACTTAGCATCTTAGTTTCTTTTGAAATCACTCTTAAACCTGTAGACCCATTATAGCCTACTATATTGACTCCATCAGAAAATTGCTAATAAATGAACTATACTTATGTTAAAGTTCACATACTCCTTTACGACCTCTTTACTACAACTTAAAAGTAATTGAGGGTCTCACTTTTGTGCCCAAAATTTAACTTATCATTAAGTATCACACAAAATATGTTGTGAAAATGGAGGTATACTTATGGCATGAAATAAAATATATATGAGGAAATCATATTCATATTATATCCTATCTTAAATCATTAATATAGTGAAAACTTATCCTATATCTCATCAAGAATTTCTTTCCTCCTTTGTGAGCTCCGATTGATATCTATTTTTTCTCTCATAAGAAAACTATCTTATCTCAAGAAACTTAATGAAAACAGCTAGAGCATAAAAATATGTCGGCCCTTAATCCTATTTGAGTAACTTACAATGGTAGCTCCTTAATTTCTTTATCTTTGGCATGACATTTACTATATCTTCCTTAGACACCACTGATGAACTTTCCTTGCTATCCTAGCCCACAACAACAGTCATCAGAAAATGGACAAGAACAACAAAAACCAGCGAAAATTATCATGTACCCAATGTTGGACAGAATAAGGAATAAAATCACACTGACTTATTTGAGACAATTGGTAGTTGTGGAGTATCTCTCCTGTCACAATCATGTCTCGCATTACATTTGCCCTTGAACCTATTCTTAATTTGATCTTAGAGTTATTCTTAATTGAGCAAACACGATATAACGAGATGACACTCTTATCAACTCGTCTCCTAACGGATGAGGGAATCACTTAACGGACAAGAACATCTCTTAACTTATGAGACATTCCATTCTCATCATCTCTTAACTGACAAAGAACAACTTATTTTATTGTTTGGGATATCTCAGAGCTGATGAGACATTCCATTCTCCCCATCGAATTTGTGGTCTAAGCGTGAGTGTGCCACATATTCGACAAGGTCTCATCATTTAACTTATTTAACTTAAATAATAGTTAAAGACAGTTGTGGCGAAAATAAACAATAAAACAAACTTGATGATGTATTATTATTTATTGTGAACACAAAAGTCAAGAATCTCTCATCACCGAAAATAAATATGTTCTTTCTTAATCTTAAGTACATCACTAGCTTGAATAAAGCTGAAACTAATGGCTTAATTCTAATGCGAAGCTTCAGTCTTTGACTTTGATGAAGTCTTGTAGACTTTGCTCCCCTGAATCGATCTCCCTTCCTTTAAGGTCCATAAATACCTGAAGCAGGTTTAATATGTGCAAATGCACCTGAGTTATTCCACCAAAAATTTATGGGAGCAAATAAACTTACTCTTATGAGACAACTTAATTACCGTTTTTCTAAAGCCGTGCAATAAATCTAGGGTCATCGCTCTTGCATGTGGTCGGCTGACTTGCAAAAGTTGCAGATGATTTGAGCATACATTTCTTCATTAGTGCACTTCTTATAGTTCTCAGGAGCTGGTCCCTCGGGACAGGTCTCCCAATCACTTTCAACTCTTCAGTTGTGTTGACCATGATCTTAATGTGTACACTCAACGCACCTTGATCATTGTGACGTGAGATTGACAATCTTATGAAGAGGAAATTGGCTAACTCAATTTTATATCTTTCCTCAATTGAGTTCATAAACTCTTTAACTGTTAGCTCCTTGTGTTTGATCTTAGTAGGAAAAGAACCTCTCATGGCATGAATAATGGTATGTCTAATGGCCATCCCTTTTCGGCCCAGCGAGCGCGGCCCAGAAAAACATAACACATGCACACAGCCCAACTTAAAAGTGCAGCCCAGCTGTCAAGCTTGGCCCAGCTAGCGCGACGCGGCTCAGCGGTTCGGCGTACATGTTGACGGCCACTATATGCCACTTTTGACCGTCAACCTTCCCAACTTAATAAAGGAACTAAGTGATGCTCATATAATATTTTGTTTAAACTAATGAGTTTCACGAGTTTTGTGCACCAATATGTTTTGCAAGGAAATACAGATAATATGGTGCATAAATATCAACATTGGTGAAGCCATACAAGTGAAGGTTCATCTCGAGACAAAGGAGATTTGGACATGGTGCAAAAGTGACCCAAATCACATATTTGACTGCACCATGTCGAAGAGCTCTCCGAGATGATCGAAATGAATATTTGGATGACCCGATTCGGAGTCCGGACGAGAAAGTTACGCGTCCGGGAAGATCGCCGGCAGAACCGTGCCAGGCCGGTCGGCCTGGACAAGGCCGGCCGGCCTACAATCGTCCCCAAAATGCTCAAAACTTTGCACAAGGACCTTAGGGAGTCACCAATGGACCCCCAAGCAAGAATTGACAAGAATAAATGAAGTTAAGACTGAAAGGCCTAGGCCATGGATTGGAAGGTCCACCCACCTAGAATTCTCGGACAACTTCAACTCAACGCAACCAAAACCGCCTCAAGGGACAACATGCAACCGTTGATGAGAGAGTCGGTGCAACGGAGGGCCGAGAGGCGCCAGGGCCAGGCCAAACAGCCTCCCCTAGGCCGACCGGCCCCTAACTGTCGAGCTTGAGGTGAACGCCACCACAACCGTCATCAAGACATCATCAGGAGCGTCCACAAGAAAGTCGGTGCCAGATGGTGACCAACCCATGCCTAGCAGCCTTGATGTGGCCGGCCGGCCTACTTCCGTGGCCGTTACGCCTCCCCTTTTGCGTGGATGCTAAGCAAGATGGTGGCGTGACAATTCCGCGTGATACCGCCCTTTTGTAAGGCTATAAAATGCGACCTCCACCCCCATTCAACACACCATGGTGAAAGGGAGAAGTCCAAGTGTAGTGTAGTGCTACCTATATAGCTTAGAAAATAGGTTGAGTGGTGAGGTGAGAGTCCGGAGAGGAGCTGAAGTGTCGGCCCCTCTCCAACTTTGTGCCTCCATGGAATGAAGCTTCAGTTCGAGTAAAGTTCCTCTTCTTTTGTCTTTACTGCTTTCTCTCCTTACATTAGTAGTTCTTGAATGCTTTCTCTAGTTGCGGGTACCTGAGTCTGCGCGAGTGACAGCGACTCTTGTTTGGGGTTTCCTCTATAGCCCTTTGCGTTGGGTGGAGGTCAGTAGGTGAAAGCTTAGGCATGGTGCCTATGCTGGCTAGCTACCTCAGGTTGTGTTGCACCCCACGGAACGGCAGTGATAGGCGGAAGGTGGTGACAGCCCTGTCCGTCCTTCGTAGTCCACCACGTGCGGGTGTACTCATAACAGTAGTGCTGAGCCCGGAGAACCCCCTCTCTCACCCTGTTCTGAGGTTCTCCCGTTCTAGCCGTCGAAGCGACTAGAGGAATCAAGTATTCCTGATAGGAGGTTAGTAAGTTGACATTAGATTACCTCAGCCCAGCTTATATGTTCTTCTTCACTCCCGTCGTCCCTAGATAAACCAGAACCACTTCTTGTACACTTCTCGTTCCTCATGGATTCGATACCTTGGAACACTCTCAGGTGAAAGCTACATCGGTATCCGTACGCCTGCGGATTTATCTGTTAGGCTAAGGACCGCCAACAAGCTTTCTGGCGCCGTTGTCAGGGAACGGTAGCTGTACTTGTATCATTCTAGTTTATCCTTGTATCACTCCACCTACCATGCCATCCCTTATTATAAAAAACAATTCTACCATCCTATCTTCCCCATGGATTCCCTTACCCTCCGTAAGTTCTCGGCACCAGGGCAAAATCATTGGGTGCCTCCACCTTCATCACACCCCATCCATACTTCAGGCTTCGAGATTGAAGGACCGAAACGGCGACCAGAGAGGGGGGAGTGAATGGGAGCCGATAAAATTTTCTTCTCAAATCAATTCGGCTTTCACCCCAAAATCACTTCCGGACTTCGTATCACAATCTTGCCAAGATCACGTAGCAACTGAGATGCTACTGACCCTAGGAACAAGAAACATGCAGCGGAAACACAGAAAGAATCCTCGATCCAAAAACTTCACCGAAACAGCCACTAGATGTGTGTACTCGGCACTGCCGATTTTCAGAACTCGGCACTGCCGAATACACACAGCACAAAAGCACCCCTCGAGTCTATGTACTCGGCAGTGCCGGTTTTCACAACTCGGCAGTGCCGGGTACACGCAAACAGCACAGCCCCAAAGTCAACTCGAGGATGGATCTCCCAAACGGCTTGAGCTCTTGAGGCGAGATTTTGGTCAGATGATCTAGACCTCCAGTGGAGTGTTTTCCCAAAAGATCTCGGCCTCTAACTCAGTACAACTCCCGGAAACTCAGATCTCGTGATGAACACCATGACACCAAGTTCATCCCGAAAATCTCAAATCCAAAGCGATTCTCGGCGCTTGGGGGCAAAGGATCACCAGCAAAAGAGGCACAAGGCACTCATACGTGAATCCCCCAAAGAAATCCGAGAGAAAACGCCCTAGATTGAGAAGAACGAAAATCCCCAAAAATAGCTCCAAAAATACCCACGAAAATAGAAAAGGGAGAAGGAGCTCGGGAAATCAAATCATGGCACAAAGATGAACAGCACAAACTCAATCACATAACCATGAATTCACCTATACAAACTAGGAATGATTCGAAGTAGTTCTAGGTGAAGGGGATGAAGGGAAGGGAAAAACTAAACAAGCCAAATGAAAGATAACTAAAGAGATGACAGCCACCAGCCCTGAAGGGGCCTATTAGTAGTCCAAGTGGTGGTGTCCTAAAGACTAAACTACCCCTAAGTGATACATACCCCTCAGGGGCAAATTTGACATTTTGATCTAGATATTTTCCGGCTCGGGCACCTTCCACTGCAAGCTAGCTTCCCTCCGACGCAAGCCTTGCAGTCACGCCGCGTGTCCTCCGGATCGAAGCTCCTCGACGCCGTTCTTGGGCCAGCCCAGTCGGGTGCATGTACTCGGCACTGCCGAGTTGTTCAACTCGGCACTGCCGGGTACATACAGCCCAGCAGCCCAACGGCCCATCTTCGCCACGTCGAGTCCTCGGTCCTTGGTTTTGAGGCCCAAACCAAGGGAAACCGTCCACCGATGATTTTGTGGCCAAATCACCAAACCCCGCGCGCAAACTTCGGTTGTTAGCCGCCACCTTGCGCCGGCTTCTCGTCCGCGTACGAGCTTCGGTTGTGAGCCGCTACCTCGCACCGGAACCACGTCCCCTTGCTCGTTCTTGCCAGCATGTGAACCGCACTTGATCCACCGGCCACCGGGTCCCTCGAACCAAGCCTACTTGTCTCTCCGCACCTCGGAGGCCGCCATGGCTAAGACCTTTCGCGCCTGTTCTTCACCTGCACCAATGCAACCAAGCCGCATTCTACACCTGCAATACTTGAGCCAAGGGAAACGTCAATCCACACCACGTTGTCAATCACTCATCACACCAGGAAGCGACCATCCACCGGTCCTCGGACACACTGGGTCCTCAATCTCCCCCTTGATGAGTGCATTGACAACACACACATAGTAATCGTTGAGATAAAGAAAATATAAAAGAAATCAAAACAAGACTCAAGCAAGTGACTAAAAGCAAGAACAAGCCGAGAACAAAGTCACTCTGCAAGAGAAAGCTCCAGAAACGCCGACCCTTCAAGAAGAAGCGAAAGGGCTCAACACCATCGGCAAAAGAGCAAAAGCACAAAACAAGTCACAAATCTCCAAATCACTTCTCAGAATACTCAAAGCACTCCCCCTGCATTGATGCAACTCCCCCTGAACAAGTGAACTTGTGCGTGCTAAAAACACTCAAAAATGACTCACATGTGCTTCTCTTTTAGAAAATGCAATCTTGCACAAACTTTCAAAATCTTTCCAGAAAATTGTCCCTCTTCTTTAGAAATGCTCAAGATATTCTCCCCCTTGTTGACAATGCATGAATCAAGGTCAGAAAAAGCCAAAGTGCACAAAACCGACGCTGAGTTGCGTGTACTCGGCACTGCCGAGTTGTGAAAACCGGCACTGCCGAGTATACACAACCAGCTCAACGACAATGCAAAAATGCAACTATAAGCACAGGAACCGGCACTGCCGAGTTGCTCCAGTCGGCATTGCCGAGTATGTACAGGCAGCACAGCAAAAATGCAAAAAATGCAACTACAAGCTTCTCAAATATACAATGAGCAATACAAAGTGCTACAAGTTAGAGAAGAGGCATACAAGCTAGTTCATCATGTCATACGGGCATTGCCATCAAGAAGGTGAAGACATATATCCAATTGACAAAGCCATGAGCAAATTGTGGATTTTTATCAAAAATGTCACCACATGAGCAAAGTCCTAACCATGGATTGTTTAAGCAAAAGTGAACTACATCTCACCACAATCATGAAAGGACAAGCATTCTTGACAAAAGATCATCATAAACGCCCAAGTTCTACCTCATGTCATGTCAAAGCACGGAGCCATGTGTTCACTTCTCATGGGAGACTTCTCCGGCAAACAACATGCAACCGCTTAGCACCCATGTGTGCAAGTGTGTGCAATAGTGAAAGCATAGAGACATGAGCATAAATTTCTGCAAATATATCTTTTTCTCAACTTTCTTCTTTCATGCATAGACATCTCATTTTTCAAGTTTTTCAAGTTAAGCATGGTACATGAAATGTCTTTGCGACAGAAAGAAGCTTATGCTCCTCCACAAGATAAAGCATGGGCTAAACATTTACAATGACAAAGGTCTTTGACCCAATTGAAAAGAATATCACACCCTAACATGGTCTTAAGCAAGATATAGCCATTTCGGCTCAAACAAGACATGCAAAGGCATTTACTCATGGGTGTAGGAATTAAGTTCAGTTTGTCATTTTAATTCAAAAGGAGACTATCTCAATAGAAATATATCAAAACCATCAAGAGCATAGCCATCCATCCAAGCAATCCCTAGCCAGCCTGCCTAAACTCTAAAATGTAGCAAGTTGTACAAATCACTGCATATAGGAGAAGCTCATCCTAAGATATGATACAAAAGATGAAATCAAGATACAAAAGCAAGACAAAATATACATCAAGATACAAAGATGGTACACAAATATACATATGCTACAAGAGAAGCCTCCAAAACTCAGCTCAGAAAACCGCACACACACCAAGTTCCCCTCGCAAGCGGGTGAAGGTAACTTGGTCAAGTGGCTTAGTGAAAATGTCTGCAAGCTGGTTTTGGGTAGAAACGTGGGCAAGCTCAATATCTCCTTTCTCCACATGATCTCTCAGAAAGTGGTACCTCACTTCTATGTGTTTGGTTTTGGAATGAAGCACGGATTTTTGGCTACGCTTATGGCACTGGTGCTATCACAAAGAAGTGGAACATGGGACATGTCTAAGCCAAAGTCTCTCAAGGTGTATGTGATCCAAAGCAACTGAGAACAACAGCTAGCAGCAGCAACATACTCGGCTTCAGTGGTGGATTGGGCTACGCTAGACTGCTTGCGAGAAGACCAAGACACAAGAGACGAACCAAGAAACTGACACTGACCAGAAGTAGACTTGCGATCAACACGACATCCAGCAAAATCCGCATCAGAAAAACCATGAAGTGCAAGAGTGGAATCGGCAGAATACCAAAGACCCAGCTCAGGAGTAAACTTGAGATACCTGAAAATCCTCTTGACGGCCTGACGATGTGACGTCCTCGGTGAAGCCTGAAAACGAGCGCACAGACACACGCTGAACTGTATGTCCGGCCTCGTCGCCGTCAAGTAGAGGAGGGAGCCGATCATGCTCCGGTACTCCTTCTGGTCCACTGGTTCTCCGTCCTCATCCGCATCCAAAGCTGTAGTCGTACTCATCGGCGTAGTCATCGGCTTGGAGTCGCTCATGTCGAATTTCTTGAGAATGTCCTTGGTGTACTTGCTTTGGTGCACAAATGTCCCATCCTTGGTTTGCTTGATCTGCAGCCCGAGAAAGAACTGCAACTCTCCCATCATCGACATCTCAAATTCCCTGCTCATATCGTCTGCAAACTTGGCAACAAGATCATGAGAAGAGCCACCAAAAATGATATCATCCACGTAAATCTGAACGATTAAAAGATCTTTGCCATTTCTCATCAAGAAGAGCGTCTTATCAACCTTCCCCATCACAAACCCCTTGCTAAGCAAGAACCCTCTCAATCTACCATACCACGCTCTGGGTGCTTGCTTTAGGCCATATAAAGCTCGGTGGAGTTTGTACACTCGGTGTGGGTATCTCTCACTCTCAAAACCCGGGGGCTGCCTCACATACACTTCTTCCTCGATCACCCCATTCAAGAAGGCACTCTTCACATCCATTTGGTACAATTTGAACCCTTTAGCAACTGCAAATGCTAGAAGGATCCGAATTGCCTCCAAACGGGCAACAGGAGCAAATGTCTCCTCATAATCTATCCCCTCCTGCTGCGAAAACCCCTGAGCAACCAACCTCGCTTTGTTTCTCACAATCTCACCACTCTCATCCCTCTTGTTCTTGAACACCCACTTGGTTCCTATGGGATGGCAATTTGGAGGTGGTTCTACTAACTTCCACACCTGATTTCTCTCAAAGTTTTCAAGCTCTTCATGCATGGCATTGACCCAATCAGAATCAGATAAAGCGTGTCCAACATTTTTGGGCTCAAAAGACGCGACAAAAGCAGAATGAGCATAATGAGAGATGTTCTGTGACCTCGACCGTGTAGTGCGTTCATCCATGTTCCCGATGATCTTCGAAGGTGGATGATCCCTCTGTACCAGCCGGGGAGCTTCTCGCCTCGAGATTGCCTCCCCCTCAACATCAGCTTCCACTTGAACTCGATCTGGTGCGCGACTCGACGAAGGTGTAGCAGAAGGGCCGTCGTCGAACGTCGTGGTAGTAGTGGAAGTAGAAGGTACACGATCTCCACACGGTGCCTGAAATTCCTCATCATCTTCATCATCAGGCTGTTCTTCCTCAAAGATGGGCTGTCCCAAGTCATCATCACCTGCACACTCAAAAGCAGAAGAGCTACACGGAATGGTCTCGTCGAAGGTGACTTCGCAAGTCTCCATGATTTGGTTAGTTTCAAGATTGAGCACACGATATGCTCGAGAATGATTAGCATAACCAAGAAAAATTCCATCCATCGAACGAGACTCAAACTTGTCCAAATTTCCTTTCTTCAAGATGAAACACTTGCAACCAAAAACCCGAAAGTGACTCACACGGGGGGAACGACCATGGAAAAGCTCATAGCAAGTTTTCTTCTTGAAAGCACGAAGGAAAATCCGATTTGAAACATAGCAAGCTGTGTTCACCGCTTCTGCCCAATACTTCCTAGGAGTCCTATGCTCATCTAGCATCGTCCTAGCCATCTCACAAAGTGTTCTGTTCTTTCTCTCAACAACACCATTCTGACAAGCAACATATGGCGACGAGTATTGATGTTCAAGACCAAGATCACGACAGAAGGCATCAAAACGAGTGTTCTTAAATTCCGTACCATTGTCGCTACGAATAGCTCTCATGGCACCACCATTACTCTCGTTTTTCAACCTCAAAATCAGATCTCGAACAAAATCAAAAGTCTCATCCTTCGACGCCAGAAAGAACACCCACGCATACCGAGAAAAGTCATCAACAACCACAAGAACATACCACTTCCCACCAACTGAACGAACTCGAGCGGGGCCAACCAAATCCATGTGCAAAAGCTCCCCTGGACGCTCAGTCATAACATCTGTCAAAGGTGGGTGAGAAGCAGCAACCATTTTTCCATGCCTACAAGGTGCACAAACCAAATCTTTCTCGAACTTGAGCTTGGGCAATCCTCGGATAAGGTCAAGAGCACTCAAGCGTGTGAGTAAATCAAAGCTCACATGACCCAATCTCCTATGCCACTTCCAAAGCTCAGAAGAAGTACCAGCGATCAAACACCGTGAAGGACCAAAAGATCGAGAAAAATCAGCACGAAAAATCTGTCCCTCAGGAATGATCATACACACAAGGTCACCTCGAGAATCAAGAATTTTCGAATCACCACGCTTAAAGCGAACCTCATAACCCTCATCAAGAAGCTGAGAAACTGAGAGCAAATTGAAACCAAGATTCTTGACAAGAGCAACTCGCTTCAACATGAAAGTGTCGCTCACCTGAATAGCACCCTCTGACAAAACTCTACCTCTACCCTTATCCCCGAAAGTGATGTACTGCCTGGACACCACCGGGGTGAGACTGGAGAACCACTTACCATTACCTGTCATATGTCTCGAGCAGCCAGAATCCATCAACCAAAAGTTCTCCAAGCCTCCCACCTGCACAATCAGAACCGAGAACGAGAATGAGCAAATGACTCGACACTGGGGTTAGCACAGAACGAGTCAAACCAGTGTCGGGCCATCTGCTCAAAAGAAGGGTTAGCAAAATCAGCTCTACTGCGTGACACCCTCTCGTCTCTCACCATCGGACCTCTAGCACCACGCGGGGGAAAACGTGGCCTAGACTCTCTCCTAGCCTCAAAGCTACGGTCGAACCTCCCTGAACCAAACTGACCGCGAAACGGAGGCCGCCTAGCAAACTCACGAACAACAGGAACACCACGACTAGCAACCACAGGAACTGTACGCACAACAGCGTCGCCTCTCGGCCAGGGTGAACGAGACACAGGCACACTACGAGAAGAGTAGTACCTGTCCCTGTTCCCCACCTCCTTCTCTCTTCTCACCTCCCTCTTCTTCCTCCAACAGAACTCCTCAAGGTGACCATCCCTTCCACAATGCTCACAATGGAAGCGGACTGGCTTTGGCTTTGGGGTTTCTCTCGGCTGTGCCCTCTCTCTCGGCTGGTAAACCCCACTCCTCACAAAGGTCACTCTCCTCTGAAAGTTCTCTGACTTAGGTGGAAACTTGGGAGGATCTGGAGTGGTGTCAAGCTTGTTCAGCAGGTGGTTTGGTTTGGGTGTGAAGGTGTTCTTGAGAATGGTTTTTGGTGGGTTTGTGGGAATGTTTGCGGTGGAGCTCTCTGGATCTCTCTCTCTCTCACCACTACTCTCACCAACCTTCTCAGAACCAAGCCCACAACCATCAGCTCTCTTGAAACTCGCAATCAACATCTTGAGCTGAGGCTCACGACCAGACAACCAACCCAAACACTGTCTCAGCTCATCATTCTCATCTTGCAAGCGATTCACACACTGCTCTAACTCAACATTCTTTCAAAGCAACAACATCACAAGCAGAACATGAATTCGCAATGGGTGATTTAAGTTGTGCTTCAAGTGAACTAATCATGGTGCGTGATTCAAGCAACTGAGCATGCAAAGCAGGACAAGAAGTACAAGCACCTAGCAAAGATGACCTAGACTTCAACTCAGCAAGCTCAACTCTAGCACTCTCTAGTTCATCCAAGCAGTTCATGTGTTTTTCCTTAAGCACAACAAGATCAGCAATATGCACATCACAGAACGAGCATTCTACCTCATCAGACACAAGAGGAGCATCTTTCAAAACAGCAATCTCAGACTCAAGCGAAGCTGCTCTCTCCCTAGACTCGCAAAGCAAAGACTCAAACTCCATGGCCTTCTTTCCAGTCTCAGAAAGCAAGGTCTCAAGCTCAGCCACTCTATCCTTGGACTCTCCTAGCAAGGACCTAAACTCCCTCTTCTCTTTGTTGGTCTTCCTAAGCACATCATCACGGTTATCGACCAACTGCTCTAACCTAGCAATCTCCTGACGCAAAGAGGTGGGATCTGTCAATACCTCATCCTCGGAGTCGGAGTCGGAGTCGTCCTTGCCCTTCACGGAGTCGTGCGCCATGGTGCAGTAGTCGACGGCGGCGAAGGAGATGCCGTTGAAGTTGCGGTTCAAGCTCTTCTTCTCCTTGCGGCGGCCGCGGTCTTCATCTTCACTGCTTGAGCTTGACGACGTGTTGGTGGAGCTTGTGTCGATGTCGCTCGCATCAGCCACCATCGCTCGAGATCTGTGCTTCTTGTGTCCACCGTGCTTGTTCTTGGATCTTCCTCTCTTCCTTGTTCTTGTTCTTGGCGCGGTACTCGTCCTTGGGACGGTGCTTGTGGTCGTCTCGCGGGCGGTGCTTGCGGTTGTAGTCGTTCTTGACCTCCTCGGGGCACTCGGCGATGAAGTGGCCCATCTTCCCGCATCTGTAGCACGTACTCCCGGCACGCCTCGAACCCTTGCGGTTCTGGTACATCCTCTCGAACCTCCTCGTGAGCAACGCGAGATCCTCCTCGCTCAGCACCTCATACTCTTCATCTGGAAGGGACACAAGAGAAGACAAAGCAAAGTGTCTAGGAGTGTTAGCATGTCCATATCCAGAGCCACCGACTAGAGCCAGACTATGGGGATCAGTCGGACTCTTAGCCTTGGCAAGCAACTGCCTGTCAACCTCAGAAGACTTCAACTTCGAGAAAAGCTCGTCAACAGAAAGAGTCTCATAGTTTGCCGACTCCATGATCGCCTCAACCTTGGCACCCCACACGGATCTATCAAGTGCTTGCAGGAGCTTGATAGCTCGGTCATGATCCGAGTATGGGAGCACGGTAATGTTGGCTTTCATGTTGTTGACAATCGAAGTGAAACGCTGAAATAAAGCATCAACCGACTCTCCAGGCAAATGAGCAAAGTTCTCATACTCTCTCCTATACATCGAGAAAAGCCTAGCCTTGACATGGCTATCACCACCGTGGGCTACCTTGAGCTTCTGCCAGATCTGGCTAGCTAGGTCCTCGCCCAAAACCCGCTCAAACTCCTCGGCGGACAAAGCACGGAACAAGTAGTCAACAGCTCGGGCATTTGCCTCAAATCTATCCTTTGCATCCTGGGCATCTAAGTTGGTGGGATTGACATAGTTTTCATCTTTCGTCACATCCCACAGCAACTTTCCTTTGCCTCGCAAGAAAGCGCCCATACGCGCAACCCAGTTCGGGTAGTTCTTCCCATCGAAGTGCGGAGGCCCGGAACCCCGATCTTGGTACGCCATCTTTGGATCTTAGACTGGTTAGAGTCGCAAAGACCCGTAACCGGCTCTGATACCAATTGAAGGACCGAAACGGCGACCAGAGAGGGGGGAGTGAATGGGAGCCGATAAAATTTTCTTCTCAAATCAATTCGGCTTTCGCCCCAAAATCACTTCCGGACTTCGTATCACAATCTTGCCAAGATCACGTAGCAACTGAGATGCTACTGACCCTAGGAACAAGAAACATGCAGCGGAAACACAGAAAGAATCCTCGATCCAAAAACTTCACCGAAACAGCCACTGGATGTGTGTACTCGGCACTGCCGGTTTTCAGAACTCGGCACTGCCGAATACACACAGCACAAAAGCACCCCTCGAGTCTATGTACTCGGCAGTGCCGGTTTTCACAACTCGGCAGTGCCGGGTACACGCAAACAGCACAGCCCCAAAGTCAACTCGAGGATGGATCTCCCAAACGGCTTGAGCTCTTGAGGCGAGATTTTGGTCAGATGATCTAGACCTCCAGTGGAGTGTTTTCCCAAAAGATCTCGGCCTCTAACTCAGTACAACTCCCGGAAACTCAGATCTCGTGATGAACACCATGACACCAAGTTCATCCCGAAAATCTCAAATCCAAAGCGATTCTCGGCGCTTGGGGGCAAAGGATCACCAGCAAAAGAGGCACAAGGCACTCATACGTGAATCCCCCAAAGAAATCCGAGAGAAAACGCCCTAGATTGAGAAGAACGAAAATCCCCAAAAATAGCTCCAAAAATACCCACGAAAATAGAAAAGGGAGAAGGAGCTCGGGAAATCAAATCATGGCACAAAGATGAACAGCACAAACTCAATCACATAACCATGAATTCACCTATACAAACTAGGAATGATTCGAAGTAGTTCTAGGTGAAGGGGATGAAGGGAAGGGAAAAACTAAACAAGCCAAATGAAAGATAACTAAAGAGATGACAGCCACCAGCCCTGAAGGAGCCTATTAGTAGTCCAAGTGGTGGTGTCCTAAAGACTAAACTACCCCTAAGTGATACATACCCCTCAGGGGCAAATTTGACATTTTGATCTTAGATATTTTCCGGCTCGGGCACCTTCCACTGCAAGCTAGCTTCCCTCCGACGCAAGCCTTGCAGTCACGCCGCGTGTCCTCCGGATCGAAGCTCCTCGATGCCGTTCTTGGGCCAGCCCAGTCGGGTGCATGTACTCGGCACTGCCGAGTTGTTCAACTCGGCACTGCCGGGTACATACAGCCCAGCAGCCCAACGGCCCATCTTCGCCACGTCGAGTCCTCGGTCCTTGGTTTTGAGGCCCAAACCAAGGGAAACCGTCCACCGATGATTTTGTGGCCAAATCACCAAACCCCGCGCGCAAACTTCGGTTGTTAGCCGCCACCTTGCGCCGGCTTCTCGTCCGCGTACGAGCTTCGGTTGTGAGCCGCTACCTCGCACCGGAACCACGTCCCCTTGCTCGTTCTTGCCAGCATGTGAACCGCACTTGATCCACCGGCCACCGGGTCCCTCGAACCAAGCCTACTTGTCTCTCCGCACCTCGAAGGCCGCCATGGCTAAGACCTTTCGCGCCTGTTCTTCACCTGCACCAATGCAACCAAGCCGCATTCTACACCTGCAATACTTGAGCCAAGGGAAACGTCAATCCACACCACGTTGTCAATCACTCATCACACCAGGGAGCGACCATCCACCGGTCCTCGGACACACTGGGTCCTCAGAGATCCGCCCTAGTCTTGCGGACTTGGTTCGATCACAATCTTTCTCTGGGCACAAGGATGAAAATCCTTACACCCTCCTACGAGAATTTGAGCAGAACTACTCTCTGATTTCAATACTAGACATGCATCATGAGAAGGTGAAATGGAAGCTCTTCTCATTCTCCCTGACTGATGTTGCCAAACAATGGTATTATATGACCGTAGGGACCGTAAAAGGTGATTGGAATACCCTCAAAGATGAGTTTTGTCTCAAATTCTTCCCCGTATCGAAGGTCGTTGCCCTTCGTACAGAAACCCTCTCTTTCAAGCAATGAGAGGAGAATCTTTGGGAGCATCTTGGGCTCGTTTCACCAAACTTTTAGCTTCAGGGCTAGATTTGGGTATACCCGAGGCTATGAGCTTACAACACTTTGCTGGTGGTCTTAGAAAAGAGAGTGCACTCCAGTTGGATCCATCCTCTAAAGGTTCTTCCTTCTTCTTAACCGTAAGTGAGGGGAGAGCCATCCTAGATAAGTTGCTCAAGAATACTAAGCACACCGGAGTATATGAAGATCTGCCTGAAAAATCTCAAGAGCCTGCTGATAGAATGAATGCTTTTGGTCATTCCCCATCACCTTGCCCACAGAAAATTGTCGAACCAAAACCCCCTACCTCAGATCCTAAGCCCTCCTATGATCATCATCAACCTTTCTTTTATTCCGTGTTCGATGACGATGAATCGATAGCATACGGTGATGTCCCATCATCACCAGGAAAAGAAGATGATGCTTATAGAAAATCTGAGGTAGTGACCTCCGACCCACAAGAAGAATCCTGGACAGATGCCCAGCAGTGTGTTCCATTCTTTAAGACGGCATCCCGATTCTCAACACTCCCGGGTCTCCAATACTCAAGGGACAAGTCTGAATCCCCTAAGGAGGATTCACCATCCCTCGAGCCAGAGTTTCAATTCTCGGAAGATGAATTAAAATTTTCCGACGAGGAGTTCAAAGCTCCTAAGGAGGATTCACCGTTCCTCAACCCGGAGTTTCAATTCTCGGATGATGAATTCGAATTTTCTGATGAGGAGTTCAAAGCTCCTATCTCGTCAAACCCTTCATAATTCAGAGGATCATATCAATTTTCCGATTTCGAGGATAATGCTTTCCTTCTTGATCCAGAAAAATCAAAGGACTTCCATATCGAAGAGAAAGATACGCCTCAAGAATACTACAGGCTTGATTCTGAAAATGTTTGCTCTGTAGATATTCCTGAGGTAGCAAATTCCATGTTGGGTTTGGAAGAAAATGATGAGCATGGATATTTCGTCTTTGAGAAACCCAAAGATCCATGTTTCCCTGTGGATACTCCATCTGCTCCCACCATTAGCACACACGATGACTCCAACCATCACATGCCCCATCAAAACAATTTCAAAAGGGTGGTTATGGATGATTTTGTTTATCATAAGTATTGCAAATCTCGTCGTGGTATGTTGTGCTAACCTTGCCGCTAGAGAAACGACATCCAAAGATTGGTGATGGAGGGAGCCACAACACCAAGCTAGCTGCTACTTCGAAAAGAGGCTCCCAAGGTTGAGCTTTTGACCATAAACAAGCACTGTCGGGAGGTAACCCGTATTTTCATTCATTTTTTCTTCTTTCTTTCAAATTCCATCATAAAAAAATGATAATAACAAAAAAAGAATATTTATTTTCAATAAATAAAACCGAACAAAGTTTCATGACATAATTTTAGGACTCGCTTCCTTCGGGTATTTTTGTCACTAACCTTTCAGGTTGAGACTCAAATGAACGACGAGTTGGGCAAAAGGCTACAACCTCAGACGCTCAATTTTTG
Source organism: Urochloa ruziziensis (assembly GCA_015476505.1). NCBI lineage: Eukaryota > Viridiplantae > Streptophyta > Magnoliopsida > Poales > Poaceae > Urochloa > Urochloa ruziziensis. The sequence goes on along the minus strand of CM027119.1, from coordinate 37,690,226 downwards.
GCACCAAGTGTCACAAAATCTGAGCATGGGGGAGGACATAATTTGAGCACGAAGCAAAGCATGGTCAATCCTTCAACGCTGGTTTGCACTTTTATTCCCCCACTAGAGGTTATTTCATAATGTTCACTTCTTGGGATTGAGCCTCTTGTTCATATATAAAAGAAAAATATGAATGATGATCTACATGCAATAAGTTATCTTGATCACAACTTTGCATCTCACATGTCGGCAAGCACAAGCTTTATTCCTTAACTAGTTCTCTATGCTTGTGGGATCCGAAATTTAGGAGGATCTTGCCTAAGTTGTTGACGAGTGTGAGATAATGAGATAGAAGTGTTTCTTTCTTCTTTATTAATTCTTACATGGAGACTTTTCTTTGAAAAAAAAATCATGAAAACCCTTAGGCTCAGAATTCCTCAGTGGTTGAAAATTCCTACCAAAGCCAAATATTTCACATGCTCAAACCTATACATATGCCACCTATATAGTTGTGTTGAGTTTTGTCAAACTTTGTGTCCTTATGGGAAAGTGACATTTCAATACCGTTCAGTTCTTCCTTTGCGTCTATCCTTTAGTGCTAGCCTTTCCATGTCTGGAGATGCTGATTCCAAAATGGATTCTTGCATCCACTTTCATCAGACATTCCTCCATCAAACCAAACCAAAATCATTTCATCCATATACCCTTGACCAAATCCTATCCACAAATATGGCCTTTCAAAACAAATACTCTAGTCGTCCCTCCCCCAATTTGAGAGAAGACATGGGGCTACCGAGCAAAAAAAAAAAACCTTGCCTTGTCATGGGCAAAGAAAAAGAAAAGAGAGATAGAGAGCTCGATAGTTTCAAGTCTTGAAAGTCCTAATAGGGATCTATGCAAAATAAAGAGTACCGCTCAAGGCCATATTCTTTCAAAAGCATAATTTATGGTTTGTTCATCACAATCCATCGTGCTTGTGTTGTGTCTATTTTCTCACCCATCCTTGATTATCTATTTCTCAATGATCGAAATATGAAGTGTCACAACTTCCACTAGGACCAATTTTTGACTTAACAATATACACAACATAAGTGGGCCTACATTTCCCCTACCCGAGCTCCACATAAGCCTATAGATTGTAGGGAGAGGCTGGCTACTGGCCTCAGTGAGGAATGAAAATACCACATGAGCGACTCGAGGGTGCCATTTGAGGATCTTATGAGCTAAGGTATTCTTCTCTAAAAAAATCCAAGTATGGTTGATGAAGAGGGAAGTTATATCTTCATTCGAATTGTTCCACTTTTGAACCGCTCAAGACAGGTAACATAGCCACTTCAAACCCCACAGGTATGAGAAATGTTTTGGAATAACGTTTATGCTAGCTATTACCTTGAGAAGTTGTGCATCAAAGCCTACCTTAGTTCTTGCTTGGCCCGGTGTTCTAAATCCTACCCTTTGCTCGGGACGAGCAAAGATCTAAGCGTGGGGGTGTGTTGACGGCCACTATATGCCACTTTTGACCGTCAACCTTCCCAACTTAATAAAGGAACTAAGTGATGCTCATATAATATTTTGTTTAAACTAATGAGTTTCACGAGTTTTGAGCACCAATATGTTTTGCAAGGAAATACAGATAATATGATGCATAAATATCAACATTGGTGAAGCCATACAAGTGAAGGTTCATCTCGAGACAAAGGAGACTTGGATATAGTGCAAAAGTGACCCAAATCACATATTTGACAGCACCATTTCGAAGAGCTCTCCGAGATGATCGAAATGGATATTTGGATGACCCAATTCGGAGTCCGGACAAGAAAGTTACGCGTCCGGGAAGATCGCCGGCAGAACCGACCTAGGCCGATCGGCCTGGACAAGGCCGGCCGGCCTACAATCGTCCCCAAAATGCTCCAAACTTTGCACAAGGACCTTAGGGAGTCGCCAATGGACCCCCAAGCAAGAATTGACAACAATAAATGAAGTTAAGACCGAAAGGCCTAGGCCATGGATTGGAAGGTCCACCCACCTAGGATTCTCGGACAACTTCAACTCAACGCAACCAAAACCGCCTCAAGGGACAACATGCAACCGTTAATGAGAGAGTCGGTGCAACGGAGGGCCGAGAGGCGCCAGGGCCAGGCCGAACGGCCTCCCCTAGGTCGGTCGGCCCCTAACTGTCGAGCTTGAGGTGAACGCCACCACAACCGTCATCAGGACATCATCAGGAGCGTCCACAAGAAAGTCGGTGCCAGATGGCGACCAACCCATGCCGAACGGCCTTGATGAGGACGGCCGGCCTACTTCCGTGGCCGTTACACCTCCCCTTTCACGTGGATGCTAAGCAAGATGGTGGCGTGACAATTCCGCGTGATACCACCCTTTTGTAAGGCTATAAAATGCGACCTCCACCCCCATTCAATACACCACGGTGAAAGGGAGAAGTCCAAGTGTAGTGTAGTACTACCTATATAGCTTAGAAAATAGGGAGAGTGGTGAGGTGAGAGTCCGGAGAGGAGCTGAAGTGTCGGCCCCTCTCCAACTTTGTGCCTCCGAGGAATGAAACTTCAGTTCGAGTAAAGTTCCTCTTCTTTTGTCTTTACTGCTTTCTCTCCTTACATTAGTAGTTCTTGAATGCTTTCTCTAGTTGCGGGTACCTGAGTCTGCGCGAGTGACAGCGACTCTTGTTTGGGGTTTCCTCTATAGCCCTTTGCGTTGGGTGGAGGTCAGTAGCTGAAAGCTTAGGCGTAGTGCCTATGCTGGCTAGCTACCTCAGGTTGTGTTGCACTCCACGGAAACTGCAGTGGTAGGCAGCAGGTGGTGACAACCCTGTCCGTCCTTCATAGTCCACCACGTTCGGGTGTACTCCTAACAGTAGTGCTGAGCCCGGAGAACCCCCTCTCTCACCCTATTCTGAGGTTCTCCCGTTCTAGCCGTCGAAGCGACTAGAGGAATCAAGTATTCCTAATAGAAGGTTAGTAGGTTGACATTAGATTACCTCAGCCCAGCTTATCTGTTCTTCTTCACTCCCGTCGTCCCTGGATAAACCAGAACCATTTCTAGTACACTTCTCATTCCTCGTGGATTCGATACCTTGGAACACTCCCAGGTGAAAGCTACATCGGTATCCGTACGCTTGCGGATTTATCTGTTAGGCTAAGGACCGCCAACATTCTGGCGCCGTTGCCAGGGAATGGTAGCTGTACTTGTATCATTCTAGTTTATCCTTGTATCACTCCACCTACCATACCATCCCTTATTATAAAAAAAATTTCTACCATCCTATCTTCCCCATGGATTCCCTTACCCTCCGTAAGTTCTCGGCACCAGGGCAAAATCATTGGATGCGTCCACCTTCATCACACCCCATCCATACTTCAGGCTTCGAGATCCGCCCTAGTCTTGCAGCCTTGGTTCGATCACAATCTTTCTAGTAAGTTGACATTAGATTACCTCAGCCAGCTTATCTGTTCTTCTTCACTCCCGTCGTCCCTGGATAAACCAGAACCACTTCTAGTACACTTCTCGTTCCTCGTGGATTCGATACCTTGGAACACTCCTAGGTGAAAGCTACATCGGTATCCGTATGCTTGCGGATTTATCGATTAGGCTAAGGACCGCCAACAGTACACTTGGTTTAGCTTGCCGCTCGGCGCGCAGTCACGGTTCATCGTAGCAACGCGACTCGACTTACAATGCGGCTCGTGGTCAGCGACTTGGTTCGAGGCTTAGGCTCAGCAGCTCGTAGCTTGGACTCTGCGGTTCGACTCATAGGCTCGAAGACAGCTCACGGCTCAGTGTGTAATCCAAGCAGCCCATCTCAATGCGTGGCCCATATGAACCTTTACCCTAGAACAGAGTGCTCGTGTCCGTCCATCTGATCGGATGACTCACACCAGCTCGCGCGGGTATATAGGCCCAAAATCAACCCGGGGAGGGGGGGGGGACACCCTAGCTCACTTCGTCCCTCCCTACCCTGGGCTCTCGTGAGCGCCGATGACGGCGCCGTCCATCGTCGGTCGCCGCAGCTTACTCAACTCCATCCCCATTTTCGGCGAGCATGTGCAAGATCCGAAGAACCTGGCCTCCGCTCTCCTCATCCGCCATCTTGGCTGGGGCTCCATGGGTCCTCTTGGCGCGCCGCGTGCGATGCATGTGGGGCCCATCGAGGGGCTCCGTCGGAGCTCCATGGCCACGACGGCGCAAGCTGATGTGCCACCGCGTGAAAGACACGCGCGCACGCTAAGGAGGCGCACGCGCGACCAAGGCAGCCAACCGCGCCCCGACGAAATGATGTTCGGCAGTCTAGCGCAGCGAGACTCATGCCACGTGCGACCGCCGAGGCTTTGTATGCCTCTTACTTAGGGTTAGGGTTTCTGGATCTGAGATCTATATTTAGGGTTAGGTTTCGATGGGTTCTGAACATTTCTTTGATTCAATCTGAGTTTTCCCCTTTTTCCCTCCTTCTAATCTCTTCGGTTTGGGATGTGATGACTAATTTGCATGAAATTTGACCCAAAGCTGAAAGTGACTAGGCCACTTAGTGTAGGAAAAAGCACCTAGTAAACTCAAACATGAAAACTTACTAATTTCATGAAAAGCACCTAGTAAACTCACTAATTTCATGAAAACTTAACTTAAACATGACTAATCTAAACATGTATGCATGAAAACTACTCTGATTTTAATAAAACTTAACTGAAACTTGAACTTAAACATGAAGAACAGCTAGAAAACCTTACTGATCTAGTGTTCTAAGCATCGAAACACGCACAGACTAAACTAAATCTCAACTAAAACTTAAACAAGAACATGAACAAAGGGTTAGATGGCTTAGGGGATCAAGAACAGGCTAACCTGGCTCTGATACCAATTGTTGGATCAATTGAACTTGACTAACAACACTTAAACCACCGGATTAATGTGGACACTTAGTAGATCTTAGGACTTACCAATGTTATTCATGTCCTCTGATGATGCCTGATGAAGTGTAGATGAAGTAGATATAGAAGCATTAGGGGCACCATGCTTCCAAACCCTACAACGCCTTAGTGATCGGTGTGAGTCAATTAGGGTTCTAGGGAACCGATGACTAACTCGTTAGATCGACCTATGGGGTCTTCTCTTAGTTATATAGCGTTGGAGGCTTGGGGCCGGGCCCAAACGAACCTTAGACTTGCGTCCCGATCAAGGCAAAGACTCGGGGTTAGTTGGATCGGGACTGAGTCTGACGGGAGCATGGCCGCTTCCCTTCTCTCGTGATCGTTTGACTCTGACCGAGGTCAAATAATTCTAACACCTGTTTGGTCTTTTCTGGTGCATTTTCAAATAGCACAAATATGAATTTTTACGTAGTACATTCATGTGAAATACTCTAAGGCATTTTATATATTGTCCACGTGTATGTACCAATTGTGGTGCCCTAAGTATTGGCAATGATTTGAGGGTAGGGGCAGCTCCCGCAACAAGAATATATAGGTAATCAGCACATCTGATCCAACTGCTTCGATGATCCATCACACCGACTTTGTTCACATTGTATCTCTGCTGGTTTTGCTACCTCGTGTGTGTCAGGTTTTTTGTGCTCCTGCTGCTCATCTTGTCCACCATCGATCATATTCATCTCGCTGCGTGATGCAAACCTACTCTCCTTGCTTTTACCCAACAACGCGCCGTAAAGTCCTCCGATCAGCAGGATTCCACCCAAAATACTGCCCTCGAAAAGACAATAAGGATAAATATTAAGAACAAATATAGAATTACAAATTTTCCTCAGATAATGGCCATATCAATGCAATTCCTTTTGCTGCCTTTCCTGTAATCTTTGTGCTCGGTTACCTGCCGAGATGAACAATCTCTCCCAAGAAGAAGGAGGAGCAAAATATTGTGAAGATATAGCAGAGCGGGAGCCAGGCGGCAAAGAAGACGGGACCCTTCATCTCCACGCACCAGGCTTGCAGGTAATAGGTCAGACCAGTCACCAAAAACCCCTGTTCCATTGGTTCATGCATGAATAGTTATTATGGGCACTGGAAATTGGGCATTCAGTAGTTCCTGCAACTAAACTATATAGTTGATATATATAGATATTAATATAGATGTAACTCTATGGAGAGACAATTGACAAGGCGGAACAAGCATTATTACAGTGTAAGCTACGGCGAGCAAGCCGACATCAAGCCGGAGCTTCCACCTAGAGATGTCCCTCTCCGCCACCGCTGCGATGACCAGCGACTGCAGTGCGCTGAACACGCAGAGTGACACGGCCACGAGCATCCTGTTAGGGAAGTCCCTGAGGATTCTAGCCTGCAGGCCAGTTAAATTAGCTTATAGACGGATGCACCAGAAGTCCAGAATTATAGTAGAAAACCATGGACAATGCAAAAAAAAAAAAAAAAAAAAAAAAAAGAGTATGCACCGACCTGCCAGATAGTAGAGAGGGACCAGGAAATGTTACTGAGGACCATGAGGAATGTCCCTGCGATCCATGCCGCCTTTGAGGTAGTCGCATGGCTGCCAGTGCCTGCGTGCGCAGCGAATACACGGTGGTGGTTGACAGGGCTCAGCCCTGGCCCGGCATAGAAGGCCATGACCATGACGCCGCTGATGCAAAGCGCTGAACCGCTGACCTTGGCTATGCCAGAGGAGCTCCTCAGGTCCACCACCTCCATCCTGCCTTTGATGGATCCATGATTTATGTTATCTGCAATATATATGGTACATATTACTGCCTTACCTCAGTAGCAGCGCCAAGCAGAGGGTGACCACAGGCATGGCGTTTCTTCCTGCTGTTACCAGGGTTGCCGACGTGAGCTTCAGACTAACATTGTACAGATTTAGGTTTAATGTATTCCTGGAAAGCAAAGAGGCAGAAAACAAACCTTAAATAAACACCTAAAAGTGAGGATGCTAGGGAAACGAAACATGCATTTGCATACCCGAATAAGGCACACAAGAAGAGCTTCAGCAGCAACATCATCGGCATGGACCGCATGTTTTTCCTGAAGATTTAAATTAGAACGTACCAACCAATTCGATCAGCTCGTTCTTGTGCTTAATTACACTTGGATTATTCGTCAGAGGGTTTCTAGTTTCCACTGGTAGTGGTTGTTACCTTTGGAAGAGGAGGGCGAGAGGGAGGAGGAGGAGGGAGCCAGTTGCTTGCCGGTAGAAGATGAAGACGAAAATGCTCATGCCATCGTTGAAGGCCGCCTTGGCTAGCACGGTCGACCCGGTGTATATCATCTGCACCACTATCGCGATCATGTAAGCCTTCTTACTTGTCGTGTCCATTGCCTCGGCAATCAAGCTAAGCGCGCAGAGGATCGGAAGAGCTGGTTTGGTTAGAGCAAGCGAGTAAGTGAATTAGCCGCCTAGATAGTGAGAGCCTTAAGATATTGTCATGTGGAATCCTAGCTATTCGAGCAATATCACCATTCACCCGTCCCTTTAAAGGTGGGCCTTTTTCATCAATTTGCACAGAAGACGCCTAACCAAGCACCTGGTGTAGTTGATCAGCGATTTTAAAACTAGGTGGCATATGATGCCATCCAAGCACTCAAAAAGTGGAGTGTGATCAACAACATTAGTTCATTTGAATATTAATCATTTGGTATGTTTTGCCGTATTGCTATTAGAAAGAAAAAATTAGCATATACGTTTTGCAAAATAAAATTAGCATATACGTTTTTGTATGTTTGGCAAGTGACTAGGTCTGACATGATAATTAGCATATACCAAATTGGCATATAATTTTATTTTGCAAAACATACCAATAAAATTGACATATACATGAGTGATGGCTAATTATCATTTGGTATATGCTAATTTTAATTGTCCCTGCATTTTTTATAATTTTAGTTCCCACCTATTCAATAATTATTACTTCCCACCAATTTAAAAAATGTATCTCCAACCACACAACAATTTTAAATATGAACAATGTATAAATTTTTCTTAGCATTAAACATTCTGCAACAATATTACACAAATATGAAATATTCGAAATGCAGTCAGTGTTGTGAACAGCTCGATGAGGGCGGTTGAGACGTCGGCGAGGGTCGACATGCCGGCACCACGTGCAAGGTTGCAGAGATGGTCTTGAGCAAGCAGTGTGGAGGTGGATCTACATGATGTCCTTGTGGAGGTGGCTGCTGTTGGCAGCGCAAACGCACGCCAAGATCCACCGCAAGCGCACGGATCATTGTAGCTCTTCCCTTAAAGTGTTCCCCCAAGGTTTATCAATCTGTGGATCGACAACGAACTACCTAGGGTTTTCCATCTAATCTAATGGATCTAATCCTAACATGAAGCGTTGATTGCATAGAGGGTAAACCTATAGCTGTGAGTTAATGTATAGGGTTGATCTCATCCACAAGCATAGGCAAAGGTAAAGCCCAACCAAAGGATAACTAGGCCTATCGTCGTCTAGTTGTAGTTCTAGCCAACGAGCACACAAATCATGCATCTCATCCAAAGCATCTTTAAACTCTTACCTCTAGTCAACCTCCTGAGAATCACCACCTTACAGGCCACACCCTATCACGACGCTCCCTTCGGTGTTGTAACTACATGGGCATGCTCATAAGGAACGTGTCTAGAAATCATGAAGGATCCACTTACTAGGTCTAATCACCACGATCACACAAAGCAAGCTATGTAGTCTAATCTAGATATAGACTAAGATCAAGCACATTTACGATAGGTAGAAAGCATAAAAGGAGACATTAAGTCACTAATAGATCAGACGAACAAGATTATCATTACTCAGATGAATATGTTCATTACACCATCACCTCGGAGTACATACCATAGATGATGAACGATTGGCTCCTGAACTCCACCATAGCACAACCACGCAGGCAGCCCATGGTGGCTAGGGTTGGCCTAGGCCATTCCCTAGACAACTTCGAGGACTTGCGGCGGCCGTCGTCTCCCTCCGGTGCTCACTTCTAGGTTTCGCCGACTTCTGGTGAATGGATGATGCCCTCCTCTGGAAGATTGGCAGTTTATATAGCGAGGAAACCCTAGCTCGAAGGGGAGGCCGAACCGCCTCAAAAAAGGCTTGGGCGGCGCGGCCAAGGGCCTTTTTGGCCCCCCTCAGGCCCATATTTCGCGTGAAAGCTCCTTTGATGTTTAGTAGTTGATATTCCAATAGTGGTGGGCTTTGGACGTCGATGGCTCTGGAATATGGATGAGTCTTGATGGGTCTTCTGAGTCTGGACTAGATTTGTCTTGATCTCGAAGTACTTTGGCCTTATCTTTAATTGAGCCTTGTTTAGAGGTGGCCCGTTGGAGTAGAGCACAAACTAGCTTCAGTTCCTTTGGGCTTCATTAGGGCTTTTGGCCTTCATCTTTCGCCGTGTTGTTGCTAGTCTCGAATTCAGCCCATATTCGCTCCAAAATAGCCAATTAACCTGTGTAAACCAAAATGCTCCAAGAATATGTGCACATGCAGAAACGGGGTTATTTCAGTGCCAAGTGGCGGGGTTAGCATAAGAATAAGCATGAAATCATTATGTAAACAACACCAAAAGTGTGTCATTTAACGGCGCCAACAATCCCCCATGCTTAAACCTTACTCATCCTCGAGTAAGTCCAGGAACATGCTTAGCATAGAAATCAGCGTTGCCCTTCAATGCCTTCCCTGCACTTAGTCATACACAACAAGACACATTGCTCTCTCAAGTGTTTAGCATTTAAAGTTCAAGTTGTGACCGGCTACTTTTCTTTATGGAAGATAGACTAACAATAAATCTCAATCCACAATTTAATAAATATAATGCTCTCGAATTTAAGCGAACTTCAAACCTTTACCTTGTTCCATCGTGAGGAGTTTTCAAAAACATGCACATCAAACATAAGTGAGGTTCTCTTGCAAAAGTTCATGGAAACTCTCATCTCATCAAGTCACACAAGCCTATACTAGATTATTCTCAACCTATTGTACTCATATATGAAAGTGGAAGGCTTATGTGGAGCTTGGTAGGTCAAAACAATCCTAGCAAAACATTATATCTGAAATATTGTCAAACCAAGAGAGAAAACTAATGGATTTACCGAGACTCGTCAAAAAGGCCATAAGAAAATAAATGTTGGAGAGGGAGAGAGATGGAACACACACTTTTTAGATGGTGGACATGTGCAAATGACAAAGGGTGACACCGAGGCGCAAATGAAGTCCTCGTTATCGGATTGCACATGTGGCAGAACCGCTCAAATTATTCCGGCTTAAGTGCGCTAACCTTCCATTGGTCATCACGCAATTAAATTGGAGTAATCTGACAGTCTGTCGGGTCAAGCCCGATGCAACCACGAACAGTTACCTCGATCGAAACAATTCATACAAATACCCACTCGAAGGTGGATCCCAGAGATTACAACAATCCACAAGTATTAAATAGGTCCCACTTGAGGTAATTTATTACAAACCAAGTTCAATGCATAAACTGTTAAATCAGAGTTTTCAAAAAGCAGCAGAAATAAACTAATTATTCGAAAGCGGTAGTAACATCACGTGAAGCCGTCGTGACGTCACTCAGAAGCATCCTCGTCCCAAACAACAGTCCAACCAGGAGGAAGGGTGGTTGGTCAGGTAAGACCTGCAACCATCTCCTCAAGAGCGCTACCTGAAAACAATTCCACAAGCAAGGCTGAGTATACTAATACTCAGCAAGACTTAACCGTCGGGTGACAGCTACATCACCAACTTCTAGACATGCAAGGCTTTTGGCTGGTGGGTTTGTTTTGCCAAAGAGCGACTAAGAGTGGATCCTTACTTTCAATATTTTAGCATCAAGTTCTAGTTAAGTTAACCATTCTAGGTAAGCAACCTGTACTAGCCAAGCAAGTGGAGCAAGCAATTAAGCAAGCATCAAGTTTCTTTCCATCATGTTCCACTTTCATTACTCGGTGCGGCAAGAGGTCAAGTAGTCTCATTAGCTGCGAGAAACAGACAGTTCAAACCGATTTTAACCTTGCAAGGGGGGACCCAAGCACTCGGATCATCGCACTCAGCCAAAGGCTAGCGCTACCAGGTAGTTCCCATCAATCCCCCAGTCGCGTCCAGGACCAAACTCCCCCTGGCATACGAGGTCTAAGGCTGGCCGAACCAACACTTACGCCCCTCGTACCCACATGTTCGAGGCATGGGGAAGAAGTTCCCGATAGGAGCAGGAAAAAGTCCGCACCCTGGAGTCATGTAGGTACTAAACTTACCGACCCCATAGAATCGACAAGTGCTTAGTACGTTCAAAAACTTAACCAGCATCGCCGTCACTCTTCGACCTTAGCAACTTTCCATAAACAGACGGGGCATCAACATGACCAAAATCCCCGTCTGTCATCCTTATGATTCCAACATAAGTAGAGCAGTTGAATCCTATATCTCGCGAGTGACAGGAAATCACTCGACTTTTACCGGGTCCTTATAGCAGGGCAGCTATCGACCTATCATACTAGTATTGCATAGCATAGGTACCTAGGATCATGCAACTAGGGTTTCAATTCAACTCCTGAACGTAAATGCACAAACATAAACTTAGCAAAACATAGTTGCATGTATTTGAAACATAGGACATGCTCCGGGGCTTGCCTTCGGGCACAGAGTTAGCTTGGGAGTCCTCGGCAGCAACGTTCGGGTCTTGCTCGACCTGGATATCGTTCACCTCGCCTTCCACTTGGCCTTCTCCTTCAGCGGGGACCAGCTCGTAGTCTCCATCGGCGAGAGCAGGTTCTACACGAATGCATATGCAATAACAATATGATCTTATGTCGAGTCGTCACTATTGCACAATGATGAACCCGGTGTATTCTGGCAGTTTGGTTCACTATTATAATGTGACAAAATTACTGTGTGTTCTTTGTGGTTTACTTGATTTGCTGACCAAAACTTTGGCCAAGATCAGGCATACATTTACCACAACAAAATAAACAAGAACAGCACACTAGCATCAAGAATAAATCCTAAGAAATCACACTATCATCCAAAGGTCCTTAGAATTTTACCAGAGCTTAACCTAACCTAAACAAGCTCACATGCCAAAGGATAGCTTCAAAAGATCAAAAGATCTTTCTGTTTCAATTAAACAAGCTTAAACTGGTATGAATTAAAAGTGCAAGCTAGCCAGCTCAAACTAAGCTCTAACTTTTACCAGACATACATCAAGTTACCACAAGACTTGTGCAACAGGATTGAACTCAGAAGCTTCACAGATTAATTACAAAAAAATGTTGAACCAGTCGTGTACTGCCAGACTAAACAATTAATAACTCAAGATCTAGTACGTAACATTGTGCCAACTTTCTACAGAAGTCTAGATACTTTACCAGCTACAACATACTCAAAAACTAGAACAAACAAGCCAATGAATTTCAAACTGTGCACAATTTAGAGTTTGAACAGATTTGAATCTAATCCAAAAACGAAGCGGAAAACAACTATACATGCTTTCTAGGAAAGGTAGAACACAGCACCAGGAGTACAACAAAACTGGGTTTACATTATTCTGATTTTTCTACGATTTTTAATCGATTTTCAAAGTTTCAGGATTTGGATCCTAGATCTGAACAATCTATCTACAGATTAGCCCCTAGAAACTGCGTTAAGGCCCCTAGAAAGATGTGTAGCTTTGCAATGTGGTCCCTGGGCCATGGCCGGCGGCGGGTGGCCAGATTCCGGCAAGTGGGGCCACGGGGCTCAACAATAACCAGTCGAGGGTGCTCAGGGTTGCTCACCGCCTCACCTCGAGTGGTTTCCGAGTAGATTGTGCGGCCGGAGGTGGCGCGACGGCGGCGGACAGCGGAACTGGGCGGCGGCGGCGGCTCTGTCCGATCTTGCTCCGGCGGCTAGAGTGGCAATTGGCGCTCGACTGAGGGCTGGGGGAGCTCGAGAGGTGTGCTGCAGGTGCGCTCGAGTGGTTTGCTTGTGTGCTCGAGTGGTGTGCTTGTGCGCTCGAGTGGTTTGCTTGTGCGCTCGAGTGGTTTGCTGCAGGGCTCGAGTGGTTTGCTGTGCGCTCGAGTGGTTTGCTGCAGGTGCAGCGGCGTGCGAGGATGGCGGCGGAGAGGACTTGAGGAGGGGATTCGACGGCGGGGCAGAGAGTGGCAGCTGGGGCTCTGTGAAGCTGGAGCAAGGGCGTGGCGAGTGCTGGTGGTGAAAAACGGCGACGGAGCAGCGCGCACGGCGGAGGGGCAGCCTGGTGGCGACAATGGCGAGTGGCGGAGGGGGGCTCGCGTGCAGAGGGGTGCGGGGACTTTTATAGGTAGTCGAGGCGAGGCTCGGACTGCGGCTCGGAGCGGCAAAGCTGCCACGCGGAGCTCTAGGCGGCGCTTTGCTGGCTGCCGCGGCGGACATGGCTCGCCGGTCGGCGGCCTGTCGCGGCGTAGCGGCGCTGGGCGTGGCGGTCGGTGGCCGGTCAGGGCGAGCTCGTGCGCGGGTTGGCGACGTGCTGGGGCCCACGGCGACTGGTTTGCCGGCCTTGGTCGGGGCAGCGGCGCTGCAGCCCGCCGGCGGGTCGTCGGCGACCACGTGGCGCACGCCAGGCACCCGTCGCGTCTGGTCGGAATGGCGCGGGGGACAGAGCGGCTCTGTCGGGTGGACCGCGGGGACAGCGTGCGGCGTATTTAAGGTGCGGGCGCAGCCTCGGCGTCCGTGTCAGAGACCGGCCGCCGCGTGGCGGCGCTGTCGGGCGCGTGAATCGCGCGGCGCCGGAGAGCGCCGGCAATTCGTCGAACACATGCTGGGTGTCCATTCAAACTCAATTTTCTCTGAAATTTTGAACTGAAGTTTAAAATCTCCAAAAAGCAAAGTTGTTTTCCAGGTTACCAGCTACAACTTTTGTAAAGGTTGACCTATGAAAAAGTGTATAGATCAACGGGAAAATTGCAGAGAAAATAGCATGAACTCGGGTGCCAGCCTGCGGTGAACTTCTGCGTTTGACAGACTTTGACCGAGATTTAAGGTGCCTTCCACTCAAAATCTCGAAACGAGCCAATTGACAAAAATGTGTCCCGTTAAAAACTGAACAACTTTTGCATTTGTCGATTTTCAAGTTCTTAAGTGAAATTTCGAATTCGAACCATGCCAACCGTGAAAGGTCAAACGTTCACCGAGGTGCAAGGGAATTTTTGGTAGGATTCCTTAAATGAAAATCTAGGTGGGGCCAAATTAAACTTAATTAGGCTAAGACAAAAGGTTTAGCAGGTGATTAAGCTAATGAACACCTAGATTGTCACAGCACATGGTTGGAATAAATGAGTATGGAATATATCTTTTAGGCACCAATAATTTAATGAAAGAAAAAAACTAAGGAGCATTTTTATTTTTATTTTATTTCTTTTCTTTATTTTTTCTTTATTCTTCTTTCTTTCTTTCTTTTTTAACTTTTTTCTTCTTTATTTTTCTTTTATGCTCCTTAGAACCTTTTGTAACATGATACTTACTCAACGGTAGTCAGAGAAATGCGATGACTCGTTCCCCCCATGCTTGAACAATTGCTCGTCCTCGAGCAAATGTGTGGGAAATTAAATGACTGCTGAGTATAATATAAATTCTTCTAATCTTGCAGAGAATGACTTGAATCTTCAGGAGGGACATCCACAAAACTTTTCGAGGCCAACAGGGGTGAAAACACCCCTGGCCGCGCGGCCTGGAGGGTCTCTGGCCCCGCCGCCCTAGCTGTTCTTGCCTTTGTTTCTTCTTATTTTTCTCTAGTATGCTTGTAGAGTCCTTCCAAATGCATATTCTTTGTTTGATGCCTCTGTGTTGTCAGAATCTCCGTCAAAATAATTTCCCATACTCAATATTTGGGTTGTGGTCAAGGAGGTAATCACAAAAAGATATTTTTGGTTTAGGGTGGATGCCCAGCGAGGTTCGTGAAATTTCCGATCTGGAGACTGACAATGCATGGACAGAAAGGCTAGCAAAAAGAAGTTATGCAAAACGGAATGGCCAGCTTCTTAGTCTCGTATCAAAGAAATCAATCCTAATCCAACTCATCAAAATATATGTTTGCAATCTAAGGGTTTCATCATAAAAGAACATGCATATATATAGGCTTTGGTTAGTAGAACTTTGCAAGAGACTCACGAATGTAGATAGCATAAGATTTAAGTTTTAAATAAAAACAACACAAGGCTTAAGGTCATCGGTAAACTTAAATCAAAGAGCAATCATAGAGTATGTGGGTCTAGAAATTAGTCATTTAACCTCCATAAATTAAAGAGCCAGTATTTATGTCAATTTATATCCATTTAATTGAGAGCAATTAGTCAAGTCATATACAACATAGTGTAGGTAAAACAAAGCGGCAACTTTGATCACTTTTCATAAGCAAAGCATAAACAAATGATATCATCGTGGTGAGCACAAATGTGGTGGTGATCAATATTTATTCAAACAAAAATAAAACTAGGTTGTCCTCCTAGTAGCCATGTTATTAACAAGAGAGATATGCAAAGGTTTTCTACACTACGGTCAATGACATGTATATGTACAGGCATTTAGAAAAACAATAGACAAAGAGAAGGTTGAGGGAGAGTTACCGTCCTTTTCAATGCTCATAGTGAAGTCCAGTGTGCCTCCCCCTTGCTTAACATTATGCTTAGCATGGAAGAAAGGTCTTAGCATCTTGAGGTGATCCTTGTACTCCAAATGACTTATCTCTTCGTCCTCCATATCCTCCCCCATGCTTAGCATGTTGCTAAGCGTAGAAAAAGAAGGGGAATCGTCTCAAAAGTCTTGAAGCCCCATTGCCATGTGTTTGGAGATTGCATTCTTCACCCTTGGTCCCCTAATTGTCCTCAACTTCTTCTTATTGTCACTAAGCCATGTCCCCAATCATTTTTCACGTCATCATCACCTCCTTCCTTGTCCTTCGTTGCTGCCTCTTCTTCCACGAATTTTTATTTTTCTTACAGAACAGAACATGTACTAAACTATTGCTCCAATGCAAATTACTCAAAATTATCTTTCCAACGAATCCTCATTTGCCCAAAACGGATTCCGAACAAGAGAGTTATGCTATTTTTACTCCGGAGATGTAATCTGTCCCGAGCTGATTTCAGCACGCGCAGCGCTCAATGTTTTCACCATAACTCCTTGCTCGGGTCTTCAAATCCCCTGATCTTGGATGCATTGGAACGACAACTTGATGGTGCTTCTGAATATTCATTTTTCCCTTGTTTTACATCTCTGAACATGTGCTTAAAATTGATGAAAACAGCAGTGTTCCTTCCGAGACTAGGAGGTGTCTATGATTTTGGTTTTAACTCTTTGATCATAAATTCTTGGGAGAGTTTCGTCATGCCTGCAAAACAATTTAAGCGCATACACTACCCATGAGGTGACGGGCGGGAGTACTCACCACTATACAAATGTCAACAAACCAAAGGCTTACCTAAGACCTTAACTTGTGGCATAGCTAGCTTAGTAAAGTCAATCCTAATGAGTGTTCGTCTGTGCAAATGCAAGGTGTGTATGCAAAAGAGAGGAAGATATATAAACAAAGACAATATTTACACCTAGTTCTAAACACCATGTTTACAACTAGGCCGCCGAATTTCTCCACAGACATAAAAACTTATTAACCAAGGTCAAAACACCATGTCTATTCCAAGATTAATAATTCTTTATAGCACAAGAAAAATAAAGCGCATTGCAAAGCTTGTACACCAACCTAAAGCAAGGAAAATGCAGAAAGGCTTATAAAACTCAAATGATGATGGTCCACGATCATGCCTAAACACCATGCTTACACAAGATCGTAAAGGAGAATGCCCTCGAAGCATTACCATGGAAATAAAAGCATTCATCATAAAGTTTTGTAGAAAAGCCAAGCTAACAAATACATGATGGAACAACGAGATGAATGCAACATGCAAAATGCAAAGAGTTAGCAAAAGAACAAGGATTGAGGGAAGACTTATGCGTATCCTATATTTTTGGCTTAAAACAAGAATTTTGAAGTGAGAAGTCAGGTATAGAAATTCTATATAAAGAGGTTTTGATACAAAAGCAAATAGAAGTTAGATGTTTGGATGAAAACAAAACCTATAGTTTGTATTAGGATGGCTAAAGGCATAAGATGTTTCAAGGTTTAAGTTTGTGTAGGAAGGCTAGTCAAAGATTTTAGTTAGAACAAAGCATAGAAGGGACTCGATCGATTAATCAAGCCAATCCTACGCTTGTTGGTTTCGGTTTTAGGTGGGGTATATGGGATGGCTTAGGTAAGGGTTGACGAAGGTTAGAACCGAACATGCAATGCAATGCAAGGTAGAGAACAACATGAACATGACATGATATGGTGGTTGTCTAAAACAAAAGGTTAGCCTAAGTCAACTAGCCACAAGTTTAGAATCAAAAGGGTTGTGCTAAGCTTTATACATCTCTCTAAAAAGAAAAAGAAAAAAACTCTAAACACTAATAGGCACACAAAAAGGGTCTACAAGTTTTCCAAGGTCAAGAAACAAAGTGCTCTCTCAATATCTTTTAGATCAAACAACATGTTGTTGTCTCTTTTGTTAGAGCAATGGTACAATGTTACTTGATGTTTTTGATCAACTATCACAATGTAGACGGTCATCTTCATATATAAAGATAGATAGAACGGGTTGCCTCCCACAAAGCGCTTCATTTAAAGTCATAGAGCTTGACTTTCTCACGTACCTTTCATTGTCGTGAAGCCGTGGTCCTTCATGCGAGAATCCGAAGTAATCGATGCAGCTTGATGTCTCCTTGTTTGATTCGTCGTGGTTCGATTGCAACATCTTCGTATGTCCAAGGTTGTCCGCTTGTGTCTTCATCCATTAATGCTCCAGGTCATTTGTTTCTGTCCAGAACTCTTAAATTTGATCGTGTGTGCATTGTGGAACCGTTGTCCCATCTTCTCTTTATGATTATCATCTCTATCTCCTCTTTCTTGTTGTCATCATCTTGATGCTACCTCTTGTTGATGGATTTACCTGTATCCAAAACAGAACATATACTGAAATATATTTTTATTGAAAAGCTCATGAAATTACCTTTCCAACGGGTGGTCGGTCATCAAAATCGGAGTTTAAATGAGGGAGTTATGCTCATTCTATTCCGGCGCTGCGTGCTGTCCCGAGCTGATTTCAGGACGTGCGACGTTGGATGATTTGGCCATTACCGCTCGTAGCAATCTCTGTTCGCCTTGCCGCTTGATCCGTTGGAACATGAACTTCACGATGTTTCTGAAAATCCATATATGTCCCATTGTCTACTTCTGAGGTCGTGCAAAAACTTGATGACTTCTCATATATTGATCCGGAGGCGTTGATGATCTTGATCTTGTAGTCTTCAGGGCACAAATCGCGCATCCTTTGGCTTCAAAGTGATCACCATCGCTACACCAGTGACCGTGGTTGCAATGGTGTGTTTCATCCATGATTTTGGATCAAACCAAAGTGATGGGACAAGAGGAGGTGCTTACACTTTGTATAGACGATCCGAACGATCTTCTTTCTTGATCTTGTCACTCAATCGCCATAGGAGGTTCTTTAGTGTCTCGCTAGAGGAGATTAATGGTGTCCTGGTGCTTAGAGAGTTGTAGGGAAAGCCTTAGGGCGCTCCTCATCCTTCCTTGCACGAGATCTTGCTTAGGAGTTAAGCAAACTTGATTTCCTTAAGATCCAACCAGCCCAGAATTTTCAGATTCGAAGTCCTTCCTTCCTGATGTCATATCTTCCACGTATGAACTCCAAATAGAGCAAACTCAAAGCCTAAATTGTGTAGCAAGAAATTTTCTCCAACTTTTCTGTTCATTACTTGGCTTGAAAACGAAGTTAAGATCCCTGAAAATACGGCGTAAGATAATCTGTCTGATTTCGGGCTCTCTGTACAGCATGTATTTCGGGGGTCATATCTCCTAGCTCCAAATTCCAAATCATCTCTTCCATAGGTCCAAATCGAAGCCATCGACGCTGGCTACAACTTTGGTAGTCACACTTTTATGATTGGAGGCCATTTAGGTTTCCAAATCTGCACCGAAAGGTAACACTGTCCTGGATGACGCGAATAATCCTGAGATTGAGTTGATCTTGTGGATGATCTTTCACTTGCTTAATGCATAAGTCTTCCTTCATCTTCTAATCTTCTCCATCAATGTTGATCTCTTCCTAATCATCTTCTTCAATGTAGAGAGCTCTCCTCAAATCGTTCCTTTGCTTGACATGTTCGCTTCCAACACCTAGTGCTTTGAACAAACAAATCTCCGAAAGATATTAGTCTTTAAAACTAAATGACACAACGGCATACCTCGTCCATCTTTTCTTGCGTAGCGAGCCGACTGAATGGTGGATGCTGAGCCAATAACAAGGTTAGCACCTACCACCAAAAAGTTTAATCTTGGCGTCTTCATCATTATGTTGAAACAGCGTTGAACTTGTTGAAGCCCGAATGTTGAGATTTCTCGATCGCTTTGTGTCTACGATTTTACCAGCATTCATGGACACAAACAAGAAACACAAGATATATGCAGTAAAATTAAGGTTAGTCCAAAAGTTAGATAGATCTCCCTAGGGTTCGTGTTGCCGATCCCCGGCAACGGCGCCAGAAAAGCTTGTTGGCGGCGCAAACGCACGCAAAGATCCACCGCAAGCGCACGGATCATTGTAGCTCTTCCCTTAGAGTGTTCGCCCAAGGTTTATCAATCCATGGATCGACAGCGAACTACCTAGGGTTTTCCATATAATCTAATGGATCTAATCCTAACATGAAGCGTTGATTGCATAGAGGGTAAACCTATAGCTGTGAGTTAATGTATAGGGTTGATCTCATCCATAAGCATAGGCAAAGGTAAAGCGCAACCAAAGGATAATGTCACACCCGGTTCTGAAAAACAAAACCGAGTGCACACCGTATGTGTGCCAGGATCAAGTTTCACACATACGGCGAACAAAAACTGTATAATAAAGAAAGTATAACGTAAAAGAAAATGAATCAGAGTATTACACAGCTCAAATCCTGGAAACGGAGGCTCCAACTCCACAAGCAGACGACCGGGGGTTGCGTACGCCTAGCACTCAGCAACGTCTTCAGTGAACTCCACAGAAGCTTCCTTCTTGTGAGCAACATTGTTTATAGCAAGTGTGAGCACATGTCGTACTCAGCAAGTGTGGGGAAAGTATGAATGCAAGGCTAATTCAAGGAGAGGTTGAGGTTTAAAGCGATAAGCAATTTTAGTTGGTCAAACTTTTATTAGCACCTGATTACTAAGATATAAATATATACCAAACCACACTAACACATAGCGCCATAAGCACACGGCACAACGAGAATCACGATTTAAGTCCATCTTCAAGTTCAATTATCATGTGAGGGTCCAGGCCGCTCTTGACCGTGAGCACGGCTGATATATCAGTTTTACACTCTGCAGAGGTTCTACACTTTCACCATAAGTCGCGTAAAAGTTCAGAAGAACTTTAAACCCAACCACGCTGTGCCGGCCAAGCACGTATCACACTACCGAGGCGTGACTGCATAGGGACGCTACGAGGCCTTTACAAAGATTCTCCAACAAGGTTTAGCTCGCAAGGTTCCGGTGTCTGGCGCTCCTAACCCTCCCTAATATGCATGTACCTTAGCAAAGTCTACTTCCCAAGAGGACCGGGCTAGACCGCGACTCAGTCCCCCCTTGCCCTTATCAGGTAAAGCTATTCCAAGCCAGAGTCTCTAATTACTCAGTCAAGAACAGAGCCCATTAGTCTTATGGTTGTACTGTTTTCCTGGGTGGTTCTCCATGTTCCGATTAAATCATATGATCTTGTATTAACCAGAGGTATAACATAAAGTAAAGCATGTTTATCATTAATGTTCATTAGAACCACCATAACCCAAGTATAGCAACTAGCAGTGCTACCCAACATAAAGATAAACCCAGGTTGACAAGGAACAACGATAGAGACTAGGCAAACCTTAATAGGAACCATCAAATTAATGCAAGCACATGCAAAGGTGATTAAATATAGTTATTGGGATAAAAGCACAAGGACACACTTGCCTTAATTCCAGAGAATAGGTTCTCAGAATATTCTTCAACTGTTTAGGCTCTCGAACCGAATTCCTTCTACTCGCAGCAATCATCCAAGCAAAGCAAACATTTAGAGCAAGCAAACAAAGACAACTAAGAACAATACACCAATCAAAATAAAAGCTTTTAAAGAGCGTACTAAACGATGGGCTCGCTGTTACAAACGCAAGACGCAACGCTGAAAACGGAACTGTGATTATAAATAAACTATCAAAAGATTTTAATTATCAAACAAAAGCTAGGTGCTTCATTTATTTTAATTACCGAAATATAATTATATTAGAATTAACTCCAATTATATTTGTAATTGAAAAGATCGTAGTACACCTAGTCATATTTTATTTGCAATGGTTTATGTACAGATTATACCAATTAAATAATTTAATTTGAAAAGAAGCATATGAGATGATCTAAGCGTATAACTTTATATTGCGTGTTCAACTAAGCAAAATACATTAGAAACACATTAATGTAGATATTAACCATATTAACCTTATTTGAGAAAACGAAGTATAAGCCTAATCATATTTTATTTAGAAAAGGCATGTAAAGTAAGCATTAATAAAATTAATATTAAATTTTGTAAAGCCGAGATATAGTCTAATTAACTTTTATTCAGAAAATATAATTCAGTAAACATTAATCCAATTAAACTTTATTATAAAAACACGTGGTATAAAGCTATATAGATTTTAATTGCAAAACATGCCTATAAGCAATTAATCAAATTAATATTTAAAATTAATTTAGAAAAACACAACTATCATGAACAACACCACTAACACGTAATTTAAGCGATCACAAGTCTAACGAACAAAAACGGGTCGAAACGGATTTAAAACGTGGAAGTTATACCTAAAACAAGGCTGCAGGGACCTTGACGCAATTAACCGTAAACTTCAGGCGCTAGCTAAAAAGATTCCGTATACTCAGTGAACAGTGTCACGAAAAGAGGACTCCTCGGGGTTAGATCTGCAAAAGATCAAGGCTCGGGTTTAAATGAAAGGATCCAATCTAATTAGGGGGCTTTCTGGAAGATTTGCAAGACACAAAAAAATATTAAAAAATTACAGATTACTCCAGGGTCTGATCTGCAAAAGCGCTGGTCTTCTCCTTCCTCCGGCAAGCCATGGCCGACGGCGCTGCTCGGCCAAATCGGCGGTGCTCCGGTGACCTAGGGGCAAAGGCGAGTTAGGGGAACTGAAGAGGGGATTGAGGAGATCGTGTGGAGGGTCTCACCGGCGGCGGAAACGGCTCGTTGCGGCGGGAATTCGGCCGGCGGCGGACGGAGGAAGACCGGCCTGGGGAAGCTCGCGGAGGCGGCGGCCGAGGGTCAACGGGCGACGAGGAGAAGCTCCACCGGTGCGGCTCGGTGTAGGAAGCCTCCTCGCGCTGGCGGCTTCGTCTGGCGGCGCTTGAAGATGGCGAAACGCCGCGGCGGCGGCGCTGTTGACTCCGGCGATGGCGCTCGGCGGCGGCGCTGCGCAAAGGCGGGGAAAAGGCGGCGGGGCAGCAGCAGGCGCGAGGGGCTCGGGCGGCGCCTTATAAAGGCGCGCGGAACTGTGGCCTGGCGTGGCGCGCACACCGAGGACGGCCGCGGCGGCGGGCCGAGGCGGCGGCGGCGCGCTGGGTTGTGCCTGCCGCGATGGGCCCTGGCGGGTCGGGCCGGGACGGCTCGGCCCGTTAGGGTTTTCTATTTTTTTTAATTTTTCGCGTTTAAAGAAAATTCCACATAAGTCCAGATAATTCATTTAAACCACAAAAAATGCCTAGAAATTTACAAAAATTCTAGGAAAAATCCCAGAGATAGATTGGGACACGAGGAGTCCAAATAAAATATTTAGAGCTTGTGAAAAGAACTTTTAGAGCCTTTTAATAAATAGATTTAGCTCTAGGAAGAGGAGAATGGTTTCCAGAAAAATCTAGAAAATTCTCAGAAGCACCTAAACGTTTAAGGAACGCATATTTATAACCTTAGCACTCATGAAACACCAAGATGCAACTCGGCATGAATACAACACGTAGAGAACATTTAATTTATTTTTAGAAACACACACGATTAACTTTCTTTCTAGCTAATTTTTCTGTAAAATAAATAAATGTTGGGAAAATTTCAAAATTGAGAGAAAATCGTTGTTTAATTTTTCTTAAAATTCACATCCTGAAATTGGAGAATTTCAGGGTGTGACAGATAACTAGGCCTATCGTCGTCTAGTTGTAGTTCTAGCCAACGAGCACACAAATCATGCATCTCATCCAAAGCATCTTTAAAATCTTACCTCCGGTCAACCTCCCGAGAATCACCACCTTACAGGCCACACCCTGTCACGACGCTCCCTTCGGCGTGGTAATTACAAGGGCACGCTCACAAGGAACGTGTCTAGAAATCATGAAGGATCCACTTACTAGGTCTAATCATCACGATCACACAAAGCAAGCTATGTAGTCTAATCTAGATCTAGACTAAGATCAAGCACATTCATGATAGGCAGAAAGCATAAAAGTAGACATTGAGTCACTAATAGCTCGAAGGGGAGGCTGAACCGCCTCAAAAAAGGCTTGGGCGGGGCGATCAAGGGGGGTATTGGCCGCGCGGCCAAGGGCCTTTTTGGCCCCCGTCGGGCCCATCTTTCGCGTGCAAGCTTCTTTGATGTTTAGTAGTTGATATTCCAATACTTGTGGGCTTTGGACATCGATGGCTCTGGAATATGGATGAGTCTTGATGGGTCTTCCAAGTCTGCACTAGATTTGTCTTGATCTCGAAGTACTTTGGCCTTATCTTCAATTGAGCCTTGTTTAGTGGTGGCCCGTTGGAGTAGAGCACAAACTAGCTTCGGTTCCTTTGGGGTTCATTAGGGATTTTTGGCCTTCATCTTTCGCTGTGTTGTTGCTAGTCTCGAATTCAGCCCATATTTGCTCCAAAATAGCCAATTAACCTGTGTAAACCAAAATGCTCCAAGAATATGTGCACATGCGGAAACGGGGTTATTTCAGTGCCAAGTGGCAGGGTTAGCATAAGAATAAGCATGAAATCATTATGTAAACAACACCAAAAGCGTGTCATTTAACAGCGCCAACAGCTGTATAGGAAGGAGGGGTTGGTTGTCTCGTTGTTGTAGACAGCGAGGAGGTCACCGCATTTAACGCTGCCCATTATAGGGCCTGCCGCCGCGCCCATGTCGGATGGACATCCATAGGTACCAAGGCCATATGGAATACTCCAGACTAAGGGTAGTAAAACACATCGAGACTATGGTGCAACACGATATATATAGGACTCAATAAAATAAGAACTAGTAGGTTAAGGATAGGGAAATACTCAATGTAATCAGAGAAGAAATATTCCTTGTTGTAATCGATTAATATTCATATAAACCGACCTGTTGTTGGTGGTCGTTACGATACGATTTCACCACCAACATTCCGTCATATTTCAGGCTCATCTTGCTCATAACAAAGTGAAATTGGTTATTTCTAATGAGTTCCACAAGTTTTGTATAATTTGTGAGTGCAGAAGCAAGCAAGCAAAAGATGAAGAACTTTAGACAAAAAGCCAGGCCGGCCGGCCTAGCATAGGCCGATCGGCCCCCTTCTGTGGCCCCTTGCCACGTCTTTGATTCAGAAGATCACAAACACAACACCAATGATCCTGAGACGTGCGATCAACGTCGGTTTGATCCAAGTACCCGAAAGGCCTAAGCTACACTTACATGGATTGAAGGGCCCACCAACCTTGGATTCTCGGACAGCTTTGATCCAAAGCAACTGTTACCGACCTCAGGGAGCAATCCAGAGCGTCCCTGAAGAAGGCGGTGCCACGGGGCAGCCAGGCCAGGCCGATCGGCCTGGCCTAGGCCGGCCGGCCTCCCGCAGATGCCGCCACGTGGCCACCTTCACGTGGCAGTTAAGCAGAGGGTTAGCTTAAGCTTGACGCCTGCAACCGCCCTTGAAGACTATAAAAGGGACCCCCCTTCACTTGAGAAGAGCATCCATCAATCCATCCAAAGGAGAGAAGAGAAGTCTAGTGAAAAGATCTCATCTTTAGAGTTAGATTAGGGAGAGAGTGGGTGAGTTGCTTGGGTGACAGCCAAGCTTTGTAGAGAGAGTCCGGGATTTCCTCTCGGTCTCATCTCAACATTTCCACCCCAGAGGAATATACTTCAGGAGTTATCTTCAGTAAGTCCTCGGTCCCTTGCCTTTAGTACCTTGCTAGTTTACGAATTACTTTCAGCAATCTATTTTATTTATATTTGATCTGCGGGTACCTGAGTCTGCGCAAGTGACAGTGACTCTTGTTTGGGATTTCCTCTATAGCCCTTCGCGTTGGGTGGAGGTCAGTGGCTGAAAGCTTAGGCGTGGTGCCTGTGCTGGCTAGCCATCTCAGGTTGTGTTGCACCCCATGGAACTGCAGTGGTTGGTGGCAGGTGGTGACAGTCCTGTCCGTCCTTTGTACACCACCACGTTCGGGTGTACTCATAACAGTAGTGCTGAGCCCGAAAGAACCCCTCTCTCACCCCGTTCTGAGTTCTTCCCGTTCTAGCCGTTGAAGCAGATCAGATTAGATATAGATAGTTTGTCTGGGGTAACGAGTAGCTAACTAAAGTCAAGCTCTCTACCCGCTTACCTTGTGCTCCCTGGTGGGTCCGGTTAGAAAAGTTCTAGGCTAGTCGCGTCTCCTGTTCCTTGGATTCGATATCCAGATTCTTACTCCCCTGGTGAAAGGCTACATCATACTTTGTGCGCTTGCGGATTTAGTTATGCTAAGGAGTGCCAACAAGCTTTTCTGGCACCGTTGCCGAGGAACGGTAGTAACGCTAGTGTATGATCTTTTTAGCCGTACACTTTAGCCCCATAACCATCTGCCACATAGAGTTTTCTCCTAGTTATCCGATGGTTCCATCTAGCGAGTATTTGGAACCGCCTTCATTTTGCCACCCCATACCACCTCATGGCTTCGAGATCCGTCCCAGTCTCGTTGCCATGGTTCGTGCACAGTCTTTCGGTGGAACGAAAGACGAAAGTCCCTATGCTCACATGCAAGTTTTTGAAGAGAATTGCTCTCTTCTTATTATACCCCGCGTCAACCAAGACACTATTCTATGGAAACTTTTCCCATTTTCTCTGATGGGAAATGCAAAATCTTGGTACGACCGGACTGCAAGGAGATTTAGCGGAGATTGGATCAAATTGAAGGATGAGTTTTGTCTGTTCTTTTACCCTGTCTCCAAGATCTTAAAGCTCAGAGTCGAGCTAATGACATATCAGCAAGGTGATGAGTCACTTGGGGCCACGTGGGAGCGATTTATTCAGCTGGCCAACTCAGGGCCACCGCATAACATTCCAGAGGAAATGCTTATGCAGCATTTTGTTGGTGGATTGAAGCCGGAAAGTGCACAGTTCTTGAACATCACTTCCGCAGGGTCAGTATTATACAAGACAGTGGACGAGGTACGAGAAATCTTGGAAAAGGTTCTCAGCTCTACCGAGTACACAGGAGTCTTCGACGACCCACCAACACCACCAACAACCCCAACAGACAAGAAGCCAATCCTTGCCCTTACATTTGATCCACCTCCTCCGATCATAGAGGAAGTGCTCGAACACCACAAGTCCTCAGACCAAGAAACTATTCTTGACGATCTGCCGCACTTCATTCTCGAGCTCTTTACAGAAGAAGAGTACTTGGAGATTGGCAATACATAATGTATGCCTATGGAACAAGTGTGCGCAAGTTCAAGGTCTAAGGCGTTCATTCCAGAAGCCGTACCGTAGATTGAGGGTTTATCTGCGATCATGAGCAAGGAATGGATGGAGGAAATTGAAAGTTGCGAAGACATCATCTGAAACCACCCGCAATTTCAGAGTACTCCATTGCGCTATTGAGGAAACTGACACTCAGGAAGTTGTCTACGACCCGAAGGTCGGGAGTAATATCATATCAAGCGCATTCGCAGCACGAGTGCAACCAGACGAAGCCCGGTCCTTCTCCCGTAAGTACCTCAAGTGGATCGACGGCCAAATAATGGAATGTGAAGGAATCATCCATGTTGTGCCTGTACACATGGGACGCAACCGGATTTTCCCTAGACTTCCACATTTTCGATGTCCCTAGAGGTGACAACTTCTTCCTGATTGGACAGCCAATAGAGCACCTTGCCAACCCGAACCACGATCGAACAATGATACAGTTTAGAGTTGGTAAAGAGATCATCCCGGTCAGTCTTGTGTGGGCGGTTAACACCATCGCAGAGGCTCGATCCGAGACAGACCCAGTGGAGGAAGCAGTTAGCTCGGCTCAAGCAGAGCAAGCTCAGTCATCGTAGGCTGAAGATGCTAACCATTTCATCCAAGAGGCAGAAACGGATGGCTTTATGAAACTCAACAAGGAAAAAAAGCCACAAAACCCCCCTCCTGAGTTAAAGCCACTGCCTCCTGGACTCAGATACGATTTCCTCCACAATGACCGACGCTCGCCAGTCGTCATCAGTGACAAACTGACAGAGAATGAGACTCGGCAGCTTATCACAGTCCTAGGGAAACACCGGTCTGTCTTCGGGTATTCTCTACAGGACTTGAATGGGATCAACCCCAGTTTATGCACCCATCGCATACCTATGGAGCCGGACCATACGCCGTCTAGAGAACATCAACGACGGCTGAATGATGCGATGAGCGAGGTAGTCAAGAAAGACGTGTTGAAGCTTCTGCACGCGGGTATAATCTATCCCATGCAAGACAGTGAATGGGTCAGCCCAGTTCAAGTTGTGCCAAAGAAGGGTGGAATGACAGTTATCCAGAACGAGAAGAACGAGCTTATTCCTCAGAGGACCGTTACTCGATGGAGGATGTGTATTGATTACAGGAAGCTCAACAAAGCAACCCGTAAAGATCACTTCCCTCTCCCCTTCATTGACGAGATGTTTGAGCAGCTGGCAAACCACTCATTTTTCTGCTTCCTTGATGGATACTCTGGTTATCACCAAATACCTATCCATCCCGATGACCAGAGCAAGACTACATTCACCTGCCCATACGGAACGTTCGCCTATCGGCGGATGTCTTTTGGCCTATGCAACGTACCTGCTTCATTCCAGTGGTGTATGATGGCGATATTCTCTGACCTGATTGAGCAAATCATGGAAGTATTCATGGACGTCTTCACCGTCTATGGCAAAACCTTCGACCAATGTCTCGAAAATCTGGAAAAGGTTCTCGAGAGGTGCGAAGAGCATCACCTCATCCTAAATTGGGAGAAGTGCCACTTCATGGTCAGAGAAGGAATTGTGCTGGGCACAAGGTGTCAGAAAAAGGGATAGAAGTTGACAAGGCAAAAATAGAAGTTATCGAAGAACTACCACCCCTGACGAATGTCAAGGGTGTGCGAAGTTTTCTAGGCCATGCTGGCTTCTACCAAAGATTCATCAAAGATTTCTCTTGGGTAGCCAGACCTCTTACAAGTCTATTGGCTAAAGAAGCACCCTTCAACTTCGACGACGATTGCCTTCTTGCCTTCTACACCCTCAAGAAGGCACTTATCTCAACTCCCATCATACAACCACCCGACTGGAATCTTCCATTCGAGATAATGTGCGACGCTAGCGACTATGCAGTCGGGGCAGTGCTCGGTCAATGCAAGGATAAATTGAAGGACCGAAACGGCGACCAGAGAAGGGGGGAGTGAATGGGAGCCGATAAAAATCTTTCCAAACAATCCGGCTATTCTCCCAAATCAACTCCGAGACCTCCGAGAGCAATCTTGCCAAGATCACGTAGCCACTGTCAAGCTACTGATCCTAGGAACAAGAAACGAGCAGCGGAACTCGAACCAATCGAAACGAACACCAAAACGACCCGAAACTCGGCTCGATCTAACACACCCAGGGGGGGCGGTTAAACCGGCCAGGGGGGGCGGTTAAACCGCCCGGGCCTGGGAGCCTCGGGTAAAAGTCAAAACAAAAGTGGATCTCTCAAACGGCTTGAGCTCTTGAGGCGAGATTTTGGTCAGATGATCTAGACCTCCAGTGGAGTGTTTTCCCAAAAGATCTCGGCCTCTAACTCAGTACAACTCCCGGAATCGCAGATCTCGCGAAGAACACCATGACCTCGAGTTCATCCGAAAATCTCAAATCCAGAGCGATTCTCGGCGTTTGGGGGCAAAGGATCACCAGCAAAAGAGGCACAAGGCACTCATACGTGAATCCCCCAAAGAAATCCGAGAGAAAACGCTCGGGAACAAGAAGAACGAAAATCCCCCAAAAATAGCTCCGAAAATACCCACGAAAATAGAAAAAGGAAAGGGAGCTCGGGAAATCAAATCATGGCACAAAGATGAGCAGCACAAACTCAATCACATAACCATGAATTCACCTATACAAACTAGGAATGATTCGAAGTAGTTCTAGGTGGAGGGGATGAAGGGGAAAACAAGTTCAAAGTAAAACCTAAAGAGATAACTAGAGAGATGACAGCCACCAGCCCTGAAGGGGCCTATTAGTAGTCCAAGTGGTGGTGTCCTAAAGACTAAACTACCCCTAAGTGATACATACCCCTCAGGGGCAAATTTGACATTTGGTCTTCAGATATTTTCCGGCTCGGGCACCTTCCACTGCAAGCTAGCTTCCCTCCGACGCAAGCCTTGCAGTCACGCCGCGTGTCCTCCGGATCGAAGCTCCTCGACGCCGTTCTTGGGCCAGCCCAGGGGGGGCGGTTAAACCGGCCCTGGGGGGCGGTTAAACCGCCCCTGTCAGCCCACACAGGCCCAGCTGCCCAAGTCCGCCTCGTCGAGTCCTCGGTCCTTGGTTTTGAGGCCCAAACCAAGGGAAACCGTCCACCGATGATTTTGTGGCCAAATCACCAAACCCCGCGCGCAAACTTCGGTTGTTAGCCGCCACCTTGCGCCGGCTTCTCGTCCGCGTACGAGCTTCGGTTGTGAGCCGCTACCTCGCACCGGAACCACGTCCCCTTGCTCGTTCTTGCCAGCATGTGAACCGCACTTGATCCACCGGCCATCGGGTCCCTCGAACCAAGCCTACTTGTCTCTCCGCTCCTCGGAGGCCGCCATGGCTAAGACCTTTCGCGCCTGTTCTTCACCTGCACCAATGCAACCAAGCCGCATTCTACACCTGCAATACTTGAGCCAAGGGAAACGTCAATCCACACCACGTTGTCAATCACTCATCACACCAGGAAGCGACCATCCACCGGTCCTCGGACACACCGGGTCCTCAATCTCCCCCTTGATGAGTGCATTGACAACACACACATAGTAACCATTGATATGAAGAAAATATAAAAGAAATCGAAAACAAGACTCAAGCAAGTGACTAAAAGCAAGAACAAGCCGAGAACAAAGTCACTCTGCAAGAGAAAGCTCCAGAAACGCCGACCCTTCAAGAAGAAGCGAAAGGGCTCAACACCATCGGCAAAAGAGCAAAAGCACAAAGCACAAATCACAAACTTCAAATCCTCCAACTCACTTTTCAGGACTCTCAAAGCACTCCCCCTGCAAAGATGCAACTCCCCCTGAACAAGTGAACTTGTGCGTGCGAAAATCACTCGAAAATGGCTCAAACCAACACAAACTTTGTGCTCTCAGCACAGGGGCGGTTAAACCGCCCAGGGGGGGCGATTTAACCGCCCCTGGCAGATGACCAAAGTGCAAAATCCCAAATTTGCACAAACCAACTCGCAACGATGCCGTTCCAACTTGAAAACCTTCCAAATATGCCCAGCAAGATATTCCAATGATCAAACTCTCAGAAACTTCGCAAATTTTCAGAAAACCTCATTTGGGCAAAACTTTCAACCTCTCACACAATTTTGACAAAATCTAGAGCAAAAACTTTCTTCTAAATTCAGCAGCGACTCCCCCTTGCCAAATGCTCCAGAAATTCTCCCCCTTGTTGACAATGCACACATCAAGGCAAAAAATACAAAATGCAACTACAAGCTTCTCAAATATACAATGAGCAATACAAAATGCTACAAGTTAGAGAAGAGGCATACAAGCTAGTTCATCATGTCACACGGGCATTGCCATCAAGAAGGTGAAGACATATATCCAATTGACAAAGCCATGAGCAAATTGTGGATTTTTATCAAAAATGTCACCACATGAGCAAAGTCCTAACCATGGATTGTTTAAGCAAAAATAAACTTCATCTCACCAAAATCATGAAAGGACAAGCATTCTTGACAAAAGATCATCATAAACGCCCAAGTTCTACCTCATGTCATGTCAAAGCACGGAGCCATGTGTTCACTTCTCATGGGAGACTTCTCCGGCAAACAACATGCAACCGCTTAGCACCCATGTGTGCAAGTGTGTGCAATGGTGAAAGCATAGAGACATGAGCATAATTTTCTGCAAAATATCTTTTCCTCAACTTTCTTCTTTCATGCATAGACATCTCATTCTTCAAGTTTTTCAAGTTAAGCATGGTACATGAAATGTCTTTGCGACAGAAAGAAGCTTATGCTCCTCCACAAGATAAAGCATGGGCTAAACATTTACAATGACAAAGGTCTTTGACCCAATTGAAAAGAATATCACACCCTAACATGATCTTAAGCAAGATATAGCCATTTCGGCTCAAACAAGACATGCAAAGGCATTTACTCATGGGTGTAGGAATTAAGTTCAGTTTGTCATTTTAATTCGAAAAGAAGCTATCTCAACAGAATATATATCAAGACCATCAAGAGCATAGCCATCCATCCAATCAATCCCTAGCCAGCCTGCCTAAACTCTAAAATGTAGCAAGTTGTACCAATCACTGCATATAGGAGAAGCTCATCCTAAGATATGATACAAAAGATGAAATCAAGATACAAAAGCAAGGAAAAACATACATCAAGATACAAAGATGGTACACAAATATACATATGCTACAAGAGAAGCCTCCAAAACTCAGCTCAGAAAACCGCACACACACCAAGTTCCCCTCGCAAGCGGGTGAAGGTGACTTGGTCAAGTGGCTTAGTGAAAATGTCTGCAAGCTGGTTTTGGGTAGAAACGTGGGCAAGCTCAATATCTCCTTTCTCCACATGATCTCTCAGAAAGTGGTACCTCACTTCTATGTGTTTGGTTTTGGAATGAAGCACGGGATTTTTGGCTACGCTTATGGCACTGGTGCTATCACAAAGAAGTGGAACATGGGACATGTCTAAGCCAAAGTCTCTCAAGGTGTATGTGATCCAAAGCAACTGAGAACAACAGCTAGCAGCAGCAACATACTCGGCTTCAGTGGTGGATTGGGCTACGCTAGACTGCTTGCGAGAAGACCAAGACACAAGAGACGATCCAAGAAACTGACACTGACCAGAAGTAGACTTGCGATCAACACGACATCCAGCAAAATCCGCATCAGAAAAACCATGAAGTGCAAGAGTGGAATCGGCAGAATACCAAAGACCCAGCTCAGGAGTAAACTTGAGATACCTGAAAATCCTCTTGACGGCCTGACGATGTGAAGTCCTCGGTGAAGCCTGAAAACGAGCGCACAGACACACGCTGAACTGTATGTCCGGCCTCGTCGCCGTCAAGTAGAGGAGGGAGCCGATCATGCTCCGGTACTCCTTCTGGTCCACTGGTTCTCCGTCCTCATCCGCATCCAAAGCTGTAGTCGTACTCATCGGCGTAGTCATCGGCTTGGAGTCGCTCATGTCGAATTTCTTGAGAATGTCCTTGGTGTACTTGCTTTGGTGCACAAATGTCCCATCCTTGGTTTGCTTGATCTGCAGCCCGAGAAAGAACTGCAACTCTCCCATCATCGACATCTCAAATTCCCTGCTCATATCGTCTGCAAACTTGGCAACAAGATCATGAGAAGAGCCACCAAAAATGATATCATCCACGTAAATCTGAACGATTAAAAGATCTTTGCCATTTCTCAGCAAGAAGAGCGTCTTATCAACCTTCCCCATCACAAACCCCTTGCTAGCAAGAACCCTCTCAATCTACCATACCACGCTCTGGGTGCTTGCTTTAGGCCATATAACGCTCGGTGGAGTTTGTACACTCGGTGTGGGTATCTCTCACTCTCAAAACCCGGGGGCTGCCTCACATACACTTCTTCCTCGATCACCCCATTCAAGAAGGCACTCTTCACATCCATTTGGTACAATTTGAACCCTTTAGCAACTGCAAATGCTAGAAGGATCCGAATTGCCTCCAAACGGGCAACAGGAGCAATTGTCTCCTCATAATCTATCCCCTCCTGCTGCGAAAACCCCTGAGCAACCAACCTCGCTTTGTTTCTCACAATCTCACCACTCTCATCCCTCTTGTTCTTGAACACCCACTTGGTTCCTATGGGATGGCAATTTGGAGGTGGTTCTACTAACTTCCACACCTGATTTCTCTCAAAGTTTTCAAGCTCTTCATGCATGGCATTGACCCAATCAGAATCAGATAAAGCGTGTCCAACATTTTTGGGCTCAAAAGACGCGACAAAAGCAGAATGAGCATAATGAGAGATGTTCTGTGACCTCGACCGTGTAGTGCGTTCATCCATGTTCCCGATGATCTTCGAAGGTGGATGATCCCTCTGTACCAGCCGGGGAGCTTCTCGCCTCGAGATTGCCTCCCCCTCAACATCAGCTTCCACTTGAACTCGATCTGGTGCGCGACTCGACGAAGGTGTAGCAGAGGGGCCGTCGTCGAACGTCGTGGTAGTAGTGGAAGTAGAAGGTACACGATCTCCACACGGTGCCTGAAATT
Organism: Urochloa ruziziensis; assembly: GCA_015476505.1. Classification (NCBI taxonomy): domain Eukaryota; kingdom Viridiplantae; phylum Streptophyta; class Magnoliopsida; order Poales; family Poaceae; genus Urochloa; species Urochloa ruziziensis. The sequence continues at coordinate 37,656,482 of CM027119.1, read as the reverse complement.
CCTCATCATCTTCATCATCAGGCTGTTCTTCCTCAAAGATGGGCTGTCCCAAGTCATCATCACCTGCACACTCAAAAGCAGAAGAGCTACACGGAATGGTCTCGTCGAAGGTGACTTCGCAAGTCTCCATGATTTGGTTAGTTTCAAGATTGAGCACACGATATGCTCGAGAATGATTAGCATAACCAAGAAAAATTCCATCCATCGAACGAGACTCAAACTTGTCCAAATTTCCTTTCTTCAAGATGAAACACTTGCAACCAAAAACCCGAAAGTGACTCACACGGGGGGAACGACCATGGAAAAGCTCATAGCAAGTTTTCTTCTTGAAAGCACGAAGGAAAATCCGATTTGAAACATAGCAAGCTGTGTTCACCGCTTCTGCCCAATACTTCCTAGGAGTCCTATGCTCATCTAGCATCGTCCTAGCCATCTCACAAAGTGTTCTGTTCTTTCTCTCAACAACACCATTCTGACAAGCAACATATGGCGAAGAGTATTGATGTTCGAGACCAAGATCACGACAGAAGGCATCAAAACGAGTGTTCTTAAATTCCGTACCATTGTCGCTACGAATAGCTCTCATGGCACCACCATTACTCTCGTTTTTCAACCTCAAAATCAGATCTCGAACAAAATCAAAAGTCTCATCCTTCGACGCCAGAAAGAACACCCACGCATACCGAGAAAAGTCATCAACAACCACAAGAACATACCACTTCCCACCAACTGAACGAACTCGAGCGGGGCCAACCAAATCCATGTGCAAAAGCTCCCCTGGACGCTCAGTCATAACATCTGTCAAAGGTGGGTGAGAAGCAGCAACCATTTTTCCATGCCTACACGGTGCACAAACCAAATCTTTCTCGAACTTGAGCTTGGGCAATCCTCGGATAAGGTCAAGAGCACTCAAGCGTGTGAGTAAATCAAAGCTCACATGACCCAATCTCCTATGCCACTTCCAAAGCTCAGAAGAAGTACCAGCGATCAAACAACGTGAAGGACCAAAAGATCGAGAAAAATCAGCACGAAAAATCTGTCCCTCAGGAATGATCATACACACAAGGTCACCTCGAGAATCAAGAATTTTCGAATCACCACGCTTAAAGCGAACCTCATAACCCTCATCAAGAAGCTGAGAAACTGAGAGCAAATTGAAACCAAGATTCTTGACAAGTGCAACCCGCTTCAACATGAAAGTGTCGCTCACCTGAATAGCACCCTCTGACAACACTCTACCTCTACCCTTATCCCCGAAAGTGATGTACTGCCTGGACACCACCGGGGTGAGACTGGAGAACCACTTACCATTACCTGTCATATGTCTCGAGCAGCCAGAATCCATCAACCAAAAGTTCTCCAAGCCTCCCACCTGCACAATCAGAACCGAGAACGAGAATGAGCAAATGACTCGACACTGGGGTTAGCACAGAACGAGTCAAACCAGTGTCGGGCCATCTGCTCAAAAGAAGGGTTAGCAAAATCAGCTCTACTGCGTGACACCCTCTCGTCTCTCACCATCGGACCTCTAGCACCACGCGGGGGAAAACGTGGCCTAGACTCTCTCCTAGCCTCAAAGCTACGGTCGAACCTCCCTGAACCAAACTGACCGCGAAACGGAGGCCGCCTAGCAAACTCACGAACAACAGGAACACCACGACTAGCAACTACAGGAACTGTACGCACAACAGCGTCGCCTCTCGGCCAGGGTGAACGAGACACAGGCACACTACGAGAAGAGTAGTACCTGTCCCTGTTCCCCACCTCCTTCTCTCTTCTCACCTCCCTCTTCTTCCTCCAACAAAACTCCTCAAGGTGACCATCCCTTCCACAATGCTCACAATGGAAGCGGACTGGCTTTGGCTTTGGGGTTTCTCTCGGCTGTGCCCTCTCTCTCGGCTGGTAAACCCCACTCCTCACAAAGGTCACTCTCCTCTGAAAGTTCTCTGACTTAGGTGGAAACTTGGGAGGATCTGGAGTGGTGTCAAGCTTGTTCAGCAGGTGGTTTGGTTTGGGTGTGAAGGTGTTCTTGAGAATGGCTTTTGGTGGGTTTGTGGAATGTTTGCGGTGGAGCTCTCTGGATCTCTCTCTCTCTCACCACTACTCTCACCAACCTTCTCAGAACCAAGACCACAACCATCAGCTCTCTTGAAACTAGCAATCAACATCTTGAGCTGAGGCTCACGACCAGACAACCAACCCAAACACTGTCTCAGTTCATCATTCTCATCTTGCAAGCGATTCACACACTGCTCTAACTCAACATTTTTCAATGCAACAACATCACAAGCAGAACATGAATTCGCAATGGGTGATTTAAGTTGTGCTTCAAGTGAACTAATCATGGTGCGTGATTCAAGCAACTGAGCATGCAAAGCAGGACAAGAAGTACAAGCACCTAGCAAAGATGACCTAGACTTCAACTCAGCAAGCTCAACTCTAGCACTCTCTAGTTCATCTAAGCAGTTCATGTGTTTTTCCTTAAGCACAACAAGATCAGCAATATGCACATCACAGAACGAGCATTCTACCTCATCAGACACAAGAGGAGCATCTTTCAAAACAGCAATCTCAGACTCAAGCGAAGCTGCTCTCTCCCTAGACTCGCAAAGCAAAGACTCAAACTCCATGGCCTTCTTTCCAGTCTCAGAAAGCAAGGTCTCAAGCTCAGCCACTCTATCCTTGGACTCTCCTAGCAAGGACCTAAACTCCCTCTTCTCTTGTTGGTCTTCCTAAGCACATCATCGCGGTTATCGACCAACTGCTCTAAGCCTAGCAATCTCCTGACGCAAAGAGGTGGGATCTGTCAATACCTCATCCTCGGAGTCGGAGTCGGAGTCGTCCTTGCTCTTCACGGAGTCGTGCGCCATGGTGCAGTAGTCGACGGCGGCGAAGGAGATGCCGTTGAAGTTGCGGTTCAAGCTCTTCTTCTCCTTGCGGCGGCCGCGGTCTTCATCTTCACTGCTTGAGCTTGACGACGTGTTGGTGGAGCTTGTGTCGATGTCGCTCGCATCAGCCACCATCGCTCGAGATCTGTGCTTCTTGTGTCCACCGTGCTTGTTCTTGGATCTTCTCTCTTCCTTGTTCTTGTTCTTGGCGCGGTACTCGTCCTTGGGACGGTGCTTGTGGTCGTCTCGCGGGCGGTGCTTGCGGTTGTAGTCGTTCTTGATCTCCTCGGGGCACTCGGCGATGAAGTGGCCCATCTTCCCGCATCTGTAGCACGTACTCCCGGCACGCCTCGAACCCTTGCGGTTCTGGTACATCCTCTCGAACCTCCTCGTGAGCAACGCGAGATCCTCCTCGCTCAGCACCTCATACTCTTCATCTGGAAGGGACACAAGAGAAGACAAAGCAAAGTGTCTAGGAGTGTTAGCATGTCCATATCCAGAGCCACCGACTAGAGCCAGACTATGGGGATCAGTCGGACTCTTAGCCTTGGCAAGCAACTGCCTGTCAACCTCAGAAGACTTCAACTTCGAGAAAAGCTCGTCAACAGAAAGAGTCTCATAGTTTGCCGACTCCATGATCGCCTCAACCTTGGCACCCCACACGGATCTATCAAGTGCTTGCAGGAGCTTGATAGCTCGGTCATGATCCGAGTATGGGAGCACGGTAATGTTGGCTTTCATGTTGTTGACAATCGAAGTGAAACGCTGAAACAAAGCATCAACCGACTCTCCAGGCAAATGAGCAAAGTTCTCATACTCCCTCCTGTACATCGAGAAAAGCCTAGCCTTGACATGGCTATCACCACCGTGGGCTACCTTGAGCTTCTGCCAGATCTGGCAAGCTAGGTCCTCGCCCAAAACACGCTCAAACTCCTCGGCAGACAAAGCACGGAACAAGTAGTCAACAGCTCTAGCGTTTGCCTCAAATCTATCCTTTGCATCCTGGGCATCTAAGTTGGTGGGATTGACATAGTTCTCATCTTTCGTCACATCCCACAGCAACTTTCCTTTGCCTCGCAAGAAAGCGCCCATACGCGCAACCCAGTTCGGGTAGTTCTTCCCATCGAAGTGCGGAGGCCCGGAACCCCGATCTTGGTACGCCATCTTTGGATCTTAGACTGGTTAGAGTCGCAAAGACCCGTAACCGGCTCTGATACCAATTGAAGGACCGAAACGGCGACCAGAGAGGGGGGGAGTGAATGGGAGCCGATAAAAATCTTTCCAAACAATCCGGCTATTCTCCCAAATCAACTCCGAAACCTCCGAGAGCAATCTTGCCAAGATCACGTAGCCACTGTCAAGCTACTGACCCTAGGAACAAGAAACGAGCAGCGGAACTCGAACCAATCGAAACGAACACCAAAACGACCCGAAACTCGGCTCGATCTAACACACCCAGGGGGGGCGGTTAAACCGGCCAGGGGGGGCGGTTAAACCGCCCGGGCCTGGGAGCCTCGGGTAAAAGTCAAAACAAAAGTGGATCTCCCAAACGGCTTGAGCTCTTGAGGCGAGATTTTGGTCAGATGATCTAGACCTCCAGTGGAGTGTTTTCCCAAAAGATCTCGGCCTCTAACTCAGTACAACTCCCGGAATCGCAGATCTCGCGAAGAACACCATGACCTCGAGTTCATCCCGAAAATCTCAAATCCAGAGCGATTCTCGGCGTTTAGGGGCAAAGGATCACCAGCAAAAGAGGCACAAGGCACTCATACGTGAATCCCCCAAAGAAATCCGAGAGAAAACGCTCGGGAACAAGAAGAACGAAAATCCCCCAAAAATAGCTCCGAAAATACCCACGAAAATAGAAAAAGAAAGGGAGCTCGGGAAATCAAATCATGGCACAAAGATGAGCAGCACAAACTCAATCACATAACCATGAATTCACCTATACAAACTAGGAATGATTCGAAGTAGTTCTAGGTGGAGGGGATGAAGGGGAAAACAAGTTCAAAATAAAACTTAAAGAGATAACTAGAGAGATGACAGCCACCAGCCCTGAAGGGGCCTATTAGTAGTCCAAGTGGTGGTGTCCTAAAGACTAAACTACCCCTAAGTGATAATACCCCTCAGGGGCAAATTTGACATTTGGTCTTCAGATATTTTCCGGCTCGGGCACCTTCCACTGCAAGCTAGCTTCCCTCCGATGCAAGCCTTGCAGTCACGCCGCGTGTCCTCCGGATCGAAGCTCCTCGACGCCGTTCTTGGGCCAGCCCAGGGGGGCGGTTAAACCGGCCCTGGGGGGCGGTTAAACCGCCCCTGTCAGCCCAACCAGGCCCAGCTGCCCAAGTCCGCCTCGTCGAGTCCTCGGTCCTTGGTTTTGAGGCCCAAACCAAGGGAAACCGTCCACCGATGATTTTGTGGCCAAATCACCAAACCCCGCGCGCAAACTTCGGTTGTTAGCCGCCACCTTGCGCCGGCTTCTCGTCCGCGTACGAGCTTCGGTTGTGATCCGCTACCTCGCACCGGAACCACGTCCCCTTGCTCGTTCTTGCCAGCATGTGAACCGCACTTGATCCACCGGCCACCGGGTCCCTCGAACCAAGCCTACTTGTCTCTCCGCTCCTCGGAGGCCGCCATGGCTAAGACCTTTCGCGCCTGTTCTTCACCTGCACCAATGCAACCAAGCCGCATTCTACACCTGCAATACTTGAGCCAAGGGAAACGTCAATCCACACCACGTTGTCAATCACTCATCACACCAGGAAGCGACCATCCACCGGTCCTCGGACACACCGGGTCCTCATAAATAGCATTATGCCATATCTTATGCAAGCAAGACATTGACCGGAGCTCAGTTGAACTACGCAACAACGGAGAAGGAACTCCTGGCAGTGGTGTTTGCCATGGATAAGTTCAGATCTTACTTGGTTGGTGCTAAGGCGATAGTATACACAGACCATGCTGCGCTGAAGTACCTCTTGACCAAGAAAGACGCTAAGCCACGACTCATCTGTTGGATTCTGCTCCTTCAAGAATTTGATTTGGAAATACGAGACAAGAAGGGGACAGATAATTGTGTGGCAGATCATCTCTCAAGAATGCAAGTTCAAAGGTCGGACCTTCCGATCAATGATTACCTCAGAGATGATACTCTCCTCAAGGTCACTACATCCAGTCCATGGTATGCAAATTTGGTAAAGTTCATGGTGACTGGGTATGTGCCTCCGGGAGAAGACAAGAAGAAGTTAATCTACCTCAGCAGATTTCACCTATGGGATGACCCTTACCTATTCAAAGTATGTGCTGATGGATTACTCCGAAGATGCATCCCTCGCGAGGAAACACACAAGGTTCTTGACCGCTGCCACTCATCACCGTACGAAGGGCATTACGGAACTTTCCGAACCCATGCAAAAGTCTGGCAAAGTGGATTCTTCTAGCCGACTATGTATGGAGACGCTAAGGACTTCGTACGGAGATGTGCCAGGTGTCAGAAACACGGGAATATCAACGCCCGTGATGCTATGCCACTGCAAAATAACCTCCAATTGGAGATTTTCGACATATGGGGAATCGACTTTATGGGTCCTTTCCCTGCATCCGAGCAGTGTGAATATATCCTGTGGCAGTCGACTATGTTTCCAAATGGGTGGAGGCACTTCCTTGCACGGCAGCCGACTCAAAGAATTCAAGAAAGATGTTCGAAGAAGTCATCTTTCCCCGTTTTGGAGTACCCCGAGTCGTGATCAGTGATGAAGGATCACACTTCATCGACAAGACGTTCCGGAAGTGCCTAAGCGACTTAGGAGTGAACCACCGAGTGGCTACACCTTATCACCCCCAGACCAGCGGGCAAGCAGAAACATCAAACAAACAAATCAAGAACATTATGCAAAAGACGGTCAATGCAATGGGAACAGGGTGGAACGAAAGTGAAGGACCGAATAGGCGACCAGAGAGGGGGGGGGGGAGTGAATGGGAGCCGATAAAAATTTCTCTCACGAATCCGGCTACTCCAAACTCAACTCCAAAGACTACCAACCGATCTTGCCAAGATCACGTAGCTACTGTGAGGCTACTGACCCTATGAACAAGATCAACGCAGCGGAACACGAATCGAACAAATCCAACACGAATCGATCGAAAACCACACGAATCAGCAACTCTCAGCCAGGGGCGGTTGCACCTCTATCCAGGGGTGGTTGCACCGCCCTTGCCTGCCAGGGGCGGTCACACCGGTATCAGAGGGCGGTCGCACCGGTCTTGCCAGACAGCACGGGAAAAAGGTCAACTCGAGAACGGATCTCCCAAACGGCTTGGGTTTTGAGATGAAACTTTGGGTAGATGATATACACCTCAAGGAGAGGCTATGCCCCAAAAATCTCGGCCTCTAACTCCCTAGAACTCCGGGAATTTCAAATCTAGCGAAGAACACACCCTCCACGAGTTCATCCCGAAAACTTCAAATCTAAACCGATTCCCGGCGTTTGGGGGAAGGGATCACAAGCAAAAGAGGCACAAGGCACTCATACGTGATTCCCCCAAAGAAATCCGAGAGAAAACGGGCTAGAAAGTGAAGAACGAAAATCCCCCAAAAATGACTCCGAAAATACCTCCGAAAATGGGAAAAAGAAAAGGAGCTCGGGAAATCAAATCATGGCACAAAGATGAGCAGCACAAACTCCATCACATAACCATGAATTCACCTATACAAAACTAAGACAGATTAAAAGTAGTTCTAGGTGAAGGGGATGAAGGGAAAACTAGTTCAAAGGAAAACCAAAGAGAAAACTAGAAGAGATAACAGCCACCACCCCTAGGGGGTCTATTATATAGTCCAAATGGTGGTGCTCGAAAGACTAAACTACCCCTAAGCGATACATACCCCTCAGGGGCAAATATGACATTTTCCGCGAAGATTTTTCCGGCTGGGACACCTTCCACCGCAAGCTAGCTTCCCTCCGACGCAAGCCTTGCGATCACGCCGCGTGTCCTCCGGATCGAAGCTCCTCGACGCTCACGGGCGACCTGCCCAGGTGGGACCGGTCACACCGCCCCTGGGGGCGGTTGGACCGCCCCTGGCTGGCAGGTCGGGCCGTCGCTAGGCGAGTCCTCAGTCCTTGGTTTTGAGGCCCAAACCAAGGGAAACCGTCCACCGATGATTTTGTGGCCAAATCACCAAACCCCGCGCGCAAGCTTCGGTCGTTAGCTGCCACCTTGCACCGGCTTCTCGTCCGCATACGAGCTTCGGTTGTGAGCCGCTACCTCGCACCGGAACCACGTCCCCTTGCTCGTTCTTGCCAGCATGTGAACCGCACTTGATCCATCCGGCCACCGGGTCCCTCGAGCCAAGCCTACTTGTCTCTCCGCTCCTCGGAGGCCGCCATGGCTAAGACCTTTCGCGCCTGTTCTTCACCTGCACCAATGCAATCAAGCCGCATTCTACACCTGCAATACTTGAGCCAAGGGAAACGTCAATCCACACCACGTTGTCAATCACTCATCACACCAGGAAGCGACCATCCACCGGTTCTCGGACACACCGGGTCCTCAATCTCCCCCTTGATGAGTGCATTGACAACACACACATAGTAACCATAGATAAAAAGAGAAAATAGAAAAGAAATCGAAAACAAGACTCAAGCAAGTGACTAAAAGCAAAGACAAGCCAAAACACAGTCACTTCGCAAGAGAAAGCTCCAGAAACGCCGACCCTTCAAGAAGAAGCGAAAGGGCTCAACACCATCGGCAAAAGAGCAAAGCACAAAACACAAGTCACGAATCTCCAAATCACTTTTCAGAACACTCAAAGCACTCCCCCTGCAAAGATGCAACTCCCCCTGAACAAGTGAACTTGTGCGTGCGAAAATGCATCGACAAATGGATCAAATCCCACAAAACCTCGTGCCACTGCACAGGGCCGGTTGGACCGCCCTGGAGGGCCGGTTGCACCGCCCTTGCTGCAGGGGCGGTCACACCGCCCTGCCCAGTGCAAGGCAAAAAATGCAAGTCACAAAAAAAATGCTCGCAATGATGTCGTTTCAACTCGAAAACCTTCCATAAGTGCCCAGCAAGGTATTCCAATGCTCAAACTCTCCCCCTTGTTGACAATGCACAAATCAAGGCAAAAATGCAAAAAATTCAACTCTAGGCTTCTCAAATAGGCAATGAGCGATACAAAATTCTACAAGTTAGAGAACAGGCAAACTAGGCAGGTCACAGTATCATAAGGGCATTGCCGTCAAGAAAGTGAAGATTTCGGTTCTGTTACGCTAACAAATTTGTGGGTTCCTGAGCTAGTGTTCAGGGGCAGAAATCACTCGGTCGTGAGGCTAAAATTAGTCGACGGCCAGATTTGATTTTGCAATTAATATTGCATCCTTGCAATTGATTTTTACGTAAGGCATGCGATACTATCGCTAAATTCGCTCAGAAATCTGGGTCAAATGCTGACAAGTATAAATCTTGCGAGAAGATGGCTTACCATATGGTCAAGCTGAGTCGTGGGACACGACTCGGAGGTCATGCCGAGTTCAAAGAACTTGAGGACAGAATCCTTATAAAGGGGAAACAAAAAAGCCCCAGAAGGAAAAGATTATCTAAAATCCATGTCCAGAGGCATGGGGGCTGAAAAAATCAGTCAGAATTCACGGCTTTCAGAGTCTTGACACGATCATGCTGAGTCGTAACAAGACTCGGGGGCTACACCCAATGGGTGCACCTGGAGGTGCACACAATTGATGGATTAAGTTCAAAAAGAGATTCATAATATTTTATTTTTGACCCTCGACCAGAATATTCTATTCTGCTCAAGGCTCGGGGGCTACACCCAATGGGTGCACCTGGAGGTGCACTCCATTGAAGATCAAGATATAGATGGATAAAAGTTAAAGACCTTTGGCCAATTTCATACTCAAATTGCCCAAAGCCCGGGGGCTAAGTGTATTCACTTCGCTGTCGCGTCGTGAAAAAGAGCACTCCTTCCCCTCACTATGGCCATAATTGAAGAATTGTTTTCAGGAGCGTCTGATCATGCACTCAGATCTTCCTCGAAACCACTCAGATTTTCCTCATAATCACTCGGATCTTCTTCGAAATCACTCGGATGAGATCTTTAATAACTTGGGAGCACTCGGATCATGCAAGAAAAGACGAATCAATTACAGCCAACGATCGGTCAAGAAGTGCTCGGGGGCTACTGTGGGAGATATAGTACCCGGGTACCTCACGAGCAAGCCTGGCAGCCCACCAAAAGGGGGCGGCCCAGCCCACCGTTCTGGACCTGAAGACGTGCGGGACAAGTCGGCGCACTGAGGAAGGATCTGGAAGGAGAAGTCCTAGTTGGAATAGGAATTATTGTAAAGAAGGAAAGGATTCTTAGAGATAGGATCGGATACAAACCGACTTGTAACCCTGCCCCCGATATATAAGGCGGGCAGGGACCCCCTCCAAAAACATCTGAACACATCTCAACTCACAATCCACGCAATACAACACCCCAAAACAGGACGTAGGGTATTACGTCGAGTCGACGGCCCGAACCTGTCTAAACCCTTGTGTCTGTCCATCCTAACCATCTTGCTTCCGATCTTTGCGATCTTCCCTGCATTACAAATCACTTCCGTGGGCTACCCGTGGAAGACTGCCGGAGATAATATCACCGACACATCACCTCCACGGGGCGGAAGTCACAAAAGACGTTCAGCACCCGCAGGGCAGCGAGCTCCACGGTGTCAGTCAACCTGTGGCCTATCACCTCAGTGTCGAACAAAGGCCACTCGAGGTGGTGAGGGTGTGGTGGCACGTAGACCCTAGTGATGCAACGAAGCACACCATCCTGAAGGTACTCGCGGCATGAGTAGAGGGGTGGTGAGGCGAAACCGGCGGTACTCAGAGCGTCCCACAAGATAGAGGGAAAACCCTCCCAAGCGAGGCACTCAGAGTGGAGAAAACCGTCCATGCCAAACACAAAGTAAGCCGCGTCTGCCATCTGTAGAAAGGAACCAAGGAACCGAGTAAGAACTGTGCGAAAGTAGAAAGAAGGCCGGAACAGCGATGGGAAAACGAGTGCAACTCCGAAACTACCCAACCAAAAGCTCCCAAATTTTACCAGGTTGTTCTTAAGGTTATTAACCACAAGTTTGGTATTCTGAGGTTGCTTTGATTTTGGGCTTAAGATGGGTGAAACACTTAGTTCTTAACTGGCTATCTGCCAAATTTTTCCAGCAAACAGACAGCTCTTGTTTTGGTCCTAACTCCAGTTTTACTTACCCAAAAATTCTGAAATTTTTACAGAAGCTTGCTTATGAAATTGTGAACAACTTTTATTTAAGGTGCCCAGCCAACCGAGTGGTTTTAATGACCCGAAAAATTCGGACCAGCAAGAAACACAGTTTCGACAGACTTCTGGAAGTGTGTGGGATTTACGGTTTTTATTTCCTTTTGCCTCTAGTTAACTTCACAATTTTTAAGGTGATTAACATGATGCAAAAGAACTAAAAACGTCCTCACAAATACCAAGAAGCCTTGGCGTACGTAGTTAGTTGCCGGTGGCGAGGCACAATATACGCCTCTCCCTATAATAGCTAGTCGTTACTCAGACCATCGCAACCCTATCGAACGGAGTCAGTGTACCTGCAAGAAAACCATGAACCTTCCGTGCCAGCACGCCACGGAAGCGTCCACATTCATTACCGTTCATTTATAAAAATGGTATCCATGCGTTCAACACTGCATGGACAGTGCATCTAGTCTAGGTCGTACGCTCCTTTTGAATAGAGCACACAACCCTTCGCATAACTCGTGATGCAGCATCATGCACATGTCTCGAACATGGCGAACAACCAGGATGGTAGGCTCATTTGAATTAGAACTATACCATCAAGACCTTGCTCACATATAAAACATGTGGCGACTCATACACAACCGTAATGATAGGTTCCTTGGAATGGAGATCCTATCACCCTTCGTGCACGCGGGGCACGGAAACCAGCGCACGTATAAAACACGTGGGCAAGGTGTGCTGGACAGGTTAGTCAAATACACCATAATTAGCAAGCCACCTGAAACAACCCGAACTTCCCTCTAGGGCTTCACGGTCTAGTTAATCCTTAGCGATCCAACGAGTTTTCACAAAGTACTAGTTGGTCAAGTTTTATTCCGAAACAAGTGTGTTGGAACCGTGTGAACCTCTGGTGTACGACTTTTCGCTCTGATACCAGCTGTGGCAGAACCGCTCAAATTAATCTGGCTTAAGTGCGGTAGCCTTCCATTGGTCATCACGCAATTAAATCGGAGTAATCTGACAGTCTGTCGGGTCGAGCCCGATGCAACCACGAACAGTTACCTCGATCGAAACAAGTCATACAAATACCCACTCGAAGGTAGATCCCAGAGATTACAACAATCCACAAGTATTAAACAGGTCCCACTTGAGGTAATTTATTACAAAGCCAAGTTCAGTGCATAAAGTACTGTTGAATCAGAGTTTTTGAAAACAGCGGAAATGAACTAATTATTCGAAGTGGTAGCAACATCACGTGAAGCCATCGTGACGTCACTTTGAAGCATCCTCGTCCCAAACAACAGACCAGCCAGGAGGAAGGGTGGTTGGCCAGGTAAGACCGGCAACCATCTCCTCAAGAGCGCTACCTGAAAAATAATTCCACAAGCAAGGCTGAGTATACTAATACTCAGCAAGACTTAACCGTCGGGTGTTAGCTACAACACCAACTTCTAGACATGCAAGGCTTTTGGCTGGTGGGTTTGTTTTGCCAAATAGCGACTAAGAGTGCAGGACGAAGCCCGACATCCAGCGCAAATCCTGCTCTCCCTATGCCATCCACGCCTAGCACTACACCGCGTGAGAGGACGACCACACCTACAGCACCCTCAACCACATGTGCTTCACTCACGGATGGTGAGACCACTTCTGCTGTGCTGAATTTTTCCACACCTCATGCTATCATAGAGCAATTGTTAGTGGAACCATCTCTTGATGAATCTTTGTCACATGATGATGTGCTTGTTGTTCCTTGTGATAAATATGAATTGGTTGATCATGCTTCAGTTCTACATGTTTTGGAACCAACCATTTGTACTGAAAATAAACATGTTATGCATATTGTAGCGCAAATGATGAGCTAAGATTGTTGTCTTCTTTACATACTTTGGGTTACATTGAATTTGATTATTTGTGTAATCTAGATTGTTTGCAAGAGACTTTTTCACAATGTTGATTTGCCTTGGTTTGCTAAACACACTTATCATGTTGTTGGCAAATATGACAACAAAGGACAATATATGATTCAAAGAGTCTACATTGGTTGTGATATGAGTACTCCTTTTGTTGTGAATGATTATGATCAATTAGTGGACAGCCATACTACACATCCTAGTTTACATTCCTCTGGTTCTATTTTCATGAAACAAGTTTACTATAAAGAAGAGGACTCTTGCTGGTTACTATCTATGCCTGCTTTGTCTTTTGTTGGTACTAATCTTGTGTAGGATCGTGTTGAGAGACATCGTGTATCGCCCGATCAAGAAACATGCATGCTTGCTAAAAGTTCTATGCGAGATGACACATTCGCCAATCGGAAACCTCGTGACATCCCTCCTCTTAATATTTTCGGTTTCCTTGGTTTTCGAAACCCTGTTCTCCTTTGCGTTACGCATGATCGGTTTCAAGTACAATTGACGCCGAGGACGACTTTTCGTCAAGAAGGGGAGGATGATGAGGACATGACACACATGCATACGATCATGATTGGGTCACGCATTAGCGAAAGAGGAGTCCAACAAGGTTGTCCAAATCATGAGGGAGGCCCAAGGCTAATCCAATTCGAGTCACCAAGGTGGAGGACCAAAGGAACTCAAGTTTCGAGTCCACTTCGGAGTCCAGGAACAGCGCGTACTAAAATTGACGCCCAGGCCGCATACGGAGTCCGTTTTGGACGTTCTATATATGGATGGAACGTGATTTTCATAGAGCTTCCAATGACATCGGTTTCATGCCCAAAATTCCATCTGAGTTGATGGCAATTGCAGAAACAAGTGGACGTTCAGAATCTGTCAAAGTGCTGCGGGCTAAGTTGGCTCTGTATCGTGTCGGGCCTTAAACCCAAGTTGTGGCTGACCCCATGGTCGCCCCCAACCCTAGGAGGACGTCCTCCTAGCTCATATATTCAGTAGCCGCCGCCACATTAGGGCTTGAGTTTTGTTTTACATCTAGCTTTAGCTACACTGAACACGCACAAATACGTGCTGTCTTCGTGTGATTCAGAACTCCACCTTCGAGTGATATTAAGATTGCTCGCCTCTTTATCTTGTTCGTTCTTCGATTGCGTACAGGAATTGATCTTCGTGATCAGGCTGATCTTGCTTCAACAAGGTCGGTAACCACAGGGAGTTGGTTCAGCGATTGCATTGGCGCTTCGGGTTTGCTCGTCGTAGTCGGATCGTGAGGGTCTACTTCCACCAAGTCGAAATTATCTCCACTCACCGAAAGATCGGGCACTTCAGCTCTATCAGGAATGACATAGCAACTAGCAATCTTGCATGTGCTATTTTATGCTATGTATGGAAATGGACGAGTGTACACGGGCAGAGAGAAAGATAGGAGGAGAGAGAGTAGACTTGCTTGTATGCTGTGTAAGCGTGAAGGCAATTAGGAGCAACGAGAGGGATTAGCGAGTGGGAGATGAACTGATGCAAGGATAGATAAATCAAAGAGAGATTAGGTGTGGGATGGAATTTTGATGACAAGGAATTGAGCTCAAGAATTATTTTTCAAGGTTTTGAAAATGAATTTTTAACGAGTGATTTATTCAGGTGAATTTTATGGATGTTACAAACCTACCCCACTTAAAATGAATGTCGTCCTCGAGATTCAACTGAATCCTTAAAGAGATGGGGGAATTCTTTCTTCAACACATCTTCGCGTTCCCACGTGACTACTTTCTCGCCATGTCTGCTCCACTGAACTCGGCACATCTGTACCGTGGAATTCCTTGTTTGTTTAGGGACAATGTCCAAGATTATGACAGGTACTTCCTTATATCTGAGATCCTTCTTTAAGTCTACTGTTTCCATCGGTATATGTTCTTCCTCGGGTACTCTCAAATATTTCCTGAGCTGGGAAACGAGAAACACTGGGTGGATATCTAACATTTCTTCGGGGAGTTGAATACGATATGCTACAGCTCCAACCTTCTCTAGTACTTTGTATGGCCCAATGTACCGAGGGGCTAATTTTCCTTGGATTTGGAACCTGCGAGTCCCTCTAATCGGGGAAACCTTGAGATAAACATGATCTCCCACTTCAAAGCTTAACTCCCTTCTGTGCTTGTCTGAATAACTTTTCTGACGGGATTGAGCGGCCTTTAGCCTCTCTCTAATTTTCGCCACCTTGTCTTATGCGTCTTTTATAAAGTCTGGTCCAACCAAGATACGCTCTCCTACTTTCGACCACATCAAAGGGGTTCTACACTTCCTTCCATAGAGAGCTTCAAATGGTGACATGCCTAAACTGGCTTGGTAGCTATTGTTGTAAGAAAATTCCGCATAGGGTAAACTCTATTTCCAATCCTTTCCATAGGTTAGGGCACAAGCTCTTAACCTATCCTCCATAATCTGGTTTACTCTTTCCGTTTGGCCATCTGTCTGTGGGTGATAAGCTGAGCTAAAATTCTAACATAGTTCCCATGGCTTTATGTAAACTTTTCCAAACTTGGAAGTGAATTGAGTCCCTCTATCTGAGACAATTCTGCTAGGTGATAGAGCTGGAGTGCCCGATCTTTCGGTGAGTGGAGATAATTTCGACTTGGTGGAACTAGACCCTCACGATCCGACTACGACGAGCAAACCCGAAGCGCCAATGCAATCGCTGAACCAACTCCCTGTGGTTACCGACCTTGTTGAAGCAAGATCAGCCTGATCACGAAGATCAATTCCTGTATGCAATCGAAGAACGAACAAGAAAAAGAGGCGAGCAATCTTAATATCACTCGAAGGTGGAGTTCTGAATCACACGAGGACATCACGTATTTGTGCGTGTTCGGTGTAGCTAAAGCTAGATGTAAAACAAAACTCAAGACTTCTTGGCAGCGGCTAGGGGGTATATGATAGGTGGAGGACGACCAAAGGGGTGCTGGGGTCGTGTCCAACCCAAGGACGCGTCCCTAATGGACCCAACTTGATACACGGCCCGTGGCCCAAAATAAGGTGTCGCAACACCTGGACAGAAAAAACCTTCGGTAAATAATTTGATGATTGCGGCCGCCTCGGGACAGATATGGACATGAGTCTAGATCCATATGAAAGTAGACTTCATAAGCTTTCCATCAAGTACTTGAACGCTCCAAACGGGGTCCAGATGAAGTCGTGGCGGCCGTTGAAAGTCAGGACTTTCCTGCAGTCCGAATCCAGCGTTTACAAAACGTGTTGGATTCAATCTCTTTAGTTCCTTAGACCAAAAGTGACGTGATAGCCTGGTGTAAAACGTGAGAATACTTTGACTTGGTCCCCAATCAGCCTCTTTGGTCCTCCATGTCTTCCATGTGTGTTTAACACTCTTCATGTATTTCATGTCCTCATCATCCTCCCCTTCTTGACGAAAAGCCGTCCTCGGCGTCAATTGTACTTGAAACTGATCCTGCACAACGCAAAGGAGAACGGGGTTGCGAAAACAAAAGAAACCAAATGTATTGGGAGGAGGAGGGTCACCATGCTTCGAATTGTCAAATGTGTCATCTCGCATAGACATTTCAGCAGGAATGTAGACTTCTGGATCGGACGACACAAAATGGTTGTCAACATGATCCTGCACAAGATTAGTACCAACAAAAGACAAAGCAGACATAGGTAGCAACCAGCAAGGCTCCCCTTCTTTGGATTGAACATGTTTCTTTAAAACAAAGCTAGAGAAATTGGATGTGACATGATTATTCTTAGTGCAGCTCTCTAACTTATCACATTGTTGTCCAACCAGATTTGAACAAATATAAACTCGATGCACCATATATTCTCCATTGTGATTATATTTGCCAATGAAGAGATATGTGTTCCTAGATAAGCATGGCAATTTGAGATATGCAAGAAATCTCTCCTCCAAACAATTTAGATTACATAGAACAGCAAAGTCAATATAACCTAAAGTATTTAAAGAAGATAGCAATTTTTGTTCATCATTTGCACAAGTAATTGGAACAAACATTTGATTTTCAGCATAATTATATGGCTCCAAAGCATGTGTATCATCATGATTAAGTAATTGTGGCAGAGGAATAAAAGAATCGCTATCACACAACTCTTCTTCATCACAAGGTACATCAAGCAAATGATATTGTGACAAAGGTAAAATTAGTAAGGGCTCTACCGATAGTTGCTCTATGTTATCATGTTTAATTTCAGCACAAGGGTGTGATTTTAAAACATGTACAACAGAAGCATTGTCACACAAATCATCTTTATCACAAGGAACAATAAGCACATCATCATGTGACAAAGGTTCGTCAAGAGATGGTTCCACTAATAATTGCTCTATGATAGCATGAAGTGTGGAAAAATTCAGCACAGTAGAAGTGGTCTCACCTTCAGTGAGTGGAGCACCTGTGGTCGACGGCGCTGTTGTAGGTGTGGTCGTCCTCTGACGTGGTGTAGTGCTAGGCGTCGATGGCGTAGGGAGAGCAGGATCTGCGCTGGATGCCGGGCTTCGTCCTGCAAAAGAGTTAGTATATGTCGTCGAGCGGCGTCCCTGCACTTCACGTTCAGCTTTGCAAGCATATTCAAACAATGTGGTCATATTAGCATAATCTTTATTAGCAAGTATGTCCTGAATTTCATGGTTCAAACCATCCCGAAAACGTGCCATAGCAGCGGTATCCGACTCAAATAAACCACAACAGATCATACCCTTTTGTAGTGCCTGGTAATATTCCTCAACAGATTTTTGGCCTTGCTGAAATCGCTGCATTTGTTTAAGCAAATCTCGGGCATAATATGAAGGTACAAATCGATGTCGCATAGCAGCTTTTAATTGAAACCAAGTGGTTGGAATAGACGTGGGATGTTTTAGCTTATAATCATGCCACCACATTAAAGCAAAAAGAATAAATTCACTAATAGCAGCGTTAACTTGTGCACTAGCAGGAATATCATGGCATGAAAATTTTTGTTCTACCTCTAACTCCCAATCAAGATATGCAGCAGGATCATATTTGCCATTATAAGATGGAATTTGAAATTTAACCATAGCAAATGAGTCAATGTGTGGAGGACATACCACACGGCGGGCACAACCGTGGCGATCTCCATCGTCTAGCTTCATGTCACTGTCATAGTCCTTGTGCAACGCCGTGACCAACGTGGACCACGCATCGAATCGTGCCACGATGCCGTTGACGTCTCCTGACATGATTAGCGCAAACACAAAAACAAATCCTAGGACAGCAAAGGTGTGTATGTGTGTATGAGATGCTCACAAAGATGCTGCGATCAAATTCTTATCCGTTCTTACCAAGCAACAGGGGCGAACTGCAAGCAACAAGTAGCACCTGTGAAAGATTGGAGCAGCGATTGCCTGAAGAAACAAAGTCGGCACGTCATAGGAATATGTATAGTTCTGGGTAGGCTACACTCAATTCAAGGATTAGCACAATCAAACAATAATGCAAAGCTGAATTATAGTGCTAAACATGTAACAAAGCTGCTGGAAACAAGTGCAACGCGCTATGGAGCAAGCAAAGGGAACAAGGAAGTGGGTATGCAGAAACGGAAAATCTTCCGGGCCACATTACGCTGTGTAAACGGCGTTTTTTGACCTCTAAACCGACCGCACCTGGCATTGAAATTTCGTAAGGTTTCCGGAAAAAAAAAGAACGCTAAAATCGGAGATCCGAGCGAAAAGTTATGGCCGTTTTCGTGAAAGTGTTCGAAACTGCCAAAAAGAAACTTCCAAACGAAAACCGAACTGCTGATTCCTTTTTTTATTCTTTCCTTTTTCTTTCTTTTCAAAACTTTCTTTTTTTTATTTCCTTTTTTCTTTTCTTTTTCTTTTCTATCTCTTTCCAAACTGCGAACATGCGGCGGCCGAACCGAGTAGGACTCGGATGAGCGGCGTGGGGTTGTAGGGTTTGTGGTGAAGATGTAGAGCGGCGACGGCGGCGTGTGGTGGTGGCAGCGGCGGCGGAAACACAAAGTAACCAGCAAAAATTGAACGCGAAGCACACAAAATTCGACAATGCAAATTATTGAAAGAAAGTGCAAGGCGAAGAATGGTGTCGGGACAATGATCTAACCTGAATTTTTTTTTGGTTTTTTGTGGACTGTAGGTAATGGAACAACACTCGATAAAACTCACCGATCAACCTAGACTTTTGATACCACTTGATAGAGCTAGAGTGCCCGATCTTTTGGTGAGTGGAGATAATTTTGACTTGGTGGAAGTAGACCCTCACGATCCGACTACGACGAGCAAACCCGAAGCGCCAATGCAATCGCTGAACCAACTCCCTATGGTTACCGACCTTGTTGAAGCAAGATCAGCCTGATCACGAAGATCAATTCCTGTACGCAATCGAAGAACGAACAAGATAAAGAGGCGAGCAATCTTAATATCACTCGAAGGTGGAGTTCTGAATCACACGAGGACAGCACGTATTTGTGCGTGTTCGGTGTAGCTAAAGCTAGATGTAAAACAAAACTCAAGACTTCTTGGCAGCGGCTAGGGGGTATATGATAGGTGGAGGATGACCAAAGGGGTGCTGGGGTCGTGCTCCAACCCTAGGACGCGTCCCTAATGGACCCAACTTGATACACGGCCCGTGGGCCAAAATAAGGTGTCGCAGCACCTGGACAGAAAAAACCTTCAGTCAATGATTTGATGATTGCGGCCGCCTCGGGATAGATATGGACATGAGTTCAAATCCATATGCAATTAGACTTCATAAGCTTTCCGTCAAGTACTTGAACGCCCCAAACGGGTCCGGATGAAGTCGTGGCGGCCGTTGAAAGTCAGGACTTTCCTGCAGTCCGAATCCAGCGTTTCCAAAACGTGTTGGATTCAATCTCTTTATTTCCTTAGACCAAAAGTGACGTGATAGCCTGGTGTAAAACGTGAGAATACTTTGACTTGGTCCCCAATCAATCTCTTTGGTCCTCCATGTCTTCCATGTGTGTTTAACACTCTTCATGTATTTCATGTCCTCATCACTAGGTACACCATGTAGCTTTACTATGTTCTCCACATAGAGCTTTTCTAACTTTTTGCCTCTATAATTGGTCCGTACAGGTAAATAGTGAGCGAACTTAGTGAGTCAATCCACTATTACCCATATAGAGTCATTTCCCTTTTGGGTTTTGGGTAATCCAACCACAAAATCCATACTAATCGCATCCCACTTCCAAACCAGGATGGGTAATGGTTGCAAAAAACCTGACGGCTTTTGGTGCTCGGCCTTGACTCGCTGACAAGTGTCGCATTTGGGCAACAAATAGAGCAATGTCCGCTTTCATTCCATTCCACCAATATTTCTGTTTTAAGTTCATATACATTTTTGTGGCTCCGGGGTGGATAGAGTAAGCTGAGTTATGGGTTTCATCCATGATGATCTGCCGAAAATTCCCTTGCTTGGGCACACAAATTCTATCCTTTTACCACATGGTCCCTTTCGCATCCACTCTAAAATCTAGGGCCTTATTTTCTCCTATGTGGTTGCAAATTCTTACTAACTCTGGGCCTGAACCTTGGTCCTTTCTGATGTCTTCCTCTAAAGTGGGCTGGACAGTTATGATAGAGCTAAAGTGCCCGATCTTTCGGTGAGTGGAGGTAAATTCGATTTGGTGGAAGTAGACCCTCACGATCCGTCTACCACGAGTGTAACCCGAAGCGCCAATGCAATCGCTGAACCAACTCCCTGGGTTACTGAACCTGTTGCAATCAAGATCAGCAACTTCCTGTATGCAATCGATGAACGAACAAGAAAAATAAGGCGAGCAATCTTAATATCACTCGAAGGTGGGGTTCTGAATCACAAGAGGACAGCACGTGTTTGTGCGTGTTCGGTGTAGCTAAAGCTAGATGCAAAACAAAACCCGAGTGTTCTTGGCAGCGGCCAGGGGGTATATGATAGGTGGAGGACGACCAAAGGGGTGCTGGGGTCATGCTCCAACCCTAGGACGCATCCCTAATGGACCCAACTTGATATACGACCCGTGGGCCAAAATAAGGTGGCGCAGCACGTGGACAGAAAATCCTTCGGTCAATGATTTGACGATTGCAGCCGCATCAGGACCGATATGGACATGAGGCCGGATCCATATGAAACTTTATAAGCTTTCCATCAAGTACTTGAACGCCCCAAACGGAGTCCGGATGAAGTCGTGGCAGCCGTCGAAAGTGAGGACTTTCCTGCAGTCCGAATCCAGCGTTTCCAAAACGTGTTGGATTCAATCTCTTTATTTCCTTAGGCCAAAAGTGACGTGATAGCCTGGTGGAAAACGTGGGAACACTTGGACTTGGTCCCCAATCAACCTCTTTGGTCCTCCAGCCTTCCTTGTATGTTTAACACTCTTCATGTGTGTCATGTCCTCATCAAGTTAGCTGTGGGCAAGATTTAGGGGATACAATGTGCACATTGAGTCGTGCCATTTCTTCTTGTAGATGGGCATTCTTGGGTGCATAAGATTTTCTGCTTAAGGCATCTGCTACCACATTAGCTTTGCCAAGGTGGTAATGAATTTGCAAATTGTAATCCTTGATAAGCTCTAGCCATCTTCTCAGCCTTAAATTCAGATCGGGCTGGTGAATATATATCTCAAACTCTTATGGTCCGTGTAAATTTCACACTTATTTCCAATTAAGTAGCGTCTCTAAATCTTTAGAGCATGCACTACAGCTGCTAATTCCAAGTCATGGGTAGGGTATTTTTGCTCATGGGGTTTAAGCTGGTGAGAGGCATATGCCACTACTTTCCCATCTTGCATTAAGACACATCCTAGCCCATTTTGGGAAGCGTCATAATATATGACAAAATCCCGTTGAATATCTGATAGAGTCAATATTGGGGCTGAGGTTAATCTTTTCTTCAGCTCTTGGAAGCTCTTTTCACATGACTCAGTCCAAGTGAACTTCTTATCTTTTCTAAGCAATTCTGTCATGGGCCTGGCTATCTTGGAAAATCCTTCAATAAATCTCCAATAATATCCGGCTAATCCAAGGAAACTCCTTATCTCACTCACACTACTAGGTTCTTGCCAACTAGAAACTGCTTCTACTTTCTCGGGATCAACGGCTCCTCCTTCTACTGTTAGTATGTGGCCTAAAAAGGCTATCTTCTCAACTCAAAACTCAAACTTGCTAAATTTGGCATATAGCTTATGCATCCTTAACTTCTCCATCACTACTCTTAGGTGATGTTCATGCTCTTGGGCACTTTTGGAATAGATGAGTATGTCATCAATGAAGACGACGAAAAACTTATCTAACTCCTCCATAAACACCTTGTTCATGAGGTTCATGAAATATGCCGGGGCATTGATTAATTCAAAAGACATCACTTTGAACTCATACTTCCCATATCATGTAACAAAAGCGGTCTTTGGGGTGTCACTTTCTCTGATCTTAAGTTGATAATAACCTGATCTTAAGTCAATCTTCGAGAAGTCAATCTATCCTTGGTAGGGGGTATTTGTTTTTGATAGTGACATCATTTAAGGATCTATAATCCACACACATCCTCATACTTCCATATTTATTTTTTAGAAAAAGAACTCACGATCCCCATGGGGATGAGCTTGGTCTAATAAATCCTTTCTCCTGAAGTTCTTTTAATTGTTCCTTTAGCTCAGCAAGTTCTGCTGCAGCCATCCGATAGGGTCTCCTGGCTATGGGAGATGTCCCTGGGATAAGGTCAATTATGAACTCTATATCTCTGTCCGGTGGCATTCCTGGTAACTCTTCTGGGAATAAATGTGGATTTTCACTCACTACTAGGTCTTCCTCTATGGTCTTAGCTTCCGAAGTATAAACCATTGGGTCTGATCTTATTCCTTGAGTATGGCAGGTTACTTGTACTCCTTCTAGGCTGGTTAGGTTCACCTTATCGGCACATCCTATGAGGCCATTATGTTGGATTAACCAATCCATTCCAAGGATCACGTCTATTCCCTTAGACTTAAGTACTACTAGATCTGCTAGAAACTCTACCCCACTTCAAATAATCCTCACCGTAGAACAACCTAGTTGACACTTGATGTCGGCTCCAGGTGTCCGGGTTAATATGGGTAACTTTAGTAGTATTATAGGTATATTGTGCTTCTCCACAAAACTTGATGATATGAATGAATGTGATGCTCCAGAATCAAATAATACTGTTGCAAGAACTGAGCTGACTAGAAACTCACCAAGCACTATGCCTTGAGCTCCTTGAGCCTCTTGCGCGTTGATGTGGTTGACGCGGGCTCGTCCAAAGAACTGCTGGGGCTGCCTCATCTGCTGGCTGTGGTTGTTTCTGGTGTTGTTGGGGTTGTTGTTGCGGATAGGCACACGGTTGGCACCTGACAGAGCTGGCTTGCGTCCATTCACTGAGTTGGAATAAGCTGACGCTGTTGGCTTGTTGCTGGCATAGGTGCAGTTGGATATGTAGTGCCCTGTCTCATGGCAGTTGAAGCATGCCCTGTTGTTGGTGGTGACTTGACCAGCGCTGTTCTACGGGGCTTTAGCACTCTGGCTTCTAAATGGGGCATTGGTAACCTGTGAACCTGATGCCTGAGACTGAGTGTGGTTCTGCATAGGGGTCTGAGATCTAGGTGGTGGATGGCCAAAGCTCCTTGTTTTCTAGAAGCGCTCCTGCTGATGAGCCTTGCTCTCCATGAACTTGCGCTTGTTATCCCACTTTTCATCTGCCATAGCTCTCTTAGTGAGAAAGGCCATGTGTCATCAGAGTGTTGAAGTTGAGATAAATATGAGGAGTGAGCAGGGTCTTTAGCTCTGAATTTAGGCATTTCTTGAACATATCCTGCTTCTTCTCATCCTTGTCCACCTCTTCTGGTGCATAGCGGGCTAACTCCATGAACTGATAGGTGTAATCCTCCATAGTCCTGCTGCCCTGCTGCAGCTCACGAAACTCATCCGCCTTACACTTCATGGTGGCTGCGGGGATGTGATAGTGGCGAAACTCATCTACAAACTCCTTCCAAGTGATAAGGGTGGCATCATGGGCAGCTGCACAATAATTTTCCCACCAAGCGAGAGCAGTTCGGGTGAGTTGATGGGCGGCCAAGAGAACCTTGTCACGGTCTTCACAGTCAAAGGGCTCTAACTTCCTCTAGATCACCCTGAGCCAATCGTCTGCCTCAAGTGGATTGACAGACCGTCCAAAAGTGGGCGGCTTGGTCCAAAGGAACTTTGTTAACTTCTCATTCATGTTATGCCTACGGGGTCTCTCACAGGTGATGACATTGGCCATGGCTTCTAGCAGCAAGGTCTGCTTGTTCATCACTTGCACCAAGTCAGTGATAGGTGTTGACGGCCATTATAACCTTGTAGTGACCGTTAACATTTCGGTAAAATGAGGATAATCATACCATGTTCCATACATAAATATGTTTTTACTGACAAATTCCACAAGTTTTGGATGAGTTGTGCTTGCAGGACAAATCAGGTGAAATCAGGGCCAAAACTGGCACAGAGCCAGGCCAGCCGGCCTACCCTAGGCTGACCGGCCTCCCCTGGCCACCTCTGGCCACATCCTTGATCCACAAGCTGAGCCAAGTACCCTAGATGATCAGGAGACGTGCAATTGATGTCGGTTTGATCCAAGGACCCGAAAGGCCTAGAGTGGGGTAAACATGGATTGAAGGGCCCACAACCTAGGATTCTCAGATAGCCTCAACCGAACGCAACCGTTATCGACCTCAGGAGAGCATCAGGACCATCCCTGCGAAAGGCGGTGCCACTTGGCACCAGGGTTGGGCCGATCGGCCTCCCCATATGGCCGTCACGTGCCCCCCTCTGCGTGAAGCTTAAGCAAGTCCTTAGCTTGCTAATGACGCCTAGCTTCGCCCCTGAAGACTATAAAAGGATCACTCATCCACCTTGGGAAACACACACACACTTTTCAAGTTGATACTTAAAGGGAGCTCTTATACCTTTTCCATTTCTTAGATTAGGATTAGAGTTGGGAGTAGAGTCGAGTAGAGCTTAGCTCGGATCTTTGGAGTCTTCGGAGTTCTGGTAAAGCTCTTGTATCCTTTCCTTCATTTTGAAGAGTTTATCAACACATTTACCTTTTCTATTTTCAGAGCTTAAGTTTATCTTTTGTCATTTAATCTTGCTCTTTTAGAGTAAAGATCTTGCTCTATTTAGCGTAAAGTTTTCCCCCTTTAGTCTTAGTGTAGAGTTTAATTTAGCTCTACCGGGTTTTACCGCGCGTGTTTGCTCGCCTTGACCGGGCCGTAAGACACCTTAGGGAAGACGGGGATTTCTCTTGACAGGCCTCAAGAGAAATCTTAATCGTCGAGTGTAGACATGGTGTCTGGCTTGTTGATTAACTAGGAAGTGTGTTGCACCCCACGGAAGTGCAGTGGTAGGCGGCAGGTGGTGACAGCCATGTCCGTCCTTCGTAGTCCACCACGTTCGGGTGTACTCATAACAGTAGTGCTGAACCCGGAGAACCCCCTCTCTCACCCCGTTCTGAGGTTCTCTCATTCTAGTCGTCGAAGCGAGCTTTGTTCCCGGTATCTAAGCTAGAGTCTAGGTTAAGGTTAGAGTGCCTTTTCCTCTGAGGTAGGAAGTGTCTAGGTCCGGTCTCTCCCAACGTCTTTCCTTTTCTATAGATTTAGGTGCTCATGTGTCGCTGGTCTTTTAGACCTTCTATCCGGTCATTTATTTCACCATTATCCCAAACCTTAGAGTTTGTGCCCCTGGGTTTAGTGGCTTGATTTTTCTGGCAAGATATATCATTTCAATTCTTCAATACACTTTAACCACTCTGCTTCCCTGCGGAAATATAAATACGATACCCTGGGATAACTTCCTAGGTGAAGTGCTACAACGAGATATATTCTGTGCGCTTGTAGAATCCATTTGCATACAACGATATATCTATGCGCTATTGAAGTGTTGCTAAAACGTGACACTAAGAAGTGCCAACAATAGGCGGGTCTGGCAGTTGCGCTCCAACATGGCTTTCTGAACCGGCTCCATTCCGGCTCATTATGGGTTGGGTCTTTTTGCCTATTTCCACTAGCAACCGGGGCTTCTCCTAGGGAGGTCCTAGTGGTACGCTTGGGAGCCATCTGTAGATTTGGAGACCTTTATGAGACTAGGATTTGGGATTATAGTGATGTTTGAGTTTACTAACTCGTATTTTTGGAAAGGCAGAATCCTCCTCCTGCCAACAAGCACAAAGTCTAGCAATACAACACGCACAAACAATTTTATTCTTTTGAAGGGGGAGGGGTACAACACTTGGACAAGCCAAAACACGAACTAAACGACTAGGGTACAACGACACGACTAGGGGCACAACTCTAAACTTCGGACCGGGATGGCTTCACTCCTAGGCATCTTCAGGGCATGCTACTCGCGAGGCGAGCCGTCTTTCGGAGCGGAGTGCACTTCTAGAGGGATGGGCAGCTCCTGATCGTCGCCTCGAGGATCCCATTTTCCCAGGGTTGTGTGGTAGCTCCTCTTTCAGCGGTTGCAGCTGGTCTCTCGACTCCTCCGGGTGAAGCTTGCGGGGTTATGCTAGGTCCTCCCCAACTCATGACAGGGGTTCCGAGTAGGACATGGGTTTCTCCGATTGCTAGGATGGGCGTCCCACTTCTGGTCCACTCATGTACAGACCGATCTTGAACCTGCCTGAGGCTCTCATGAGCGACGGCTTCGCTACTTATAGCGGTTGCGGTTCTTGCTTCAGCTTGAGCCACCCGGACCTAGTGCATCCTTACTGCGAGTTCTACTTGCTCGGCCCGACCGATTCGCTCCCTCAGGAACCCAGCTTGTTCTTCGAAAAGTTTGTCCAAAGAGACGAGGAGGCAACCACATGGTACAACAGGTCGTCTTGATGACGGCGGCGTTCCAGATTCCTCATGCGGGCCTACTAGACTTTAGTCCTGACAGCTGAGGGAAAAGGTCTCATCGGTGTGGAAATGAGGTGCTCCTCGAAAATCCGACACAGGTAGCGGAGGGCCTTCCTGATAGCCAAAGGGTAGGCATCCCGATGTCGAAATCCTGTGGCGGTCACTCGCAATGGCTCGATGCGGGGGTAGCGGGTGCTCCTGGGAATGGAAAGGACCACCCTATGGCAAAGAGTGCCGAAGTGTTCATACTCTCCGCTGTAGTACCTTGGGGGCTTAGTCACACCAAGGCGTTCCAGGGAGTTGATCAAAAGGAGGGGAAAACCCGACTCTTCTTGG
This sequence comes from Urochloa ruziziensis, assembly GCA_015476505.1. Taxonomy (NCBI): domain Eukaryota; kingdom Viridiplantae; phylum Streptophyta; class Magnoliopsida; order Poales; family Poaceae; genus Urochloa; species Urochloa ruziziensis. Next base: position 37,629,174 of record CM027119.1, on the reverse strand, counting down.
CAAACGCCCTGGGTCCATCCTTCTTCAGCCATCTGAAAAAAGGCTGGGGTGTAAATCAATTTTGCAATAGAGTAGGGGAAAGCAAGATGTTTTGTAAACTCATTGTTTTGGTCAAAAGTGATCCTGATGGTCGCGTTCTACAGCCAACGACGACTCTAATACCACCTGAAGCGTCCCCACTTAAGCAGAGACTAAATGTGATGCAAATATCAGTCCTAGGAGGCTGATACACATTTATTCAACAGATAGTTCAGTCGTCATGTGACACCTCCAGGGGAGCGTACATGACGATAGCCAACACGGTAAGCAACAGTACAACGGTAAATGTTGGCGGCTGTTAAGTACCAAAATAACCGCCAACATTCTCTACTAAAGTGAAGAATTTGCGATGCTAACACGTATATTTACCTTCGAATGACGTAGTTCCACATTTCCTAGAGAATATTTGGTTGTAGGTGATTCGCTGCATAAAATAAAGTAAAAGGAAGGAGAATCCACCTCAAGGATCCAAGTGACAACCTCTCGACGAATTAGATGCCGCCACATGTGCATCACAAGGATTGAGGGGCCCACCAGGGACCAAACTGACTCAACTCAGTGAGTGCATGTGCAGACAACACTTGGGACCCACCTGTCAGCCACCCTGAAGAAGCACAATCCGAGGGAGGCCAATGAGGGGTCGGCCGAACCACAGGATCGGCCGAACCGCCTCTGGCTCCTCTCTTGAGATGCTTCCACATGTCAGCTCCTGGTGCTCTCCCAAGGTCAGTTCTAAGGTGCTCCAAGGAATATTCGCTCGAGATGTTGCTGGTTGGAGCCTATAAATAAGAGGGAGGGGCCTCCAAATGAGACACACAATTCATGGGAAATCACTCTCTTCTTTAGGCTCTAGGCTTAGTGGAGTTAGGCCAGAGTAGCTCTATTCAGGTTCCATGTCTCTTGGAGCAAGGGTATGGCTCTTGTATCTCTTAGTTTTAGGAAGACTTTATTCTACTTTGATCATACATTTCCTTCTTATATGGTTTGTCTCTGTCATGATATGGTTGAGTTGTGCTCAAGTTCTTATCTCTTATGATGCTTGGCTCAAATGCTTGTGAAGTCCTATACCCTTGCATTGATAGTATAGAACTGAGTGCCCTCATACATGTTAGACTTTGTTGTAGTTCAACTACAATATGATTTCATGCTTTATATGCTTTGTATGAGCTATGCCTTGGTTTGGGTTCTTCGGCTATCCCTATAGCCTCATTGATCAATAGCTCAAGGTGGTCAATGTGTTGTGAACAATGCAAGAATGGTCCTTGGGTTGGAATCATCGAGAGATTATGAGTGTTCCCCACGGTTTGGCCGGGGTAGAACGCGGGTGGTGACAGCCCTGTTGGACCCTCTGAAATCCCCCACGTTCGGGTTCGTTGTAGGAGTTCTGAAATGAGTAACAACCTGGTTGTGTGTAAGCAACGAGGGAGGTTATATCCCCCTTCTAGGGTACATAGTTTTGGCTTGTATATTTGTGTGACCTGTAGTTCTAGCTTGACCTGTGCCATGTATAGGAAGTACATAAGAACCTAGATGCTAACTCTTAGTGCTTCTCCCTAGCCTAGATGTCCTTGAGTTGATCCCTTGTGTGTCACACTACCATCATATCTATCTATCTTGTTTCCTCCTCCTAGTATGATTCTATCCATGCTATCGCTATATTCATGATTCACAATAGTATTCTTCAACCATCCCGCCTTCCTTTGGGAAATACGATACCCTTGGGAATACTCATGGTTGAAGTGTTACAATGGTATATCCGTGCGCTTGTGGATTCATTCGCAATTGTTAGATTACCATATGGTCTTCCAGTAAACAACCAACAAGCATTTCTGGCGTCATTGCCGGGGAACTGGTAACGTCGTTAAGAAATGTCAACAGTCGTTTTGGACATTTGCAGGGCGCCTATATATATGAGGAGTGGCTACTGTGGGCAGCCATCCTTTGGAGAGAGTAGGTGGTAGACATCTCATTTGTTTGTGAGAGGGTCTTTTCTATGGTTTGAGATGGAGAGAGAGGAGGGCTATTTGATTTGAGTTTTTGCTATTCTAGCTTTGTTAGTGCTAGCAAGTGGCTTGTAACCGCACATGGTGAAGTAATCCAAAGTTCAATTTCGTGTCAAATCTTTTGCTCCCGTTTGAATCTAAGATTTATCATTTTCGATATTTTCAGAGCCATTTTTGGGGATTTTCGTTCTTCGTTTTCTAAGGCGTTTTCTCTTGGATTTCTTTGGGGGAATCACACATGAGTGCCTTGTGCCTCTTTTCTTGGTGATCCCTTGCCCCCAAACGCCGGGAATCACTCTAGATTTGAAGTTTTTCGGATGAACTCGAGATGGAGGTGTTCTTCGTGAGATTTGATATTCTGGGAGTTCTAGAGAGTTAGAGGCCAAGATTTTTGGGGCATACCCTCTACTCTAGGTGTACATCATCTCCCCAAAGTTACGTCTCAAGAGCTCAAGCCGTTTGGGAGATCCATTCACGAGATTGAAGAGTTGACTTTCGGGTTGGGCTGATTCGCATATAACCGGCAGTGCCGAGTTAACATACCCAAACCCGGCAGTGCCGTGTTTTCAAATCCGGCAGTGCCGAGTTTGCCCAGATTCAGACTTGCAGGTTTTTAGTTTTTAGTGGATCGAGGTTCTTTCTGTTTTTCTGCTGCTTGTATCTTGTTCCTAGGGTCAGTAACATCTCAGTTGCTACGTGATCTTGGCAAGATTGTGTTGCGAGGTTCAGAAGTGTTTTTTGGGATAAAAGCCGGATTTGGGAAAGAAATTTTTGTCGGCTCCCATTCACTCCCCCCCCCCTCTCTGGTCGCCTGATCGGTCCTTCAATTGGTATCAAAGCCAGTTACGGGTCTTTGCGACTCTAACCAATCTAAGATCCAAAGATGGCGTACCAAGATCGGGGTTTCGGTCCTCCGCAGTTTGATGGGAAGAATTATCCGAACTGGGTTGCGCATTTGGCCGCTTTCTTGCGGGCAAAGGAAAGTTGTTGTGGGATGTGAAGAAAAGCAAGGATTATGTCAATCCTACCAACTTAGATGCCTAGGATGCAAAAGATAACTTCAAGGCCAACGCTAGGGCCGTCGACTACTTGTTTCGTGCTATGTCGCCTGAAGAGTTTGAGCGTGTTTTGGGCGAGGACCTAGCTTGCTAGATCTGGCTTAAGCTCAAGGTAGCCCATGGTGGTGATAACCATGTCAAGGCTGGGCTCTTCTCGGTTTATCGCAGAGAATACGAGAACTTTGTTCTATTGCCTGGAGAGTCAGTTGATGCTATGTTTCAGCGCTTTACTTCCATAGTTAACAACATGGAGGCCAACATCACCATCCTCCCATACACGGATCATAACAGAGCCTTGAAGCTCTTGCAAGCACTTGATCGGACCATGTGGAGTGCTAAGGTTGAGGCTATCATGGAGTCGGCTAACTATGAAACTTTAAAAGTTGATGAGCTTTTCTCCAAACTGAAGTCTTTCGAGGTAGATAGACAGATGATTGCCAAGGCTAAGACTCCGAGTGATCCCCATAGTCTGGCTCTAGTCGGTGGTTCTGGTTATGGACATGCTAATACTTCCAAACACTTTGCCTTGTCTTCTCTTGTGTCTCTTCCAGATGAGGAGTATGAGGTGCTGAGCGAGGAGGATCTCGCGTTGCTTACCAGGAGGTTCGAGCGCATGTACCAGAACCGCAAGGAGAAGAAGCACATGAACCGCAACTTCAACGGGCTTTCCTGCGCTGCTATGAACTTCTGCACCATGACGCATGACTCCAACAACAAGAACGACTCCGACTCCGACTCTGAGGACGAGGTCGAGGTAATGACCGATCCCACCTCCTTGCATAAGGAGATTGCTAGGCTAGAGGAGTTGGTCGATAATCGTGATGATGTGGTTAGGAAGACCAACAAGGAGAAGAGAGAATTTAGGTCTTTGCTTGGTGAGTCTAAGGATAGGATAGCTGAGCTTGAATCTGAATTGGCAAGTGCTAGAGCCTGTGCTGAAAGATGCTCCTATTGTTTCTGATGAACTTGAATGCTCTATGTGATGTGCATCTTGCTGATTTGGTTGCTCTCAAGGATAAACACGTGACATGCCTTGACGAACTAGGAGCTAGGGTTGAGATTGCTGAGTTGAAGTCTAGATCTTCTTTGCTAGGTGCTTGTACCTCTTGCCCTGCTTTACATGCTCAGTTGCTTGAATCTCGTACCATGATTAGTTCTCTTGAGGCTCAATTGAAATCTCCTATTGCAAACTCTTGCTCTGCTTGTGATGTTGTGAATTTGAAGAATGTTGAGCTTGCACAATATATTGATCGTCTGCAGGATGAAAATGATGAGTTGCGTCAGTGTTTAGTGTCACACCCAGATTTACACAAAACCTGAATGCGGCCGTATGTGTGCCCAGGACGTCCACAGAACACATACAACTTACAAATATGGATCTCAGAGAACACAATGCTTGAATGAAAATAGTTTACATCCAGAGTTTAACACAAAGACATAGTCTTACATAAATAACACAGCGGAAGTCTATTTATTAATGCCCTCAACTAAAGATGAATGGCGCCTCAATCCCACAGGGACGCCGACTGGTTGATCGCAGCTCAGAAGTAGGGGAGATCGTCCGGGAAGTCTGCGATCGGATCCTCATTCACTGCTCCATCTGTTACCCGTCTGGGATTTTGTTGATTGTTGGCAAGTGTAAGTAACTCATCTTACTTAGCAAGTATAACAGGAGTTTATGCAAGGATGAAAGGCTGACTCATGTTTACTGCTTTAGCACTTTTAGTTGGTTCGTTTTATCATTTGCCTAATTACTACTTGTGGGATATTGGTACCTGGGGCCCCTCACCGACCAGGATTATACTCGGCCTAGGCCCACGTCTGACAGCGATGTGGGCCGACCCATGGCTGGGCCCACAAGACAACCCAAGTTTGGCGCACAAGACTACGAAGACTTAGCCCGCAAGGCGTGCGGCATGACGCCCGCATCGAGCGAGATACACGCGACCTAGCTGGCAGATCGCGCCCGGATATCTTGGAGATTACACCGCAGCCGACTCGGATTGCTTTCCAAACTATAAACTGATAGGTTTAGATCTCAACCGACTTGTAACCCTAGGCCGTCAGCCTATATAAGGCGGCCTAGGTGATGAGGACATCAACGACAACAAGAGCGACTCTACACCAGCAGCACTAGCCCAGGCGCCACTTTCAGCCCAGGTGCCACCTCCAGGTCCAGAAGCCCAGGCGCCACTTCCACCTGGGCCAATTACTCGGGCCCGTGCGAGAGAATTGAGCTTCGTCATGCTGCTGAAGAACGAAGGCCCAGAAGAATAGAAGCTGGCCCAACAGGAGTCCCAGGTGGGGGCGCCTGACTGGTGGGGCCCATCTTGGGCGTGGGTTCCCCTCCACACCGACCCTAGGGGCTGCGCCCCCTATTTAGATAGACCCCTCTTTTATTTTCAAACTTGAGTTTTGTTTTACATCTAGCTTTAGCTACATTCGACACCGCACAAATACGTGCTGTCCTCGTGTGATTCAGAACTCCACCTTCGAGTGATATTAAGATTGCTCACCTTCTTTTTCTTGTTTGTTCTTCGATTGCGTACAGGAAGTTGCTAATCTTGATTGCAACAGGTTCAACAATCCAGGGAGTTGGTTCAGCGATTGCATTGGCGCTTCGGGTTCGCTCGTCGTAGTCGGATCATGATGGTCTGCTCCCACCAAATTGAATTTATCTCCACTCATCGAAAGATCGGGCACTTCAGCTCTATCAAGTGGTATCAGCTTTCCAGGTTGATCGGTGAGTTTTTATCGAGTGTTGTTCCATTACCTACAGTCCACAAAACCAAAATAAAAAAATTCAGGTTAGACAATTGTCCCAAAACCTTTCTTCGCCTTGCACTTTCTTTCAATAATTTGCGTTGTTGAATTTGTGTGCTTCGCGTTCAATTGTTGCTGGTCACTTTGTGCTTCCACCGCTTTCCATCGCCACCAGCGCCGCCGCCGCCGTCCTACTTCGCCACAAACCCTACAAAACCACGCTGCCACCACCACGCCGAGTTTACCACGCTGTTCCCCCCTCCAACCGAACCCTACTCGGTTTCATTTTTCCTTTCCCAAGCCGCACTCTACACGACGCCGCTCCAACCGAACTCTACTCGGTTTCTTGTTTTGTTTGAGGAAAGAGAGAAAAAAGGAAACAAAAAAAAGGAAAGAAAAAAAGGAAATAAAAAAAGGAAAGTTTCGAAAAGAAAGAAAAAGGAAAGAATCAAAAAAAAAGGAAAGAGCAGTTCGTTTTGGCAAGTTCGGTTTTCGTTTGGAAGTTTTGTGCAGTTTCGAATACCTTCATGAAAACAGCCATAACTTTTCGCTCAGATCTCCGATTTCAGCGTTCTTTTTTTTCCGGAAAGCTTACGAAATTTCCTATACGGTACACCTGGCATAATGCCAGGTGAAGTCGGTTTCAAGGCCAAAAAACGCCATTTACACAGCGTAACGCGGCCTGGGAGATTTTTTGTTTCTGCATCCCACTTCCTTGTTACCTTTGCTTGATCCATAGCGCGTGACACTTGTTTCCAGCAGCTTTGTGTCGTGTTTAGCACTATAGTTCAGCTTTGCATTATTGATGGATTGTGCTAATCCTTGACTTGAGTGCAGCCTACCCAGAACTACACACATTCCTACGACGAGCAGACTTTTGTTTCTCCAGGCAATCGCTGCTCCAATCTCTCACAGGTGCTACTTGTTGTTTGCGATCGCCCCTGTTGCTTGGTAAGAACGGATAAGAACTTGATCGCAGCATCTTTGTGAGCTTTCCACCCACACCTTTGTTGTTGTAGGATTTGTTTTTGTGTTTGCGCTAACCATGTCAGGAGACGACGACAAGATGGACTCCAAGCTACAAGGCATGCGGGCTGACATTGATGGCCTTAAAGACGACATGAAGACGCTGCATGAGCGGGTTGATTCCGCGGTCTCCTCATCCATCGAGCTTCTAGACCAGATTGACCTTGCTCAGACAGCCGCCAAGTGTACAACTCGACACCCTTACGCCCCGGCTTGACGCGATGAACGTGACGCTCACGGAATTGCAGAAGGGTTATGGTGGTGACACGGAGCATGAGGATGGCGATCACCACCGCTCTCGTGCCCGTCATGTGGTACGTAATCCGGTTAATTATTCATTTGCTAAGATTAAATTTAAGATTCCTCCTTTTAATGGCAAATATGATCCTGCTGCATATCTTGATTGGGAGTTAGAGGTAGAACAAAAATTTTCATGCCATGATATTCCTGCTACGTCTCGAGTTAAGGCTGTCATTAGTGAATTTACTGAGTTTGCTTTAATTTGGTGGCGTGAATATAAACTCAAACACCCCACTGCTGTTCCTTCTACTTGGGCTCAATTAAAGGCTGCTATGCGACATCGTTTTGTTCCGTCTTATTATGCCCGAGATTTGCTTAACACTATGCAGCGATTCCAGCAAGGCCAACGATCCGTTGAAGAGTATTACCAAGAGTTACAAAAGGGTATGATTCGTTGTGGTTTGTTTGAACAGGATAATGCTGCTATGGCACGATTTCGTGGTGGGTTGAACAGGGAAATTCAGGATATACTTGATTATAAGGAGTATAATGATATGACCACGTTATTTGAATATGCTTGCAAAGCTGAACGTGAAGTGCAGGGACGCCGTTCGAAGACATATACTAATCGTTTTGCAGGAAGAAGCCCGTTGTCCAGCTCCACGTCTTCCACACCAGCACCCTCTACACCTAGCACTACACCGCGCGAGAAGACGACGAAACCTGCAGCACCCCCAGCACCAGGCGCAGCTTCTTCCTCGGGACGTACACGAGATGTTCGGTGTTTTCGTTGCCAAGGCTTTGGGCACATGATTCAGGATTGCCCCAACACGCGTGCTTTGATCATACGTGATGATGGTGAGTACTCTTCGGCTAGTGATTCTGATGAACCTCGCCATACTATGATTGCCACTAACCATGCAGATAATGAGGCGGTCCATGCTACTCCCAGTGACGCAGATAGGTATGAAAGTCTTGTTGCGCAGCGTGTTCTTAGTACACAGGTCGCCCCGCCAGAGAAAAATCAGCGACACACTCTTTTCCATACAAAGGGTGTTGCGCAGGAGTGGTCAATTCGCATCATCATTGACAGCGGTAGCTGCAACAACTTGGCGAGTACTACACTAGTAGAGAAGTTGTCCTTACCCACCCGTAAGCATCCGCATCCCTATCATATTCAGTGGCTTAATGATGGTGGAAAGATTAAAGTAACACAGTCGGTACGTGTTCCGTTCTCCATAGGTGCCTATTCTGATTTTGTTGATTGTGATGTTATTCCTATGGAGGCATGTTCTTTGTTACTTGGTAGACCTTGGCAATATGATACTGATAGCTTGCATCATGGTCGTTTGAATCATTATTCTCTCATGTTTAAAGGTCAGAAAATAATTATACATCCCATGACACCCGAACAAATCGTTAAAGATGGCCTTGCTCGAGCCGCTAAAAAAGCTAGACAACTTGCACCATCACCTTCTGAAATCAAGTTGAATGCGCCTGTTTTATTTGCTGCACGTGCTGATTTTGATGATCTTTGTGTTGATGAGCTACCTTGCTATGCACTTGTATGTTCTAGTGTCGTCGTTTCACTTGGTGATGTACCATCTTTGGATATTCCCCCTGCGGTTGCTAACCTTTTGCAGGAGTACGCTGATGTTTTTCCCAAAGATTTACCATCGGGACTACCTCCACTTCGTGGCATTGAGCACCAGATCGACTTCATTCCAGGTGCACAGCTTCCGAATCGTGCCCCGTACCGCACAAATCCTGACGAGACGAAAGAGATTCAGCGCCAGGTACAAGCGTTGCTTGACAAAGGGTACATTCGTGAGTCTCTTAGTCCTTGCTCCGTTCCAGTGTTACTTGTTCCAAAGAAGGATGGATCGTGGCATATGTGTGTAGATTGTCGTGCTATTAATAACATCACCATTCGTTATCGATATCCTATACCACGCCTTGATGATATGCTAGATGAGCTTAGTGGTGCCATTCTTTTTACTAAGATTGATTTGCGTAGTGGTGTTGGTGGTCGTTACGATACAATTTTGCCACCAACATTCCGTCATATTTCAGGCTCATCTTGCTCATAACAAAGTGAAATTGGTTATTTCTAATGAGTTCCACAGGTTTTGTGATAGAGCTGAAGTGCCCGATCTTTCGATGAGTGGAGGTAATTTCGATTTGTTGGAAGTCGACCCTCACGATCCGACTACGACGAGCGAATCCGAAGCGCCAATGCAATCGCTGAACCAACTTCCTATGGTTACCGACCTTGTTGAAGCAAGATCAGCCTGATCACGAAGATCAATTCCTGTACGCAATCGAAGAACGAACAAGAAAAAGAGGCGAGCAATCTTAATATCACTCGAAGGTGGAGTTCTGAATCACACGAGGATAGCACGTATTTGTGCGTGTTCGGTGTAGCTAAAGCTAGATGTAAAACAAAACTCAAGTCTGAAAATAACAGAGGGGTCTATCTGAATAGGGGGCGCAGCTCCTAGGGTCGGCGTGGAGGGGAACCCACGCCCAGGGGGTGGGGGCGCGCCTAAGGTGGACCCCACCAGTCAGGTGCCCCCATCTGGGACTCCTGTTGGGCCAGCTTCTATTCTTCTGGGCCTTCGTTCTTCAGCAGCATGACGAAGCTCAATTCTCTCGCACGGGCCCGAGTAATTTGCCCAGGTGGAAGTGGCGCCTGGGCTTCTGGAACTGGAGGTGGCACCTGGGCTGAAAGTGGCGCCTGGACTGGTGCTGTTGGTGTAGAATCACTCCTGTTGTCGTTGATGTCCTCATCATCCTCCGCTTCTTGAACTGAAGTCGTCCTCGACGGCAGCTCCTCATCTTCTCCCGCATACTGCTTCAAATCTGCAACATTAAAACTAGTGGAAACACCAAACTCCGCAGGCAGGTCAAGGACATAAGCATTATCATTAATCTTGGTTAGCACTTTAAAAGGACCAGCAGCACGAGGCATTAATTTAGAACGACGCAAAGTAGGAAAACGATCCTTTCTCAAATGCAACCAAACCATATCACCCGGTTCAAAAGTAACAAGTTTTCTCCCTTTACTACCAGCAACCTGATATTTAGCATTAGCAGCAGCAATGTTTTGTTGAGTCTGTTCATGCAAATTAATCATATGTTCAACATGTGCAACCGCATCTAAGTGTGGAGCGCCATCAGCATCAAGCGAAAATAAATCAATAGGTGCCCGAGGAATATAACCATAAACAATCTGAAAAGGACACATCCTTGTAGAGGAATGCGTAGCATGATTATAAGCAAACTCAACATGAGGCAAACAATCCTCCCAACGTCTCAAATTTTTATGTAGGACAACCCTAAGCATAGTTGACAAAGTTCTATTAACCACTTCAGTTTGTCCATCAGTTTGAGGGTGACAAGTTGTGCTAAACAGTAATTTTGTTCCCAATTTATTCCAAAGAGATCTCCAAAAATAACTAAGAAACTTAGCATCACGATCAGAAACAATTGTACTTGGAATACCATGCAAGCGAATAATCTCTCTAAAGAACAATTCAGCAACACTGCTAGCATCATCGGTCTTATGACAAGGTACGAAATGAGACATTTTAGAGAATCGATCAACAACCACAAAAATACTATCCCTCCCCTTCTTAGTTCTAGGCAAACCCAAAACAAAATCCATAGAAATATCGCACCAAGGGGAAGTAGAAACAAGCAAAGGCATATACAAACCATGGTTGTTCAATCGGGATTTAGCCTTTTGACATGTAGTACAGCGTGCAACCAAGCGCTCAACATCAGGACGCATCTGAGGCCAAAAGAAGTGGGCGGCCAGCACCTCAAGCGTTTTGTAAACGCCAAAATGTCCCATTAGTCCGCCTCCATGAGCTTCCTGTAACAACAAAAGACGAACTGAGCTAGCTGGAATACACAGCTTGTTAGCACGAAACAGGAACCCATCCTACATGTGAAATTTCCCCCATGGTTTACCACTCATACAATGTTTATAAGTATCTTTAAAATCATTATCATCGACATATTGATCTTTCATAATGTGTAAACCAAAAATTTTAAAATCCAATTGTGTCAGCATATTATATCGGCGAGACAAAGCATCAGCAATCACATTGTCCTTCCCGTTCTTCTGTTTAATGATGTAAGGAAAAGACTCAATGAATTCTACCCAATTAGCATGACGACGGTTCAGATTATTTTGGGTACGAATATGTTTTAAAGACTCATGATCAGAATGGATTATAAACTCACGATGCCAGAGATAGTGCTGCCACGTTTGCAAAGTACGCACTAAAGCATAAAGTTCTTTATCATAAGTAGAATATTTCAAACTAGCACTGCTTAATTTTTCACTGAAATAAGCAACCGGTTTTCCTTCTTGTAACAGAACAGCACCTAACCCAATACCACTGGCATCACATTCGAGCTCAAATATTTTACCAAAATCAGGCAATTGCAAAAGAGGAGCATGTGTTAACTTATCTTTCAAAGTAGTGAAGGCGAGCTCCTGGGAATCAGTCCAAGTAAAAGGCACACCTTTATTTGTAAGATCATGTAGAGGTGCTGCAATAGAGCTAAAATCTCGTACGAATCGACGGTAGAAACCTGCAAGCCCAAGAAAACTCTGAATTTGCGTGACCGTCGTCGGTGTAGGCCATTCCCGAATTGCATCAATCTTGCTGCTATCCACCTCAATACCCTGTGGAGTAACAACATAACCAAGAAACGAAACACGTTGTGTGCAGAAGATGCATTTTTCCATGTTAGCAAACAAGTGAGCAGCACGCAACGCATTAAAAACAGCACGCAAATGTTCTAAATGCTCTTCTATAGACTTGCTGTAAATCAAGATATCATCAAAATATACAACAAGAAACAAACCTATGAAAGGCCTGAGAACTTCATTCATCAAACGCATAAAACTGCTGGGAGCATTAGTCAAACCAAACGCCATAACCAACCATTCATATAAACCAAATTTAGTTTTAAAAGCCGTTTTCCATTCATCTCCCAATTTCATTCGAACCTGATGGTAACCACTACGCAAATCAATCTTAGTAAAAATAATGGCACCACTAATCTCATCTAGCAAATCATCAAGGCGTGGTATAGGATATCGATAACGAATGGTGATGTTATTAATAGCACGACAATCTACACACATACGCCACGATCCATCCTTCTTTGGAACAAGTAACACTAGAACGGAGCAAGGACTAAGAGACTCACGAATATACCCTTTGTCAAGCAACGCCTGGACCTGGCGCTGAATCTCTTTCGTCTCGTCGGGATTTGTGCGGTACGGGGCACGATTCGGAAGCTGTGCACCAGGAATGAAGTCGATCTGGTGCTCAATGCCACGAAGTGGAGGTAGTCCCGATGGTAAATCTTTGGGAAAAACATCAGCGTACTCCTGCAAAAGGTTAGCAACCGTAGGGGGAATATCCAAAGATGGTACATCATCAAGTGAAACGAGCACACTCGAGCATACAAGTGCATAGCAAGGTAGCTCATCAACACAAAGATCAAACAAAATCAGCACGTGTAGCAAATAAAACAGGCGCATTCAACTTGATTTCAGAAGGTGATGGTACAAGTTGTTTAGCATTTTTAGCGGCTCGAGCAAGGTCATCTTTAATAATTTGTTCAGGTGTCATGGGATGTATAATTATTTTCGGACCCTTAAACATGAGAGAATAATGATTCAAACGACCATGATGCAAGCTATCAGTATCATATTGCCAAGGTCTACCAAGTAACAAAGAACATGCCTCCATAGGAATAACATCACAACCAACAAAATCAGAATAGGCACCTATGGAGAACGGAACACGTACCGACTGTGTTACTTTAACCTTTCCACCATCATTAAGCCACTGAATATGATAGGGATGCGGATGCTTACGGGTGGGTAAGGACAACTTCTCTACCAGCGTAGTACTTGCCAAGTTGTTGCAGCTACCGCTGTCAATGATGATGCGAATCGACCGCTCCTGCACAACACCCTTTGTATGGAAAAGAGTGTGTCGCTGATTTTTCTCTGGCGGGGCGACCTGTGTACTAAGAACACGCTGCACAACAAGACTTTCATACCTATCAGCGTCACTGGGAGTAGCGTGGACCGCCACATTATCTGCATGGTTAGTGGCAATCATAGTATGGTGAGGTTCATCGGAATCACTAGCAGAAGAGTACTCACCATCGTCACGTATGACCAAAGCACGGGTGTTGGGGCAGTCCCGAATCATGTGCCCAAAGCCTTGGCAACGAAAACACCGAACATCTCGTGTACGTCCCGAGGAAGAAGCTGCGCCTGGTGCTGGGGGTGCTGCAGGTTTCGTCGCCTTCTCACGCGGCGTAGTGCTAGGTGTAGAAGGTGCTGGAGTGGAAGACGTGGAGCTGGACAACGGGCTTCTTCCTGCAAAAGGGTTAGTATATGTCTTCGAACGGCGTCCCTGCACTTCACGATCAGCTTTGCAAGCATATTCAAATAACGTGGTCATATCATTATACTCCTTGTAATCAAGTATATCCTGAATTTCCCTGTTCAACCCACCACGAAATAGTGCCATAGCAGCATTATCCTGTTCAAACAAACCACAACGAATCATACCCTTTTGTAACTCTTGGTAATACACCTCAATGGATCGTTGGCCTTGCTGGAATTGCTGCATGGTGTTAAGCAAATCTCGGGCATAATAAGAAGGAACAAAACGATGTCGCATAGCAGCTTTTAATTGAGCCCAAGTAGATGGAACAGCAGTGGGATGTTTGAGTTTATATTCATGCCACCGAATTAAAGCAAACTCAGTAAATTCACTAATAGCGGCCTTAACTTGAGACGTAGCAGGAATATCATGACATGAAAATTTTTGTTCTACCTCTAACTCCCAGTCAAGATATGCAGCAGGATCATACTTGCCATTAAAAGTAGGAATTTTAAATTTAATCTTCACAAATGAATCATTAACCGGATTACGTACCACACGACGGGCACGAGGGTGGCGGTCTCCATCCTCATATTCCATGTCACCACCAAAGCCCTTCTGCAATTCAGTGAGCGTCGCGTTCATCGTCGTGAGCGTCGTGTTCATCACGTCAAGCCGGGCCGTCAAGGTGTCAAATGTACACTTCGCGGATATCTGAGCAGGGTCCTGCTGGTCGAGACGCTCGTTGGATGAAGAGATTGCGGAATCAACCTTCTCGTGCAGCGTCTTGATGTCGTCTTTAAGTCCATCAAGGTCGGTCCGCATGCCTTGCAGCTTGGAGTCAATCTTGTCGTCGTCTCCTGACATGGTTAGCGCAAACACAAAAATATAGATCCTACAACAACAAAGGTGTGGGTGGAAAGCTCACAAAGATGCTGCGATCAAGTTCTTATCCGTTCTTACCAAGCAACAGGGGCGATCGCAGACAACAAGTAGCACCTGTGAAAGATTGGAGCAGCGATTGCCTGGAGAAACAAAATTCTGCTCGTCGTAGGAATATGTGTACTTCTGGGTAGGCTTCACTCAAGTCAAGGATTAGCACAATCAAACAATAAATGCAAAGCTGAATAATAGTGCTAAACACGTAACAAAGCTGCTGGAAACAAGTGCCACCCGCAATGGACCAAGCAAGGACAACAAGGAAGTGGGTGCAGAAACGGAAAATCTCCCGGGCCACGTTACACTGTGTAAACGTAGGGTGCACCCTATAGGAAATTTCGTAAGCTTTCCAGAAAAAAAAAGAACGCTGAAATCGGAGATCCGAGTGAAAAGTTATGGCCGTTACAAAACGGGTGTTCGTAACGACACAAAACTGCCAAACGAAAAAAACCGAACTTTCCAAAAAAGAACTGCTCTTTCCTTTTATTTTTGAATTCTTTCCTTTGTCTTTCTTTTCAGAACTTTCCTTTTCTTCCTTTTTTTCTTTCCTTTTTTTCCCTCTTTCCTTAAATAGAAACAAGAAACCGAGTAGAGTTCGGTTGGATCGGCGGCGCGTGGAGTGCGGCTTGGGGAAGGAAAACGAAACCGAGTAGGGTACGGTTGGAGGGGGGTAACGGCGTGGTAACTCGGCGTGGTGGCGGCGGCGTGGTTTTGTAGGGTTTGTGGTGATGCATAACGGCGGCGACGGCGCTGGTGGCGATGATGATTGCGGCGGCGGTGGCGCTGGTGGCGAGGTAGGACGGCGGCGGCGGCGGCGGTGGAGATGGAAAGCGGCAGAAGCACAAAGTGACCAGCAACAAATTAATGCGAAGCACACAAATTCAACAACGCAAATTATTGAAAGAAAGTGCAAGGCGAAGAAAGGTTTGGGGACAATAGTCTAACCGGATTTTTTTTTGGTTTTGTGGACTGTAGGTAATGGAACAACACTCGATAAAAACTCACCGATCAACCTGGAAAGCTGATACCACTTGATAGAGCTGAAGTGCCCGATCTTTCAATGAGTGGAGGTAATTTCGATTTGTTGGAAGTCGACCCTCACGATCCGACTACGACGAGCTAACCTGAAGCACCAATGCAATCGCTGAACCAACTCCCTGTGGTTACCGACCTTGTTGAAGCAAGATCAACCTGATCACGAAGATCAATTCCTGTACGCAATCGAAGAACGAACAAGAAAAAGAGGCGAGCAATCTTAATATCACTCGAAGGTGGAGTTCTGAATCACACGAGGACAGCACGTATTTGTGCGTGTTCGGTGTAGCTAAAGCTAGATGTAAAACAAAACTCAAGTCTGAAAATAAAAGAGGGGTCTATCTAAATAGGGGGCGCAGCCCCTAGGGTCGGCGTGGAGGGGAACCCACGCCCAGGGGGGTGGGGGCGCGCCCAAGGTGGACCCACCAGTCTGGCACCCCCACCTGGGACTCATGTTGGGCCAGCTTCTATTCTTCTGGGCCTTCGTTCTTCAGCAGCATGACGAAGCTCAATTCTCTCGCACGGGCCCGAGTAATTGGCCCAGGTGGAAGTAGCGCCTGGGCTTCTGGAACTGGGGGTGGCACCTGGGCTGAAAGTGGCGCCTGGACTGGTGCTGCTGGTGTAGAATCACTCCTGTTGTCGTTGATGTCCTCATCATTTTGTATAATTTATGAGTGCAGAAGCAAGCAAGCAAAAGATGAAGCACTTTGGACACAAAGCCAGGCCGGCCGGCCTAGCATAGGCCAACCGGCCCCTTCTGTAGCCCCTTGCCACGTCATTGATCCAGGAGATCCCAAATACAACACCAAAGATCCTGAGACATGAGATCAACGTCGGTTTGATCCAAGGACCTGAAAGGCCTAAGCTACACTAGCATGGATTGAAGGGCCCACCAACCTTGGATTCTCGGACAGCTTTGATCCAAAGCAACCGTTACCGACCTCAGGGAGCAATCCAGAGTGTCCCTGAAGAAGGCAGCCAGACCAGGCTGATCGGCCTGGCCTAGGCTGGCCGGCCTTCCCCTGAGGCCGCCACGTGCCCCCCTTCGCGTGACAGTCAAGCACAAGCTTAGCTTAAGCTTGACACCGGCAACCGCCTCTGAAGACTATAAAAGGGACACCCCTCCACCTTGAGAAGACACCATCCAAAGGAGAGAAGAGTAGTCTAGTGAGAAGTTCTTATCTTTAGAGTTAGATTAGGGAGAGAGTGAGTGAGATGCTTGGGTGACAGCCAAGCTTTGCAGAGAGAGTTCGGGATTTCCTCTCGGTCTCATCTTAACATTTTCACCCCAGAGGAATATACTTCAGGAGTTATCTTCAGTAAGTCCTCGGTCCCTTGCCTTCAGTACCTCGCTAGTTTACGAATTACTTTCAGCAATCTATTTTATTTATATTTGATCTGCGGGTACCTGAGTCTGCGCGAGTGACAGCGACTCTTGTTTGGGGTTTCCTCTATAGCCCTTCGCGTTGGGTGGAGGTCAGTGGCTGATAGCTTAGGCGTGGTGCCCGTGCTGGCTAGCCATCTCAGGTTGTGTTGCACCCCACAGAACTGCAGTGGTAGGCGGCAGGTGGTGACAGTACTGTCCGTCGTTTGTACTCCACCACGTTCGGGTGTACTCATAACAGTAGTGCTGAGCCCGGAAGAACCCCTCTCTCACCCCATTCTGAGTTCTTCCCGTTCTAGCCGTCGAAGCAGATCAGATTAGATATAGATAGTTTGTCTGGGTAACGAGTAGCTAACTAAAGTCAAGCTCTCTACCCGCTTACCTTGTGCTCCCTGGTGGGTCCGCTTAGAAAAGTTCTAGGCTAGTCGCGTCTACCGTTCCTTGGATTCGATATCCAGGTTCTTACTCACCTGGTGAAAGGCTACATCGTACTCCGTGCGCTTGCGGATTTAGTTAGGCTAAGGAGTGCCAACAAGCTTTTCTGGTAGTCTAGTGAGAAGTTCTTATCTTTAGAGTTAGATTAGGGAAAGAGTGGGTGAGTTGCTTGGGTGACACCCAAGCTTCATAGAGAGAGTCCGGGATTTCCTCTCGGTCTCATCTCAACATTTCCACCCCAGAGCAATATACTTCAGGAGTTATCTTCAGTAAGTCCTCGGTCCCTTGCCTTTAGTACCTCGCTAGTTTACGAATTACTTTCAGCAATCTATTTTATTTATATTTGATCTGCAGGTACCTAAGTCTGCACGAGTGACAGCAACTCTTGTTTGGGGTTTCCTTTATAGCCCTTCGCGTTGGGTGGAGGTCAGTGGCTAATAGCTTAGGCATGGTGCCTGTGCTGGCTAGCCATCTCAGGTTGTGTTGCACCCCACAGAACTGCAGTGGTAGGCGGCAGGTGGTGATAGTCCTGTCCATCCTTTGTACTCCACCACGTTTGGGTGTACTCATAACTGTAGTGCTGAGCCCAGAAGAACCCCTCTCTCATCCCGTTCTGAGTTCTTCCCGTTCTAGTCGTCGAAGCAGATCAGATTAGATATCGATAGTTTGTCTGGGGTATCGAGTAGCTAACTAAAGGCAAGCTCTGTACCCGCTTACCTTGTGCTCCCTGGTGGGTCCGGTTAGAAAAGTTCTAGTCTAGTCGCGTCTACCGCTCCTTGGATTCGATATCCAGGTTCTTACTCCCCTGGTGAAAGGCTACATCGTACTTCGTGCGCTTAAGGATTTAGTTAGGCTAAGATGTGCTAACAAGTTTTTCTGGCGCCGTTGCCGGGGAACGGTAGTAACACTAGTGTAGCATCTTTTTAGCCGTACACTTTACCCCCATAACCATCTACCACATGGAGTTTTCTCCTAGTTGTCCGACGGTTCCATCTAGCGAGTATTTGGAACCGCTTTCATCTTGCCACCCCATACCACCTCATGGCTTCGAGATCCATCCCAGTCTTGTTGCCATGGTTCGTGCACAATCTTTTGGTGGAACGAAAGATGAAAGTCCCTATGCTCACTTGCAGGTTTTTGAAGAGAATTGCTCTCTTCTTATTATACCCGGCGTCAACCAAGACACCATTCTATGGAAACTTGATGAGGACATGACACACATGAAGAGTGTTAAACATACAAAGAAGGCATGAAGGACAAAAGAGGTTGATTGGGGACCATGTCCAAGTGTTCCCACGTTTTACACCAGGCTATCACATCACTGTTGGTCTAAGGAAATAAAGAGATTGAATCCAACACGTTTTGGAAATGCTGGATTCAGACTGCAGGGAAGTCCTGACTTTCGACGGCCGCCACGACCTCATCCTGACTCCGTTTGGGGCGTTCAAGTACTTGATGGAAAGCTTATGAAGTCTACTTTCATATGAATCCAGACTTATGTTCATATCTGTCCTGAGGCGGCTGCAATCATCAAATTATTGACCGAAGGTTTTTCTGTCCAGGTGCTGCGACACCTTATTTTGGCCCACGGGCTGTGTATCAAGTTGGGTCCATTAGGGACGCGTCCTAGGGTTGGAGCACAACCCCAGCACCCCTTTGGTCGTCCTCTACCTCTCATATACCCCTAGCTGCCACCAAGAAGTCTTGAGTTTTGTTTTACATCTAGCTTTAGCTACACCGAACACGCACAAATACGTGCTGTCCTCGTGTGATTCAGAACTCCACCTTCGAGTGATATTAAGATTGCTCCTCTTTTTCTTGTTCGTTCTTCGATTGCATACAGGAATTGATCTTGGTGATCAGGCTGATCTTGCTTCAACAAGGTCGGTAACCTCAGGGAGTTGGTTCAACGATTGCATTGGCGCTTCGGGTTTGCTCGTCGTAGTCGGATCGTGAGGGTCTACTTCCACCAAGTCGAAATTATCTCCACTCACCGAAAGATCGGGCACTCCAGCTCTATCAAGTGGTATCAAAAGTCTAGGTTGATCGGTGAGTTTTATCGTGTGTTGTTCCATTACCTACAGTCCACAAAAACCAAAAAAAACAATTCAGGTTAGATCATTGTCCCAACACCATTCTTCGCCTTGCACTTTCTTTCAATAATTTGCGTTGTTGAATTTGTGTGCTTCGCGTTCAATTGTTGCTGGTGACTTTGTGCTTCCACCGCCGCCGCCACCACCTCCCGTCGCCGCTGCCACCACCACACGCCGCCGCCGCCGCTGCTCTACATCTTCACCACAAACCATACAACCCCACGCCGCTCATCCGAGTCCTACTCGGTTCGGCCGCCGCGCGTTCGCAGTTTGGAAAGAGATAGAAAAGAAAAAGGAAAGAAAAAAAGGAAAGAAAAAAGGAAATAAAAAAAGGATAGTTTTGAAAAGAAAGAAAAAGGAAAGAATAAAAAAAGGAATCAGCAGTTCGGTTTTCGTTTGGAAGTTTCTTTTTGGCAGTTTCGAACACCTTCACGAAAACGGCCATAACTTTTTGCTCGGATCTCCGATTTCAGCGTTCCTTTTTTTCCGAAAACCTTACGAAATCTCAGCACCGGGTGCGGTTGGTTTAGAGGCGAAAAACACCGTTTACACAGCATAACGCGGCCCAGGAGATTTTTCGTTTCTGCATCCCAGTTCCTTGTTACCTTTGCTCGATCCATAGCGCGTGGCACTTGTTTCCGGCAGCTTTGTTACGTGTTTAGCACTATAATTCAGCTTTGCATTATTGTTTGATTGTGCTAATCCTTGACTTGAGTGCAGCCTACCCAGAACTACACATATTCCTACGACGAGCCGACTTTGTTTCTCCAGGCAATCGCTGCTCCAATCTTTCGCAGGTGCTACTTGTTGCATGCAGGTCGCCCCTATTGCTTGGTAAGAACGGATAAGAACTTGATCGTAGCATCTTTGTGAGCTTTCCATACACACCTTTGTTGCCGTAGGATTTGTTTTTGTGTTTGCGCTAATCATGTCAGGAGACGATGACACGGAATTGCAGAAGGGCTATGGTGGTGACACGGAGCAGGAGGATGGAGAACGCCACGGTTGGCCCGCCGTGTGGTATGTAATCCTGTTCATGATTCATTTGCTAAGATTAAATTTAAGATCCCTTCTTATAATGGCAAATATGATCCTGCTGCATATCTTGATTGGGAATTAGAGGTTGAACAGATTTTTTTCATGCCATGATATTCCTGCTAGTGCACAAGTTAAAGCTGCTATTAGTGAACTTACTCTTTTTCTTTAATGTGGTGGCCTGATTATAAGCTAAAACATCCCACGTCTATTCCAACCACTTGGACTCAATTAAAAGCTGCTATGCGACATCGATTTGTACCTTCATATTATGCCCGAGATTTGCTTAAACAAATGCAGCGATTTCAGCAAGGTCAACAATCTGTTGAGGACTACTACCAGGAGCTACAAAAAGGTATGATTCGTTGTGGTTTGTTTGAGACGGATGACGCTGCTATGGCACATTTTCACGGTGGTTTGAACCACGAAATTCAGGACATACTTGATTATAATGATTATGTTGATATGTCCACATTACTTGAGTATGCTTGCAAAGCTGAACGTGAAACGCAAGGACGCCGCTCGATGACATATACTAACTCTTTTGCAGGGCGAAGCCCGGCATCCAGCGCAGATCCTGCTCTCCCTATGCCATCCACGCCTAGCAATACACTGCGCGAGAGGACGGCCACACCTACAGCGCCGTCGACCACAGGTGCTCCACTCACGGCTGGTGAGACTTCTTCTGATGTGCTGAATTTTTCCACAACCCATGCTATCATAGAGCAATTGTTAGTGGAACCATCTCTTGATTTATCTTTGTCGCATGATGTGCTTGCTGTTTCTTGTGATAAAGATGAATCGTTTGATAATGCAACAGAGTTACATTTTTTGGAACCAAATATTTCTGCTGCACATAAACATGTTATGCATATTGCTAGTGCCAATGATGAGCTAAAATTGTTGTCTTCTTTACATACTTTGGGTTACATTGAATTTCATGATTTGTGCAATCTAGATTGTTTAGAAGAGAGACTTTTTAAATATGCTAATTTGCTATGCTTTTCTAGACATACATATCATATTATTTGCAAATATAGCAACAAGGGAGCATATATGATACATCGAGTGTACATTTGTGCAAATCTGAATTATCCTTTCGTTGTGCAAAATTTTAATCCACTAGAGGGCAGCAATACTACAAATATTCTTCCATATTCCTTTAGCTCTATATTGGTGCACCAATTTTACTCCCAAGAAGGGGAGCATTGCTGGTCACAAACTGTGCGTGCTTTGTCTTTTGTTAGTACTAATTTTGTGCTGGATCATGTTGATAAACATTGTGTGTCGTCCGATCATGAAACCTACATGCTTGCTAAAATGTCTATGCGAGATGACACATTCGCCACTCGGAAACGTGGTGACAATCCTCCTCTCAATACTTTTGGTTTCCTTTGTTTTTGAAACCCCGTTCTCCTTTGTGTTATGCAGGATTGGTTTCACGTACAATTGACGCCGAGGACGGCATTTCGTCAAGAAGGGGAGGATGATGAGGACATGACACACATGAAGAGTGTTAAACATACAAGGAAGGCATGGAGGACCAAAGAGGTTGATTGGGGACCAAGTCCAAGTGTTCCCACGTTTTACACCAGGCTATCACGTCACTTTTGGTCTAAGGAAATAAAGAGATTGAATCCAATACGTTTTAGAAATGCTGGATTCGGACTGCAGGGAAGTCCTGACTTTCGACGGCCGCCACGACCTCATCCGGAATCCGTTTGGGGCGTTCAAGTACTTGATGGAAAGCTTATGAAGTCTACTTTCATATGGATCCAGACTTATGTTCATATCTGTCCCGAGGCGGCCGCAATCATCAAATCATTTACCGAAGTTTTTTCTGTCCAGGTGCTGCGACACCTTATTTTGGCCCACGGGTTGTGTATTAAGTTGGGTCCATTAGGGACGCGTCCTAGGGTTGGAGCATGACCCCAGCACCCCTTTGGTCGTCCTCCACCTCTCATATACCCCCTAGCTACCGCCAAGAAGTCTTGAGTTTTGTTTTACATCTAGCTTTAGCTACACCGAACACGCACAAATACGTGGTGTCCTCGTGTGATTCAGAACTCCACCTTCGAGTGATATTAAGATTGCTTGCCTCTTTTTCTTGTTCGTTCTTCGATTGCGTACAGGAATTGATCTACGTGATCAGGCTGATCTTGCTTCAACAAGGTCGGTAACCACAGAGAGTTGGTTCAGCGATTGCATTGGCGCTTCAGGTTTGCTCGTCGTAGTCGGATTGTGAGGGTCTACTTCCACCAAGTCAAAATTATCTCCACTCACCAAAAGATCGGGCACTCCAGCTCTATCAAAACTTTTCCCATTTTCTCTGATGGGAAATGCAAAATCTTGGCACGACTGGACTGCAAGGAGACTGGTCTCCAAGATCTTAAAACTCAGAGTCGAGCTGATGACATATCAGCAAGGTGATGAGTCACTTGGAGCCATGTGGGAGCGATTTATTCAGCTGGCCAACTCAGGGCCACCGCATAACATTCCAGAGGAAATGCTTATGCAGCATTTTGTTGGTGGATTGAAGCCGGAAAGTGCACAGTTCTTGAACATCACTTCCGCAGGGTCAGTGTTATACAAGACAGTGGATGAGGTACGAGAAATCTTGGAAAAGGTTCTCAGCTCTACCGAGTACACAGGAGTCTTCGACGACCCACCAACACCACCAACAACCCCCACAGACAAGCAGTCAATCCTTGCCCTTACATTTGATCCACCTCCTCCGATCATAGAGGAAGTGCTCGAACACCACAAGTCCTCAGACCAAGAAACTATTCTCGAAGATCTGCCGCACTTCATTACCGAGCTCTTTACAGAAGAAAAGTACCTGGAGATTGGCAATGCATCATGTATGCCTATAGAACAAGTGTGCACAAGTTCAAGGTCTAAGATGTTCATTCCAGAAGCCGTACCGCAGATTGAGGGTTTACCTGTGATCATGAGCAAGGAATGGATGGAGGAAATTAAAAGTTGCGAAGACATCATCCGAACCACCTGCAACTTCAGAGTACTCCATTGCGCTATTGAGGGAACTGACAATCAGAAAGTTGCCTACGACCCGAAGGTAGGGAGTAATATTATATCAAGTGCATTTGCAGCATAAAGTGCAACCAGACGAACCCCGGTCCTTCTCCCGTAAGTACCTCAAGTGGATCGATGGCCAAATGATGGAATGTAAAGGAATCATCCGTGTTGTGCCCGTACACATGGGACGCAACAGGATTTTCCTAGACTTCCACATTTTTGATGTCCCTAGAGGTGACAATTTCTTCCTGATTGGACAGCCAATAGAGCACCTTGCCAACCCGAACCACGATCGAGCAATGATACAGTTCAGAGTTGGTAAAGAGATCATCCCGGTCAGTCTTGTGCAGGCGGTTAACACCATCGCAGAGGCTCGATTCGAGACAGACCTAGTGGAAGAAGCAGTTAGCTCGGCTCAAGCAGAGCAAACTCAGTCATCATAGGCTGAAGATGCCAACTATTTCATCCAAGAGGCAGAAACGGACGGCTTTATCAAACTCAACGAGGAAGAAAAGCCACAACACCCCCTCCTGAGTTAAAGCCGCTGCCTCCTGGACTCAGATACGCTTTCCTCCACAACGACCGACGCTCGCCAGTCGTCATCAGTGACAAACTAACAGAGAATGAGACTCGGCAGCTTATCACAGTCCTAGAGAAACACCGGTCTGTCTTCGGGTATTCTCTACAGGACTTGAAGGGGATCAACCCCAGTTTATCTAGAGAACATCAACAACGGCTGAATGATGCGATGAGGGAGGTAGTCAAGAAAGAAGTGTTGAAGCTTCTGCACGCGGCTATAATCTATCCCGTGCAAGACAGTGAATGGGTCAGCCCAGTTCAAGTTGTGCCAAAGAAGGGTGGAATGACAGTTATCCAGAACGAGAAGAATGAGCTTATTCCTCAGAGGACCGTTACTGGATGGAGGATGTGTATCGATTATAGGAAGCTCAACAAAGCAACCCGTAAAGATCACTTCCCTCTCCCCTTCATTGACGAGATGCTTGAGTGGCTGGCAAACCACTCATTTTTCTGCTTCCTTGATGGATACTCTGGTTATCACCAAATTTCTATCCATCCCGATGACCAGAGCAAGACTACCTTCACCTGCCCATACAGAACGTTCGCCTATCGGTGGATGTCTTTTGGCCTATGCAACGCACCTGCTTCATTCCAGCGGTGTATGATGGCGATATTCTCTGACCTGATTGAGCAAATCATGGAAGTATTCATGGACGACTTCACCATCTATGGCAAAACCTTCGACCAATGTCTCGAAAATCTGGAAAAGGTTCTCGAGAGGTGCAAAGAGCATCACCTCATCCTAAATTGGGAGAAGTGCCACTTCATGGTCAGAGAAGGAATTGTGCTGGGGCACAAGGTGTTAGAAAAAGGGATAGAAGTTGACAAGGCAAAAATAGAAGTTATCGAACAACTACCACCCCCGACGAATGTCAAGGGTGTGCGAAGTTTTCTGGGCCATGCTGGCTTCTACTGAAGATTCATCAAAGATTTCTCTCAGGTAGCCAGACCACTTACAAGCCTATTCGCTAAAGAAGCACCCTTCAACTTCGACGATGATTGCCTTCTCGCCTTCTACACCCTCAAGAAGGCACTTATCTCAGCTCCCATCATACAACCACCCGACTGGAATCTTCCAATCGAGATAATGTGCGACGCTAGCGACTATGCAGTCAGGGCAATGCTCGGTCAATGAAAGGATAAACAGCATTACGCCATATCCTATGCAAGCAAGACATTGACTGGAGCTCAGTTGAACTACGGAACAACGGAGAAGGAACTCCTGGCTGTGGTGTTTGCCATGGATAAGTTCAGATCTTACTTGGTTGGTGCTAAGGTGATAGTATACACAGACCATGCTGCACTGAAGTACCTCTTGACCAAGAGATACGCTAAGCCATGACTCATCCGTTGGATTCTGCTCCTTCAAGAGTTTGATTTAGAAATACGAGACAAGAAGAGGACAGATAATTGTGTGGTAGATCATCTCTCAAGAATGCAAGTTCAAGGGTCAGACCTTCCGATCAATGATTACCTCAGAGATGATACTCTCCTCAAGGTCACCACATCCAGTCTATGGTATGCAAATTTGGTAAATTTCATGGTGACTGGATATGTGCCTCCGGGAGAAGACAAGAAGAAGTTAATCTACCTCAGCAGATTTCACCTATGGGATGACCCTTACCTATTCAAAGTATGTGCTGATGGATTACTCCGAAGATGCATCCCTCACGAGGAACCACGCAAGGTACTTGACCGCTGCCACTCATCACCGTACGGAGGGCATGACGGAACTTTCCAAACCCATGCAAAGGTCTGGCAAAGTGGATTCTTCTGGCCGACTATGTATGGAGACGCTAAGGAATTCGTACGGAGATGTGCCAGGTGTCAGAAACATGGGAATATCAACGCCCGTGATGCTATGCCACTGCAAAATAACCTCCAATTGGAGATTTTCGACGTATGGGGAATAGTCTTTATGGGTCCCTTCTCCGCATTCGAGCAGTGTGAATATATCCTGGTGGCAGTCGACTATGTTTCCAAATGGGTGGAAGCACTTCCTTGTACGGCAGCTGACTCGAAGAATTCAAGAAAGATGTTCGAAGAAGTCATCGTTCCCCGTTTTGGAGTACCCCGAGTCGTGATCAGTGATGGAGGATCACACTTCATCGACAAGACATTCCGGAAGTGCCTAAGCAACTTAGGAGTAAACCATCGAGTGGCTACACCTTATCACCCCCAGACCAGCGGGCAAGCAGAAACATCAAACAAACAAATCAAGAACATTCTGCAAAAGACGGTCAATGCAATGGGAACAGGGTGGAAGCGAAAGCTACGGAAGCACTATGGGCATACAGAACAACATTCAAGACACCGATAGGGACGACTCCCTACCAACTGGTATACGGCAAGACATGCCACTTACCAGTTGAGCTCGAATTTAAATCCCATTCGGTGATCAAGAGGTGGATTATGGATCTCCAGATAGCCGGACTCAAAAGAAGAATGCAATTGGCTGAACTGGATGAATGGAGGGAGAAGGCCTACCACAATGCCAAGCTTTATAAAGAAAGAACAAAGAGATGGCATGACAAGCGCATCAAGATCAAGCATTTCAAAGCGGGAGATCAGGTATTGCTCTTCAACTCCCGTATTCATTTGTTTGGTCATGGTAAGCTTAGAAGTAAGTTGGAAGGTCCTTTTAAAGTCTTAGATGCCACCGATCATGGCGTGATAACCCTCCAGGATAATGACGAAAATACTTTCAAGGCCAATGGCTAAAGATTGAAAATATTTCTCGAATCCGAAATGCCGGAGCTCAAAGAGATGGACGTCTATGAGCTTACCGAGTTACCCAGTCCAGGTCCGGGCGGGACCTAAAAATGACCCTTACCTAGGATAGATTTCCCTTTTCTATTTTATTTTCCTTTTCCTTAAACTTTTCCTAGCCAAATCCTAAGAAATCTCTGGAAGAAGAGCAAGTGGAGCTTACACGAAAAATTTCAGAGGCTCCCGGGACAGGGCCAGGCCGGCCGGCCTCATCTAGGCCGATCGGCCCAGCCCGGGCTGGTCCTGGGACGCTCCTTGTTTGAAATAGTCTCCCTGTCATCCTTTCTGAGAATTTGTGGGATTTTAAAAAGAGGAGCATCGTTTTAAATCGAAAGGCTCCCCTCTCTTCTTCTCCCTCGGAACTCTCGAGCCTACTTTCTCCGAAAACTCTCCCCCTTTGAGAATTCATGCCATGGCCTCTCAATCCAGCCACCAAGACTCCAACTCGGTCTCCCAAGGCAGCCATTCTCCATCCAAGTACTTGAAAGGGATGCCCAGCTCCTCCAACACCAGCAGCGTCAGGATTATCGAGAGGGCGGCGTTCGTCGAAGCCTTGGTCGCGCAGCCGGAGGCCCGGCGGCCCTCTGCCCAGGCCGATCGGCCTATGTCAGGACGACCGGCCTCCCCTCATTGCCACTCTGGCTCGCCTTTGGGCAGTGCCTCCCTCCTGAACCCCAAGGAGGAGGGCCAAGGGAGTTCGCTGTCGAAGACGCCCCGGAGGCCAACTACGGGACTTTTGTCCCCAAAGAAGGCCATCGAGAAACGCCTCGTCACCTCCCCGTCCAAGAAGGAGATCGTGCCGCTGTTCATCTCCACCTCGCCGGAGTACTCACCACAGTACACTCCGGGAAGTCCTAGCCCTCCATGTCGGGAAGGGCCAGGCATCGGGAAGGGGCTCTTCTTAGCCCCTAAGAAGCCCGATGAGGGGAGGAAGCACTTGATGATGCCCCCTCCGATCCAAGGTCTTCCCGGGCAGATGGAGTGGTCCGAGGAAGAGGAGGAGGAGGACGTGGAGGAGCTGAGAAGGAAGCTCGCCGCGCTGCAACTAAAGGTCAACAACATGGACGAGCGCGTGGGGGAGGCGGTGATTGGGCAGATGGAGGCCGATGACAAGATTGAGGTTCTCCGTAAGGCAATGGCCTCTAAGGTCAAGCGCCTTGCGAAGGCCACCGGCAATGAACACCTCTATCGCCCGAAGGAGGAGTAGTTTAGGCTAGGATTAGTTTAGTTTTTGGGTGCTTAGTTTAATTTCTCTTTGATTTATTTTCTTCAAATTTCCTTTGTATTCAGCACCCCCATAGTTGTTTCCCTTGATTGAATAAAATAAATTTATTTATTTGAAAGAAGTGACTCATATAAAAAAATGAATGGTTGGTGCACACTTGTGTGCCAACCAACCCCTCGGACTAAACTTCCAGTGAAGCACGCAGAAACTCAGATGTACAGGAGGTTTACTGGTCACTGGTCAAGGCGGGGCACAACCTGGCGCAATGCCAGGCCGGCCGGCCCCATGCTGCTGCCTCTCGAGGAGATCCCGTGCCCGCTGCGTAAATCCCGCAAATCACATACACTAGGAACCTGAACCGGGATGCCTCGCAACAAGGCCAGGCCGGCCGGCCTATAATGGGCCGATCGGCCTGGGCCTGTGGCTAACTCCGCCGGCTCGACTCCAGGACACGGTTTGCAACCCCTACATTTGATCCTTAAATGATTTTGATCCATATAAAATTTCTGGCTAAATAATTTTAAAATTTGATCAAAATTCATGAAAGTGGACCCCTGTGCATGACACCTTGGATATACTTGTGATATTTCTTGAGAAAGTATTTCATCACCTTGGAACTTTTAATAGGATTGTCTGATTCTCGTTAATTGATTCTTATGATATGATGATTTGAGAAGTTGAACCTTCCGATTCGAGGTTTTGGAGATTATTTTTGAAAATAAAACTTAAGGCTACCGTTGTTATCATCAACTTAAAATGTCCTATCCAAAGCCATATGACAAATTCAAGTTGAGGTTTCCACAAAGCCACCTTCTAAATTTTGAGCTTGCTCGAATTACTTGCCTTCATGTTCGTGCTATCTTGTTCATCATGGCCATTCACGTACACGTGCATCAATAAAGTCCAAGTTGTCAGAGTTCTTCATCCCCCTGAAAAAAAATGAAGAAGGGAATGATACACTCCTTATCTTCAGAAGAAAAAAAAAAGAAAAAAGAAGAAAGAGAAGGGGAAAGATGAAAGATGCTAGAATAAGGACTCAAGCATCAAAATACACATGCACTTGGCCAAGATTTATGAGTAGTATGAATGAGTAAGACAAGCTTTTCGATCTTGCAAAATAAATAAAGAAGAGTGAGCAACACCGATCCCAAAAGCTCTACCTTATAACATAGAAATAGGAGAGGCTTGATTCTAAGCCAGAGTGAGGATCCAAACACTATGAGTGATCGAGAGATGTTGAGAAATAACAAGGGTATGCCTCGCTTTCTTTATAAAATTATCAAAAACTCCAAATACCATGAGGGAGAAGTGTTCGGCCGATCAATGAGTTGTTCTAAGACTCAATTGATGAAGATGAGGTTGTTAGCCACCGGAATCCAAGGTATGAAAGAAAACTCGGAGATATGACTTGTGTATGCCTTGAGTTCATGACCCTGATCTTGCTAAAGTCCTGATAATTTAATTCATTCTTTGCTAAGGGACTAGCAAAGTTCAGGTAGGGGGGGCGTGTTGGTGGTCGTTACGATACGATTTCGCCACCAACATTCCGTCATATTTCAGGCTCATCTTGCTCATAACAAAGTGAAATTGGTTATTTCTAATGAGTTCCACAAGTTTTGTATAATTTGTGAGTGCTAAAGCAAGCAAGCAAAAGATGAAGCACTTTGGACACAAAGCCAGGCCGGCCGGCCTAGCATAGGCCGACCGGCCCCCTTCTGTGGCCCCTTGCCACGTCATTGATCCAGGAGATCCCAAATACAACACCAAAGATCCTGAGACGTGAGATCAATGTCGGTTTGATCCAAGGACCTGAAAGGCCTAAGCTACACTTGCATGGATTGAAGGGCCCACCAACCTTGAATTCTCGGACAGCTTTGATCCAAAGCAACCGTTACCGACCTCAGAGAGCAATCCAGAGCGTCCCTGAAGAAGGCGGTGCCACGGGGCAGCCAGACCAGGCCGATCAGCCTGGCCTAGGCCCGCCGGCCTCCCCCTAAGGCCGCCACGTGTCCCCTTCGCGTGACAGTCAAACACAAGCTTAGCTTAAGCTTGACGCCGGCAACCGCCTCTGAAGACTATAAAAGGGACACCCCTCCACCTTGAGAAGACACCATCCAAAGGAGAGAAGAGTAGTCTAGTGAGAAGTTCTTATCTTTAGAGTTAGATTAGGGAGAGAGTGGGTGAGTTGCTTGGGTGACAACCAAGCTTTGTAGAGAGAGTCCGGGATTTCCTCTCGGTCTCATCTCAACATTTCCACCCCAGAGGAATATACTTCAGGAGTTATCTTCAGTAAGTCCTCGGTCCCTTGCCTTTAGTACCTCGCTAGTTTACGAATTACTTTCAGCAATCTATTTTATTTATATTTGATCTGCGGGTACCTGAGTCTGCGCGAGTGACAGCGACTCTTGTTTGGGTTTTTCTCTATAGCCGTTCGCGTTGGGTGGAGGTCAGTGGCTGAAAGCTTAGGCGTGGTGCCTGTGCTGGCTAGCCATCTCAGGTTGTGTTGCACCCCACGGAACTGCAGTGGTAGGCGGCAGGTGGTGACAGTCCTGTCCGTCCTTTGTACTCCACCACGTTCGGGTGTACTCATAACAGTAGTGCTAAGCCCGGAAGAACCCCTCTCTCATCCCGTTCTGAGTTCTTCCTGTTCTAGCCGTCGATGCAGATCAGATTAGATATAGATAGTTTGCCTGGGGTAACGAGTAGCTAACTAAAGTCAAACTCTCTACCCGCTTACCTTGTGCTCCCTGGTGGGTCCGGTTAGAAAAGTTCTAGGCTAGTCGCACCTACCGTTCCTTGGAGTTGATATCCAGGTTCTTACTCCCCTGTTGAAAGGCTACATCGTACTCCGTGCGCTTGCGGATTTAGTTAGGCTAACGAGTGCCAACAAGTGGTTACCATCAAATTCGAATGAAATTAGGAGATGAATGGAAAACGGCTTTTAAAACTAAATTTGGCTTGTCTGAATGGTTGGTTATGCCGTTTGGTTTGACTAATGCTCCCAGCACTTTTATGCGTTTGATGAATGAAGTTCTCAGGCCTTTCATAGGTTTGTTTGTTGTTGTATATTTTGACGATATCTTGATTTACAGCAAGTCTATAGAAGAGCATTTAGAACATTTGAGTGTTGTTTTTAATGCGTTGCGTGCTGCTCACTTGTTTGCTAACATGGAAAAATGCATCTTCTGCACACAACGTGTTTAGTTTCTTGGTTATGTTGTTACTCCACAGGGTATTGAGGTGGATAGCAGCAAGATTGATGCAATTCGGGAATGGCCTACACTGACGACGGTCACGCAGATTCGGATTTTTCTTGGGCTTGCAGGTTTCTACCATCGATTTATACGAGATTTTAGCTCTATTGCAGCACCTCTACATGAGCTTACAAAGAAAGGTGTGCCATTTACTTGGACTGATTCCCAGGAGCTCGCCTTCGCTACTTTGAAAGATAAGTGTGACATGGTCCTCTTTTGCAATTGCCTGATTTTGGTAAAATATTTGAGCTCGAATGTGATGCCAGTGGTATTGGGTTAGGTGCTGTTCTATTACAAGAAGGAAAACCGGTTGCTTATTTCAGTAAAAATTAAGCGGTGCTAGTTTGAAATATTCTACTTATGATAAAGAACTTTATGATTTAGTGCGTACTTTGCAAACGTGGCAGCACTATCTCTGGCATCGTGAGTTTATAATCTATTCTGATCATGAGGCTTTAAAACATATTCGTACCCAAAATAATCTGAACCGTCGTCATGCTAATTGGGTAGAATTCATTGAGTCTTTTCCTTACATCATTAAACACAAGAACGGGAAGGACAATGTGATTGCTGATGCTTTATCTCGCCGATATAATATGCTGTCACGATCGGATTTTAAAATTTTTGGTTTACACACTATGAGAAATCAATATATCGATGATAATGATTTTAAAGATGCTTATAAACATTGTATGACTGGTAAACCATGGGGCAAATTTCACATGCAGGATGGGTTCCTGTTTCGCGCTAACAAGCTGTGTATTCCAGCTAGCTCGGTTCGTCTTTTGTTGTTACAGGAAGCTCATGGAGGCGGACTAATGAGACATTTTGGCGTTTACAAAATGCTTGAGGTGCTGGCCGCCCACTTCTTTTGGCCTTGGATGCGTCCTGATGTTGAGCGCTTGGTTGCACGTTGTACTACATGTCAAAAGGCTAAATCCCGATTGAATAACCATGGTTTGTATATGCCTTTGCCTGTTCCTACTTCCCCTTGGCGCGATATTTCTATGGACTTTGTTTTGGATTTGCCTAGAACTAAGAAGGGGAGGGATAGTATTTTTGTGATTGTTGATCGATTCTCTAAAATGGCTCATTTCATACCTTGTCATAAGACCGATGATGCTAGCAGTGTTGCTGAATTGTTCTTTAGAGAGATTATTCGCTTGCATGGTATTCCAAATACAATCGTTTCTGATCGTGATGCTAAGTTTCTTAGTCATTTTTGGAGATCTCTTTGGAATAAATTGGGAACTAAATTGCTGTTTAGCACAACTTGTCACCCTCAAACTGATGGACAAACTGAAGTGGTTAATAGAACTTTGTCAACTATGCTTAGGGCTATCCTAGATAAAAATTTGAGACGTTGGGAGGATTGCTTGCCTCATGTTGAGTTTGCTTATAATAATGCTACGCATTCCTCTACGAAGATGTGCCCTTTTCAGATTGTTTATGGTTATATTCCTCGGGCACCTATTGATTTGTTTTCGCTTGATGCTGATGGCGCTCCACACTTAGATACGGTTGCACATGTTGAACATATGATTAATTTGCATGAACAAACTCAACAAAACATTGCTGCTGCTAATGCTAAATATCAGGTTGCTGGTAGTAAAGGGAGAAAGCTTGTTACTTTTGAACCGGGTGATATGGTTTGGTTGCATTTGAGAAAGGATCGTTTTCCTACTTTGTGTCGTTCTAAATTAATGCCTTGTGCTGCTGGTCCTTTTAAAGTGCTAACCAAGATTAATGATAATGCTTATGTCCTTGACCTGCCTGCGGAGTTTGGTGTTTCCACTAGTTTTAATGTTGCAGATTTGAAGCCGTATGCGGGAGAAGATGAGGAGCTGCCGTCGAGGACGACTTCAGTTCAAGAAGGGGAGGATGATGAGGACATCAACGACAACAAGAGTGACTCTACACCAGCAGCACCAGCCTAGGCGCCACTTTCAGCCCAGGCGCCACCTCCAGGTCCAGAAGTCCAGGCGCCACTTCCACCTGGGCCAATTACTCGGGCCCGTGTGAGAGAATTGAGCTTCGTCATGCTGCTGAAGAACGAAAGCCCAAAAGAATAAAAGCTGGCCCAACAGGAGTCCCAGGTGGGGGCGCCTGACTGGTGGGGCCCATCTTGGCGCCCTGCCCTTGGGCATGGGTTCCCCCTCCACGCCGACCCTAGGGGCTGTGCCCACTATTTAGATAGACCCCTCTTTTATTTTCAGAGTTGAGTTTTGTTTTACATCTAGCTTTAGCAACATTCGACACCGCACAAATACGTGCTGTCCTCGTGTGATTCAGAACTCCACCTTCGAGTGATATTAAGATTGTTCGCCTTCTTTTTCTTGTTCGTTCTTTTATTGCGTACAGGAAGTTCCTGATCTTGATTGCAACAGGTTCAGCAACCCAGGGAGTTGGTTCAGCGATTGCATTGGTGCTTCGGGTTCGCTCGTCGTAGTCGGATCGTGAGGGTCTACTCCCACCAAATCGAATTTATCTCCACTCATCGAAAGATCGGGCACTTCAGCTCTATCACTAGGTCAACCCCCTGAGGGCATTCAATCACATCTCACATCCGATCCGAGATCCTCTCATCCCTCCCATCCATTATAACCGCTCATAGACTCGCCATTGCTCAAGAGCTTTGGCCAGTTCATCAATACAAGACACCACTGAATACAGGATGTAGGGTTTGTGCCTCCCGACCGCCTGAACCTGTATAAACCTTGCGTCTCCCGTGTTATCTCGAGCTCCCTAGCCTTGCGATCACCCTTGCCAATAAATCAACCACTTGGGTACCCCCTAGTGGATTGCCGGACCCAAAGTCCGATAGTTGGCGCGCCAGGTAGGGGGGATTGCAGGGCATCTACAGCTAGCTCGATGGCAGTTCCTTCCCGCGGCGTCATATTCCCTGAAACCCTCAAGGAGGTTCCTGAGCACCTTGAGGGGATCAGCTTCTTCGCAGAAACCCACAGTTGCGATGCCGTCAGCCCCGGCTCGGTCGGCAACGCCGCATCTGATGAAGACATCACCAGTACATCTACACCAGTAGCACCTTCACCCCAAGCACCACCTTCAGGGCCAATCACTCGGGCTCGTGCAAGAGAATTGAACTACGTCATGGTGCTAAAGAATGAAGGATATGTGGCTGGATTCGGACTGCGCATGAATGTCAACTTGTGACGGCCGCCACGGCTTCATCCGGACTCCGTTTTGGGCGATCAAGTACTTGATGGAAAGCTTATCAAGTATAGTTTCAGATGGATCCGGAATCATAGTCATATCTTCACCGAGGCGGCCGCAATCATCATTTTGAGTGGGGCTGTTTTCTGTCCAAGGTGTTGCGTCACATTATTTTGGCCCAATGGGCCGTGTATCGAGTTGGGTCCATTAGGGACGCGTCCTAAGGTTGTAGCACGACCCCAACTCCCTTGTGGCCGTGCTATTAAACCCTATAGCTGTCATTAGCATCCTTGAGTTTTGTTTTACATCTAGCTTTTAGCTACATTCACGGCCGCACAAATACGTGATGTCCTCGTGATTCAGAACTCCACCTTCGAGTGATAATAAGATTGCTCACCTCTCGTTCTTGTTCGTTCTTCGATTGCACACAGGAATTGATCTTCGTGATCAGGCTGATCTTGCTTCAACAAGGTCGGTAACCACAGGGAGTTGGTTCAGCGATTGCATTGGCGCTTCGGGTTCGCTCGTCGTAGTCGGATCGTGAGGGTCTACTTCCGCCCAAGTCGAAATTATCCTCCACTCACCGAAAGATCGGGCACTTCGCCTCTATCAAGTGGTATCAGCTTTCCAGGTTGATCGGTGAGTTTTATCGAGTGTTCTTCCATTACCTATAGTCCACAAAACCGAACAAAAAATTTCACAGGTTAGATCCTTGTCCCAGAAACCTTCTTCGCCTTGCACTTTCTTTCAATATTTGCATTGTTGAATTTGCGTGCTTTCGCGTCGATTGTTGCTGGTCACTTTGTGTTTTTCCATCGCCACACCTTGCCGCTTTTTCACATCTCGCCGCCGCCGCCAACTCGCCGTCGTCTCTGTTTTTCCCCTCCCCCCCTCCCACGCCGCCGCCAACCAATTTTGGTTCTGTTTTTTTTTGGGAAGTCAAAAAAAAGGAAACAAAAAAAAGGAAAGAAACAAAAAAAAGGAAAGAAAAGAAAAGGAAAGACAAAACAAAAAGAAGAAAAAAACAGCAAGAAGTTTTCTTCATCGGATCGGTTTTCGGTTGGAAGTTGAGTCGAATTCGGACACCCTATCTTAAAACGGGCATAACTTTTCGCTCGGAACTCCGATTTCAGTGCTCTTTTTTTTCCCGGAAAGCTCTCGAAAAGTTCCCGAAAAGCTCTTGAAAAGTTCCGTAGCGCCAGGTGGCCCTCTCAGAATTGCAAAAAAATATTCGGAAAGACAGCCTACCGCGCGGCCCAAGTTTCCCATACTTTCCATCTTCGCCACCTTTGTGCACTCGGTTTCCAGCAACACTTGTTCTGTGTTTAGCACTCTTATTCAACTTTGCATTATTGTTTGATTGTGCTAATCCTTGTCCTGAGTGCAGCCTACCCAGAACTCCACATATTTCTGCAACAGGTTCACCTTGTTTCTCTAGGCAATCGTTCCTCCAATCTCTCGCCGGTACTACCTGTTTGGTTGCAGTCGCCCTTGTGTGCGTGGTAAGAACGGATAAGAATTTGATAACAGCATTGTAGTGAGCACCTTGTGAGCTATTACACCCTAGTTGTCGTAGTCTTTTGTTTGTCTTTGTTCTAACCATGTCAGGTGACGACGACAAGAAGGACATGCAAGCCATGCAGTCACGAGTGGATGACCTTACCAAGGACATCAAGACGATTTATGAGCGTTTTGATCAGAACGACCTCACTCAGACAGCCACGAGGCTCGCGCTTGACACCATCACCGCACGCCTCGATGGACTGAAGGACATCACCGCACGCCTCGATGCAATGGTTACACAAATTGCCGATCTACAGCAGGGTTATGGCGGTGACACGGAGGATGATGGCGGCCGCCGACGTCCCCGCCGCGTGGTATGTCCTCCCGCTAATGATTCATTTGCTAAGGTTAAGTTTAAAATTCCGTCTTTTAATGGCAAATATGATCCGGCTGCATATCTTGATTGGGAGTTAGAGGTAGAACAAAAATTTTCTTGGCATGATATTCCTGCAACGTCTCAAGTTAAAGCTGCTATTACTGAGTTTACTGATTTTGCTTTAATTTGGTGGCGTGAATATAAGCTCACACACCCCACTGATATTCCATCTACTTGGGCTCAATTGAAGGCTGCTATGCGACATCGATTTGTTCCTTCTTATTTTGCCCGTGATTTGCTTAATACCATGCAGCGTTTTCAGCAACGTCACCGCTCCGTTGAGGAGTATTACCAAGAGTTGCAAAAGGGTATGATTCGTTGTGGGTTGTTTGAGGAGGATAATGCGGCTATGGCACGATTTCATGGTGGGTTGAACCGCAAAATTCAGGACATACTTGATTATAAAGAGTACACTGATATGACCACATTATTTGAATATGCTTGCAAAGCTGAACGTGAAGTACAGGGACGCCGTTCGAAGACATTTTCTAACCCTTTTGCAGGTAAAGCCAGTACCAGTTACGCCAACTTCGGCCCCAGCAAAGATTCCTACACCTGCAGCAACACAACCGACAGGAGCTGCCCCTCCAACAGGACGTACACGAGATGTTCGGTGTTTTCGTTGTCAAGGCTTTGGGCACATGATTCGGGACTGCCCCAACAAGCGTGCCTTGATCATACGTGACAATGGTGAGTACTCTTCCGCTAGTGATTCTGATGAACCTCATCTTGCTATGATTGACACTAACCATGCAGATACTGAGGCGATCTATGCTAATCCCACCGACGCAGATCGGTCTGAGAGTCTTGTTGCGCAGCGTATTCTTAGTACACAGGTCGCCCCACCGGAGACAAATCAGCGACACACTCTTTTCAATACAAAGGGTGTTGTGCAGGAGCGGTCCATTCGCATCATCGTCGACAGCGGTAGCTGCAATAACTTGGCGAGTTTTGTGCTGGTTGAGAAGTTGTTGCTACCCACTCGTAAGCATCCGCACCCATATCATATTCAGTGGCTTAATGATGGTGGAAAGATTAGAGTGTCAAGGTCAGTGCGTGTTCCGTTTTCCATAGGTGCTTATTCTGATTTTGTTGATTGTGATGTTATTCCTATGGAGGCATGTTCCTTGTTACTTGGTAGACCTTGGCAATATAATACTGATAGCTTACATCAGGGTCGCTCAAATCATTATTCTCTCATGTTTAAGGGTCAGAAAATAATTATACATCCAATGACACCTGAACAGATTATTAAGGATGATCTTGCTAGGGCTGCTAAGAATGCTAAACAACTTGAACCGTCACCTTCTACTGCTGAAATCAAATTGAATGCTCCCGTTTTACTTGCCACACGTGCTGATTTGGATGATATATACACTGATCATTTGCCCTGCTATGCACTTGTATGCACTAATATGCTCGTTTCACATAATGATGCACCGTCTTTAGATATTCCTCCTGTTGTGTCTAACCTTTTGCAGGAATACACTGATGTTTTTCCCAAAGACTTGCCGCCGGGCCTTCCACCACTTCGTGGCATTGAGCACCAGATCAATCTCATCCCCGGCACCCAGCTTCCGAACCGTGCACCATATCGTACAAATCCAAAGGAGACAAAGGAGATCCAGCGCCAGGTATAGGCGTTGCTTGATAAAGGTTACATTCGTGAGTCCCTTAGCCCTTGCTCGGTTCCTGTCTTACTTGTTCCAAAGAAAGATGGTTCATGGCGTATGTGTGTCGACTGTCGTGCTATTAATAATATCACCATTCGTTATCGATATCCTATACCACGTCTTGACGATATGCTAGATGAGCTTAGTGGTGCCATTTATTTTACTAAGACTGATTTGCGTAGTGGTTACCACCAGATTCGAATGAAATTAGGTGATGAATGGAAAACGGCTTTTAAAACGAAATTTGGTTTATATGAATGGTTGGTTATGCCGTTTGGATTGACAAATGCTCCCAGTACCTTTATGCGTTTGATGAATGAAGTTCTTAGGCCCTTCATAGGATTGTTTGTTGTTGTCTATTTTGATGATATCCTTATTTACAGCAAGTCTATGGAAGAGCATTTAGAACATTTGTGTGCTGTTTTTGATGCGTTGCGTGCTGCTCATTTATTTGCTAACATGGAAAAATGCATCTTTTGCACACAACGTGTCTCGTTTCTTGGTTATGTTGTGACTCCACTGGGCATTGAGGTGGATAGCAGCAAGATTGATGCCATCTGGGAGTGGCCTACTCCAATGACGGTTACGCATATTCGGAGTTTTCTTGGGCTTGCAGGTTTCTATCGCAGATTCGTGCATGATTTTAGCTACATTGCAGCGCCTTTACACGAGCTTATAAAGAAAGGTGTTCCTTTTGATTGGGGTGATTCACAGGAGGTCGCGTTCACTACTTTGAAAGATAAGTTAACACATGCTCCCCTTTTGCAATTGCCTGACTTTAATAAAGTGTTTGAGCTTGAATGTGATGCTAGTGGTGTTGGGCTTGGTGCTGTTTTGTTGCAAGAAGAAAAACAAGTTGCTTACTTTAGTGAAAAATTAAGCGGTGCTAGTCTGCGATATTCTACTTATGATAAAGAACTTTATGCTTTAGTGCGTACTTTACAAACTTGGCAGCACTATCTGTGGCATCGTGAGTTTATAATCCATTCTGATCATGTGGCTTTAAAACATATTCGTACCCAAATTAATCTAAACCGTCGTCATGCTAATTGGGTAGAATTTATTGAGTCTTTTCCTTACATCATTAAACACAAGAATGGGAAGAAAATGTCATTGCTGATGCTTTATCTCGTCGATATACTATGCTATCCCAATTAGATTTTCAGATCTTTGGTTTGCAGGCTATGAAAGATCAATATGTCAACGATGCTGATTTTAATGATGCTATTACACATTGTATGAATGGCAAACCTTGGGGCAAATTTCATATGCAGGATGGGTTCCTGTTTCGCGCTAACAAGCTGTGTATTCCAGCAAGCTCGGTTCGTCTTTTGTTGTTACAGGAAGCGCATGGAGGTGGTCTCATGGGCCACTTTGGAGTCTACAAGACACAAGAGGTGTTGGCTGCTCACTTCTTTTGGCCCCGGATGCGTCGTGATGTTGAGCGTCTTGTTGCATGATGCACTACTTGTCACGTTTGAACAACTGATGAGGACATGACACACATGCATACGATCATGAGTGGGTCATGCATTAGTGAAGGAGGAGTCCAACAAGATTGTCCAAGTCATGAAGGAGGTCCAAGGCTAATTCAATTCGAGTCACCAAGGTGGAGGCCCAAAACAACTCAAGTTCGAGTCCATCTCGGAGTTCTGGAGCGGTCCGTGATGTTTTGGTCGCCCCGGCCACATACGGTGTCCGTTTTGGGCGTTCTACATATGGATGGAAAGCTAAGGAGACGCACTTTCCAATGGCACCGGTCTCATGCCCAAATTCCTTCTGAGTCAACGGGAATCGTCGAAACAAGTGGACATCCAGAATCTGCCAGGGCGCTGCGCCGCCGTCTTTTGGGCCGGTGGCCTGTGTATCGTGTTGGAGCCCATAGGGGCGTGACCATGGGGGTAGGTCACGACCTAGCCCCCATATTTTCAGTAGCCACCGTCACATTAGGGCTTGAGTTTTGTTTTACATCTAACTTTAGCTACACCGAACACGCACAAATACGTGCTGTCCTCGTGTGATTCAGAACTCCACCTTCGAGTGATATTAAGATTGCTCGCCTTCTTTTTCTTGTTCGTTCTTTGATTGCGTACAGGAATTGATCATCGTGATCAGGCTGATCTTGCTTCAACAAGGTCGGTAAATACAGGGAGTTGGTTCAGCGATTGCATTGGCGCTTCGGGTTCGCTCGTCGTAGTCGGATCGTGAGGGTCTACTTCCGCCCAAGTCGAAATTATCCTCCACTCACCGAAAGATCGGGCACTTCGCCTCTATCAGTATCTGACCCGACGCTTGACGCGCTCTCCGATCTGACCGGATCTTACGATGAGGTCCTGGAGACACGCCCTCGGATCGTCATCCCGCTCTTCCACCGCCAGGGTGTGCCAGCCTTGAGGGATAGGGTCCCGGACCTGCTGCCCCGGCGCGGATTTCCGTCACCCGGCGAGATCGTCGCCGGGTTAGATCGCATCTACGACACCCTCTTTGACTGCGTCGCCATGTCGGAGGAGGCCCTGCGTGGGTCGGCCGCTCGTTTTCCGTTCGGCCTGAAGAACGCTGCCGCTACATACTCGGTCAGCCTGTGCAGATCGCCGACACAGGCCCCAACTAAAATCCCAGCCCGCCCAACCCAGTCTCCAGATGGCGGCGAGTTCCAGGTCGCAGTCCGCACCCTTACAGCGGATCAGGCCACTTGTTGGCACTCCTTAGCCTAACTAAATCCGCAAGCGCACGGAGTACGATGTAGCCTTTCACCAGAGGAGTAAGAACCTGGATATCAAATCCAAGGAACGGTAGGTGCGACTAGCCTAGAACTTTTCTAACCGGACCCACCAGGGAGCACAAGGTAAGCGGGTAGAGAGCTTGACTTTGGTTAGCTACTCGTTACCCCAGGCAAACTATCTATATCTAATCTGATCTGCTTCAACGGCTAGAACGGGAAGAACTCAGAACGGGATGAGAGAGAGGTTCTTCCGGGCTCAGCACTACTGTTATGAGTACACCCGAACGTGGTGGAGTACAAAGGACGGACAGGACTGTCACCACCTACCGCCTACCACTGCAGTTCCGTGGGGTGCAACACAACCTGAGATGGCTAGCCAGCACAGGCACCACGCCTAAGCTTTCAGCCACTGACCTCCACCCAACGCGAAGGGTTATAGAGGAAACCCCAAACAAGAGTCGTTGTCACTCGCACAGACTCAGGTACCCGCAGATCAAATATAAATAAAATAGATTGCTGAAAGTAATTCGTAAACTAGCGAGGTACTAAAGGCAAGGGACCGAGGACTTACTGAAGATAACTCCTCAAGTATATTCCTCTGGGGTGGATGATGAGGACATGACACACATGCATACGACCATGATTGGGTCACGCATTAGTGAAAGAGTTGTCCAACAAGGTTTGTCCAAGTCATGAGAGAGGCCCAAGGCTAATCCAATTCGAGTCACCAAGGTGGAGGCCCAAAGGAACTCAAGTTTCGAGTCCACTTCGGAGTCCAGGAACAATGCGTACTAAAATTGACGCCCAGGCCGCATACGGAGTCCGTTTCGAACGTTCTATTATGGATGGAACAAGATTTTCATAGAGCTTCGAATGGCACCGGTTTCAGGCCCAAATTCCCTCTGAGTCGACGGCAATCGCAGAAACAAGTGGACATTCAGAATCTATCAAGTGCTGCAGGCTAAGTTGGCTCTGTATCGTGTCGGGCCTTAAGCCCAAGTTGTGGCCGACCCTATGGTCGCGCCCAACCCTAGGAGGACGTCCTCCTAGCTCATATATTCAGTAGCTGCCGCCACATTAGGACTTGAGTTTTGTTTTACATCTAGCTTTAGCTACATCGAACACGCACAAATACGTGTTGTCCTCGTGTGATTCAGAACTCCACCTTCGAGTGATATTAAGATTGCTCGCCTCTTTTTCTTGTTCGTTCTTCGATTGCTTACAGGAATTGATCATCGTGATCAGGCTGATCTTGCTTCAACAAGGTCGGTAAATACAGGGAGTTGGTTCAGCGATTGCATTGGCGCTTCGGGTTTGCTCGTCGTAGTCGGATCGTGAGGGTCTACTTCCACCAAGTCGAAATTATCTCCACTCACCGAAAGATCGGGCACTTCAGCTCTATCAAGTGATATCAAAAGTCCAGGTTGATCGGTGAGTTTATCGAGTGTTTTTCATTACCTACAGTCCACAAAACCAAAACAAAAATTTATCAGGTTAGATCCTTGTCCCAGCACCTCTTTTAGCCTTGCACTCTCTTTCAATAATTTGCTTTGTTGAATTTGTGTGCTTTACGTGTTCAACTATTGCTGGTTACTTGTGTTCTTGCCGCCGCCGCCATTTTTTTTCTTCTTTCCCCACCAGATCGCCCTCCTTCCACGCCAAGTTCCCCACCCCGACACCCCTTCCCCTGCCAATCGCCAAAAACCAGAAAACCCAGCTCTAATCACAAAAGAAAATAGTTGATCCCTCCCAACCGAACCCCCCTAATCTGTCGCACCCCCCTGGGATTCCTCCCGCCAATTGCCTGCTAGCCCACCCAACAAACTGCATCGAACTCCCTATGGTAACCGTCTCGAACTCTTCCTCCCATCCACGTTCCACGCGCTAACCCCAAAACCGTGCCCCCCCCCTCTCCGTTTTTCCACGCTCCAACGTCGCAAGGTCGGACGCTGCCTTTCTCGGTCTCGGCTTTTTCCCTACTGTCTAGTTTGGCAAGTAAAAACAAAAGAAAAAAAGAAAACAAGGAGACTGAATCTAGCAGAGCAGCATCACCTCTCCTGCCGTGATCGCCACGTCCCTCCCCGCCACGCGCATTGCCTTTCCTATCCCCACATTTTTTTTCCTTTCGCTATTTTGATTGGTTTGGTAAGTCCGAACCAAAAAACGAAATCGAGAGACACCTGTGATTTGTTGATTCGGTGGGTTTGGCAAGTTACGAAAAAAAAATCCCAAGGGACCAATTCGCTCGGGACTCCATCGTATGCGCGTTTTTTTTCCTGGCCGCGCCGCCATCACGCCACAAAAGCGCTCGCTCTGTTTTTTTTCCTCCTGCCTCGCGCCGGGAGTCCCCTCTGTTCCCTCGTGCGTGTTTGTTCAGTCAAAAAAAAGAAAGGAAAGCAATCAAAAAAAAAGGAACGCAACAAAAACACAACAAAGGAGGAAAACACACCGCAAGGTTTCAGTCCAAACTTTTCCAGCGAGGCGACTCGGCTGTGCCCCTTCCACGATCGCCCTCCCTTCCTGTTTTTCTCCTTTTCCATCTTGTTCCAATTTTGCACTTTGTTCCAGCAGCTTTGTTACATGTTTAGCACTATAATTCAGCTTTGTATTATTGTTTGATTGTGCTAATCCTTGACTTGAGTGCAGCCTACCCAGAACTACACATATTCCTACGACGAGCCGACTTTGTTTCTCTAGGCAATCGCTGCTCCAATCTTTCACAGGTGCTACTTGTTGCTTGCAGTTCGCCCCTGTTGCTTGGTAAGAACGGATAAGAATTTGATCGCAGCATCTTTGTGAGCATCTCATACACACACATACACACCTTTGTTGTCCTAGTTTTTTTTTGCGCTAATCATGTCAGGAGACGCCAACGGCATCGTGGCACGATTCGATGCGTGGTCTACATCAGTCATGGCGTTGCACAAGGACTATGACAATGACATGGAGCTAGACAATGGAGATCGCCATGGTTGTACCCGCCGTGTGGTATGTCATCCACACATTGACTCATTTGCTACGATTAAATTTAATATACCCTCTTATAATGGCAAATATGATCCTGCTGCATATCTTGATTGGGAATTAGAGGTCCAACAAAATTTTTCATGCCATGATATTCCTGCTAGTGCACAAGTTACAGCTGCTATTAGTGCATTTACTGATATTGCTTTAATTTGGTGGCATGATTATAAACAAAGACACCCCACTGCCATTCCCACCACTTGGGCTCAGTTAAAAACTGCTATGCGACATAGATTTGTTCCTTCCTATTATGCCCATGATTTTCTCAATAAACTTAAGCGTTGTCAGCAAGGTTCACAATCTGTTGAGGAATATTATCAGGAATTACAAAAGGGTATGATTCGTTGTGGTTTATGTGAGACGGACGATGCTGCTATGGCACGTTTTCGTGGTGGTTTGAACCGCGAAATTCAGGATATACTTGATTATATAAGTTATGCTGATATGACCACATTGTTTGAATATGCTTGGCGAGCTGAACGTGAAGTGCAGGGACGCCACTCGAAGACATATGCTAACTCTTTTGCAGGACGACCCCCGGCATCCATCGCAGCTCCTACTCTCCCCGCGCCATCCACGGCTAGCACTACACCGCACGAGAGGACGACCAAACCTGCAGCACCCTCGATCACAGGCAGTGCTTCTTCCATAACCTCATGTGCAAATTCAGAACCATCACTTCACAATGCACCTATATCTCTTATTGAAATTGAGAGCAAAGGTACTGCTCAAGGTGCTCCACTCACGGCTGGTGAGACTTCTTCTCATGTGCTGAATTTTTCCACAACCCATGCTATCATGGAGGAATTGTTAGTGGAACTATCTCTTGATTTATCTTTGTCGCATGGTGTGCTTGCTGTTTCTTGTGATAAAGATGAATCATTTGATTATGCAGCAGTGTTACATTTTTTGGAACCAAATATTTCTGCTGCACATAAACATGTTATGCATATTGCTAGTGCCAATGATGAG
Organism: Urochloa ruziziensis; assembly: GCA_015476505.1. Lineage (NCBI taxonomy): Eukaryota > Viridiplantae > Streptophyta > Magnoliopsida > Poales > Poaceae > Urochloa > Urochloa ruziziensis. Next base: position 37,584,329 of record CM027119.1, on the reverse strand, counting down.
CTAAAACTGTTGTCTTCTTTACATACTTTGGGTTACATTGAATTTCATGATTTGTGTAATCTAGATTGTTTAGAAGAGAGACTTTTTAAATATGCTGATTTGCCATGCTTTTCTAGACATACATATCATATTACATGCAAATATAGCAACAAGGGAGCATATATGATACATCGAGTGTACATTTGTGCAAATTTTAATTATCCTTTCGTTGTGCAAAATTTTAATCCACTAGAGGGCAGCAATACTACAAATATTCTTCCATATTCCTTTAGCTCTATTTTGGTGCACCAGTTTACTCTCAAGATGGGGAGCATTGCTGGTCACAAACTGTGCCTGCTTTGTCTTTTGTTGGTACTAATCTTGTGCAGGATCATGTTGACAAACATTGTGTGTCGTCCGATCATGAAACCTACATGCTTGCTAAAATGTCTATGCGAGATGACAATTCGCCAATCGGAAACGTGGTGATAATCCTCCTCTCAATACTTTTGGTTTCCTTTGTTTTCGCAACTCCGTTCTCATTTGTGTTGTGCAGGATCGGTTTCATGTACAATCGACGCCGAGGACGGCTTTTTGTCAAGAAGGGGAGGATGATGAGGACATGACACACATGCATACGACCATGATTGGGTCACGCATTAGTGAAAGAGGAGTCCAACAAGGTTGTCCAAGTCATGAGGGAGGCCGAAGGCTAATCCAATTCGAGTCACCAAGGTGGAGGCCCAAAGGAACTCAAGTTTCGAGTCCACTTCGGAGTCCAGGAACAATGCATACTAAAATTGACGCTCAGGCCGCATACGGAGTCCGTTTTGAACGTTCTATATATGGATGGAACGAGATTTTCATAGAACTTCCAATGGCACCGGTTTCAGGCCCAAATTCTGTCTGAGTCGACGGCAATCGCAGAAACAAGTGGAAATTCAGAATCTGTCAAAGTGCTGCAGGCTAAGTTGGCTCTGTATCATGTCGGGCCTTAAGCCCAAGTTGTGGCCGACCCTATGGTCGCCCCCAACCCTAGGAGGACGTCCTCCTAGCTCATATATTCAGTAGCCGCCACCACATTAGGACTTGAGTTTTGTTTTACATCTAGCTTTAGCTACATCAAACACGCACAAATACGTGCTGTCCTCGTGTGATTCAGAACTCCACCTTCGAGTGATATTAAGATTGCTCGCCTCTTTTTCTTGTTCGTTCTTCGATTGCGTATAGGAATTGATCTTCATGATCAGGCTGATCTTGCTTCAACAAGGTCGGTAACGACAGGGAGTTGGTTCAGCGATTGCATTGGCGATTCGGGTTTGCTCGTCGTAGTCGGATCGTGAGGGTCTACTTCCACCAAGTCGAAATTATCTCCAGTCACCGAAAGATCGGGCACTTCAGCTCTATCAGTGAAAATGTTGAGATGAGACCGAGAGGAAATCCCGGACTCTCTACAAAGCTTGGCTGTCACCCAAGCAACTCACCCACTCTCTCCCTAATCTAACTCTAAAGATGAGAACTTCTCACTAGACTACTCTTCTCTCCTTTGGATGGTCTCTTCTCAAGGTGGAGGGGTGTCCCTTTTATAGTCTTCAAAGGTGGTTGCCGGCGTCAAGCTTAAGCTAAGCTTGTGCTTAACTGTCATGCGAAGGGGGGCACGTGGCGGCCTCAAGGGTAGGCCGGCCGGCCTAGGCCAGGCCGATCGGCCTGGTCTGCTGCCCCGTGGCACCGCCTTTTCCAGGGACGCTCTGGATTGATTCCTAAGGTCGGTAACGGTTGCTTTGGATCAAAGCTGTCCGAGAATCCAAGGTTGGTGGGCCCTTCAATCCTTGCAAGTGTATCTTAGGCCTTTCGGGTCCTTGGATCAAACCGACGTTGATCGCACGTCTCAGGATCATTGGTGTTGTGTTTGTGATCTTCTGGATCAAAGACGTGGCAAGGAGCCACAGAAGGGGGCCGGTCGGCCTATGCTGGGCCGGCCGGCCTGGCCTTGTGCCCAAAGTGGTTCGTCCTTTGCTTGATTGCTCCTGCACTCACAAATTATACAAAACTTGTGGAAGTCATTAGAAATAATGAATTAAATTATCAAAGAACTTTGCTAATTTAAATTATCAGGACTTTCGCAAGATCAGGGTCATGAACTCAAGGCATACACAAGTCATATCTTCGAGTTTTCTTTCATACCTTGGATTTCGGTGGCTAACACCCTCATCTTCATCAATTGAGTCTTAGAACAACTCATTGATCGGTCGAACACTTCTTCCTCATGGTTTTGGAGTTTTTTTTTTGATAATTTTATAAAGAAAACGAGGCATACCCTTGTTATTTCTCAACATCTCTCAATCACTCATAGTGTTTAGATCCTCACTTTGGCTTAGAATCAAGCCTCTCCTATTTCTAGGTTATAAGGTGGAGCTTTTGGGATCGGTGTTGCTCACTCTTCTTTATTTATTTTGCAAGATCGAAAAGCTTGTCTTATTCATCCATACTACACATAAATCTTGGCCAAGTGCATGTGTATTTTGATGCTTGAGTCCTTATTCTAGCATCTTTCATCTTTCCCCTTCTCTTTCTCTTTTTTCTGAAGATAAGGAGTGTATCATTCCCTTCTTCATTTTCTTCTTTTTTTCAGGGGGATGAAGTGCTCTGACAACTTGGACTTTATTGATGCACGTGTACATGGATGGCCATGATGAAATGGTAGCACGAACATGAAGGCAAGTAATTCGAGCAAGCTCAAAATTTAGAAGGTGGCTTTGTGGAAACTTCAACTTGAATTTGTTATATGGCTTTGGATAGGACATTTCAAGTTGATGATAACAAGGGTAGCCTTAAGTTTTATTCTCGAAAACAATCTCCAAAACCTCGAATCGGAAGGTTCAACTCCTCAAATCATCATATCATAAGAATCAATTAACAAGAATCAGGCTTTCCTATAAAAGTTCCAAGGTAATGAAATAATTTCTCAAGAAATATCACAGGTGTATCCAAGATATCATTCAAAGGGGTTCACTTTCATGAATTTTGATCAAGTTTTAAAATTATTTAGCCAGCAATTTCACATGAATCAAATCATGCAAGGATCAAAGTTAGGGGTTGCAAACCGTGTCCTAGAGTTGGGCCGGCCGAGTTGGCCATAGAACCAGGCCGGTCGGCCCAGTATAGGCCGGCCGGCCTGGCTTTGTTGCCAGGCGCCCCGGTTCAGGTTCCTCGCGTTTGTGATTCGTGGGATTACGCAGGGGGCACGGGATCTCCTCGAGATGCAGCAGCAGGGGGCCGGCCGGCCTGGCACAGTGCCAGGTCGAGTCCCGCTTTGTCCAGTGACCAGTACACCTCCTGTGCATCTTAGTTTCTGCGTGCTTCACCAGAAATTTAGTCCGAGGGTTTGGTTGGCACACAAGTGTGCACCAACCATTTTCTTTTTTTATGAGTCACTTATTTCAAATAAATTTATTTTATTCATTGAAACAAATGTGGGGGTGCTGCATACAAGGGAAAATTTTGAAGAAACAAATCAAAGGGAAAATTAAACTAAGCACCCAAAGACTAAACTAATCTAGCCTATCTACTCCTCCTTCGGGCGATAGAGGTGCGCATTGCCGGTGGACATTGCAAGGCGCTTGACCTTAGAGGTCATTGCCTTACGGAGGACCTCGATCTTGTCATCGGCCTCCATCTGCCCAATCACCGTCTCCGCCACGCGCTCGTCCATGTTATTGACCTTGAGCTGCAGCGCGGCGAGCTTCCTCCTCAGCTCCTCCACGTCCTCCTCCTCCTCCTCATCGGACCACTCCATCTGCCCGGGAGGTCCTTGGATCGGAGGGGGCACCATGAAGCGCTTACTCCCTTCATCGGGCTTCATAGGGGCTGAGAAGAGCCCCTTCCCAATGCCCGGGCCGCTCCGGCGTGGAGGGCTAGGACTCCGCGGGGTGTACTGCAGCGAGTACCCCGGCGAGGTGGAGATGAAGAGCGGCACGATCTCCTTCTTGGACGGGGAGGCGACGAGGCGCTTCCCGATGGCCTTCTTCGGGGACAAAAGTCCCGTAGTTGGCCTTCGGGGCGTCTTCGGCTGCGAACACCCAGTGCCTTCCTCCTTGGGATTAAGGAGGGAGGCTCTGCCCGAAGGGGAGCCAAAACGGCGGCGAGGGGAGGTCGGCCGGCCTGCCATAGGCCGATCGGCCTGGGCAGGTGGTAGCCGTGCCTTCGGCTTCGCGGTCACGGCTTCGACGAACGCGGCTGAAGGACCGAAACGGCGACCAGAGAGGGGGGAGTGAATGGGAGCCGATAAAAATTCTTTCTTAACTAATCCGGCTATTCTCCCAAATCAACTCCGAAACCTCCGAGAACAATCTTGCCAAGATCACGTAGCCACTGTCAAGCTACTGACCCTAGGAACAAGAAACACACAACGGAACTCGAATCGATCCAAAGGAACACAAAACGACCCGAAACAAGACTCGATCCAAAACACCCAGGGGGGCGGTTAAACCGCCCAGACCTGGGAGGCTCGGGAAAAAGTCAAACCAGAAGTGGATCTCCCAAACCGCTTGAGCTCTTGAGGCGAGATTTTGGTCAGATGATCTAGACCTCCAGTGGAGTGTTTTCCCAAAAGATCTCGGCCTCTAACTCAGTACATCTCCCGGAATCTCAGATCTCGTGATGAACACCATGACCTCGAGTTCATCCCGAAAATCTCAAATCCAAAGCGATTCTCGGCGCTTGGGGGCAAAGGATCACCAGCAAAAGAGGCACAAGGCACTCATACGTGAATCCCCCAAAGAAATCCGAGAGAAAACGCCCTAGAAAGAGAAGAACGAAAATCCCCCAAAAATAGCTCCGAAAATACCCACGAAAATAGAAAAGGAAGAAGGAGCTCGTGAAATCAAATCATGGCACAAAGATGAGCAGCACAAACTCCATCACATAACCATGAATTCACCTATACAAAACTAAGAAAGATTCGAAATAGTTCTAGGTGGAGGGGATGAAAGGGAAAACTAGTTCAAAGAAAAAACTAAAGAGATAACTAGAAGGATAACCAAAGAGATAGCAGCCACCAGCCCTGGGAGGGGCTATTAGTAGTCCAAGTGGTGGTGCTCTAAAGACTAAACTACCCCTAAGTGATACATACCCCTCAGGGGAAAATTTGACATTTTGTTCTCAGATATTTTCCGGCTCAGGCACCTTCCACTGCAAGCTAGCTTCCCTCCGACGCAAGCCTTGCAGTCACGCCGCGTGTCCTCCGGATCGAAGCTCCTCAACGTCGGTTTTGGGCCAGCCCAGGGGGGCGGTTAAACTGGCCCTGGGGGGCGGTTAAACCGCCCCTGCCAGCCACACACGGCCCAGCAGCCCATCTCCGCCACGTCGAGTCCTCGGTCCTTGGTTTTGAGGCCCAAACCAAGGGAAACCGTCCACCGATGATTTTGTGGCCAAATCACCAAACCCCGCGCGCAAACTTCGGTTGTTAGCCGCCACCTTGCGCCGGCTTCTCGTCTGCGTACGAGCTTCGGTTGTGAGCCGCCACCTCGCACCGGAACCACGTCCCCTTGCTCGTTCTTGCCAGCATGTGAACCGCACTTGATCCACCGGCCACCGGGTCCCTCGAACCAAGCCTACTTGTCTCTCCGCTCCTCGGAGGCCGCCATGGCTAAGACCTTTCGCGCCTGTTCTTCACCTGCACCAATGCAACCAAGCCACATTCTACACCTGCAATACTTGAGCCAAGGGAAACGTCAATCCACACCACGTTGTCAATCACTCATCACACCAGAAAGCGACCATCCACCGGTCCTCGGAAACACCGGGTCCTCAGCGGCCCTCTCAATGATCCTGACGCTGCTGGCATTGGAGGAGCTCGGCATCCCTTTGGAGGATTTGGATGGGGATAGGCTACTCCGGGAAACCTAGTTTGAATCGTGGTGGCTGGATTGGAAGGCCATGGGTGGAGATCTCGAAGGTGGGATGTTTCTGGAGAAGGGGGGCTCGAGAGTTCTGAGGGAGAAGAAGAGTGGGGAGCCTTTCGTTTTAAAATGACGCTCCTCACCCAAAATCCTACTGATTCTCGGAAGGGATAACAGGGAGAGTTTTTCAAACAAGGAGCGTCCCGAGACGAGCTCGGGCTGGGTTGATCGGCCTGAGGGAGGCCGGCCGGCCTGGCCCTGTCCCGGGTGCTTCTGAAATTTTTCGTGCTAGCTCCTCTCTCTCTTCTTCCAGAAAATTCTTTGGATTTGGCAAGAAAAAGTTTAAAGAAAAGGAAAAGAAAATAGAAAAAATAAATATATCCTAGATAAGGGTAATTTTTAGGTCCCGCCTGGACCTGGACTAGGTAACTCGGTAAGCTCATAGACGTCCATCTTTTTGAGCTTCGGCATTTCGGATTCGAGAAATATTTTCAATCTTTGGCCATTGGCCTTGAAAGTATTTCTGTCACTATCCAGGAGGGTTATCGCGCCATGATCGGCGGCATCTAAGACTTTAAAAGGACCTTTCCACTTACTTCTAAGCTTACCATGACCAAACAAACGAATACGGGAGTTAAAGAGCAATACCTGATCTCCCGCTTTGAAATGCTTGATCTTGATGCGCTTGCCATGCCATCTCTTTGTTCTTTCTTTATAATGCTTGGCGTTGTGGTAGGCCTTCTCCCACTATTCATCCACTTCAGCCAATTGCATTCTTCTTTTGAGTCCGGCTGTCTAGAGATCCATATTCCACCTCTTGATTGCCCAATGGGATTTGAATTCGAGCTCAACTGGTAAGTGGCATATCTTGCCGTATACCAGTTGGTAGGGAGTCATCCCTATCGGTATCTTGAATGCTGTTCTATAGGCCCATAGTGCTTCCGGTAGCTTCTGCTTCCACCCTGTTCCCATTGCATTGACCGTCTTTTGCAGAATGTTATTAATTTGTTTGTTTGATGTTTCTGCTTGCCCGCTGGTCTGGGGGTGATAAGGTGTAGCCACTCGATGGTTTACTCCTAAGTCGCTTAGGCACTTCTGGAATGTCTTGTCAATGAAGTGTGATCCTCCATCACTAATCACGACTCGGGGTACTCCAAAATGGGGAAACATGACTTCTTCGAACATCTTTCTTGAATTCTTCGAGTCGGCTGCTGTGCAAGGAAGTGCCTCCACCCATTTGGAAACATAGTCGACTGCCACCAGGATATATTCACACTGCTCGGATGCGGGGAAGGGACCCATAAAGTATATTCCCCACACGTCAAAAATCTCCAATTGGAGGTTATTTTGCAGTGGCATAGCATCACGGGCGTTGATATTCTCGTGTTTTTGACACCTGGCACATCTCCGTACGAATTCCTTAGCGTCTCCATACATAGTCGGCCAGAAGAATCCACTTTGCTAGACCTTAGCATGGGTTCAGAAAGTTTCGTAATGCCCTCCGTACGGTGATGAGTGGCAGCGGTCAAGAACCTTATGTGTTTCCTCGTGAGGGATGCATCTTCGGAGTAATCCATCAGCACATACTTTGAATAGGTAAGGGTCATCCCATAGGTGAAATCTGCTGAGGTAGATTAACTTCTTCTTGTCTTCTCCCGGAGGCACATATCCAGTAAGCATGAAATTTACCAAATTTGCATGCCATAGACTGGATGTGGTGACCTTGAGGAGAGTATCATCTCTGAGGTAATCATTGATCGGAAGGTCCGACCCTTGAACTTGCATTCTTGAGAGATGATCTGCCACACAATTACCTGTCCCCTTCTTGTCTCGTATTTCTAAATCAAACTCTTGAAGGAGCAGAATCCAACGGATGAGTCGTGGCTTAGCGTATTTCTTGGTCAAGTGATACTTCAGTGCAGCATGGTCTGTGTATACTATCACCATAGCACCACACACGGCCCAGCAGCCCATCTCCGCCACGTCGAGTCCTCGGTCCTTGGTTTTGAGGCCCAAACCAAGGGAAACCGTCCACCGATGATTTTGTGGCCAAATCACCAAACCCCGCGAGCAAACTTCGGTTGTTAGCCGCCACCTTGCGCCGGCTTCTCGTCCGCGTACGAGCTTCGGTTGTGAGCCGCCACCTCGCACCGGAACCACGTCCCCTTGCTCGTTCTTGCCAGCATGTGAACCGCACTTGATCCACCGGCCACCGGGTCCCTCAAACCAAGCCTACTTGTCTCTCCGCTCCTCGGAGGCCGCCATGGCTAAGACCTTTCGCGCCTGTTCTTCACCTGCACCAATGCAACCAAGCCGCATTCTACACCTGCAATACTTGAGCCAAGGGAAACGTCAATCCACACCACGTTGTCAATCACTCATCACACCAAGAAGCGACCATCCATCGGTCCTCGGACACACCGGGTCCTCAATCTCCCCCTTGATGAGTGCATTGACAACACACACATAGTAACCAATGATATGAAGAAAATATAAAAGAAATCGAAAACAAGACTCAAGCAAGTGACTAAAAGCAAGAACAAGCCGAGAACAAAGTCACTCTGCAAGAGAAAGCTCCAGAAACACCGACCCTTCAAGAAGAAGCGAAAGGGCTCAACACCATCGGCAAAAGAGCAAAAGCACAAAGCACAAATCACAAACTTCAAAACCTCCAACTCACTTTTCAAGACATTCAAAGCACTCCCCCTGCAAAGATGCAACTCCCCCTGAACAAGTGAACTTGTGCGTGCGAAAAACACTCGAAAATGACTCAAACTATCACAAACCTTGTGCACTCAGCACAGGGGCGGTTAAACCGCCCCTGGCAGATGACCCAACTTGACAATGCCAAAATCGCACAAACGAACTCGCAACGATGCCGTTCCAACTTGAAAACCTTCCAAATGTGCCCAGCAAAGTTTTCCAATGCTCAAACTCTCAGAAACTTCACAAATTTTTGAAAACTCTCATTTTGGCAAAACTCTCTCTTCTCACACAAAACCGACAAATTCTAGAGCAAAAGCTTTCTCATAGATTCAGCAACATCTCCCCCTTGCAAAATGCTCCAGAAATTCTCCCCCTTGTTGACAATGCACACATCAAGGAAAAATGTACAAAATGCAACTACAAGCTTCTCAAATATACAATGAGCAATACAAAATGCTACAAGTTAGAGAAGAGGCAAACAAGATAGTTCATCATGTCACACGGGCATTGCCATCAAGAATGATAGAGCTGAAGTGCCCGATCTTTCGGTGAGTGGAGGATAATTTTGATTTGGTGGAAGTCGACCCTCACGATCCGACTACGACGAGCGAACCCGAAGCGCCAATGCAATCGCTGAACCAACTCCCTGTGGTTACCGACCCTGTTGCAATCAAGATCAGAACTTCCTGTACGCAATCAAAGAACGAACAAGAAAAAGAAGGCGAGCAATCTTAATATCACTCGAAGGTGGAGTTCTGAATCACGAGGACAGCACGTATTTGTGCGGCCGTGAATGTAGCTAAAAGCTAGATGTAAAACAAAACTCAAGTGTTCTTGGCGGCGGCTAGGGGGTATATGATAGGGGGAGGACGTCCACAGGGGTGCTGGGGTCGTGCTCCAACCCTAGGACGCGTCCCTAATGGACCCAACTTGATACACGGCCCGTGGGCCAAAATAAGGTGTCGCAGCACCTGGACAGAAAAACCTTCGGTCAATGATTTGACGATTGCGGCCGCCTCGGGACAGATATGGACATGAGTCCGGATCCATATGAAAGTAGACTTCATAAGCTTTCCATCAAGTACTTGAACGCCCCAAACGGAGTCCGGATGAAGTCGTGGCGGCCGTTGAAAGTCAGGACTTTCCTGTAGTCCGAATCCAGCGTTTCCAAAACGTGTTGGATTCAATCTCTTTATTTCCTTAGACCAAAAGTGACGTGATAGCCTGGTGTAAAACGTGGGAATACTTTGACTTGGTCCCCAATCGACCTCTTTGGTCCTCCATGCCTTCCATGTGTGTTTAACACGCTTCATGTATTTCATGTCCTCATCATCCTCCCCTTCTTGACGAAAAGCCGTCCTCGGCGTCAATTGTACTTGAAATTGATCCTGCATAACGCAAAGGAGAACGGGGTTGCGAAAACAAAAGAAACCAAATGTATTGGGAGGAGAAGGGTCACCATGCTTCGAATTGTAAAATGTGTCATCTCGCATAGACATTTCAGCAGGAATATAGACTTCTGGATCGGACGACACAATATGGTTGTCAACATGATCCTGCACAAGATTAGTACCAACAAAAGACAAAGCAGGCATAGGGAGCAACCAGCAAGGCTCCCCTTCTTTATAGTAAACTTGTTTTATGAAAATAGAACTAGAGGAATGTAAATTAGGATGTGTAGTATGGCTGTCCTCTAATTGATCATAATCTGTCACAACAAAAGGAGTACTCATATCGCAACCAATGTAGACTCTTTGTATCATATACTGTCCTTTGTTGTCATATTTGCCAATAACATGATAAGTGTGTTTAGCAAACCAAGGCAAATCAGCATTGTGAAAAAGTCTCTCTTGCAAACAATCTAGATTACACAAATCATCAAATTCAATGTAACCCAAAGTATGTAAAGAAGTCAACAATCTTAGTTCATCATTTGCGCTCGCAATATGCATAACATGTTTATTTTCAGTACAAATGGTTGGTTCCAAAACATATAGAACTGAAGCATGATCAACCAATTCATCTTTATCACAAGGAACAACAAGCTCATCATCATGTGACAAAGATTCAGTCTAGAGATGGTTCCACTAACAATTGCTCTATAATAGCATGAGGTGTGGAAAAATTCAGCACAGGAGAAGTGGTCTCACCATCCGTGAGTGGAACACCTGTGATCGTGGGCGCTGTAGGTGTGACCGTCCTCTCGCACGGTGTAGTGCTAGGCGTGGATGGCGCAGGGAGATTAAGATCTATACTGGATGCCGGGCTTCGTCCTGCAAAAGAGTTAGTATATGTCGTCGAGCGGCGTCCCTGCACTTCACGTTCAGCTTTGCAAGCATATTCAAGCAATGTGGGCATATCAACACAATCTATATAATCAAGTATGTCCTGAATTTCGCGGTTCAAACCACCCCGAAAACGTGCCATAGCAGCGTCATCCGTCTCAAACAAACCACAACGAATCATACCTTTTTGTAGCTCCTGGTAATAGTCCTCAACAGATTGTTGACCTTGCTGAAATTGCTGCATTTGTTTAAGCAAATCTCGGGCATAATATGAAGGTACAAAGCGATGTCGCATAGCAGTTTTTAATTGGGCCCAAGTGGTTGGAATAGCAGTGGGATGTCGTTGTTTATAATCACGCCACCACATTAAAGCAAAAAGAGTAAATGCACTAATAGCAGCTTTAACTTGTGCACTAGCAGGAATATCATGACATGAAAATTTTTGTTCTACCTCTAACTCCCAATCAAGATATGCAGCAGGATCATATTTGCCATTATAAGATGGAATTTGAAATTTAACCGTATCAAATGAGTCAATTTGTGGAGGACATACCACACGGCGGGCACAACCGTGGCGATCTCCATCGTCTAGCTCCATGTCACTGTCATTGTCCTTGTGCAACGCCGTGACCCGACGTGGACCACGCATCGAATCGTGCCACGATGCCGTTGACGTCTCCTGACATGATTAGCGCAAACACAAAAACAAATCCTAGGACAGCAAAGGTGTGTATGTGTGTGTATGAGATGCTCACAAAGATGCTGCGCTCAAATTCTTATCCGTTCTTACCAAGCAACAGGGGTGAACTGCAAGCAACAAGTAGCACCTGTGAAAGATTGGAGCAGCGATTGCCTGGAGAAACAAAGTCGGCTCGTCGTAGGAATATGTGTAGTTCTGGGTAGGCTGCACTCAAGTCAAGGATTAGCACAATCAAACAATAATGCAAAGCTGAATTATAGTGCTAAACACGTAACTATGCTGCTGGAAACAAGTGCCACGCGCTATGGATCGAGCAAAGGTAACAAGGAAGTGGGATGCAGAAACAGAAAATCTCCCGGGCCACGTTACACTGTGTAAACGACGTTTTTTGGCCTCAAAACCGACCGCACCTGGCACTGAAATTTCGTAAGGTTTCCAGAAAAAAAAAGAACGCTGAAATCAGAGATCCGAGCGAAAAGTTATGGCCGTTTTCGTTAAGGTGTTCGAAACTGCCAAAAAGAAACTTCCAAACGAAAACCGAACTGCTGATTCCTTTTTTTATTCTTTCCTTTTTCTTTCTTTTCAAAACTTTCCTTTTTTTCTTTTTTTCTTTCCTTTTTTTTCTTTCCTTTTCTTTTCTATCTCTTTCCAAACTGCGAACGCGCGGCGGCCGAACCGAGTAGGACTTGGATGAGCGGCGTGGGGTTGTAGTGTTTGTGGTGAAGATGTAGAGCAGCGGCGGCGACGGCGTGTGGTGGTGGCAGCAGCGGCGGGAGGTGGTGGCGGCGGCGGCGGAAGCACAAAGTAACCAGCAACAATTGAACGCGAAGCACACAAACTCAACAATGCAAATTATTGAAAGAGAGTGCAAGGCTAAAAAGGGTGCTGGGACAAGGATCTAACCTGATAATTTTTTGTTTTGGTTTTGTGGACTGTAGGTAAGGAAAACACTCGATAAACTCACCGATCAACCTGGACTTTTGATACCACTTGATAGAGCTGAAGTGCCCGATCTTTCGGTGAGTGGAGGATAATTTTGATTTGGTGGAAGTCGACCCTCACGATCCGACTACGACGAGCGAACCCGAAGCGCCAATGCAATCGCTGAACCAACTCCCTGTGGTTACCGACCCTGTTGCAATCAAGATCAGAACTTCCTGTACGCAATCAAAGAACGAACAAGAAAAAGAAGGCGAGCAATCTTAATATCACTCGAAGGTGGAGTTCTGAATCACGAGGACAGCACGTATTTGTGCGGCCGTGAATGTAGCTAAAAGCTAGATGTAAAACAAAACTCAAGTGTTCTTGGCGGCGGCTAGGGGGTATATGATAGGGGGAGGACGTCCACAGGGGTGCTGGGGTCGTGCTCCAACCCTAGGACGCGTCCCTAATGGACCCAACTTGATACACGGCCCGTGGGCCAAAATAAGGTGTCGTAGCACCTGGACAGAAAAACCTTCGGTCAATGATTCGACGATTGCGGCCGCCTCGGGACAGATATGGACTTGAGTCCGGATCCATATGAAAGTAGACTTCATAAGCTTTCCATCAAGTACTTGAACGCCCCAAACGGAGTCCGGATGAAGTCGTGGCGGCCGTTGAAAGTCAGGACTTTCCTGTAGTCCGAATCCAGCGTTTCCAAAACGTGTTGGATTCAATCTCTTTATTTCCTTAGACCAAAAGTGACGTGATAGCCTGGTGTAAAACGTGGGAATACTTTGACTTGGTCCCCAATCGACCTCTTTGGTCCTCCATGCCTTCCATGTGTGTTTAACACGCTTCATGTATTTCATGTCCTCATCAAAGAAGGTGAAGACATATATCCAATTGACAAAGCCATGAGCAAGTTGTGTAGTTTTATCAAAAATGTCACCACATGAGCAAAGTCCTAACCATGGATTGTTTAAGCAAAAATGAACTTCATCTCACCAAAAACATGGAAGGACACGCATTCTTGACAAAAGATCATCATAAACGCCCAAGTTCTACCTCATGTCATGTCAAAGCACGGAGCCATGTGTTCACTTCTCATGGGAGACTTCTCCGGCAAACAACATGCAACCGCTTGGCACCCATGTGTGCAAGTGTGTGCAATGGTGAAAGCATAGAGACATAAGCATAATTTTCTGCAAATATATCTTTTTCTCATCTTTCTTCTTTCATGCATAGACATCTCATTTTTCAAGTTTTTCAAATTAAGCATGGTACATGAAATGTCTTTGCAACAAAAAGAAGCTTATGCTCCTCCACAAGATAAAGCATGGGCTAAACATTTACAATGACAAAGGTCTTTGACCCAATTAAAAAGAATATCACACCCTAGCATGATCTTAAGCAAGATATAGCCATTTCGGCTCAAACAAGACATGCAAAGGCATTTACTCATGGGTGAAGGATTTAAGTTCAGTTTGTCATTTTAATTCAAAAAGAGACTATCTCAATAGAATATACATCAAAACCATCAAGAGCATAGCCATCCATACAATCAATCCCTAGCCAGCCTGCCTAAACTCTAAAATGTAGCAAGTTGTACCAATCACTGCATATAGGAGAAGCTCATCCTAAGATATGATACAAAAGATGAAATCAAGATACAAAAGCAAGAAAAATGTACATCAAGATACAAAGATGGTACAATAGTATACATATGCTACAAGAGAAGCCTCCAAAACTCAGCTCAGAAAACCGCACACACACCAAGTTCTCCTCGCAAGCGGGTGAAAGTAACTTGGTCAAGTGGCTTAGTGAAAATGTCTGCAAGCTGGTTTTGGGTAGAAACATGGGCAAGCTCAATATCTCCTTTCTCCACATGATCTCTCAGAAAGTGGTACCTCACTTCTATGTGTTTGGTTTTGGAATGAAGCACGGGGTTTTTGGCTACGCTTATGGCACTGGTGCTGTCACAAAGAAGTGGAATATGGGACATGTCTAAGCCAAAATCTCTCAAGGTGTAGGTGATCCAAAGCAACTGGGAACAACAGCTAGCAGCAGCAACATACTCGGCTTCAGTGGTGGATTGGGCTACACTAGACTGCTTGCGAGAAGACCAAGACACAAGAGACAAACCAAGAAACTGACACTGACCAGAAGTAGACTTGCGATAATACGACATCCAGCAAAATCCTCATCAGAAAAACCATGAAGTGCAAGAGTGGAATCGGCAGAATACCAAGGACCCAGCTCAGGAGTAAACTTGAGATACCTGAAAATCCTCTTGATGGTCTGACGATGTGAAGTCCTCGGTGAAGCCTGAAAACGAGCGCACAGACACACGCTGAACTGTATGTCCAGCCTCGTCGCCGTCAAGTAGAGGAGGGAGCCGATCATGCTCCGGTACTCCTTCTGGTCCACTGGTTCTCCGTCCTCATCCGCATCCAAAGCTGTAGTCGTACTCATCGGCGTAGTCATCGGCTTGGAGTCGCTCATGTCGAATTTCTTGAGAATGTCCTTGGTGTACTTGCTTTGGTGCACGAACGTCCCATCCTTGGCTTGCTTGATCTGCAGCCCAAGAAAGAACTGCAACTCTCCCATCATCAACATCTCAAATTCCCTGCTCATATCGTCTGCAAACTTGGCAACAAGATCATGAGAAGAACCACCAAAAATGATATCATCCACGTAAATCTGAACGATTAAGAGATCATTGCCATTTCTCAACAAGAAGAGTGTTTTATCAACCTTCCCCATCACAAACCCCTTGCTAAGCAAGAACCCTCTCAACCTGCCATACCACGCTCTGGGTGCTTGCTTTAGGCCATATAAAGCTCGGTGGAGTTTGTACACTCGGTGTGGCTATCTCTCACTCTCAAAACCCGGGGGCTGCCTCACATACACTTCTTCCTCGATCACCCCATTCAAGGAGGCACTCTTCATGTCCATTTGGTACAATTTGAACCCTTTAGCAACTGCAAATGCTAGAAGGATCCGAATTGCCTCCAAACGGGCAACAGGAGCAAATGTCTCCTCATAATCTATCCCCTCCTGTTGCGAAAACCCCTGAGCAACCAACCTCGTTTTGTTTCTCACAATCTCACCACTCTCATCCCTCTTGTTCTTGAACACCCACTTGGTTCCTATAGGATGGCAATTTGGAGGTGGTTCTACTAACTTCCACACCTGATTTCTCTCAAAGTTTTCAAGCTCTTCATGCATGGCATTGACCCAATCAGAATCAGATAAAGCGTGTCCAACATTTTTGGGCTCAAAAGGCGCGACAAAAGCAGAATGAGCATAATGAGAGATGTTCTATGACCTCGACCGTGTAGTGCGTTCATCCAAGTTCCCGATGATCTTCGAAGGTGGATGATCCCTCTGTACCAGCCGGGGAGCTTCTCGCCTCGAGATTGCCTCCCCCTCAACATCAGCTTCCACTTGAACTCGATCTGGAGCGCGACTTGACGAAGGTGTAGTAGAGGGACCGTCGTCGAACGTCGTGGTAGTAGTGGAAGTAGAAGGTACACGATCTCCACACGGTGCATGAAACTCTTCATCATCTTCATCATCAGGTTGTTCTTCCTCAAAGATGGGCTGTCCCATATCATCATCACCTGCACACTCAAAAGCAGAAGAGCTACACGGAATGGTCTCGTCGAAGGTGACTTCGCAAGTCTCCATGATTTGGTTAGTTTCAAGATTGAGCACACGATATGCTCGAGAATGATTAGCATAACCAAGAAAAATTCCATCCATCGAACGAGACTCAAACTTGTCCAAATTTCCTTTCTTCAAGATGAAACACTTGCAACCAAAGACCCGAAGGTGACTCACACAGGGGGAACCATGGAAAAGCTCATAGCAAGTTTTCTTCTTGAAAGCACGAAGGAAAATCCGATTTGAAACATAGCAAGCTGTGTTCACCGCTTCTGCCCAATACTTCCTAGGAGTCCTATGCTCATCTAGCATCGTCCTAGCCATTTCACACAGTGTTCGATTTTTCCTCTCAACAACACCATTCTGACAAGCAACATATGGCGAAGAGTATTGATGTTCGAGACCAAGATCACGACAGAAGGCATCAAAACGAGTGTTCTTAAATTCCGTACCATTGTCACTACGTATAGCACTCATGGCACCACCATTACTCTCGTTTTTCAACCTCAAAATCAGATCTCGAACAAAATCAAATGTCTCATCCTTCGACGCCAGAAAGAACACCCAAGCATACCGAGAAAAGTCATCCACAACCACAAGAACATACCACTTCCCACCAACTGAACGAACGCGAGCGGGGCCAACCAAGTCCATCTGCAAAAGCTCCCCTGGACTCTCAGTCATAACATCTGTCAAAGGTGGGTGGGAAGCAGCAACCATTTTACCATGCCTACAAGGTGCACAAACCAAATCTTTCTCGAACTTGAGCTTGGGCAATCCTCGGATAAGGTCAAGAGCACTCAAGCGTGTGAGTAAATCAAAGCTCACATGACCCAATCTCCTATGCCACTTCCAAAGCTCAGAAGAAGTACCAGCGATCAAACACCGTGAAGGACCAAAAGATCGAGAAAAATCAGCACGAAAAATCTGTCCCTCGGGAATGATCATACACACAAGGTCACCTCGAGAATCAAGAATTTTAGAATCACCACGCTTAAATCGAACCTCATAACCCTCATCAAGAAGCTGAGAAACTGAAAGCAAATTGAAACCAAGATTCTTGACAAGAGCAACCCGCCTCAGCATGAAAGTATCGCTCACCTGAATAGCACCCTCAGACAACACTCTACCTCTACCCTTATCCCCGAAAGTGATGTACTGCCTGGACACCACCGGGGTGAGACTGGAGAACCACTTCCCATTACCTGTCATGTGTCTCGAGCAGCCAGAATCCATCAACCAAAAGTTCTCCAAGCCTCCCACCTGCACAATCAGAACCGAGAATGAGAATGAGCGAATGACTCGACACTGGGGTTAGCACAAAACGAGTCAAACCAGTGTCGGGCCATCTGCTCAAAAGAGGGGTTAGCAAAATCAACTCTACCACGTGAAACCCTCTCGTCTCTCACCATCGAACCTCTAGCACCACGCGGGGGAAAACGTGGCCTAGACTCTCTCCTAGCCTCAAAGCTACGGTCGAACCTCCCTGAACCGAACTGACCACGAAACGGAGGCCGCCTAGCAAACTCACGACCAGCTGAAACACCACGACTGCCAACCACAGGAACTGTGCGCACAAAGACTTCGCCTCTCGGCCAGGGTGAACGAGACACAGGCACACTATGGGAAGAGTAGTACCTGTCCCTGTTCCCCACCTCCTTCTCTCTTCTCACCTCCCTCTTCTTCCTCCAACAGAACTCCTCAAGGTGTCCATCCCTTCCACAATGCTCACAATGGAAGCGGACTGGCTTTGGCTTTGGAGTTTCTCTCGGCTGTGTCCTCTCTCTCGGCTGGTAAACCCCACTCCTCACAAAGGTCACTCTCCTCTGAAAGTTATCTGTCTTCGGTGGAAACTTGGGAGGATCTGGAGTGGTGTCAAGCTTGTTTAGCAGGTGGTTTGGTTTGGGTGTGAAGGTGTTCTTGAGCATGGCTTTTGGTGGGTTTGTGGGAATGTTTGTGGTGGAACTCTCAGGTTCTCTCTCTCTCTCACCACTCGTCTCACCAACCTTCTCAGAACCAAGACCACGACCATCAGCTCTCTTAAAACCAGCAATCAACATCTTGAGCTGAGGCTCGCGACCCGACAACCAACCCAAACACTGTCTCAGCTCATCATTCTCATCTTGCAAGCGATTCACACACTGCTCTAACTCAACATTCTTCAATGCAACAACATCACAAGCAGAATATGAATTTGCAATGGGAGATTTCAGTTGTGCTTCAAGTGAACTAATCATGGTGCGTGATTCAAGCAACTGAGCATGCAAAGCAGGACAAGAAGTACAAGCACCTAGCAAGGATGATCTAGACTTCAACTCAGCAAGCTCAACCCTAGCACCCTCTAGTTCATCCAAGCAAGTCATGTGTTTCTCCTTAAGCACAACCAAATCAGCAATATGCACATCACAGAACGAGCATTCAACTTCATCAGACACAAGAGGAGCATCCTTTAACACAGCAATCTCAGACTCAAGCTTAGCTGCTCTCTCCCTAGACTCGCAAAGCAAAGACTCAAACTCCATAGCCTTCTTTCCAGTCTCAGAAAGCAAGGTCTCAAGCTCAGCCACTCTATCCTTGGACTCTCCTAGCAAAGACCTAAACTCCCTCTTTTCCTTATTGGTCTTTCTAAGCACATCATCGCGGTTATCGACCAACTGCTCTAATCTAGCAATCTCCTGACGCAAAGAGGTGGGATCGGTCAATACCTCATCCTCGGAGTCGGAGTCGGAGTCGTCCTTGCTCTTTACGGAGTCGTGCGCCATGGTGCAGTAGTCGACGGCGGCGAAGGAGATGCCGTTGAAGTTGCGGTTCAAGCTCTTCTTCTCCTTGCGGTGGCCGCGGTCTTCATCTTCACTGCTTGAACTTGACGACGTGTTGGTGGAGCTTGTGTCAATGTCGCTCGCATCTGCCACCATCGCTCGAGATCTGTGCTTCTTGTGTCCACCGTGCTTGTTCTTCGATCTTCTCTTGTCCTTGTTCTTGTGCTTGGAGCGGTACTCGTCCTTGGGACGGTGCTTGTGGTCGTCTCGCGGGCGGTGCTTGCGGTTGTAGTCGTTCTTGATCTCCTCGGGGCACTCGACGATGAAGTGGCCCGTCTTCCCGCATCTGTAGCACGTACTCCCGGCACGCCTCGAACCCTTCCGGTTCTGGTACATCCGCTCGAACCTCCTCGTGAGCAACGCGAGATCCTCCTCGCTCAGCACCTCATATTCTTCATCTGGAAGAGACACAAGAGAAGACAAAGCAAAGTGTCTAGGAGAGTTAGTATGTCCATATCCAGAGCCACTGACTAGAGCCAGACTATGGGGATCAGTCGGACTCTTAGCCTTGGCAAGCAGCTGTCTGTCAACTTCAGAAGACTTCAACTTCGAGAAAAGCTCATCAACAGACAAAGTTTCATAGTTTGCCGACTCCATGATCGCCTCAACCTTGGCACCCCACACGGATCTATCAAGTGCTTGCAGGAGCTTGATAGCTCGGTCATGATCCGAGTATGGGAGTACGGTAATGTTGGCTTTCATGTTGTTGACAATAGAAGTGAAACGCTAAAACAAAGCATCAACCTCCAGGCAAATGAGCGAAATTCTCATATTCTCTCCTATACATCGAGAAAAGCCTAGCCTTTACATGGCTATCACCACCGTGGGCTACCTTGAGCTTCTGCTAGATCTGGCTAGCTAGGTCCTCGCCTAAAACAAGCTCAAACTCCTCAGTAGACAAAGCATGGAACAAGTAGTCAACAGCTCTAGCATTCGCCTCAAACTTATCCTTTGCATCCTGGGCATCTAAGTTGGTGGGATTGACATAGTTTTCATCTTTCGTCACATCCCATAGCAACTTTCCTTTGCCTCGCAAGATAGCGCCCATACTCGCAACCCAGTTCAGGTAGTTCTTCCCATCGAAGTGCGGAGGCCCGGAACCCCGATCTTGGTACGCCATCTTTGGATCTTAGACTGGTTAGAGTCGCAAAGACCCGTAACCGGCTCTGATACCAATTGAAGGACCGAAACGGCGACCAAGAGGGGGGAGTGAATAGGAGCCGATAAAAATTCTTTCTTAACTATTCCGGCTATTCTCCCAAATCAACTCTGAAACCTCCGAGAACAATCTTGCCAAGATCACGTAGCCACTGTCAAGCTACTAACCCTAGGAACAAGAAACACGCAGCGGAACTCGAATCGATCGAAAGGAACACAAAACGACCCGAAACAAGACTCGATCCAACACACCCAGGTGGGTGGTTAAACCGGGTCAGGGGGGCGGTTAAACCGCCCAGACCTGGGAGGCTCGGGAAAAAGTCAAACCAGAAGTGGATCTCCCAAACCGCTTGAGCTCTTGAGGCGAGATTTTGGTCAGATGATCTAGACCTCCAGTGGAGTGTTTTCCCAAAAGATCTCGGCCTCTAACTCAGTACAACTCCCGAAATCTCAGATCTCGTGATGAACACCATGACCTCGAGTTCATCCCGAAAATCTCAAATCCAAAGCGATTCTCGGCGCTTGGGGGCAAAGGATCACCAGCAAAAGAGGCACAAGGCACTCATACGTGAATCCCCCAAAGAAATCCGAGAGAAAACGCCCTAGAAAGAGAAGAACGAAAATCCCCCAAAAATAGCTCCGAAAATACCCACGAAAATAGAAAAGGAAGAAGGAGCTCGTGAAATCAAATCATGGCACAAAGATGAGCAGCACAAACTCCATCACATAACCATGAATTCACCTATACAAAACTAAGAAAGATTCGAAATAGTTCTAGGTGGAGGGGATGAAAGGGAAAACTAGTTCAAAGAAAAAACTAAAGAGATAACTAGAAGGATAACCAAAGAGATAGCAGCCACCAGCCCTGGGAGGGGCTATTAGTAGTCCAAGTGGTGGTGCTCTAAAGACTAAACTACCCCTAAGTGATACATACCCCTCAGGGGAAAATTTGACATTTTGTTCTCAGATATTTTCCGGCTCGGGCACCTTCCACTGCAAGCTAGCTTCCCTCCGATGCAAGCCTTGCAGTCACGCCGCGTGTCCTCCGGATCGAAGCTCCTCAACGTCGGTTTTGGGCCAGCCCAGGGGGGGCGTTAAACCGGCCCTGGGGGGGCGGTTAAACCGCCCCTGCCAGCCACACACGGCCCAGCAGCCCATCTCCGCCACGTCGAGTCCTCGGTCCTTGGTTTTGAGGCCCAAACCAAGGGAAACCGTCCACCGATGATTTTGTGGCCAAATCACCAAACCCCGCGCGCAAACTTCGGTTGTTAGCCGCCACCTTGCGCCGGCTTCTCGTCCGCGTACGAGCTTCAGTTGTGAGCCGCCACCTCGCACCGGAACCACGTCCCCTTGCTCGTTCTTGCCAGCATGTGAACCGCACTTGATCCACCGGCCACCGGGTCCCTCGAACCAAGCCTACTTGTCTCTCCGCTCCTCGGAGGCCGCCATGGCTAAGACCATTCGCGCCTGTTCTTCACCTGCACCAATGCAACCAAGCCACATTCTACACCTGCAATACTTGAGCCAAGGGAAACGTTAATCCACACCACGTTGTCAATCACTCATCACACCAGAAAGCGACCATCCACCGGTCCTCGGACACACCGGGTCCTCAGCGGCCCTCTCAATGATCCTGACGCTGCTGGCATTGGAGGAGCTCGGCATCCCTTTGGAGGATTTGGATGGGGATAGGCTACTCCGGGAAACCTAGTTTGAATCGTGGTGGCTGGATTGGAAGGCCATGGGTGGAGATCTCGAAGGTGGGATGTTTCTGGAGAAGGGGGGCTCGAGAGTTCTGAGGGAGAAGAAGAGTGGGGAGCCTTTCGTTTTAAAACGACGCTCCTCACCCAAAATCCTACTGATTCTCGGAAGGGATAACAGGGAGAGTTTTTCAAACAAGGAGCGTCCCGAGACGAGCTCGGGCTGGGCCGATCGGCCTGAGGGAGGCCGGCCGGCCTGGCCCTGTCCCGGGTGCTTCTGAAATTTTTCGTGCTAGCTCCTCTCTCTCTTCTTCCAGAAAATTCTTAGGATTTGGCTAGAAAAAGTTTAAAGAAAAGGAAAAGAAAATAGAAAAAATAAATATATCCTAGATAAGGGTAATTTTTAGGTCCCGCCTGGACCTGGACTAGGTAACTCGGTAAGCTCATAGACGTCGATCTTTTTGAGCTTCGGCATTTCGGATTCGAGAAATATTTTCAATCTTTGGCCATTGGCCTTGAAAGTATTTCTGTCACTATCCTGGAGGGTTATCGCGCCATGATCGGCGGCATCTAAGACTTTAAAAGGACCTTTCCACTTACTTCTAAGCTTACCATGACCAAACAAACGAATACGGGAGTTAAAGAGCAATACCTGATCTCCCGCTTTGAAATGCTTGATCTTGATGCGCTTGCCATGCCATCTCTTTGTTCTTTCTTTATAATGCTTGGCGTTGTGGTAGGCCTTCTCCCACTATTCATCCACTTCAGCCAATTGCATTCTTTTTTTGAGTCCGGCTGTCTAGAGATCCATATTCCACCTCTTGATTGCCCAATGGGATTTGAATTCGAGCTCAACTGGTAAGTGGCATATCTTGCCGTATACCAGTTGGTAGGGAGTCATCCCTATCGGTATCTTGAATGCTGTTCTATAGGCCCATAGTGCTTCCGGTAGCTTCTGCTTCCACCCTGTTCCCATTGCATTGACCGTCTTTTGCAGAATGTTCTTAATTTGTTTGTTTGATGTTTCTGCTTGCCCGCTGGTCTGGGGGTGATAAGGTGTAGCCACTCGATGGTTTACTCCTAAGTCGCTTAGGCACTTCTGGAATGTCTTGTCGATGAAGTGTGATCCTCCATCACTGATCACGACTCGGGGTACTCCAAAACGGGGAAAGATGACTTCTTCGAACATCTTTCTTGAATTCTTCGAGTCGGCTGCTGTGCAAGGAAGTGCCTCCACCCATTTGGAAACATAGTCGACTGCCACCAGGATATATTCACACTGCTCGGATGCGGGGAAGGGACCCATAAAGTCTATTCCCCACACGTCAAAAATCTCCAATTGGAGGTTATTTTGCAGTGGCATAGCATCACGGGCGTTGATATTCTCGTGTTTCTGACACCTGGCACATCTCCGTACGAATTCCTTAGCGTCTCCATACATAGTCGGCCAGAAGAATCCACTTTGCTAGACCTTAGCATGGGTTCAGAAAGTTTCGTAATGCCCTCCGTACGGTGATGAGTGGCAGCGGTCAAGAACCTTATGTGTTTCCTCGTGAGGGATGCATCTTCGGAGTAATCCATCAGCACATACTTTGAATAGGTAAGGGTCATCCCATAGGTGAAATCTGCTGAGGTAGATTAACTTCTTCTTGTCTTCTCCCGGAGGCACATATCCAGTAAGCATGAAATTTACCAAATTTGCATGCCATAGACTGGATGTGGTGACCATGAGGAGAGTATCATCTCTGAGGTAATCATTGATCGGAAGGTCCGACCCTTGAACTTGCATTCTTGAGAGATGATCTGCCACACAATTATCTGTCCCCTTCTTGTCTCGTATTTCTAAATCAAACTCTTGAAGGAGCAGAATCCAACGGATGAGTCGTGGCTTAGCGTATTTCTTGGTCAAGTGGTACTTCAGTGCAGCATGGTCTGTGTATACTATCACCATAGCACCAACCAAGTAAGATCTGAACTTATCCATGGCAAACACCACTGCCAGGAGTTCCTTCTCCGTTGTTGCGTAGTTGAACTGAGCTCCGGTCAATGTCTTGCTTGCATAGGATATGGCGTAATGCTGTTTATCCTTGCATTGACCGAGCACTGCCCCGACTGCATAGTCGCTAGCGTCGCACATTATCTTGAATGGAAGATTCCAGTCGGGTGGTTGTATGATGGGAGCTGAGATAAGTGCCTTCTTGAGGGTGTAGAAGGCGAGAAGGCAATCATCGTCAAAGTTGAAGGGTGCTTCTTTAGCCAATAGGCTTGTAAGAGGTCTGGCTACCTGAGAGAAATCTTTGATGAATCTTCAGTAGAAGCCAGCATGGCCCAGAAAACTTCGCACACCCTTGACATTCGTCGGGGGTGGTAGTTGTTCGATAACTTCTATTTTTGCCTTGTCAACTTCTATCCCTTTTCCTAACACCTTGTGCCCCAGCACAATTCCTTCTCTGACCATG
Organism: Urochloa ruziziensis; assembly: GCA_015476505.1. Classification (NCBI taxonomy): domain Eukaryota; kingdom Viridiplantae; phylum Streptophyta; class Magnoliopsida; order Poales; family Poaceae; genus Urochloa; species Urochloa ruziziensis. The sequence goes on along the minus strand of CM027119.1, from coordinate 37,560,033 downwards.
AAGTGGCACTTCTCCCAATTTAGGATAAGGTGATGCTCTTCGCACCTCTCGAGAACCTTTTCCAGATTTCTGAGACATTGGTCGAAGGTTTTGCCATAGACGGTGAAGTCGTCCATGAATACTTCCATGATTTGCTCAATCAGGTCAAAGAATATTGCCATCATACACTGCTGGAATGAAGCAGGTGCGTTGCATAGGCCAAAAGACATCCGCCGATAGGCGAACGTTCCATATGGGCAGGTTAAGGTAGTCTTGCTCTGGTCGTCGGGATGGATAGGAATTTGGTGATAACCAGAGTATCCATCAAGGAAGCAGAAAAATGAGTGGTTTGCCAGCCGCTCAAGCATCTCGTCAATGAAGGGGAGAGGGAAGTGATCTTTACGGGTTGCTTTGTTGAGCTTCCTGTAATCGATACACATCCTCCATCCAGTAACGGTCCTCTGAGGAATAAGCTCGTTCGTTTCGTTCTGGATAACTACCATTCCACTATTCTTTGGCACAACTTGAACTGGGCTGACCCATTCACTATCTTGCACGGGATAGATTATACCCGCGTGCAGAAGCTTCAACACTTATTTCTTGACTACCTCCCTCATCGCATCATTCAGCCATCGTTGATGTTCTCTAGACTGCGTATGGTCCGGCTCCATAGGTATGCGATGGGTGCATAAACTGGGGTTGATCCCCTTCAAGTCCTGTAGAGAATACCCGAAGACCGGTGTTTCTCTAGGACTGTGATAAGCTGGCGAGTCTCATTCTCTGTCAGTTTGTCACTGATAATGACTGGCGAGCGTCAGTCGTTGTGCAGCAAAAGCGTATCTGAGTCCAGGAGGCAGCGCCTTCAACTCAGGAGGGGGGTGTTGTGGCTTTTCTTGCTCGTTGAGTTTCATAAAGCCGTCCGTTTTTGCCTCTTGGATGAAATGGTTAGCATCTTCAGCCTGTGATGACTGAGCTTGCTCTGCTTGAGCCGAGCTAACTGCTTCTTCCACTGGGTCTGTCTCAGATCGAGCCTCTCGGATCGAGCCTCTACGATGGTGTTAACCGCCCGCACAAGACTGACCGGGATGATCTCTTTACCAACTCTAAACTGTATCATTGCTCGATCGTAGTTCGGGTTGGCAAGGTGCTCTATTGTCTGTCCAATCAGGAAGAAATTGTCACCTCTAGGGACATCGAAAATGTGGAAGTCTAGGAAAATCCTGTTGCGTCCCATGTGTATGGGCACAACACGGATGATTCCTTTACATTCCATCATTTGGCCGTCGATCCACTTGAGTTACTTACGGGAGAAGGACCGGGGTTCGTCTGGTTGCACTCGTGCTGCGAATGCACTTGATATAATATTACTCCCAACCTTTGGGTCGTAGGCAACTTCCTGAGTGTCAGTTCCCTCAATAGCGCAATGGAGTACTCTGAAGTTGCGGGTGGTTCGGATGATGTCTTCACAACTTTCAATTTCCTCCATCCATTCCTTGCTCATGTTCGCAGATAAACCCTCAATCTGCGGTACGGCTTCTAGAATGAACGCCTTAGACCTTGAACTTGCGCACACTTGTTCCATAGGCATACGTGATGTATTGCCAATCTCCAAGTACTCTTCTTCTGTAAAGAGCTCGGGAATGAAGTGCGGCGGATCGTCAAGAATAGTTTCTTGGTCTGAGGACTTGTGGTGTTCGAGCACTTCCTCTATGATCGGAGGAGGTGGATAAAATGTAAGGGCAAGGATTGGCTGCTTGTCTGTGGGGGTTGTTGGTGGTGTTGGTGGGTCGTCGAAGACTCCTGTGTACTCGGTAGAGCTGAGAACCTTTTCCAAGATTTCTCGTACCTCGTCCACTGTCTTGTATAACACTGACCCTGCGGAAGTGATGTTCAAGAACTGTGCACTTTCTAGCTTCAATCCACCAACAAAATGTTGCTTAAGCACTTCCTCTGGAATGTTATGCGGTGGCCCTGAGTTGGCCAGCTGAATGAATCTGTCCCACGTGGCTCCAAGTGACTCGTCACCTTGCTGATATGTCATCAGCTCGACTCTGAGCTTTAAGATCTTGGAGACAGGGTAAAAGAACAGACAAAACTCGTCCTTCAATTTGATCCAATCTCCGCTAAATGGGAAAAAGAGCAGTACGGTCGTACCAAGATTTTGCATTTCCCATCAGAGAAAATGGGAAAAGTTTCCATCGTATGGTGTCTTGGTTGACGCCGGGTATAATAAGAAGAGACCAATTCTCTTCAAAAACCTGCAAGTGAGCATAGGTACTTTCGTCTTTCGTTCCACCGAAAGACTGTGCACGAACCATGGCAACGAGACTAGGACGGATCTTGAAGCCATGAAGTGGTATGGGGTGGCAAGATGAAGGCGATTCCAAATACTCGCTAGATGGAACCGTCGGATAACTAGGAGAAAACTCCATGTGATAGATGGTTATGGGGGTAAAGTGTACGGCTAAAAAGATCCTACACTATTGTTACTACCGTTCCCCGGCAATGGCACCAGAAAAGCTTGTTGGCACTCCTTAGCCTAACTAAATCCGCAAGCGCACGGAGTACGATGTAGCCTTTCACTAGGGGAGTAAGAACCTGGATATCAAATCCAAGGAACGGTAGGTGCGACTAGCCTAGAACTTTTCTAACCGGACCCACCAGGAGCACAAGGTAAGCGGATAGAGAGCTTGACTTTAGTTAGCTACTCGTTACCCCAGGCAAACTATCTATATCTAATCTGATCTGCTTCGACGGCTAGAATGGGAAGAACTCAGAACGGGATGAGAGAGGGGTTCTTCCGGGCTCAGCACTACTGTTATGAGTACACCTGAACGTGGTGGAGTACAAAGGATGGACAGGACTGTCACCACTTGCCGCCTACCACTGCAGTTCCGTGGGGTGCAACACAACTTGAGATGGCTAGCCAGCACAGGCACCACGCCTAAACTTTCAGCCACTGACCTCCACCCAACGCGAAGGGCTATAGAGGAAACCCCAAACAAGAGTCGCTGTCACTCGCGCAGACTCAGGTACCCGCAGATCAAATATAAATAAAATAGATTGCTGAAAGTAATTCGTAAACTAGCGAGGTACTAAAGGCAAGGGACCGAGGACTTACTGAAGATAACTCCTGAAGTATATTCCTCTGGGGTGGAAATGTTGAGATGAGACCTAGAGGAAATCCCGGACTCTCTCTACAAAGCTTGGCTGTCACCCAAGCAACTCACCCACTCTCTCCCTAATCTAACTCTAAAGATGAGAACTTCTCACTAGACTACTCTTCTCTCCTTTGGATGGTCTCTTCTCAAGGTAGAGGGGTGTCCCTTTTATAGTCTTCAAAGGTGGTTGCCGGCGTCAAGCTTAAGCTAAGCTTGTGCTTAACTGTCACGCGAAGGGGGGCACGTGGCGGCCTCAGGGGGAGTCCGGCTGGCCTAGGCCAGGCCGATCGACCTGGTTTGGCTGCCCCGTGGCACGGCCTTCTTCAGAGACGCTCTGGATTAATCCCTGAGGTCGGTAACGGTTGCTTTGGATCAAAGCTGTCCGAGAATCCAAGGTTGGTGGGCCCTTCAATCCATGTAAGTGTAGCTTAGGCCTTTCGGGTCCTTGGATCAAACCGATGTTGTTCGCACGTCTCAGGATCACTGGTGTTGTGTTTGTGATCTTCTGGATCAAAGACGTGGCAAGGAGCCACAGAAGGGGGCCGGTCGGCCTATGCTAGGCCGGCCGGCCTGGCCTTGTGCCCAAAGTGGTTCGTCCTTTGCTTGATTGCTCCTGCACTCACAAATTATACAAAACTTGTGGAACCATTAGAAATAATCAATTTTACTTTGTTGTGAGCAGGATGAGCCTGAAATATGACGGAATGTTGGTGGCAAAATCGTATCATAACGACCACCAACACCACTGTAGAAGACCACGACACTTCTCCACGACGGGAGGTGTTCATCTCTGAAGACAAGTCCACCCAAGATGGAGAGACCGACTCCATGGGGGATCGGCGGAGGCAGCGCAACCAGGAAAAGGCGCGCCAGCGCGCACGAGATGCTCAAGCAGCAGCCGCCGCCGCAGCCGCTCCTCAACGGCGACAACCCCCTGTAGGCGACGCTGTCAATGACAACGTGTGATAGAGCTAAAGTGCCCGATCTTTCGGTGAGTGGAGGATAATTTTGATTTGGTGGAAGTCGACCCTCACGATCCGACTACGACGAGCGAACCCGAAGCGCCAATGCAATCGCTGAACCAACTCTCTGTGGTTACCGACCCTGTTGCAATCAAGATCAGAACTTCCTGTACGCAATCAAAGAACGAACAAGAAAAAGAAGGCGAGCAATTTTAATATCACTCGAAGGTGGAGTTCTGAATCACACGAGGACAACACGTATTTGTGCGTGTTCGGTGTAGCTAAAGCTAGATGTAAAACAAAACTCAAGTGTTCTTGGCGGCAGCTAGGAGGTATATGATAGGGGGAGGACGTCCACAGGGGTGCTGGGGTCGTGCTCCAACCCTAGGACGCGTCCCTAATGGACCCAACTTGATACACGGCCCATGGGCCAAAATAAGGTGGCGCAGCACTAAGACAGAAAAACCTTTGGTCAATGATTTGACGATTGCGGCCGCCTCGGGAAAGATATGGACATGACTCCGGATCCATACGAAAGTAGACTTCATAAGCTTTCCATCAAGTACTTGAACGCCCCAAACGGAGTCCGGATGAGGTCGTGGTGGCCGTCGAAAGTCAGGACTTCCCTGCAGTCCGAATCCAGCGTTTCCAAAACGTGTTGGATTCAATCTCTTTATTTCCTTAGACCAAAAGTGACGTGATAGCCCGGTGTAAAACGTGGGAATACTTTGTGTTGGTCCCCAGTCAACCTCTTTGGTCCTCCATGCCTTCCATGTGTCTTTAACACTCTTCATGTAATTCATGTCCTCATCAACGTGGCCGACAATGATCAGCGTGATGACGCTGACAACGACTATGATTATCGCTACGACCACGACGTCGACGACGACGACCGACGCAACAGTGGTCGGCAGGACCCCTGTGATAGAGCTGGAGTGCCCGATCTTTCGGTGAGTGGAGATAATTTCGATTTGTGGAAGTCGACCCTCACGATCCGACTACGACGAGCGAACCCGAAGCGCCAATGCAATCACGGAACCAACTCCCTATGGTTACCGACCTTGTTGAAGCAAGATCAGCCTGATCACGAAGATCAATTCCTGTACGCAATCGAAGAACGAACAAGAAAAAGAGGCGAGCAATCTTAATATCACTCGAAGGTGGAGTTCTGAATCACACGAGGATAGCAGTATTTGTGCGTGATTGGTGTAGCTAAAGCTAGATGTAAAACAAAACTCAAGCCCTAATGTGGCAGTGGCTACTGAATATATGAGCTAGGAGGACGTCCTCCTAGGGTTGGGGGCGACCATGGGGTCGGCCACAACTTGGGCTTAAGGCCCGACACGATACAGAGCCAACTTAGCCCGCAGCACTTTGATAGATTCTGAACGTCCACTTGTTTCTGTAATTGCCGTCGACTCTGATTGAATTTGGGCCTGAAACCGGTGCCATTGGAAGCTCTATGAAAATCTCGTTCCATCCATATATAGAACGTCCAAAACGGACTCGGTATTCGTCCTGGGCATCAATTTTAGTACGTGCTGTTTCTGGACTCCGAAGTGGACTCGAAACTTGAGTTCCTTTGGGCCTCCACCTTGGTGACTCGAATTGGATTAGCCTTGGGCCTCCCTCATGACTTGGACAACCTTGTTGGACTCCTCTTTCACTAATGCGTGACCCAATCATGGTCGTATGCATGTGTGTCATGTCCTCATCATCCTCCCCTTCTTGACGAAAAGCCGTCCTCGGCGTCGATTGTACATGAAACCGATCCTGCACAACACAAAGGAGAACGGGGTTGCGAAAACAAAGGAAACCAAAAGTATTGAGAGGAGGATTCTCACCACGTTTCCGATTGGCGAATGTGTCATCTCGCATAGACATTTTAGCAAGCATGTAGGTTGCATGATCGGACGACACACAATGTTTGTCAACATGATCCTGCCCAAGATTAGTACCAACAAACGACAAAGCAGGCACAATTTGTGACCAGCAATGCTCCCCTTCTTGGAAGTAAACTTGGTGCACCAAAATAGAGCTAAAGGAATATGGAAGAATATTTGTAGTATTGCTGCCCTCTAGTGGATTAAAATTTTGCACAACGAAAGGATAATTCAGATTTGCACAAATGTACACTCGATGTATCATATATGCTCCCTTGTTGCTATATTTGCAAATAATATAATATGTATGTCTAGAAAAGCATGGCAAATCAGCATATTTAAAAAGTCTCTCTTCTAAACAATCTGGATTATACAAATCATGAAATTCAATGTAACCCAAAGTATGTAAAGAAGACAACAGTTTTAGCTCATCATTGGCACTAGCAATATGCATCACATGTTTATGTGCAGCAGAAATATTTGGTTCCAAAAAATGTAACACTGTTGCATTATCAAACGATTCATCTTTATCACAAGAAACAGGAAGCACATTAGGCGACAAAGATAAATCAGGAGATGGTTCCACTAACAACTGCTCCATAATAGCATGGGTTGTGGAAAAATTCAGCACATCAGAAGAAGTCTCACTAGCCGTGAGTGGAGCACCTTGAGCAGTACCTTTGCTCTCAATTCCAATAAGAGAAATAGGTTCATTGTGAAGTGATGGTTCTGAATTTGCACATGAGGTTATGGAAGAAGCACTGCCTGTGATCGAGAGTGCTGCAGGTTTGGTCGTCCTCTCGTGCGGTGTAGTGCTAGCCGTGGATGGCGCAGGGAGAGTAGGAGCTGCGATGGATGCGGGGGTTCGTCCTGCAAAAGAGTTAGCATATGTCTTCGAGCGGCGTCCCTGCACTTCACGTTCAGCTCGCCAAGCATATTCAAACAATGTGGTCATATCAGCATAACTTATATAATCAAGTATGTCCTTAATTTCGCGGTTCAAACCACCACGAAAACGTGCCATGGCAGCATCGTCCGTCTCACATAAACCACAACGAATCATACCCTTTTGTAATTCCTGATAATATTCCTCAACAGATTGTGAACCTTGCTGACAACGCTTAAGTTTATTGAGCAAATCATTGGCATAATAGGAAGGAACAAATCTATGTAGCAGTTTTTAATTGAGCCCAAGTGGTGGGAATGGCAGTGGGGTGTCTTTGTTTATAATCATGCCACCAAATTAAAGCAATATCAGTAAATGCACTAATAACAGCTGTAACTTGTGCACTAGCAGGAATATCATGGCATGAAAAATTCTGTTGGACCTCTAATTCCCAATCAAGATATGCAGCAAGATCATATTTGCCATTGTAAGAGGGTATATTAAATTTAATCGTAGCAAATGATTCAATGTGTGGATGACATACCACACGGCGGGTACAACCGTGGCGATCTCCGTCGTCTAGCTCCATGTCACTGTCATAGTCCTTATGCAACGCCGTGACTGACGTAGACCACGCATCGAATCGTGCCACGATGCCGTTGACGTCTCCTAACATGATTAGCGCAAACACAAAACTAAAAAAAATACTAGGACAGCAAAGGTGTGTATGTGTGTGTATGAGATGCTCACAAAGATGCTGCGATCAAATTCTTATCCGTTCTTACCAAGCAACAGGGGCGAACTGCAAGCAACAAGTAGCACCTGTGAAAGATTGGAGCAGCGATTGCCTGGAGAAACAAAGTCGGCTCGTCGTAGGAATATGTGTAGTTCTAGGTAGGCTGCACTCAAATCAAGGATTAGCACAATCAATCAATAATGCAAAGTTGAATTATAGTGCTAAACACGTAACTATGCTGCTGGAAACAAGTGCAACGCGATATGGAGCAAGCAAAGGTAACAAGGAATTGGGTACGCAGAAACGAAAAATCTCCCAGGCTTCGGTATGCTGTCTAGGCGATGTTTTTTAGCCTCGAAACCAACGTCACCAAAGGTGCACCACATAGGAAATTTTGTAAGCTTTCTAGGAAAAAAAACTGAAATTGGAGATCTGAGCGAAAAGTTATGGCCGTTTTCGTGAAGGTGTCCGAACGGCAGAAAACTTCCAAACGAAACCGAGCGAGATTAGGCAACTTTAGCTGTTTCCTTTTTTTATTCTTTCCTTTTCTTTCTTTCCTTTTTTTGCTTTCCTTTTTTTTGCTTTCCTTTTTTTTGATTGCTTCCCCTTTTTGTGTTTTGACTTGCCAAACAAAAAAAAGGAAGGGGCCTGGTTTGTGGCAGGGAAGGGGGGGGGGGGTGCGTGAGGAAGGATGGGGGAGGGTGGCGATCTGGTGGGAAAGGGTGGTTCTGGTGGAGAAAGAAAAATGGCGGCGCGGTAAGAACACAAGTAACCGGCAACATTTGGACGCGTAAAGCACACAAATTCAACAATGTAAATTATTGAAAGAAAGTGCAAGGCTAAAAAGGGTGCTGGGACAAGGATCTAACCTGATAAATCTTTTTTTTTGGTTTTGTGGACTGTAGGTAATGAAAAACACTCGATAAACTCACCGATCAACCTGGACTTTTGATACCACTTGATAGAGCTGGAGTGCCCGATCTTTCGGTGAGTGGAGATAATTTCGATTTGTGGAAGTCGACCCTCACGATCCGACTACGACGAGCGAACCCGAAGCACCAATGCAATCGCTGAACCAACTCCCTGTGGTTACCGACCTTGTTGAAGCAAGATCAGCCTGATCACGGAGATCAATTCCTGTACACAATCGAAGAACGAACAAGAAAAAGAGGCGAGCAATCTTAATATCACTCGAAGGTGGAGTTCTGAATCACACGAGGACAGCACGTATTTGTGCGTGATCGGTGTAGCTAAAGCTAGATGTAAAACAAAACTCAAGCCCTAATGTGGCGGCGGATACTACATATATGAGCTAGGATGACATCCTCCTAGGGTTGGGGGCGACCATGGGGTCGGCCACAACTTGGGCTTAAGGCCCGACACGATACAGAGCCAACTTAGCCCGCAGCACTTTGACAGATTCTGAATGTTCACTTATTTCTGCAATTATCGTCGACTCAGATGGAGTTTGGGCCTGAAACCGGTGCCATTGTAAGCTCTATGAAAATCTCGTTCCATCCATATATAGAACGTCCAAAACAGACTCCATATGCTTCCTGGGCGTCAATTTTAGTATGCGCTGTTCCTGGACTCCGAAGTGGACTCGAAACTTGAGTTCCTTTGGGCCTCCACCTTGGTGACTCGAATTGGATTAGCCTTGGGCCTCCCTCATGACTTGGACAACCTTGTTGGACTCCTCTTTCACTAATGCGTGACCCAATCATGGTCGTATGCATGTGTGTCATGTCCTCATCATCCTCCCCTTCTTGACGAAAAGCCGTCCTCGGCGTCGATTGTACATGAAACCGATCCTGCACAACACAAAGGAGAACGGGGTTGCGAAAACAAAGGAAACCAAAAGTATTGAGAGGAGGATTCTCACCACGTTTCCGATTGGCGAATGTGTCATCTCGCATAGACATTTTAGCAAGCATGTAGGTTGCATGATCGGACGACACACAATGTTTGTCAACAAGATCCTGCACAACCTTGTTGGACTCCTCTTTCACTAATGCGTGACCCAATCATGATCATATGCATGTGTGTCATGTCCTCATCACCCCACAGACGCCACGATGTCCGCATCGCGCCCAGGAACCTTGAAGCCGACTTCCGGAGGGCATACAGGACCCCCCGAAGCGAATGTTGCCGCCGCTCTAGCAGAGTTGGTGTACGTCGACGATAACCCGGCGATCCGCCGTGCGAGAGAACGACTCGAGGCTGCTCAGGAGCAAGTCGAGAGGTCGTACCAATCTGCACGCGGGCACTCTGGCAGGGCCGGTAGCAACCGCTCGGGACAAGTCGGTTGGGACAACACAAACGCCGACAGGACGAACCCCGGCTCCAGCCCATCAACGAAGAGGTTGACCAACACAACCCCGAGGTAGAAGACAACGAGCCCGGCGATGGGCGTAACCCCCGCAACAGGCGTGAACCCCAAGATCAACCCCGCCAGCCAGACGACCGGCGGGCAGACCAGAACCGGCAGGCCACAGGAGATCTTCGCGTCCGACTCGAACAGCGCGCCCGCGACCTTCGACCAGGCCTCGAAGACCGCCACGCTGCACGCGACGTGGCAGGGCTAGCACGGCGTGCTCGGTACGATGAGGACTACGGCCCCCCACACATGTGGGGGTGCGGTGCGAACGGCAATGACGCTGAAGCAGCAGAGGAGGAGCAACGCGCTTTCAACGAGCTCATGGAGCGTGATCGCTACGATCAAGAGTTCGGTGCCCTACGTGATGGCAACCGACCCAACCCAGAACCTAGGTGCGTAGAGCGCATCCGACTCAGAGTCGAAGCCGGTCGGCTCCCACGCTACGAGAGAATTTTGATGGTTTTGTCGCCTTCACGCCACTCTTACGAGCCATCATCTACCCAGACAGTTTCAAACCAACCCAAGTGGAGAAGTACAATGGGCGATCCAACCCAAAGCTGTGGCTCAAGCAGTACCACACAGCTGTCCGAGTCGCACACGGCTCCAACGACCAGGCGGCCGCCTACTTCCCAGTAATGCTCGGACTGGAAGCCTTGCTTTGGTTCGAGGGCCTACCTCGCAACTCCATCGACAGCTGGCAAGATCTTTGCGCAGTGTTCTCCAAGAACTACCAGGCCAGTTACACACCCCCTGGTTCACGTTACGACCATGACAACATCAAGCAAAAGAAGGGTGAAAGCCTCAGAGACTACGCAAACCACTTCTTCGACAGCCGTAACAAGCTTACAGACGTCACAGATCGGGAGGTCATCGACGCCTTTCGCCGTGGGCTCGCACAGCCAGGGCTCTTTCGCACCCTGTTCAAGATTGATCCCAGCGACGTAGGAGAGCTTATGGATGTCGTAAACCTTGAAGCACGCACTGACGAAGCAGAGCAGGACCAATTCAAGAACAAGGGCAAGCACATCGATGAAGATGACCGCCCCGACCATGCCAAGAAGCATGAGTCGGCCAGAGTCAGAAGACAGGGCCCTGAACCCGTGGTGGCCGTAGCTGAAGGAGAAGACAAGACGGCTTCCCGATTCCTGCCGGAGGAGTTCCACGACACCCTTAATGACTTTTGCCCCTTCCATAAAAACGCCATGCATTACCTCCACGAATGTCGCAACCTCCTACAGGAACTCGGCGTCACCCAGCCACCCAAGAAGCAGCGCATCCAAGGTGGGCAGCGCCACTACGACAACGCCCGGCCATTCAACGGCCGTTGAGACTACAACAACTGCAACAGCTACAGGCGTGACGACTACAGACGTGTCGAAGGGACCACGACGACCGTCGTCATGACGACGTGAGGCGGCGCAGCAAGACAACCCCAATGGCGAGTTCCAGCCCGCCGTCCGGGAGGTGCACGTCATCATTGGCGGCCCTAGCAAGACCAAGCGTCGCCAGAAGCTCCAAACTCGAGAAGTCAACCTCGTTTCCACTCGGCCGGTTGAGTACCTCCAGTGGTCCGAGCTACCGATCTCCTTCAACCGCGACGACCATTGGATCCACCTCCCAGAACCCGGCTCCTACCCCCTGGTGGTCGCCCCGGTGGTGGATCGAGTCCTACTCTCCAAGGCACTGGTGGACGGGGGCAGCGCCCTCAACCTCATTTTCACGGCCACGCTGAACAGCATGGGCTTTGACTACAACAGGCTTCAGGAAGCCACGGAGCCTTTCTTCGGAATAGTACCTGGCAAGGCCTCGTACCCGGTCGGCCGTGTCACCCTGCCAGTCACCTTTGGCACGGCTGACAACTACCGAAAGGAGCATATCCACTTCGAGGTGGTCGACTTCAAGAGCTCCTACCACGCCATCTTTGGCAGGCCCATGCTGACCCGTTTCATGGCAATCCCTAACCACACGTACCTCGTCATGAAGATGCCAGCCCCCAAAGGAGTCCTCACCATCCGGGGAGATGTGAAGATCTCCTTCGAGTGTGACAGCGAGGCGATCCGACTCGCCGAGTTGTCCTAGCAAGTCGGCAACAGCGAGCTCATGGTAGTCGCCACAGCCAAAGCAGCCGCCGACCCAATGGAGATTCCAGAAGCAACGCCTGCAACCACCATGCTGGAACCAGCTGATGCGCCAAAGGAATTCGGGCTCGGCCTCGACGACCCCAAGAAGACCGCCCTCATAGGGTCGAGCCTCACTCCTAAATAGGAAGACGTGCTCACCTCCTTCCTCCGGGCCAACTGGGACATCTTCGCATGGAAACCATCAGACATGCCAGGGTCCCGAGGGAGATGGCTGAGCACTCTTTGGATCTAGTTCCAGCCGCCAAACCGGTGAAGCAGAAGCTGCGTCGGTTCGCGCAAGATCGCAAGGAGGCCATTAGGGTAGAGATTAATAAACTCTTAGCTGCCGGGTTCATTAGAGAGTGTAAGCACCCAGAGTGGCTTGCAAATCCTGTACTGGTCAAAAAGAAAACCGGTGAATGGAGAATGTGCATTGATTATACTGATCTCAACCGTTACTGCCCTAAACACCCCTTCCCTCTTATGCGGATTGACCAACGACTGCACTTCCGGCTGCGTACTCCTCTACTTTCTAGATTGCTATTCCAGGTATCACCAGATCTCGATGAAAGAGTCCGTTCAGGACAAAACAGCCTTCATCACGCCCTTTGGCATATATTGCTATAAGTCAATGACTTTTGTGGCAGAACCGCTCAAATTAATCCGGCTTAAGTGCGCTAACCTTCCATTGGTCGTCACGCAATTAAATCGGAGTAATCTGACAGTCTGTCAGGTCGAGCCCGATGCAACCACGAACAGTTACCTCGATCGAAACAAGTCATACAAATACCCACTCAAAGGTGGATCCCAGAGATTACAACAATCCACAAGTATTAAATAGGTCCCACTTGAGGTAATTTATTACAAGCCAAGTTCAATGCATAGAGCAACTGTTAAATCAGAGTTTTCGAAAGCAGCGGAAATAAACTAATTATTCGAAAGCGGTAGTAACATCACGTGAAGCCGTCGTGACGTCACTCAGAAGCATCCTCGTCCCAAACAACAGTCCAACCTGGAGGAAGGGTGGTCGGCCAGGTAAGACCTGCAACCATCTCCTCGAGAGCACTACCTGAAAACAATTCAACAAGCAAGGCTGAGTATACTAATACTCAGCAAGACTTACCTGTCGGGTGAGAACTACATCACCGACTCCTAGACATACAAGGCTTTTGGCTGGTGGGTTTGTTTTGCCAAAGAGCGACTAAGAGTGGGTCCTCACTTTCAAAATTTTAGCATCAAGTTCTAGTTCGAGTTAACCATTCTAGGTGAGCCAACTTACACTAGTCAAGCAAGTTGAGCAAACGGTTAAGCAAGCATCAAGTTTATCATCGTCATGTTCCACTTTCTTACTTAGTGCGACAAGAGGTCAAGTAGTCTCATTTGCTGCGAGAAACAGACAGTTCGAACCGATTTTATAACCTTGCAAGGTGGATACTAAACACACGGAAAAGCACCAACCACAAAGGTCGACGCTAACCAGGCCGTTCCCATCGATCCGTCAGATTGTGTCCGGAGCCAAACTTCCCTTGGATACAAGGCCTATCCGGAAGTCGCGGCAGCACCGGCCAGAATCGGTCTTGCACCACATGTTGCAAGCATGGGGATAAATCCCAGAAGAAGCAGGAAAAAGTCCACGCACCGCTTCACGTAGGTACTAAACTTACCGGTCCCATGTCCCAAACAAGTGCTTAGTGCTTTCAATCACTTGACCAACATCGCCAACACATTCCGACCTTAGCCAATTCTTCATAAACAGACGGGGCATCTACATGACCAAAATCCCTGTCCGTCATCCTTATGATTCCAACATAAGTAAAGCAGGTGATTCCTATATCTCGCGAGTGACAGGAAATCACTCAACTTTTACCGGGTCCTTATAGCATGGCATCTATCGACCTATCATACTAGTATTGCAAAGCATAGGTACCTAGGATCATGCAACTAAGGTTTTCAAATCAACTCCTAAATGTAAATGCACAGGCAAACTTAACAAACATAGTTGCATGTATTCAAAACATGGGACATGCTCCGGGGCTTGCATTCAAACTCAAAGTTAGTAGGCTGATCTTCCGAAACTTGGTTCGGGCCTTGATTTGCTTCAATGGCGTTCAGTTGTCCCTCGGACGGTCCCTCTCCTTGAGTTGGCACGAGCTCGTAGTCTCCGTCTGATAGAGCTGAAGTGCCCGATCTTTCGGTGAGTGGAGGACAATTTTGATTTGGTGGAAGTCGACCCTCACGATCCGACTACGACGAGCGAACCCGAAGCGCCAATGCAATCGCTGAACCAACTCCCTGTGGTTACCGACCCAGTTGCAATCAAGATCAGAACTTCATGTACGCAATCAAAGAACGAACAAAAAAAAGAAGGCGAGCAATCTTAATATCACTCGAAGGTGGAGTTATGAACCAACTCCTCGTGTGATTCAGAACTCCACCTTCGAGTGATATTAAGATTGCTCGCCTTATTTTTCTTGTTCGTTCTTTGATTGCATACAGGAAGTTCTGATCTTGATTGCAACAGGGTCGGTAACCATAGGGAGTTGGTTCAGCGATTGCATTGGTGCTTCGGGTTCGCTCGTCGTAGTCGGATCGTGAGGGTCGACTTCCACCAAATCAAATTTATCCTCCACTCACCGAAAGATCGGGCACTCCAGCTCTATCACTTGGGGTGAAGGTGCTGCTGGTGTAGATGTACCGGTGATGTCCTCATCACCGTCGGCGAGAACTTGTTCTACACGAATGCACATGCATAAGAGATGATATTGTATCGAGCATTGCATTAAACACAACAAGCCCGGAATGTATTAGTGATCACATTCACCTAGACATGTTTTGTCTAACCTTCCCTTTCTTTAATTAAACTTGTAGTTATTCATTAAAGTATTTGAGTTAGTCGATGGTGATTGTGTACACATATATTATTTATCTTTGATTTCATCACAAAACAGCAAGGGTGTGTGTGATGTTTTTAGTTTATTTAACCATTTATTGTAAACAACTTATTCTGATTTAACTCCTTTTTAGCAATGAAACTTTCATAAATTATTCTGGCAGTTTGGTTCACTATTATAATGTGAAAAATTTACTGTGTGCTCTTTGTGGTTTACTTGATTTGCTGACCAAAATTTAAGCCAAGATCATGCATACATTTACCACAACAAAATGAACAAGAACAGCACACTATCATCAAGAATAAATCCTAAGAAATCACACTATCATCCAAAGGTCCTTAGAATTTTACTAGAGCCTATTCTAACCTAAACAAACTCACATGCAAAGGATAGCTCCAAAAGATCTAAACATCCTGCTGTTTGAATTAATCAAGCTTAAACTGGTATGAATTAAAAGTGCGAGTTAGCCAGCTCAAACTAAGCTCTACTATTTACCAGACATGCATCAAGCTACCACAAGACTCCTGCGAAAAGATTGAACTCAGAAGCTTCACAGACTAGTTATTAAAAATGTTAAACCAAACGTGCATTGCAGGCCTAAACAATTAATAACTCAAGATCTATTGTGTAACTTTGTGCCAACTTTCTACAGAAGCCTAAATACTTCACCAGCTACAACATACTCAAAAACTAGCACAAACAAGCCAATGGATTTCAAACTGTGCACAAATTAGAGTTTGAACAGATTTGAATCTAATTCGAAAACGAAGCAGAAAACACCTATACATGCTTTCTAGGAAAGGTAGAACACAGCACCTGCAGTACAACAAAATTGGGTTTCTATTTTTCTGATTTTTCTACGATTTTTAATCGATTTTCAAAGTTTCAGGATTTGGATCCTAGATCTGAACAATCTATTACAGATTAGCCCCTGGAAACTTGCGCTAAGGCCCCTGGAAAGATTTGTGGCTTGCTATGTGGTCCCTGGGCCATGGCCGGCGGCGGGTCGGCCGGATTCCGGCGAAGTTGGGCCACGGGGCTCAACAATAACCAGTCGTGGGTGCTCAGGGATGCTCACCGCCTCACCTCGAGTGGATTCCAAGTAGTTTGGGTGGCCGGAGGTGGCGCGACGGCGGCGGACGGCGGAGCTGGGCGGCGGCGGCTCTGTTTGAGCTTGCTCCGGTGGCTAGAGTGGAAATTGGCGCTCGACTGAGGGCTGGGGGAGCTCGAGGGGTGTGCTGCAGGTGCGCTCGAGTGGTTTGCTGCAGGGATCGAGTGGTTTGCTGCAGGGCTCGAGTGGTTTGCTGCAGGGCTCGAGTGGTTGCTGCAGGGCTCGAGTGGTTTGCTGCACGCTCGAGTGGTTTGCTGTGCGCTCGAGTGGTTTGCTACGCTCGAGTGGTTTGCTGCACTCGAGTGGTTTGCTGGATGGCGGCGGAGCGGATCTGAGGAGGGGAATCGACGGCGGGGCAGAGGGTGGCAGCTGGGGCTCTGGGAAGCTGGAGCAAGGGCGTGGCGAGTGCTGATGGTGAAGAACAGCGGCGGAGCAGCGCGCACGGCGAAGAGCGGCGGAGGGGCAGCCTGGCGGCGGCAACGGCGAGCGGCGGAGGGGTCTCGCGTGCAGGGGGTGCGGGGCCTTTTATAGGCGGGGTTCGCCGGGAGCTTCCAGGCCAAGCCTCAATGGGCAGCGCGGGCAGCGGTCCGGGCAGCGCGCGGCAATGGCCGGCGAGCCGTGTCGTGCGGCGGCCGGTCGGGGCGTTGCCGTGAATGTCACGGCGGTCGCGCGGCAAGGGAGCACGGCGCGCTCGTGTGGTCACATCCGCGCGAGGCGCTGGCGTGGCTCGGTGCGCGCGGCAGAGCCCGGCGGCCACGTGGCGTGCGGAGCTTGGCGCGGCCGGATTTGGTCAGGAGACCGGCGGGGACAGGAGGGGTGCAATACGCGGGGCGGCGGCGCTTCACATCACGGTCGCGGCGAGCGCGCAGATCGGCGGATCCGCGGCAGCAGCGGCACATCGTGTGGCGAACGGGGCGGCGGCGTCGTGCGCGGTCGGGGGGAACAGGGCGAGGACAGGCGCGGCCTGTCGGAACGACTCCCCCGCGTGGCATTGATGACCGGCGGCCTCGGCGTCCGCGTCAGAACTCGGCCGACGCATGGCGGCGCTGTCGGGCGCGTGGACGCGCGGCGCCGGAGAGCGCCGGCAATCTGTCGAACACATGCCGGGCGTCCATTCAAACCAAATTTTCTTAGAAATTTTGAACTGAAGTTCAAAATCTCCAAAAAGCAAAGTTGTGTTCCAGGTTACCAGCTACAACTTTTGTAAAGGTTAACCTATGAAAAAATGTATAGATCAACGGGAAAAATTGCAGAGAAAACAGCATGAACTCGGGTGCCAGCCTGCGGTGAACTTCTGTGTTTGACTGACTTTGACTGAGATTTAAGGTGCCTTCCACTCAAAATCTCGGAACAAGCCAATTGACAAAAATGTGTCCCGTTAAAAACTGAACAACTTTTGTATTGGTCGATTTTGAAGTTCTTAAGTGAAATTTCGAATTTGAACCATGCCAACCGTGAAAGGTCAAAAGTTCACCGAGGTGCAAGGGAATTTTTGGTAGGATCCCTTAGTGAAAATCTAGGTGGGGCTTAATTACACCTATTTAGGCTAAGACACAAGGTTTAGCAGGTGATTAAGTTAATTAAACACCTAGATTGTCACACCTACCAGCTAGGGCTACCCGAGAAACTGGCAGGCGTACACGGTGTCTACCATGTATCCCAACTGAAGAAGTGTTTGCGAGTACCTGAGGAACATATCCCTCTAGAGGAGCTGAATGTTCAGGAGGACCTCACCTATGAGGAGCACCCAGTTAAAATCTTGGATGAGTCCGAGAGGGTCACCAGGATTAAGGTGATACGCATGTGCAAGGTTCAGTGGAGCCGTCACACGGAGGATGAGGCAACTTGGGAAAGAGAGGAGGATCTGAGGCAGAATATCCGCAGCTATTCGAGTCCACATTCAAATCTCGAGGACGAGATTCATCTTAAGGGGGTAGGTTTGTAACACCCTAAAAATAGTCTTTCTGGAATTAGTAATTAAATTGCCCTTTTTATTAAAGTGCCATAATTAATATAGGGGAAATAAAACTTTTTGAGAAATTAAAAGCAAATATAAGGCTTAGGAACATCTCTGTTGCATTCATGCTGGTGCATATATTTTTGATTGAATGATTTGGTCGCTCTCTTTTCTTTCCTTTTCTCTTTTCCCTGAAGTCTAGAAACTCCCCTTCATCTCTCTCTATTTTCCCCTTTCCCACCTCTCCCTCCTTTCCCTGGCCAGCCCAGCCCGCCAGCGCGCTCGGCCCAGCTCGCCGCTCCCCAGCCCGCTCGTGCCGCGCCTTCCCCGGCCAGCTCGCTCCGCAGCCCGCCGCGCTCGCCTCGCCGTAGTGGGCCGCAGCCCACCAACCCCCGCAGGCTGCCAGCGCCGCAGCCTGTCCGCTCGCCCGCGCGTGTCGCCGCCCGCGCTCGCTGCCAGGCGGGGCCCACCCGTCAGCCGCCACCTATCGCCGCGCCGACGCGTCCGATCTGGTCTCGAGCTCGAGTCCGGAGCGCCGCCGTCCCGCGCCTGCCTAGCTTGGTGTGCACGCCTAGGCCGTCGCCTGGCCTATTTAAAGCGCGCCCCCGCAAACCCCGGATGATAGAGCTGGAGTGCCCGATCTTTCGGTGAGTGGAGATAATTTCGACTTGGGCGGAAGTAGACCCTCACGATCCGACTACGACGAGCAAAACCCGAAGCGCCAATGCAATCGCTGAACTAACTCCCTGTGGTTACCGACCTTGTTGAAGCAAGATCAGCCTGATCACGCAATCGAAGAACGAACAAGAAAAAGAGGCGAGCAATCTTAATATCACTCGAAGGTGGAGTTCTGAACCACACGAGGACAGCACATATTTGTGCGTGTTCGGTGTAGCTAAAGCTAGATGTAAAACAAAACTCAAGGACGCTAATGACGGCTATAGGGTTTAATAGCACGGCCAGAAGGGAGTTGGGGTCGTGCTACAACCCTAGGACGCGTCCCTAATGGACCCAACTCGATACACGTCCCATTGGGCCAAAATAAGGTGGCGCAGCACCTTGGACAGAAAACAGTCTGACTCAAAATGACGATTGCGGCCGCCTCGTTGAAGATATGACTGTGATTCTAGATCCATCTGAAAGTAGACTTGATAATCTTTCCATCAAGTACTTGATTGCCCAAAACGGAGTCCGGATGAAGTCGTGGCAGCCGTCACAAGTTGACATTCGTGCGCAGTCCGAATCCAGCCACATATCCTTCATTCTTTAGCACCATGACGTAGTTCAACTCTCTTGCACGAGCCCGAGTGATTGGCCCTGAAGGTGGTGCTTGGGGTGAAGGTGCTGCTGGTGTAGATGTACTGGTCATGTCCTCATCATCCTCCCCTTCTTGAACTGAAGTCGTCCTCGACGGCAACTCCTCATCCTCGCCCGCATATGGTTTCAAATCTGCAACATTAAAACTAGTGGAAACACCAACCTCCGCAGGCAGGTCAAGGACATAGGCATTATCATTAATCTTGGTTAGCACTTTAAAAGGACCAGCAGCACGAGGCATTAATTTAGAACGACGCAAAGTAGGAAAACAATCCTTCCTCAAATGCAACCAAACCATATCACCGGGTTCAAAAGTAACATGTTTTCTTCCTTTACTACCAGCAACTTGATACTTAGCATTAGTAGCAGCAATGGTTTGTTGTGTTTGTTCATGTAGGTTAATCATATGGTCAACATGTTCAACGGCATCAATATGTGGGGCGTCCACAGCATCAAGCGAAAATAAATCAATAGGCGCCCGAGGAATATAACCATAAACAATCTGAAAAGGGCACATCTTTGTAGAAGAATGTGTTGTATGATTATAAGCAAACTCAACATGAGGTAAACAATCTTCCCAATGGTTTAGATTTTTATCCAAAACAGCCCTAAGCATGGTTGACAATGTTCTATTGACCACTTCAGTTTGTCCATCAGTTTGTGGGTGACAAGTTGTGCTAAATAGCAATTTAGTGCCTAATTTGTTCCAAAGAGATCTCCAAAAGTGACTTAGAAACTTAGCATCACGATCAGACACAATTGTTTTAGGAACACCATGTAAACGAATAATCTCCCTAAAGAACAATTCAGCAACATTACTAGCATCGTCAGTTTTATGACAAGGAATGAAATGAGCCATTTTAGAGAATCTATCAACAACCACAAAAATGCTATCCCTCCCCTTCTTAGTTCTAGGCAATCCCAAAACAAAGTCCATAGAAATATCAAGCCAAGGTAAAGTAGGGACAGGCAAAGGCATATACAAACCATGGTTGTTCAAATGTGACTTAGCCTTTTGACATGTAGTGCATCGTGCAACCAAGCGCTCAATATCAGGACGCATCCGAGGCCAAAAGAAGTGGACAACCAGCACCTCAAGCGTTTTGTAAACGCCAAAATGTTCCATTAGTCCGCCTCCATGAGCTTCCTGTAACAACAAAAGACGAACCGAGCTAGCTGGAATACACAGCTTGTTAGCGCGAAACAGGAACCCATCCTGCATGTGAAATTTCCCCCATGGTTTACCAGTCATACAATGTTTATAAGCATCTTTAAAATCATTATCATAGATATATTGATTTCTCATAGTGTGTAAACCAAAAATTTTAAAATCCGATCGTGACAGCATATTATATCGGCGAGACAAAGCATCAGCAATCACATTGTCCTTCCCGTTCTTGTGTTTAATGATGTAAGGAAAAGACTCAATGAATTCTACCCAATTAGCATGACGACGGTTCAGATTAGTTTGGGTACGAATATGTTTTAATGCCTCATGATCATAATGGATTATAAACTCACGATGCCAGAGATAGTGCTGCCACGTTTGCAAAGTACGCACTAAAGCATAAAGTTCTTTACCATAAGTAGAATATTTCAAACTAGCACCGCTTAATTTTTCACTGAAATAAGCAACCGGTTTTCCTTCTTGTAACAGAACAGCACCTAACCCAATACCACTGGCATCACATTCGAGCTCAAATATTTTACCAAAATCAGGCAATTGCAAAAGAGGAGCATGTGTTAACTTATCTTTCAAAGTAGTGAAGGCGAGCTCCTGGGAATCAGTCCAAGTAAAAGGCACACCTTTCTTTGTAAGATCATGTAGAGGTGCTGCAATAGAGCTAAAATCTCGTACGAATCGACGGTAGAAACTTGCAAGCCCAAGAAAACTCTGAATCTGCGTGACCGTCGTCGGTGTAGGCCATTCCCGAATTGCATCAATCTTGCTACTATCCACCTCAATACCCTGTGGAGTAACAACATAACCAAGAAACGAAACACGTTGTGTGCAGAAGATGCATTTTTCCATGTTAGCAAACAAGTGAGCAGCACGCAACGCATTAAAAACAGCACGCAAATGTTCTAAATGCTCTTCCATAGACTTGCTGTAAATCAAGATATCATCAAAATATACAACAACAAACAAACCTATGAAAGGCCTGAGAACTTCAGTCATCAAACGCATAAAAGTGCTGGGAGCATTAGTCAAACCAAACGGCATAACCAACCATTCATATAAGCCAAATTTAGTTTTAAAAGCCGTTTTCCATTCATCTCCCAATTTCATTCGAATCTGATGGTAACCACTACGCAAATCATTCTTAGTAAAAATAATGGCACCACTAAGCTCATCTAGCATATCATTAAGGTGTGGTATAGGATATCGATAACGAATGGTGATGTTATTAATAGAACGACAATCTACACACATACGCCACGATCCATCCTTCTTTGGAACAAGTAACACTGGAACGGAGCAAGGACTAAGAGACTCACGAATGTACCCTTTGTCAAGCAACGCCTGGACCTGGCGCTGAATCTCTTTCGTCTCGTCAGGATTTGTGCGGTACGGGGCGCGATTCGGAAGCTATGCGCCGGGAATGAAGTCGATCTAGTGCTCAATGCCACGAAGTGGAGGTAGTCCCGATGGTAAATCTTTGGGAAAAACATCAGCGCACTCCTGCAAAAGGTTAGCAACCGCAGGGGGAATATCCAAAGATGGTACATCATCAAGTGAAACGAGCACACTAGAACATACAAGTGCATAACAAGGTAGCTCATCAACACAAAGATCAACAAAGTCAGCACGTGTAGCAAATAAAACGGGCGCATTCAACTTCATTTCAGAAGATGATGGTATAAGTTGTTTAGCATTTTTAGCGGCTCGAGCAAGGTCATCTTTAACAATTTGTTTAGGTGTCATGGGATGTATAATTATTTTCTGACCTTTAAACATGAGAGAATAATGATTCAAATGACCATGATGCAAGCTATCAGTATCATATTGCCAAGGTCTACCAAGTAACAAAGAACATGCCTCCATAGGAATAACATCATAATCAACAAAATCAGAATAGGCACCTATGGAGAACGGAACACGTACCGACTGTGTTACTTTAATCTTTCCACCATCATTAAGCCACTGAATATGATAGGGATGCGGATGCTTACGGGTGGGTAAGGACAACTTCTCTACCAGCTCTGTACTCGCCAAGTTGTTGCAGCTACCGCTGTCAATGATGATGCGAATCGACCGCTCCTGCACAACACCCTTTGTATGGAAAAGAGTGTGTCGCTGATTTTTCTCTGGCGGGGCGACCTGTGTACTAAGAACACGCTGCACAACAAGACTTTCATACCTATCTGCGTCACTAGGAGTAGCATGGACCGCCTCATTATCTGCATGGTTAGTGGCAATCATAGTATGGTGAGGTTCATCGGAATCACTAGCAGAAGAGTACTCACCATCGTCACGTATGATCAAAGCACGGGTGTTGGGGCAGTCCCGAATCATGTGCCCAAAGCCTTGGCAACGAAAACACCGAACATCTCGTGTACGTCCCGAGGAAGAAGCTGCGCCTGGTGCAGAGGGTGCTGCAGGTTTCGTCGTCTTCTCACGCGGCGTAGTGCTAGGTGTAGAAGGTGCTGGAGTGGAAGACGTAGAGCTGGACGACGGGCTTCTTCCTGCAAAAGGGTTAGTATATGTCTTCGAACGGCGTCCCTGCACTTCACGTTCAGCTTTGCAAGCATATTCAAATAACATGGTCATATCATTATACTCCTTATAATCAAGTATATCCTGAATTTCCCTGTTCAACCCACCACGAAATCGTGCCATAGCAGCATCATCCTGTTCAAATAAACCACAACGAATCATACCCTTTTTGTAACTCTTGGTAATACTCCTCAACGGATCGTTGGCCTTGCTGGAATCGCTGCATGGTGTTAAGCAAATCTCGGGCATAATAAGAAGGAACAAAACGATGTCACATAGCAGCTTTTAATTGAGCCCAAGTAGATGGAACAGCAGTGGGATGTTTGAGTTTATATTCACGCCACCAAATTAAAGCAAACTCAGTAAATTCACTAATAGCAGCCTTAACTTGAGACGTAGCAGGAATATCATGACATGAAAATTTTTGTTCTACCTCTAACTCCCAATCAAGATATGCAGTAGGATCATACTTGCCATTAAAAGTAGGAATCTTAAATTTAATCTTCACAAATGAATCATTAACCGGATTACGTACCACACGGCGGGCACGAGGGTGGCGGTCTCCATCCTCATATTCCGTGTCACCACCATAGCCCTTCTGCAATTCCGTGAGCGTCGCGTTCGTCGTCGTGAGCGTCGTGTTCATCGCGTCAAGCCGAGCCGTCAAGGTGTCTAATGTACACTTGGCGGCTGTTTGAGCAAGGTCCTGCTGGTCGAGACGCTCGTTGGATGAAGAGAGCGCGGAATCAACCTTCTCGTGCAGCGTCTTTATGTCGTCTTTAAGTCCATCAAGGTCTGCCCGCATGCCTTGCAGCTTGGAGTCCATCTTGTCGTCGTCTCCTGACATGGTTAGCGCAAACACAAGAAAAACAGATCCTACGACAACAAAGGTGTGGGTGGAAAGCTCACAAAGATGCTGCGATCAAGTTCTTATCCGTTCTTACCAAGCAACAGAGGCGATCGCAGACAACAAGTAGCACATGTGAAAGATTGGAGCAGCGATTGCCTGGAGAAACAAAAGTCTACTCGTCGTAGGAATATGTGTAGTTCTGGGTAGGCTGCACACAAGTCAAGGATTAGCACAATCAAACAATAAATGCAAAGCTGAATAATAGTGCTAAACACGTAACAAAGCTGCTGGAAACAAGTGCCACCCGCGATGGATCAAGCAAGGGCAACAAGGAAGTGGGGTGCAGAAACGGAAAATCTCCCGGGCCGCGTTACGTTGTGTAAACGGCGTTTTTTGGCCTTGAAACCGAGCTCACCTGGCGCTACAGGTGTTCGTAACGACACAAAACTGCCAAACGAAAAACCGAACTTTCCAAAAACGAACTGCTCTTTCCTTTTTTTTGTTTAATTCTTTCCTTTGTCTTTCTTCTCAGAACTTTCCTTTTTTTATATCCTTTTTTTTGTCTTTCCTTTTTTTCTTTCCTTTTTTTCTCTCTTTCCTCAAACAGAAACACGAAACCGAGTAGGGTTCGGTTGGATCGGCGGTGCGTGGAGTGCGGCTTGGGGAAGGAAAACGAAACCGAGTAGGGTTCGGTTGCAGGGGGGGTAACGGCGTGGTAACTCGGCGTGGTGGCGGCGGCGTGGTTTTGTAGGGTTTGTGGTGATGCAAACGGCGGCGACGGCGCTGGTGGTGATGATGAACGGCGGCGGCGGCGGTGGTGGAGATGGAAAGCGGTGGAAGCACAAAGTGACCAGCAACAAATTAACACGAAGCACACAAATTCAACAACGCAAATTATTGAAAGAAAGTGCAAGGCGAAGAAAGGTTTTGGGACAATGGTCTAACCTGAATTTTTTTTGGTTTTGTGGACTGTAGGTAATGGAACAACACTCGATAAAAACTCACCGATCAACCTGGAAAGCTGATACCACTTGATAGAGCTGGAGTGCCCGATCTTTCGGTGAGTAGAGATAATTTTGACTTGGGCGGAAGTAGACCCTCACGATCCGACTACGACGAGCAAAACCCGAAGCGCCAATGCAATCGCTGAACCAACTCCCTGTGGTTACCGATCTTCTTGAAGCAAGATCAGCCTGATCACGAAGATCAATTCCTGTACGCAATCGAAGAACGAACAAGAAAAAGAGGCGAGCAATCTTAATATCACTCGAAGGTGGAGTTCTGAATCACACGAGGACAGCATGTATTTGTGCGTGTTCGGTGTAGCTAAAGCTAGATGTAAAACAAAACTCAAAGACGCTAATGACGGCTATAGGGTTTAATAGCACGGCCACAAGGGAGTTGGGGTCGTGCTACAACCCTAGGACGCGTCCCTAATGGACTCAACTCAACCCTAGGGCGCAGCACCTTGGACAGAAAACAGTCCAACTCAAAATGACGATTGCGGCCGCCTCGTTGAAGATATGACGGTGATTCCGGATCCATCTGAAAGTAGACTTGATAAGCTTTCCATCAAGTACTTGATGGCCCAAAACGGAGTCCGGATGAAGTCGTGGCAGCCGTCACAAGTTGACGTTCGTGCGCAGTCTGAATCCAGCCACATATCCTTCATTCTTTAGCACCATGACGTAGTTCAACTCTCTTGCACGAGCCTGAGTGATTGGCCCTGAAGGTGGTGCTTGGGGTGAAGGTGCTGCTGGTGTAGATGTACTGGTGATGTCCTCATCACCGGAACCCAAGGAGCCAACCCAAGCTCGCCGCCGCACCCGAAACCAAAGCCGCGCCGTCCGTCGCCGCCGCCTCGACCCACCGGAGCTCGCGCCGCCGCCTCCGTCGAGTTCCCGGTGAGCTCCGCCGCACCCCCGTGCCCTCCGCGTCGTTTCTCGCGCTCCACAGCGTCCAGACGCGCGACTCCGGCCGCCCCGGCCATGGCGCCGCCGCTCGCCTCGCCCCCTGCCGTCATGCACCGTCGATCTGATATGGACGGCCCAGATCAGAGCGGGGCGTAGCCCTTCGCCCCGGCGCACCGTGGACCAGTGGACGCGCACTCTCGCGCGGTCCACGCGCCCGTCCATGGCACAGTGCCGCCCGTCGCTGTGCGTCAGCGTGACGCCAGCAGACGGCGTCTGCTGACGTCATGGCCGTCTGCCGCCGTCCGCCGCTGTCTGCCGTTTTGCACTGAAGCCCCTGGGTTTCTTTGTTTTTACGTTTCAGTCCAGCACAGTTTTAGTTTTCTCGTAGTTTAGTCCTTTCTCTTTTGTTTAGGCCCCTCGTAGTTTCAGTTCTTTGCCAGCAAGTCCCTCTAGCTTGTTTTAAGCGTAGTTTTCACGTTTTAGCTCCGTTTTGGCTGATTCTCGCGCTCATGTGTTCGTAGCAAAGTGTAGAATAGTTTTATAGTCTTTTCTTGCTCTGTTGTTATTGTTTGGTATACTGTTCTAATAGAGAAACTTTGCTTGCATGTATTGGCCTGTGTGGTGATTGTGTGGTGATTGCGTGACCAGCCGGTGAGCCGTTCGAGTTCGTGGGTGACCAGGAGTTGGAGGAGCAGGACTTGCAGCTGCAGCCGGGTTTTGAGGAAGGCAAGTATAGCATGGAACATCCTTGATACCTATACACTATCGCAATCATTTATACATATGCATGTGTCTTAAATTGTTTATCTTAAGGCTATTCCTAGTACTTATATCCTGTACCTTGTTATCCTGGGTTTATGCATGTGGGTAGTCCTTTTGCTAAGCGCAGCTACATCACTTTTATTTAACTGTTAATCATGACCTAATGGTTCACTTTAACTTAATGGTAAAACCTGCTTTTTAGCAACATGGTTCAGGGAGCTAGAGCTTCGCTTCGTGTATGCTCTAGTGTCTCCCCGTAAGGTTCGGTTCTTAAAGCGGCAACCCAGGAACCTGTCGCCGCCGCCGTAACTATTATGGCTCTGGTCTTGGACAAGTAACTTGTGCGTCTCTAGCTTACCAGTGGTTACCAAAAGGCGTACGTGGGGAACATGGGTGAGAGTATGGTTTGATCATCGAGGACGGTCTCACCTGCGATCTGAGATCCATTGGCTATGTCTTGTTAGGCAATCGTCCCATGTCGGGAGCGCCTTACCTGCGCTGTGGGAACTCCGCACATTGCACATTAGGTATGTGCTCTGGACGCCATTGATCCCCCCATGGCGTGTTATGTCTGTGGGCGTACGTCAATCTCGATGCCTTGGGTCATGCTGCCTATGTTGAACCAATACGGCTACTGTGTTTGTTAGGGTGTCTAGTGAAAAGCCTTGTAGAGTCCCTATTCACTCGCACCTCGGAAGTGTGGTATGTGCGTGGTTGGGTTGAAAGCTCCTTTGAGCTTTTACGCTAACGGTTGGGTAAAGGGTGAAACCTCTGTAGAGTGCACATCTATCACGATAGCCGTGCTCACAGTCACGAGCGGCCTCTTTTTTTATTAGAAGACGTTGTTAATGAAGATGCTATATGATTCTAATGTTACTTACATCTTTAATGGGGTTATAACTGGGAGTTCTGTTACACTAGTAGTGTCGGACTTTGGGTCCAGCAATCCACTAGGGGGTACCCAAGTGGTTGATTTATTGGCAAGGGTGATCGCAAGGCTTGGGAGCTCGAGGTAACACAGGAGACGCAAGGTTTATATAGGTTTAGGCGGCTAGGAGGCACAAACCCTACGTCCTGTGTTCGGTGGTGTCTTGTATTGATGAACTGGCCAAAGCTCTTGAGCAATGACGAGTCTATGAGCGGTTACAATGGATGAGAGGGATGAGAGGATCTGGGATCGGATGCGAGATGTGATTGAATGCCCTCAGGGGGTTGACCTAGGCCACCTTATATTGGCTGACGGCCTAGGGTTACAAGTCGGTTGAGATCTAAACCTATCAGTTTATAGTTTGGAAAGCAATCCAAGTTGGCTGTGGTGTAATATCCAAGATATCCGGGCGCGATTTGTCAGCTAGGTCGCACGTATCTCGCTCGATGCAGACGTCATGCCGCACGCCTTGCGGGCTAAGTCTTCGTAGTCTTGTGCGCCAAACTTGGGTTGTCTTATAGGCCCAGCCATGGGTCAGCCCACATCGCTGTCAGACGTGGGCCCAGGCCGAGTATAATCCTGGTCGGTGAGGGGCCCCCAGGTACCAATATCCCACAAGTCCCCGAGCAACATGCAGGCGCGTGGAGAACTGTCGATGAAGAGACGAAGCCATCAGAAATAGTTGAAGCATCTTGATCACTAGGCCGACACAAGGGTGTGCAGTGCTGATTAAAATCGGGACTGATCTTGATCAGGCCCGTGTGGCTGGGTGCCAGCTGGTGGCCGAGTTGAACTCCTGATGGTGCCGAGTCACTTCAAAAAAAATGACCCGACTTGTCGGGGCATATGGAGAGCTCCTAGAGAGCGACTGAAAGGAGCTCTCCATATGGAGTAGTCCCGAGCATTGGTGGGATTAGCATAATCAGACCAATGGTCAAAGAAGAAAAAATAATCTAAGCCTAAAAAGCTGCTGGGCCGCCCAAAAGATAAGAACGCCACGACAGCCTGGTCTGGTCAAGGCACGAACAGGAATCCCGTGATCGTCGCATGCATGCATGCACGAGACAGTCAAAAGCGTTAAAGTGACATAAAGGCAGGCCAGCACAGTAACGGAAGTCACGCGCGAACAGTAACGGTGGCCTGTGCATGCACAGCCGCGGGCACTATAAAAGGAGGCCCATGGGTCTTGAGAGGTGACATCAAAGTGTGGGAGATGAAAGGTAGCCAAGTAAAAATATTCTTCGAGGGAGGGAAGGCCGCTCGTCCGCCGGAGAAGAAGTCGGGAGCTGTCGTCCATGGTGCTAGAAGAAAGCTTGCAAGCGGAGGGAGGAGAGCCTGGACAGCTGGTGGCCCTGATCCTGCTATGGGCGTAGCAGGCGGCGCAGGAGCTGTGCACATCACAGCATCGCCGGTGCCGAGGGAAACCTGAATGCTGCCAGCCTTTTACTTCCCTTCCGCAAGAACATCAGTTGTTGTCCGGATGCTACAAGGGAACTTGCGATGAGGTCATGTGGACCAAATTGCATAGGCATGTAACAGATGGCACGCTGGTGTTTATGTATATGCACCAAGTTGGTGCAAATATCTTTGCTTGTTTGTAAGCGGCGAGTGGCCGCATCACTTTATGTACATATTTCTGTCTAAGAAATGCACATTGTATTATCCTGTCGAGTGAAATAAAAATAAGACCCGGCTCCCGGGCATGTGGTTGCGCAACGAGTGCAATTGAGGTGCCCAGTCCCCGAGTATACGAGGCTGGCCTGGTCTCTTGGACACGCCGAGTAGGATTGAGGCGCCTAGTCCCCGAGTATACGAGGCTGGCTTGGTCTCTTGGACGCGCCGAATAGAATTGAGGCGCCATGTCCCCGAGTATACGAGGCTGGCTTGGTCTCTTGGACGCGCCGAGTAGAATTGAGGCGCCCAGTCCCCGAGTATACGAGGCTGGCTTGGTCTGTTGGACGCGCCGAGTAGAATCAAGGCGCCCAGTCCCCGAGTATACGAGGCTGTCTTGGTCTCTTGGACGCGCCGAGTAGAATTGAGGCGCCCAGTCCCTAAGTATACGAGGCTGGCTTGGTCTCTTGGACTCCCCGAGTAGAATCGAGGCGCCCAGTCCCCGAGTATACGTGGCTGGCTTGGTCTCTTGGACGTGCCGAGTAGAATCGAGGCGCCCAGTCTCTGAGTATACGAGGTCTTCGAGTATACTCGGCTGGCTTGGTCCCTTGGACGCGCCGAGTAGAATTGAGGCGCCCAGTCCCCGAGTATGCGAGGCTGGCTTGGTTTCTTGGACGAGCCAACCGTGGTGTGGTAACGCTAGTTCGAGCCGTTAAAGTTATCGCCATTAGATCCGCCCGTTGGACCGCTAACGGCCCCGTCGCGGATTCCGTCCGCTTCGGACGACGCGGTTAGGGTTAGGGTTATTAGTAAATAAAAGGAAAGGCGGTTTTTACCGCAGTCATCTTCTTCATTCTCTCATCAGTCGCCACTGTAGCCACAACCATTTCCGCCGCTCCAGTGCGCCGTCACGAATCGCTAGATCTTGTGAATCGCCGCCGTGGTCGGGGGTGCACGCTTCTTGAGCGAGTGGATGCGAGTGAAGAAACCAGTCAATTTCTAAGCGAAGAGGATGGCTGGAAGTCGGAGAGAGCAGGATGCGGCTGCAGATGCGGCGGATGAGGTCGTCAGTCGCATCGCGGGGGAGGAGGATTTGGTGCCGGATCAGGAGCAACATTGGTCTCCGTCGCGCGTCACGGAGGCGCAGTTGAAGGCGATGGAGGCCCGCGGTCTGATGGGCTCCAAGGAGCAGTTGCAATGGTGGGCCTCGGGGAAGGACCGCCGGCCTTGGGAGAACACCGAGGAGATTACGGTCTTCACATCGTTCTTCCAGCGCGGATTTGGAATCCCCACGGGCGACTTCTTCCGCGGCCTGCTCGAGTATTACAAGATTGAGGTGACGCATCTGAATCCAACCTCAATTTTGAGCATCGCAGTCTTCATCCATGTCTGCGAGGCATAGCTTGGAATTCCCCCGCACTTCAACTTGTGGAGGCGGTTGTACAAGTTGAAGTCGATAGGAGCTAGTCGGGGAGGCGCTGGTCCCCCAAAGGTTGTCGGCGGAGCCGGGTTTGCACCGCGGTCCGGGATGAGCAAGAGATATCTTGTTCTGGACTCCAACGATTCCAACAAGGGTTGGAACAAGGATTGGTTCTATATCGGCAACCATGAGCTGGCCGTGCCAAGTCGGACTGGATACCCCCCAGTAGTGCTGCCGTGTTTGGACGCCGTGTTGGAGAGCGGGCTAGTGGGAGAGACAGATGAACTTTTGCCGATGCTTGCAAAGCAGAAGGCGTTAGGGTTGACTACGAGCGCGGTGATGCTGTCATTCTGCCAGCGCCTGACCCAGCCAATCAAGGACCGGGTTCTTTCGGCATATGAGTACTGGGGGCCGACAGACCCGACTCGGGAGCAAGCGCGAGTGGTGTCGGGAGAGGAGGCGAAGGAAAGGATCTCCCACTTCTTGAAGGGGGCGATCAATAATCTGAAGGCGCCGAGTGCCTTTTCGCTGAAGAACCCTGCTGACCCGGTAAGTTTCTTTGGACGAGTTACATTTTTACTTGCATTATGGGAGTAAACTGATGTTTGTCATTGTGCAGGAGCTCCCCGCAAAGTACTTCTATCCTGTTCCAGTGGCCATGCCACGGGACAGGGCACAAAAGGTGATGGACGAGGGTGCCGGGTCGTCTGCGGTGGCTCAGGTGTGGCAGCCACCGACAGACATGGACTGGGAGTCGGAGGAGCGGGTCGGCGAGTCGGTAGACGAAGAAGTGGGCGACACGGAGGTTGTAGAAACTGTGGCGCTACGACGAACGAGGCAAGCCGTCCGCAAGCGCCGGGTCCAAAGGACTGCTGGCGCGTCTGCAGGCAGACCAAGCCGGCGCGGGTGGAGTCCGCCGGCTAGCAGAGAGGGGAAATCATCAGCGGCCTAGGCGGAGGACATGCCGTCTGGACAGCGCACGGCCGAGGACGCGGATGCTGCCGTAGGTAGCGTGGCGCAGCAAACGCCTCCTCCGGCGGTGCAGATGTCAGCAGCGCCGCCGCCAATGGTGAAGCCTGTAGCCCTGAGGTTTCGGACCTTTAAGAGTTCGAGGTGAGTATCCGTTCTCTTAATGCTTTGAATCTTGTCGTATGTAGTGCACGAGTAACTCTTCACTGTGTCTGTGTCAGTCCTGCCGACCAGACACTAGATGGGGCAGAGGAGCCGTGACCCGGGCCTAGGGGCCGAGGATGTCCCTGCTGGCAGCGGGCCGTTAACTGGGCGCTCCAACATTGCGCCGGAGGTACACGACCCGCTCCCGCAGGGGGTTGAAGACGAAGGTTGCGCTGACGCCGGTCTCGGCAACCCTGACCCGGACAAGCCGAGTTTGGAGGCGGTCACCAGGTTGGAAGGAGGCCAGAGGGCTATGGAGGTGATGGCGCTCACCCAGTCCCTTAGCGCCGAACTAGGGAAGTTGCAGCAGGCTGGCAACATTGTCGTCGGCGCGGTCCAGGTATGCTTTCGGCGTCGTGGCCATCCTTTTATGCTTTTGCGAAGATGGGCATGTAAAATTTAATGATTTGGCACAGAAGTTGCTCGCCCACACGAAACGGGGCATGGACATTGTCCAGGAGGCGGAGGCCCAGCTTGGTGAACTGAAACGCGGGCATCCATGGCCAAGAAGGAGCAAGAGATTGAGTTGACGGCCAAGCTAAACCGTGAGCTCCAGGCGGACATGGAGCATTTCTTGGCAGGTAGGTGAACATTCTTGATGTGTAGTTGTCCGTCTTAACGAGTTTGTACTGAACTATGCCGAGTCGTGACTGTAGTCGCAGAGAAGAAGGAGAAAGCGCTGAATGCCCAGGTCGGCAAGCTGACCCAAAAGCAGTCGGTGCTTGAAGAAAAACTTCGTCAGGTCGAGGAGGAGAAGCAGCGAGCAGCGGCCGAGCACCTAAAAGTTTTTCAAGGTGAGATCCTGTCCCAGCCTTGAGGAAAAATATCTTGTTGTCCCCTAATTGCATCCTGATCAAATTTGCAAGCGGAGTTGGCGGAGCTGCGGGGTGCTGCCGAGGAGAACGTCGGGGCGTTGATGCCGCTTGAAGAGTGCCCTTGTACTCTGTCAGTAGCGAAGCGGCTTCGTGCGGCGCCGTCCCGTGTCACCCGGCTTTTGAAGGATACGACAGTTGGCGTAGGGAGTCAGGTGCTTGCGGTCTTGAAGACGCAGTATCCGAGGCTGCCGGTGGAGCGGGTCCAAGAGGGCATGACCGCGGACTTCCCGGAGGCAGAGTTCGAGCCGTTGGTGGAAAGCTTCGTGCCTGCGGTCAAAACAGTGGCTACCAAGTTGGGCCTGTAAACATTGTAGAGTAGATAGTTGTATCATATAGCTTTTGGAAATTGTAGAAACTGGATGCAGTCGTTTTTATGCCATTAAGAAACTTATTTAAGCTTGTTTAGGGAAGCGTACCCATTTGAAAACATTGCCGGATGTGGCACCAACCGACTGACCCCTTAAATCGCAAGTCACCCCTTTTGGCCCGGCTGACCACTACTCTCGTGGAGGACGGCTTACCGCTCTACGATGCTCTGCGTGGAGTCTTACTTCGTAGGCGGCACGCCGGATGGGTTCGGAACCCGAGGAGTTGCGTTTAAGGTGGCTTAGTCATGTGGGGTTAACCTGGCTCAGTCCACATAGGGATTATGTTATGTTGGTTATCTTGATTCGGATGCATGTCCTTTGCTGGGTTTAGTTGTTAGCAATTAGGGGGCCGCATGGCCGTTAAGACCCGGTCCCCGAGCATGAGGAAAAAGGGATAGCAAAAAGCATGAACTTTATTCATATCAAGAGAGGGAATAAAGGTACATAGCTGTGGTTATTTTTGGCACTCCTTAGCCTAACTAAAATCCGCAAGCGCACGGAGTCCGATGTAGCCTTTCACCAGGGGAGTAAGAACCTGGATATCGAATCCAAGGAACGGCAGACTCGACTAGCCTAGAACTTTTCTAACCGGATCCACCAAGGAGAAAAAGGATAAATGGGTAGAGAGCTTGACTTTAGTTAGCTACTCGTTACCCCAGATAAAATATCGATACCTAACCTGATCTGCTTCGACGGCTAGAACGGGAAGAACTCAGAACGGGGTGAGAGAGGGGTTCTTCCGGGCTCAGCACTACTGTTATGAGTACACCCGAACATGGTGGAGTACAAAGGACGGACAGGGCTGTCACCACCTGCCGCCTACCACTGCAGTTCCGTGGGGTGCAACACAACTTGAGATGACTAGCCAGCACAGGCACCACGCCTAAGCTTTCAGTCACTGACCTCCACCCAACGCGAAGGGCTATAGAGGAAACCCCAAACAAGAGTCGCTGTCACTCGCGCAGACTCAGGTACCCGCAGATCAAAGATAAATATGATAACTTGCTGAAAGTAAGTTGTAAACTAGCGAAGTACTAAAGGCAAGAGACCGAGGACTTACTGAAGATAACTCTTGAATATATTCCTCGGGGGCGAAAATGTTGAGACGAGACCGAGAGAGAAATCCCGGACTCTCTCTGCAAAGCTCGGCTGTCACCCGAGCAACTCACCCACTCTCTCCCTACTCTACTCTAAAGATGAGAGCACAAACTCACTAAGCTACTCTTCTCTCCTTTGGATGATTTGATGGATCCTTTCTCAAGGTGAAGGAGGGTCCCTTTTATAGCCTTCAGGGGCGGTTGCAGGCGTCAAGTGTAAGCTAACACTCTGCTTAACTGCCACGCGAAGGGGGACAGGTGGCGGCCTCTGGGGGAGGCCGGCCGGCCTAGGCCAGGCCGATCGGCCTGGCCTTGCTGCCCCGTGGCACCGCCTTCTTCAGGGACGCTCTGGATTGCACCCTGAGGTCGGTAACGGTTGCTTTGGATTGAAGCTGTCCGACAATCCAATGTTGGTGGGCCCTTCAATCCACGCAAATGTAGCTTAGGCCTTTCGGGTTCTTTGGATTAAACCGACGTTGATCGCACGTCTCATGATCATCTGAGTTGTGTTTGTGATCTTCTAGACCAAGGACGTGGCAACTGGCCACAGAAGGGGACCGGCCGGCCTGGCTTTGTGTCAAACATGGCTCAGCTTTTGCTTGCTTGCTCCTGCACTCACAAATTATACAAAACTTGTGGAACTCATTAGAAATAATCAATTTTACTTCGTTATGAGCAAGATGGGCCTGAAATGTGACGGAATGTTGGTGGTGAAACCGTATCGTAACGACCAAGTGCATGTGTACTTTGATGGTTGAGTCCTTGTTCAAGCATCTTTCATCTTTCCCCTTTCTCTTTCTCTCTTTCTCTTTTTTTCTGAACATAAGGAGTGTATCATTCCTTTCTTCATCATCTCTTTTTTTTCAGGGGGATGAGGAGCTTTCGACAATTTGGACTTTATTGATGCTCGTGTACGTGTATGGCCATGATGAACAAGATAGCACGAACGTGAAGGCAAGTAATTCGAGCAAGCTCAAAATTTAGAAGGTAGCTATGTAGAAGTTTCAACTTGAACTTGGTATATGGCTCTGGATAGGACATTTCAAGTTGATGATAACAAGGGCTGCCTTAAGTTTTATTTTCAAAAACAATCTCCAAAACCTTGAATCGGATGGCTCAACTTCTCAAATCATTATGTCATAAGAGTCAATTAATGAGAATCAGGCAATCCTAATAAAAGTTCCAAGGCAATGAAATACGTTCTCATGAAATATCACAAGTATATCCAAGGTGTCATACATAGGGGTTCACTTTCATGAATTTTGATCAAGTTTTAACATTCTTTAGCCAGGAATTTTATTTGGATCAAAATCACGAAGGGATAAAATGTAGGGGTTACAAACCGTGTCCTGGAGTCGAGTTGATGACGTTGGCCACAGGCCCAGGCCGATCGGCCCAGTAGAGGCCGGCCGGCCTGGCCTTGCAGCCAAACGTTCCGATTCAGGTTCCTCGTTCATGCGATTCGCGAGATTACGCAGTGGGCACGGGATCTCCTCGAACGGCTTCAGCAGGGGGCCGGCCGGCCTGGCATTGTGCCAGGTGTGGTCGTGCCTTGGCCAGCGACCAGTACAGCTCCTGTACATCAGTGTTTCTGCGTGCTTCACTGGAATATCAGTCCGAGGGTTTGGTTGGCACACAAGTGTGCACCAACCATTCATTTTTTTCTTTTCTTTTTATATATGAGCCTCTTCTTTCAAATAAACCAATTTATTTTATTCAAACTTAAGGGAAACAAATATGGGGGTGCTGCATACAAGGGAAAATTGAATGAAAGAAATCAAAAGGGAAATTTAAACTAGCACCCAAAAGTCTAAACTAATTCTAATCCTAACTACTCCTCCTTCGGGCAGTAGAGGTGTTCATTGTCGGTGGCCTTCGCGAGGCGCTTGACCTTAGAGGTCATCGCCTTGCGAAGGATCTCGATCTTGTCATCGGCCTCCATTTGCCCGATCACCGCCTCCGCCACGCGCTCATCCATGTTGTTGACCTTTAGCTGCAGCGCGGCGAGCTTCCTCCTCAGCTCTTCTATGTCCTCCTCCTCCTCCTCATCGGACCACTCCATCTGCCCGGGAGGTCCTTGGATCGGAGGGGGCGTCATGAAGCGCTTCCTCCCCTCGTCGGGCTTCTTAGGGGCTAAGAAAAGCCCCTTCCCGATGCCTGGCCCTTCCCGGCGTGGAGGGCTAGGACTTCCCGGGGTGTACTGCGGTGAGTACCCCGGTGAGGTGGAGACGAAGAGCGACACGATCTCCTTCTTGAGCGACGAGGAGACGAGGCGCTTCCCGATGGCCTTCTTCGGGGACAAAAGTCCCGTAGTTGGCCTTCGGGGCGTCTTGGGCTGCGAACTCCCCTGACCCTCCTCCTGAGGATCACGGAGGGAGGCTCTGCCCAAAGGCGAGCCAGAGAGGCGGCGAGGGGAGGCCGGCCGGCCTGCCCCAGGCCGATCGGCCTGGGAAAGTGGCTTGATTGCGAGGCCATGGCTCAGATTTCTCAAAGGAAGGGACGTTTCTGGAGAAGGAGGCTCGAGAGTTCTGAGGGAGAAGAAGAGCGGGGGCCTTTCGTTTTAAAACGATGCTCCTCCCTTCGAAACCCCACGAATTCTCGGAAAGGATAGCAGCAAGACTCATTCAAACGAGGAGCGTCCCGAATCGAGACGGTGCTGGGCCGGTCGGCCTGGGTGGGGCCGGCCGGCCTGGCTGGGCCGGTCGGCCTGGGTGAGGCCGGCCGGCCTGGCCTTGTCTCGAGAGCCCATGAAATTTTTCGTGCATGCTTCCTTTGCTCTTCTACCAGAAAGTCTTTAGGGTTTGGCTAGAAAAAGTTTTAAAGAAAGGAAAGGAAAAATAGAAAAGGGAAATCTATCCTAGATAAGGGCCATTTTAGGTCCCGCCCGGACCTGGACTAGATATCTCGGTTAGCTCGTAGACGTCCATCTCTCTGAGCTCCGGCATTTCGGATTCGAGAAATATTTTCGATCTTTGGCCATTGGCCTTGAAAGTATTTCCATCATTATCTTGGAGGGTTATCGCGCCATGATCGGCGGCATCTAAGACTCTAAAAGGACCTTCCCACTTACTTCTAAGCTTACCATGACCGAACAAGCGAATACGGGAGTTAAAGAGTAATACCTGATCTCCCGCTTTGAAATGCTTGATCTTAATGCGCTTGTCATGCCATCTCTTTGTTCTTTCTTTATATAGCTTGGCGTTGTGGTAGGCCTTTTCCCTCCATTCATCCAGTTCAGCCAATTGCATTCTTCTTTTGAGTCCGGCTGTCTGGAGATCCATGTTCCACCTCTTGATCGCCCAATGGGACTTGAATTCTAGCTAAACCGGTAAGTGGCATGTCTTTCCATACACCAGTTGGTAGGGAGTCATCCCTATCGGTGTTTTGAACGCTGTTCTATATGCCCACAGTGCTTCCGGTAACTTTCGCTTCCACCCTGTCCCCATTGCATTGACCGTCTTTTGCAAAATGTTCTTGATTTGTTTGTTTGATGTTTCTGCTTGCCCGCTGGTCTGGGGTGATAAGGTGTAGCCACTCGGTGGTCCACTCCTAAGTCACTTAGGCACTTCCGGAACGTCTTGTCGATGAAGTGTGATCCTCCATCACTGATCAAGACTCGGGGTACTCCAAAACGGGGAAAGATGATCTCTTCGAACATCTTCCTTGAATTTTTCGAGTCGGCTGCCGTGCACGGAAGTGCCTCCACCCATTTGGAAACATAGTCGACTGCCACCAGGATATATTCACACTGCTCAGATGCAGGGAAAGGACCCATAAAGTCTATTCCCCACACGTCGAAAATCTCCAACTAGAGGTTATTTTGCAGTGGCATAGCATCACGGGCGTTGATATTCCCGTGTCTCTGACACCTGGCACATCTCCGTACGAATTCCTTAGCGTCTCCATACATGGTTGGCCAGAAGAATCCACTCTGCCAGACCTTTGCATGGGTTCGGAAAATTCCGTAGTGTCCTCCGTACGGTGATGAATGGCAACGATCAAGGATCTTATGTGTTTCCTCATGAGGGATGCATCGTCGGAGTAACCCGTCAGCACAAACCTTGAACAGATAGGGGTCATCCCAAAGGTGAAATCTGCTGAGGTAGATTAACTTCTTTTTGTCTTCTCCTGGAGGCACATATCCAGTCACCATGAAGTTTACCAAGTTTGCGTACCATGGACTGGATGTGGTGACCTTGAGGAGAGTATCATCTCTGAGATAGTCATTGATCGGAAGATCCGACCCTTGAACCTGCATTCTTGAGAGATGATCCGCCCCACAATTATCTGTCCCCTTCTTGTCTCGTATTTCTAAATCAAACTCTTGAAGGAGCAGAATCCAACGGATGAGTCGTGGCTTGGCATCTTTCTTGGTCAAGAGGTACTTTAGTGCAGCATGGTCTGTATACTATCACCTTGGCAACAACCAAGTAAGATCTGAACTTGTCCATGGCAAACACCACTGCCAGGAGTTCCTTCTCCGTTGTCGCATAATTCAACTGAGCTCCGGTCAATGTCTTGCTTGCATAAGATATAGCGTAATGCTGTTTATCCTTGCATTGACTGAGCACTGCCCCGACTGCATAGTCGCTAGCGTCGCACATGATCTCGAATGGAAGATTCCAATCGGGCGGTTGTATGATGGGAGCTGAGATAAGTGCCTTCTTGAGGGTGTAGAAGGCGAGAAGGCAATCATCGTCGAAGTTGAAGGGTGCTTCTTTAGCCAGGAGGCTTGTAAGAGGTCTGGCTACCCGGGAGAAATCTTTGATGAATCTTCGGTAAAAGCCAGCATGACCCAGAAAACTTCGCACACCCTTGACATTCGTCGGGGGTGGTAGTTGCTCAATAACTTCTATTTTTGCCTTATCAACTTCTATTCCTCTTTTGACACCTTGTGTCCTAGCACAATTCCTTCTCTGACCATGAAGTGGCACTTTTCCCAATTTAGGATAAGGTGATGCTCTTCGCACCTCTTGAGGACTCTTTCCAAGTGCTCAAGACAGTTGTCGAAGGTTTTACCATAGACGGTAAAGTCATCCATGAATACTTCCATGATCTGTTCGATCAGGTCAGAGAATATCGCCATCATACACCGCTGAAATGAAGCAGGTGCATTGCATAGGCCGAAAGACATCCACCGGTAGGCGAATGTTCCGTAGGGGCAGGTGAAGGTAATCTTGCTCTGGTCATCGGGATGAATAGGAATTTGATGATAACCAGAGTATCCATCAAGGAAGCAGGAAAATGAGTGGTTTGCCAACCGCTCAAGCATCTCGTCGATGAAGGGGAGAGGAAAGTGATCTTTACGGGTAGCTTTGTTAAGCTTCCTGTAATCGATACACATCCTCCATCCAGTAACGGTCCTCTGAGGGATAAGTTCATTCTTCTCGTTCTGGATAACTGTCATTCCACCCTTCTTCGGCACAACTTGAACTGGGCTGACCCATTCACTGTCTTGCACGGGGTAGATTATACCCGCGTGCAGAAGCTTCAACACTTCTTTCTTGACTACCTCCCTCATCGCATCATTCAGCCGTCATTGATGTTCTCTAGACGGTGTATGGTCCGGCTCCATAGGTATGCGATGGGTGCATAAGCTGGGGTTGATCCCCTTCAAGTCCTGTAGAGAATACCCGAAGACAGACCGGTGCTTCTCTAGGACTGTGATAAGCTGCCGAGTCTCATTCTCTGTCAGTTTGTCGCTGATGACGACTGGCGAGCGTCGGTCATTGTGGAGGAAAGCGTATCTAAGTCCAGGAGGCAGCGGCTTCAACTTAGGAGGGGGGTGTTGTGGCTTTTCTTTCTCGTCGAGTTTTATAAAACCGTCCGTTTCTGCCTCTTGGATGAAATGGTTAGCCTCTTCAGCCTGTGTGGACTGAGCTTGCTCTTCTTGAGCGGAGCTAACTGCTTTCTCCACTGGGTCTGTCTCGGATCGGGCCTCTGCGATAGTGTTCACTGACCGCACAAGGCTGACCGGGATGATCTCTTTACCAACCTTGAACTGTATCGTGGCTCGATCATGGTTCGGGTTGGCAAGGTGCTCTATTGGCTGTCCGATCAGGAAGAAGTTATCACCTCTAGGGATATCGAAAATGTGGAAGTCTAGGAAAATCCTGTTGCGTCCCATGTGTACGGGCACAACACGAATGATTCCTCTGCATTCCATCATTTGGCCGTCGATCCACTTGAGGTGCTTACGGGAGAAGGACCAGGGTTCGTCTGCTTGCACTTGTGATGTGAGTGCACTTGATATGATATTACTCCCGACCTTCGGGTCGTAGGCAACTTCCTGAGAGTCAGTTCCCTCAATAGCGCAATGGAGTACTCTGAAGTTGCGGGTAATTCGGATGATGTCTTCGCAACTTTCAATTTCCTCCGTCCATTCCTTGCTCATGATCGCAGATAAACCCTCGATCTGCGGTACGGCTTCTGGAATGAACGCCTTAGACCTTGAACTTGCGCACACTTGTTCCATGGGCATACGTGATGTATTGTCGATCTCCAAGTACTCTTCTTCTGTAAAGAGCTAGAGAATGAAGTGCGGCAGATCGTCAAGAATATTTTCATGGTCTGAGGACTTGGGGTGTTCGAGCACTTCCTCTATGATCGGAAGAGGCGGATCGAATGTGAGGGTGAGTAGTGGTTGTTTGTCTGTGGGGGTTGTTGGTGGTGTTGGTGGGTCGTCGAAGACGCCAGTGTACTCGGTAGAGTTGAGAACCTTTTCCAAGATCTCTCGTACCTCATCCACTGTCTTGTATAGCACTGACCCTGCGGAGGTGATGTTCAAGAACTGTGCACTCTCCGGCTTCAATGCACCAACAAAATGCTGCATAAGCATTTCCTCTGGAATGTTATGCGGTGGCCCTGAGTTGGCCAGTTTTATGAACCGCTCCCACGTGGCTCCAAGTGACTCATTGCCTTGCTTATATGTCATCAACTCAACTCTGAGTTTTAAGATCTTGGAGACAGGGTAAAAGAACAGACAAAACTCGTCCTTCAACTTGATCCAATCTCCACTAAATCCCCTTGCAGTCCGGTCGTACCAAGATTTTGCATTTCCCATCAGAGAAAATGGGAAAAGTTTCCATCGTATAGTGTCTTGGTTTACGCCGGGTATAATCAGAAGAGAGCAATTCTCCTCGAAAACCTGCAAGTGAGCATAGGGACTTTCGTCCTTCGTTCCACCGAAAGACTGTGCACGAACCATGACAATGAGACTGGGACGGATCTCGAAGCCATGAGGAGGTATGGGGTGGCAAGATGAAGGCGGTTCCAAATACTCGCTAGATGGAACCGTCGGGTAACTAGGAGAAAACTCCATGTGGTAGATGGTTATGGGGGTAAAGGTGTACGGCTAAAAAGATCCTACACTAGTGTTGCTACCGTTCCCCGGCAACGGCGCCAGAAAAGCTTGTTGGCACTCCTTAGCCGAACTAAAATCCGCAAGCGCACGGAGTCCGATGTAGCCTTTCACCAGGGGAGTAAGAACCTGGATATCGAATCCAAGGAACGGCAGACGCGACTAGCCTAGAACTTTTCTAACCGGATCCACCAAGGAGAATAAGGATAAATGGGTAGAGAGCTTGACTTTAGTTAGCTACTTGTTACCCCAAACAAACTATCGATACCTAACCTGATCTGCTTCGACGGCTAGAACGGGAAGAACTTAGAACGGGGTGAGAGAGGGGTTCTTCCGGGCTCAGCACTACTGTTATGAGTACACCCGAACGTGGTGGAGTACAAAGGACGGACAGGGCTGTCACCACCTGCCACCTACCACTGCAGTTCCGTGGGGTGCAACACAACCTGAGATGACTAGCCAGCACAGGCACCATGCCTAAGCTTTCAGTCACTGACCTCCACCCAACGCGAAGGGCTATAGAGGAAACCCCAAACAAGAGTCGCTGTCACTCGCGCGGACTCAAGTACCCGCAGATCAAAGATAAATATGATAACTTGCTGAAAGTAAGTTGTAAACTAGCGAAGTACTAAAGGCAAGAGACCGAGGACTTACTGAAGATAACTCTTGAATATATTCCTCCGGGGCGGAAATGTTAAGACGAGACCGAGAGAGAAATCCCGGACTCTCTCTACAAAGCTCGGCTGTCACCCGAGCAACTCACCCACTCTCTCCCTACTCTACTCTAAAGATGAGAGCACAAACTCACTAAGCTACTCTTCTCTCCTTTGGATGATTTGATGGATCCTTTCTCAAGGTGAAGGAGGGTCCCTTTTATAGCCTTCAGGGGCGGTTGCAGGCGTCAAGTGTAAGCTAACACTCTGCTTAACTGCCACGCGAAGGGGGACAGGTGGCGGCCTCTGGGGGAGGCCGGCCGGCCTAGGCCAGGCCGATCGGCATGGCCTTGCTGCCCCGTGGCACCGCCTTCTTCAGGGACGCTCTG
Organism: Urochloa ruziziensis; assembly: GCA_015476505.1. Lineage (NCBI taxonomy): Eukaryota > Viridiplantae > Streptophyta > Magnoliopsida > Poales > Poaceae > Urochloa > Urochloa ruziziensis. The sequence continues at coordinate 37,517,536 of CM027119.1, read as the reverse complement.
GATTGCACCCTGAGGTCGGTAACGGTTGCTTTGGATTGAAGCTGTCCGAGAATCCAATGTTGGTGGGCCCTTCAATCCATGCAAATGTAGCTTAGGCCTTTCGGGTTCTTTGGATTAAACCGACATTGATCGCACGTCTCATGATCATCTGAGTTGTGTTTGTGATCTTCTGGACCAAGGACGTGGCAACTGGCCACAGAAGGGGGCCGGCCGGCCTGGCATAGGCCGGCCGGCCTGGCTTTGTGTCAAACATGGCTCAGCTTTTGCTTGCTTGCTCCTGCACTCACAAATTATACAAAACTTGTGGAACTCATTAGAAATAATCAATTTTACTTCGTTATGAGCAAGATGGGCCTGAAATGTGACGGAATGTTGGTGGTGAAACCGTATCGTAACGACCACCAACAGTTATCTAGGCGTAGAACTTCACGAGATGCTCAATGTTCCATGGGTGAGGAACGCCTTGTCCGTCTGCCCACTTGAGCCTATAGGTGCCGGGTGAAATGACTTCGGGTGACGATGAATGGTCCTTCCCATGGGGCGGACAGTTTATGCTGATCCTTGGTGGATTTTACTCGGCGCAGCGCTAGGTCGCTGACATTGAGGGATCTCTCGCGGACGTTCTTGTTGTGGTAGCGCCTAATCTGCTGCTCATGGCGCGTGTGTTGGATGACGGCTGCGAGGCGATGCTCCTTCGATACTGTCGAGGTCGAAATGCCGACTTATTTCGACTTGTCCTTCTTCGTAATGCTGGATTCTTGGGGCGCCGTATGCGAGATCGGCCGGTAGGACGGCTTCCGACCCGTAGACGAGGAAGATAGGGGTATACCCTGTGGCTCGGCTCTTTTGCGTGCGCAGACCCAAACAATGTGTGGTACCTCCTGGGCCCACCGACCATCATGCCGTTTGATGTCGTCATATAAGTCCGTTTTGAGTCCTTCTTGCACCATGTCGTTGGCACGCTCGACCTGGCCGTTGCACCTGGGGTGGCCGGAGGAAGAGTAACACACGTCGATGCAGCTGTCTTGGCAAGTCAGAAATCTTTTCCGAAAAACTGTGGGCCCAAATTTGTTACAATGTGGTGGGGAATACCGAAGCGATGGGTCAATTCTTCTATCAACTTGGCTGCCGTGGCAAACTTTGTATCTTTCACCACTTTGTACTCGATCCATTTGGTGAACTTGTCCACCGCCACAAGAAGATGCTTGAATCCTCCTGGAGCTATCTTGAAGGGTCCTACAGCATCGAGCCCCCACAGGGCGAATGGCCACGAGGGTGGTATGGTTCTGAGTGCTTAGGCTGGGAGGTGCTTCTGTTTCTGGAAGAATTGGCAGCCAACGCCCTTCTGAACAAGGTCCTTGGCATCAGCCATGGCTGTGGGCCAGTAGAAACATGATCTGAATGCTTTGCCGACTAGGCTGCGAGCTGCGGCATGGTTACTGCATGAGCCCGAGTGAATTTCATGGAGGAGGCTGATCCCTTCGCTTTGCGGTATACACTTCATGAGGATACCAGTAGAGGCCGCCTTGCGGTATAGTGCGTCGCCTACAACGACGTAGTTAGGTACTCGGTGGGCTAGGCGTTCGTACTCGACTTTATCTTCGGGAACCTTGTTCTCGATGATCCATGCGATGAAAGGGGCCCGCTAGTCGGTCTCAATGATCAGGACGTCATTGCCGACCAGCTGCGGCTCGTCTGGTACCTCTGGCGGTGCGGATCCGTCTTCTAGCATCTTGATGGATGGGGCGCGAAGATCTTGTACAAAAATTCCGGCTGGGATGTTGGCTCTCTTGGAACCTAACTTGGATAGGACGTCGGCTGCCACGTTGTCATCCCTGACGACGTGGTGGACTTCTAGCCCATAGAAATTAGCTTCGAGTTTGTGTACCTCGGTGCAGTATGCGCTCATTGTGTCCTTCGTGGTGTCCCAGTTCTTGTTGACTTGCTCGACGACCAACTTGGAGTCACCGTAGCAGAGGAGTCGTTTGATGCCAAGGCTGATCGCGATTCTAAGACCATGGATCACGGCCTCATACTCGGCGCCATTGTTGGATGCCTTGTAATGGATCTGGAGTACGTATTTCAGTTGCTAGCCGTCTGGGGCGATGAACAGGACGCCTGCTCCGGCGCCTTCAAGGTTGAGTGCTCCGTCGAAGTACATCGTCCAATGTTCTGGCGGTTGCTCGGGTGCAGGCGCTTGAATCTCGGTCCACTCGGCGACGAAGTCGGCTAAGACTTGTGACTTGATGGAGGTTCGTGGTGCAAACTGGAGATCATACGTGCCGAGCTCCACCGCCCATTTTACTATGCAGTTGTCAACGTCGCGGTTGTGAAGGATAGCGCCGAGTGGAAAGTTGGACACAACCGTAATTGTGTGGGCTTGAAACTAGTGTTTGAGCTTTCGCGAGGTCAAGAATATTGCATATAGCAACTTCTACGGGTGGGGGTATCGCGTTTTTGAGTCGGCCAGTACTTCACTGACGTAGTATATAGGTCGTTGCACCTTATAGGCGTGTCCCGGCTCTACCCTCTCGGCGACGAGTACCGTGCTCACCACGTTGGTTGTAGCAGCTATGTAAAGGAGCAAAGGTTCCTGGGGGGCCGGCCCGACCAGAACTGGTGGCGTGACCAGAAAATCTTTCAGGTCGGCTAAGGCTTGCTCAGTTTCCTGTGGCCACTCGAATCGATCCGCTTTTTTCAACAGCTTAAAGAAGGGCATGCCTCATTCGCCGAGTTTGCTGATTAATCTGCTTAACGCTGCCATCATGCCTGTGAGTTTCATGACGTCCTTTTTGCTGGTCGGCGGCAGGAGCTTTCGTAAGGCGTTGATTTTGACCGGATTTGCCTCTATTCCTCGTTGGCTGACCAGGAAACCTAGGAGCTTGCCTGAGGTTACCCCAAAGACACACTTGGTCGGGTTGAGTTTGCACCAAAAACGGCTGAGATTGTTGAATGTTTCTTGAAGGTCGCCGACTAGATTGTTGGCGTCATAGGTCTTGACCACGACATCGTCAATATAAGCCTCGGCGTTGCGACCTATTTGATCACTGAGGCAGCTTTAGATGGCTTTTTGGTATGTAGCGCCTGCATTTTTTAGCCCGAAAGTTGTAACAGCCCAGGGCTTAATAGGATTGATAGAATACTCATATCAACAAGTTGCAACTTCTTTTCTGGAAGCTCATCCCGAAAGAACTCCAGGGTTAAGCGTGCTTGGCCTGGAGCAATTTCATGATGGGTGACCGACCGGGAAGTCCTTCCCAGGTGCGCATGAGTGAGGACAAAGTGCGCAGAAAAGACATGTGTTGGTCTGTGAGGATAGTCTAGGTCCTAGAGAGCTGCCAAGGTAAGCGGCCCGGCCTTGGGGAGGCGGGACGTTACATTTGGTATCAAAGCCGACTCTCACGGTTTCACGGGCGCGTGGGGTCGCAGTTGCGCAGGCATGGTGCGCATGGCTGGTGTGGCCCAGAGTGGTCACACAGCATGGCACATGCGCTGGCACTGGGCACACGGACGTGGCCAAGAGAGGACATTCCTGGACTGGGGTTGATCGATGAGGGCGTCGATCTCCTAAGGGGGTGAGATTGTAACAGCCCAGGGCTTAATAGGATTGATAGAATACTCATATCAACAAGTTGCAACTTCTTTTCTGGAAGCTCATCTCGAAAGAACTCCAGGGTTAAGCGTGCTTGGCCCGGAGCAATTTCATGATGGGTGACTGTTGACAGCCATTATAACCTCATAGTGACCGTCAACATTTCGGTAAAATGAGGATGATCATACCATATTCCATGCATAAAACTATTTTTATTGACAAATTCCACAAGTTTTGGATGAGTTATGGTTGCAGGACAAAACTGGTGAAACAGGGGCCAAACCTGGCACAAGGCCAGGCCGGCCGGCCTCCTCTGGCCAGGTCTGGCCACATCACTGATCCACAAGTTCAATCAAACACCCAGGATGATCAAGCACCGTGCAATCAACGTCGGTTTGATCCAAGGACCCGAAAGGCCTAGAGTGCAAGACACATAGATTAGAGGGCCCACAACTTCGGATTCTTGGACAGCCTCAACTGAACGCAACCGTTACCGACCTCAGGGAGCAATCAGAAGCATCCACGACGAAGTCAGTGGCCAGACGTGCCAGGTGTAGGCCGATCGGCCTACACCAGGCCGGCCGGCCTGTTGCTGTGGCCTCAAGCTACCCTCTTCAGCGTGGATGCTAAGCAGGATGGTGGCGTGAAGATTAAGCTGACATCCACCCCATGGAGGCTATAAAAGGCTGCTCAGTCTTCCATTCAAGACACACACCAGATCACTCAAGTCTCTACTTGAAGGGAGCTCTAGTATCTTTTTCATTTCTTAGATTAGGATTAGAGTTGGGAGTAGAGTCGAGTCGAGCTCAGCTCGGATCTTCGGAGTCTTCGAAGTTCTGGTAAAGCTCTTGTATCCTTTCCTTCTTTTGAAGAGTTTATTTATATAATTACTTTCTTACTTCAGAGCTTAAGTTATCTTTTATATTTCTATCTTGCTCTTCTTTTAGAGTAAAGATCTTGCTCTTTTTAGAGCAAAGTCCTATCCCCTTTAGTTTTAGTATAGAGTTTAGTTTAGCTCTACCGGGCTTTATCTCGCGGGTTTGCTCGCCTTGACCGGGCCGTAAGACGCCTTAGGGAAGACGGGGATTTCTCTTGACAGGCCTCAAGAGAAATCTTAATCATCGAGTGCAGACGTGGTGTCTGGCTTGTTGATTAACTAGGAAGTGTGTTGCACCCCATGGAACTGCAGTGGTAGGCGGCAGGTGGTGACAGCCCTGTCCGTCCTTCGTAGTCCACCACGTTCGGGTGTACTCATAAGAGTAGTGCTGAGCCCGGAGAACCCCCTCTCTCATCCCGTTCTGAGGTTCTCCCGTTCTAGCCGTCGAAGCGAGCTCTGTTCCCGGTATCTAAGCTAGGGTCTAGGCTAAGGCTAGAGTGCCTTTTGCTCTGAGTTAGGAAGAGTCTAGGTCCGGTCTCTCCCAGCGTCTTTCCTTTTCTTTAGAAATAGGTGCTCCGTGTGTCGCTGGTCTTTCAGACCTTCTATCCGGTCATTAACTTGACCATTATCCACCCAAACCGAGAGTTTGTGCCCCTGGGTTTGTGACTTGATATTTCTGGCAAGATATATCATTTCATTATTCAATATACTTTAAACATCTACTTCCCTGCGGAAATATAAATACGATACCCTGGGGTTACTACCTGTTGACGGCCACTATATGCTACTTTTGACCATCAACCTTCCCAACTTAATAAAGGAACTTAGTGATGCTCATATAATATTTTATTTAAACTAATGATTTCCACAAGTTTTGTGCACCAATATGTGTTGCAAGGAAATATAGGTAATATGGTGCATAAATACCAAGATCGGTAAAGTCATGCAAGTGAAGGTTCATCTCGAGACAAAGGAGACTTGGACATGGTGCAAAAGTGACCCAAATTACATATTTGACAGCACCATGTCGAAGAGCTTTCCGAGATGATCGAAATGGATATTTGGATGACCCAATTCGGAGTCCGGACGAGAAAGTTACGCGTCCGAGAAGATCGCCGGCAGAACCCTGCCAGGCCGGTCGGCCTGACTTAGGCCGATCGGCCTGGACAAGGCCGGCCGGCCTACAATTGTCCCCAAACTGCTCCAAACTTTGCACAAGGACCCTAGGGAGTCACCAATGGACCCCTAAGGAAGAATTTACAAGAATAAATGAAGTTAAGACCGAAAGGCCTAGGCCATGGATTGGAACGTCCAGCTACCTAGGATTCTCGGACAACTTCAACTCAACGCAACCAAAACCGCCTCAAGGGACAACATGCAACCATTGGTTAGCGAGTCGATGCAACGGAGGGCCGAGAGGGGCCAGAGCCAGGCCGGCCGGCCTAGCCAAGGCCGACCGGCCTCTAACTGCCGAGCGTGGATCAAATGCCACTACAACCGTCATTAGGAGAGCATCAGGACCGTCCAGGAGAAAGGCGGTGCCAAATGGCGACCAACCCAGGCCGAACGGCCTGGATGAGGCCGGCCGGCCTGCTTTCGTGGCCGTTACGCCTCCCCTTTCGCGTGGATGCTAAGCAAGATGGTGGCGTGACAATTACGCGTGATACCGCCCTTGGAAGGCTATAAAAGGCGACCTCCACCCCCATTCTACACACCATGGTGAAAGGAAGAAGTCCAAGTGTAGTGTAGTGCTACCTATCTAGCTTAGAAAATAGGGAGAGTGGTGAGGTGAGAGTCCAGAGAGGAGCCGAAGTGCCGGCCCCTCTCCAACTTTGTGCCTCCGAGGAATGAAGCTTCAGTTCGAGTAAAGTTCCTCTTCTTTTGTCTTTACTGCTTTCTCTCCTTACATTAGTAGTTCTTGAATGCTTTCTCAAGTTGCGGGTACCTGAGTCTGCGCGAGTGACAGCGACTCTTGTTTGGGGTTTCCTCCCCTACTCGCGGGAGGGGAGGTCAGTAGCTGAAAGCTTAGGTGTGGTGCCTGTGCTGGCTAGCTACCTCAGGTTGTGTTGCACCCCACGGAACTGCAGTGGTAGGCGGCAGCTGGTGACAGCCCTGTCTGTCCTTCGTAGTCCACCACGTTCGGGTGTACTCATAACAGTAGTGCTGAGCCCAGAGAACCCCCTCTCTCACCCCGTTCTGAGGTTCTCCCGTTCTAGCCGTCGAAGCAACTAGAGGAATCAAGTATTCCTGATAGGAGGTTAGCAAGTCGACATTAGATTACCTCTACCCACTTATCTGTTCTTCTTCACTCCCATCGTCCCTGGATATACCAGAGCCGTTTCTAGTACACTTCTCGTTCCTCGTGGATTCGATACCCTAGAATACTCCTAGGTGAAAGCTACATCGGCATCCGTACGCTTGCGGATTTATCTGTTAGGCTAAGGAACGCCAACAAGCTTTCTGGCACCGTTGCCGGGGAACGGTAGCTGTACTAGTATCGTCCTAGTTTACCCTTGTATCACTCCACCTACCATACCATCCTTATTATAAAAAAAAATTTATCCCACCTTCCCCATGGCTTCCATTACCCTCCGTCAGTTCTCGACACCAGGGCATAATCATTGGGTGCCTCCACCTTCATCACACCCCATCCATACCTCAGGCTTCGAGATCCGCCCTAGTCTTGCAGCCTTGGTTCGATCACAATCTTTCTCTGGGCACAAGGATGAAAATCCTTACACCCACCTACGAGAATTTGAGCAGAATTGCTTCCTCATCTCAATACCAGGCATGCATCATGAAACAGTGAAATGGAAGCTCTTCTCATTCTCCTTGACTGATGTTGCCAAAGAATGGTATTATATGACCGTAGGGACCGTAAAAGGTGATTGGAATACCCTCAAACATGAGTTTTGTCTCAAATTCTTCCAAGTATCAAAGGTCGTTGCCCTTCGTACAGAAGCCCTCTCTTTCAAGCAACGAGAGGGAGAATCTTTGGGAGCAGCTTGGGCTCGTTTCACCAAACTTTTAGCTTCAGGGCCAGATCTGGGTATACCCGAGGCTATGTGTTTACAACACTTTGCTGGCGGTCTTAGAAAAGAAAGTGCACTCCAGTTGGATGCAGCTTCTAAAGGTACTTTCTTCTTCTTAACCGTAAGTGAGGGGAGAGCCATCTTAGATAAGATGCTCAAGAATACTGAGCGCACCAGAGTATATGAAGATCTGCCTGAAAAATCTCAAGAGCCTGCTGAAAGAATGAATGCTTTTGGTCATTCTCCATCACCTTGCCCACAGAAAGTTGCCGAACCAAAACCTCCTACCTTAGATCCTAAGCCCTCCTATGATCATCATCAACCTTTCTTTTATTCCATGTTCGATGACGATGAATCGATAGCATACGGTGATGTCCCATCATCACCAGGAAAAGAAGATGATGCCTATAGAAAATCTGAGGTAGACACCTCCGACCCACACAAAGAATCCGGGACCGATGCCCAGTAGTATGTTCCATTCTTTAAGACGGCATCCCGATTCTCAACACTCCCGGGTCTCCAACACTCAAGGGACAAGTCTGAATCCCCTAAGGAGGATTCACCATCCCTCGATCTGGAGTTTCAATTCTCGGACGATGAATTCAAATTTTCCGATAAGGAGTTTAAAGCTCCTAAGGAGGATTTACCATCCCTTAATCCGGAGTTTCAATTCTCAGAAGACGAATTCGAATTTTCTGATGAGGAGTTCAAAGCTCCTATCTCATCAAACCCCTCAGAATTCCCAGGATCATATCAATTTTGCGATTTCGAGGAGAACGCTTTCCTTCTTGATCCAGAAAAATCAAAGGACTTCCATATCAAAGAGAAAGATACGCCTCAAGAATACTACAGGCTTGATTCTGAAAATGTTTGCTCTATAGATATTCCTGAGGTAGCATATTCCATGTCGGGTTCGGAAGAAAATGATGAGCATGGATATTTCGTCTTTGAGAAACCCAAAGATCCATGTTTCCCTGTGGATACTCCATCTACTCCCACCATTAGCACACACGATGACTCCAACCATCACATGCCCCATCAAAACAATTTCAAAAGGGTGGTTATGGATGATTTTGTTTATCATAAGTATTGCAAATCTCGTCGTGGTATGTTGTGCTAACCTTGCAGCTAGAAAAACGACATCCGAAGATTGGTGATGGAGGGAGCCACAACACCAAGCTAGCTGCTACTTCGAAAAGAGGCTCCCAAGGTCGAGCTTTTGACCATAAACAAGCACTGCCGGGAGGTAACCCGTATTTTCATTCATTTTTTTTCCTTTCTTTCTTTCAAATCTCACAAAAAAACATAACAATAAAAATCTTTATTTTCAATAAATAAAACCGAACAAAGTTTCATGACATAATTTTAGGACTCGCTTCCTTCGGGTATTTTTTTCACTAACCTTTCAGGTTGAGACTCAAATAAACGAAGAGTTGGACAAAAGGGTACAGCCTCGGACACTCAGATTTTGGCACCAAGTGTCGCAAAATCTGAGCGTGGGGGAGGACATAATTTGAGCACGAAGCAAAGCATGGTCAATCCTTCAACGCTGGTTTGCACTTTTATACCCCCACTTGAGGTTATTTTATAATGTTCATATCTTTGGATTGAGCCTCTTGTTCACATATAAAAAAAATGAATGATGATGCAACAAGTTATCTTGATCACAACTTTGCATCTCACATGTCGGCAAGCACAAACTTTATTCCTTAACTAGTACTCTATGCTTGTGGGATCAAAAAAAAATTAGGAGGATCTTGCCTAAGTTGTTGACGAGTGTGAGATAATGAGATAGAAGTGTTTCTTTCTTTTTATTAATTCTTACTTGGAGACTTTTCTTTGAAAAAAAATCATGAAAACCCTTAGGCTCAGAATTCCTCAGTGGTTGAAAATTCCTACCAGAGCCAAATATTTCACATGCTCAAACCTATGCATATGCCACCTATATAGTTGTGTTGAGGTTTGTCAAACTTTGTGTCCTTATGGGAAAGTGACATTTCAATACCGATCAGTTTTTCCTTTATGTCTATCATTAGTGCTAGCCTTTCCATGTCTGGAGATGCTGATTCCAAAATGGATTCTTGCATCCACTTTCAACAGACATTCCTCCGTCAAACCAAACCAAAATCATTTCATCCATATACCCTTGACCAAATCCTATCCAGAAATATGGCCTTTCAAAATAAATACTCTAGTCATCCCTCCCCCAATTTGAGAGAAGACATGGAGCTATCGAGTAAAAAAAAAGACTTGCCTAGTCATGGGCAAAGAAAAAAAGAAAAAAAAGAGAGATATGTGCCTAGTTATGGGCAAAGAAAAAAAAAGAGAGATACAGAGCTCGATAGTTTCAAGTCTTGAAAGTCCTAATAGGGATCCATGCAAAATAAAGAGTACCGCTCAAGGCCATATTCTTTCAAAAGCATAATTTATGGTTTGTTCATCACAATCCATTGTGCTTGTGTTGTGTCCATTTTCTCCCCCATCCTTGATTATCTATTTCTCAATGATCGGAATATGAAGTGTCACAACTTCCACTAGGACCAAATTTTGACTTAACAATATACACAACATAGGTGGGCCTACATTTTCCTTACCTGAGCTCCACATAAGCCTATAGATTGTAGGGAGAGGCTGGCTACTGGCCTCAGTGAGGAATGAAAATACCACATGAGCGACTCGAGAGTGCCATCTGAGGATCTTATGAGCTAAGGTATTCTTCTCTTAAAAAAAACTCCTAGTATGGTTGATGAAGAGGGAAGTTATATCTTCATTTGAGTTGTTCCACTTTTCAACCGCTCAAGGCAGGCATCATAGCCACTTCAAACCCCACAGGTATGAGAAATGTTTTGGAATAATGTTTATGCTAGCTTTTACATTGAGAAGTTGTGCATCAAAGCCTACCTTAGTTCTTGCTCGGCCTGGCGTTCTTCAATCCTACCCTTTGCTCGGGACGAGCAAAGATCTAAGCGTGGGGGTGTGTTGACGGCCACTATATGCTACTTTTGACCGTCAACCTTCCCAACTTAATAAAGGAACTTAGTGATGCTCATATAATATTTTATTTAAACTAATGATTTCCACAAGTTTTGTGCACCAATATGTGTTGCAAGGAAATATAGGTAATATGGTGCATAAATACCAAGATCGGTGAAGTCATGCAAGTGAAGGTTCATCTTGAGACAAAGGAGACTTGGACATGGTGCAAAAGTGACCCAAATTACATATTTGACAGCACCATGTTGAAGAGCTTTCCGAGATGATCGAAATGGATATTTGGATGACCCAATTCGGAGTCCGGACGAGAAAGTTACGCGTTCGAGAAGATCGCCGGCAGAACCCTGCCAGGCCGGTCGGCCTGACTTAGGCCGATCGGCCTGGACAAGGCCGGCCGGCCTACAATTGTCCCCAAACTGCTCCAAACTTTGCACAAGGACCCTAGGGAGTCACCAATGGACCCCCAAGGAAGAATTTACAAGAATAAATGAAGTTAAGACCGAAAGGCCTAGGCCATGGATTGGAACGTCCAGCTATCTAGGATTCTCGGACAACTTCAACTCAACGCAACCAAAACCGCCTCAAGGGACAACATGCAACCATTGGTTAGCGAGTCGGTGCAACGGAGGGCCGAGAGGGGCCAGAGCCAGGCCGGCCGGCCTAGCCAAGGCCGACCGGCCTCTAACTGCCGAGCGTGGATCAAATGCCACTACAACCGTCATTAGGAGAGCATCAGGACCGTCCAGAAGAAAGGCGGTGCCAAATGGCGACCAACCCAGGCCGAACGGCCTGGATGAGGCCGGCCGGCCTGCTTTCGTGGCCGTTACGCCTCCCCTTTCGCGTGGATGCTAAGCAAGATGGTGGCGTGACAATTACGCGTGATACCGCCCTTGGAAGGCTATAAAAGGCGACCTCCACCCCCATTCTACACACCATGGTGAAAGGAAGAAGTCCAAGTGTAGTGTAGTGCTACCTATCTAGCTTAGAAAATAGGGAGAGTGGTGAGGTGAGAGTCCAGAGAGGAGCCGAAGTGCCGGCCCCTCTCCAACTTTGTGCCTCCGAGGAATGAAGCTTCAGTTCGAGTAAAGTTCCTCTTCTTTTGTCTTTACTGCTTTCTCTCCTTACATTAGTAGTTCTTGAATGCTTTCTCAAGTTGCGGGGTACCTGAGTCTGCGCGAGTGACAGCGACTCTTGTTTGGGGTTTCCTCCCCTACTCGCGGGAGGGGAGGTCAGTAGCTGAAAGCTTAGGTGTGGTGCCTGTGCTGGCTAGCTACCTCAGGTTGTGTTGCACCCCACGGAACTGCAGTGGTAGGCGGCAGGTGGTGACAGCCCTGTCTGTCCTTCGTAGTCCACCACATTCGGGTGTACTCATAACAGTGGTGCTGAGCCCGGAGAACCCCCTCTCTCACCCCGTTCTGAGGTTCTCCCGTTCTAGCCGTCGAAGCAACTAGAGGATTCAAGTATTCATGATAGGAGGTTAGCAAGTTGACATTAGATTACTTCTACCCACTTATCTGTTCTTCTTCACTCCCATCGTCCCTGGATATACCAAAGCCGTTTCTAGTACACTTCTCGTTCCTCGTGGATTCGATACCCTAGAATACTCCTAGGTGAAAGCTACATCGGCATCCGTACGCTTGCGGATTTATCTGTTAGGCTAAGGAACGCCAACACTCCCAAGGTGAAGTGCTACAACGAGATATATTTTGTGCGCTTGCAGAATTAATTTTGCATACAACGACATATATCTACGCGCTCTTGAGCGTTGCTAAAACATGACGCTAAGGAGTGCCAACAGTGACCGACCGGGAAGTCCTTCCCGGGTGCGCATGAGTGAGGACAAAGTGCGCAGGAAAGACATGTGTTGGTCTGTGAGGATAGTCTAGAGGTCCTAGAGAGCTGCCAAGGTAAGCGGCCCGGCCTCGGGGAGGCGGGACGTTACAGTAGGCCACCTCACCCTTCCGTTCCAAGATCTGAAAGGGTCCAATGTATCGAGGTGCCAGCTTTCCCTTCACGTTAAATCGTTGCACGCCCCTCATTGGTGACACCTTGAGATACACATAGTCGCCGACTTCAAAGCTGAGATCCCGCCGTCTAACATCTGCATAGCTTTTCTGTCGTGACTGAGCTGCTCTCATGTTCTGCTTGATTACTTGCACTTGACGTTCCGCCTCTTTCAGAATTTCTAGCCCAAACACTTGGCTTTCCCCGGTCTGGTTCCAGAATAACGGTGTCCGACACTTCCTCCCATACAAAGCCTCGAAAGGTGCCATCTTGATGCTTTGTTGGTAACTGTTGTTATACGAAAACTCTGCGTAGGGTAGGCTCTTCTCCCAACTAGTCCCATACTCCAAAGCACATGCCCTCAACATATCTTCCAGTATCTGATTGGTCCTTTCTGTCTGTCCGTCTATCTATGGGTGGTAGGCTGAACTGAATTGTAGCTTCGTATCCATGGACTCATGTAGCTTATGCCAGAAGTGTGAGGTGAACTGCGTACCCCGATCAGACACTATCTTCTTCGGCACACCATGTAAGCACACAATTCTCTCCATATACAACTCTGCCAGCTTGGTCCCTGTGTATTTAGTCTTCACAGGAATGAAGTGTGCCACTTTGGTTAATCGATCCACGATCACCCATATAGAATCGAACCCTCTCTGTGTGTTGGGCAATCCATACCGACCTCTTCCCATTTCCACTCGGGTATCTTTAAAGGTTGAAGTAGTCCGGCCGGTCTCTGATGTTCGGCCTTGACTCTCTGGCACGTATCACACAGGGATACGTAAGTTGCAACGTCCCTCTTCAGTCCATACCACCAAAACTTTTCCTTAAGGTCTAGGTACATCTTGGTGCTCCCTAGATGTATCGAGTATGCGGAATCATGAGCCTCCCTCAGGATCATATCCTTGATGTGCTTCAGATCGGGTACGCATATCCTCTCCCCATACCAAACTGTTCCCTGTTCGTCCACTCGAAACTCAGGTGCTTTCCCTAGCTTAACATGTTTCGTTATTTCCTTGATCTTCTCATCTTCTAGCTGCCCTTTTCAGATTTCCTACTCCAATGTTGGCTCTACCTCCAATTCTTTCATGTTGGCCACGAATCCCATGCTCAACTTTTCAAAATCCCGAGCCAACTCCTCCGGTAGGTTCCTCTCTGTAACCAGATTCACATAGGTTCTCCTACTCAAGGCGTCTGCCACCAGGTTAGCCTTGCCCGGGTGGTACTGAATCTCCAGGTCATAGTCCTTGATCAGTTCCAACCATCTGCGCTGTCGCATGTTCAAGTCCGACTGTGTGAATACATACTTAAGGCTCTTGTGATCAGTGTAGATGTCGCACCTATGTTCGATCAGGTAGTGCCTCCAGATTTTCAAGGCATGGACTACTGCTGCCAATTCCAGATCATGGGTCGGATAATTCAGATCATGTTTCCTTAACTGTCGGGATGCATATGCCACAACTCTGCCCTCTTGCATGAGTACACATCCCAACCCTTGACGAGACGCGTCATAGTAGACCGAGAAATTCTTTGTTATATCTGGCAGTACTAGTATCGGTGTCGTGGTCAATCGCTTCTTCAACTCCTCAAAGCTGGCCTGACACTCTTCGGTCCACAAAAACTTAGCATCCTTCTCCAATAGTGATGTCAGCGGTTTGGCAATCTTGGAGAACCCTTCGATGAACCTTCGGCAATACCCTGCCATTCCCAAGAAGCTTCAGATCTTGCTCACATCCTGGGGTGGATTCCAGCTTAGCACATCACTAACCTTCTTCGGATCGACTGCTACCCCTCCGTTAGACAACACGTGACCCAGAAAGGCCACCTACTTCAACCAGAACTCACACTTGCTCAACTTAGCATACAACTGGTGCTCCCTGAGCCTCTGCATCACTAGCCTCAGGTGTTCCTCATGCTCCTCCTCGTTCTTAGAGAAAACCAGGATGTCATCGATGAACACTACCACGAACTTGTCAAGATAGTCCATGAACATGCTATCCATCAGATACATGAAGTAGGCTGGTGCGTTGGTCAACCCAAAGGACATCACGGTAAACTCATATAAGCCATACCGGGTGGTGAAAGCTGTCTTGGGGATATCGGACATTCTGATCCTCATCTGGTGATACCCTGAACGGAGATCGATCTTGGAAAACACACACGCTCCCTTCAGCTGGTCAAACAGATCGTCGATCCTTGGCAATGGATACTTGTTCTTGATGGTCACTTCATTGAGAGCCCGATAGTCTATGCACATCCTCTGTGTTCCGTCTTTCTCATCTACGAACAAAACTGGTGCTCCCCAAGGTGAAGAGCTAGGACGGATATACCCTTTGGCCAACAAAGCCTTTAACTCTTCCTTAAGTTTCTCTAGTTCCTGTACCCCCATTCTATATGGCCTTTTATTTATAGGTGTTGTGCCAGGTTTTAGTTCAATAACGAATTCAACTCCGCGTTCCGGGGGCATACCTGGCAACTCGTCGGGGAATACGTCCGGGAAATCGCACACAACCCTGATGTCTTCCAACACTGCACCCTCAGTCTGGTTGACTTGGCAATGTTCCAATGAGTTGGTGGCCTGGTACTCAATCTTCTCTCCGGTCTCCGATATCAGCTGCACTGTCCTCTTGGCACACTGTATCAGGTTGTCATACTTTGCTAGCCAGCTCATACCCAGTATCAGATCCATCCCGATGGAGTTTAGGACTATCGGTTGTACGGTGAAGTCTACCCCCCTTATGGTGACAGTGGCATTGGGGAAACGTAGCGTTGCTCTCAATGTTCCCCCCGGTGAGTTAACCAACATAGTGTTCCCCATGGGTTGCATAGTCATCAAATTCTTTTTCACAAAATCAGCAGATATACAAGCATGCGAGGCTCCCGAATCAAACAGAACTAAAGCAGAGTGTGAGTTGACCGGAAACATACCAACGACCACGTCAGGTGCATCTTGTGTAGTTTCTGCGCCCATGTGATGAACCCTGCCCTGGACGAAGTTCTGCTGGCCCCGTTCCCCTGCGCCTGCTGCTGGTTCCCATTTTGAACTGGCTGCTGTCCAACCCTCGGATTGTTGTTGATGCCCTGGTTGGCGTTCCGGGCCTTCTTGGGGCAAGAGTTGGAGAAGTGCGTCGTTTCTCCACAGTTGTAACATGTCCTTGGACTCGTTGGCGCGTTGTTGGCCTGGGTGACGCGTGGAGCCTGGTTGCTCTGTTGCTGGTTCTGAAAGCGTGGTTGCTACTGCTGCTGAGGTGGTGGATACTGCGGGCGCTGCATGTTCTGGTTGAAATTCAGCAGGCTTGACTGTCCCTGCAAGCGCTGCTGGTTTGCTAGGGGTTGAAGCGGGGGCGACTGTTGCTTCCCGACTGCTGATTCATGAACTTCCTCTTCTTTTCCTCCATCTCCCGATGCTTGTGCTCCAGCATCAGGGCTCCATCTACCAACTCCCCAAAGTTTGGGAACTTGATGCAGGTCATCTGGTACTAAAGTGCATCATGTAACCCATTCCAGAACCGGGTCTGCCTCTTCATGTCAGTTGCCATGTCTTCAGGAGCATAACGGGCCAGCTCAAGAAACTTGTCATGGTAAGCGATGACACTCATCCCTTTCTGCTTCAGCGCCAGGAACTCTTGCTTCTTCAGGGTCATCAACCCCTCAGGCACATGGTGAGAGCGGAAGCTATCACGAAACTGCCTCCAAGTGATCCGGCTGCGGTCAGGCTGTGCATACTGGTAGGCACCCCACCAGTCTAGAGCTGCTCCCTCAAGTTGCCCTAAGACGTAGAGAACCTTCTCCCTGTCATCGCACTGTGCGATGTCGAGCTGTCGCTCCACAGACTTGAGCCAGTCTTCAGCCTGCAGTGGGTTGCTGGCGTGAGAGAACTTGGGCGGGTGTCCCCTCAAGAACTCGCTCCTCTTGTCCCTGGCAGGCGCCAGAGGCTGCTGGGCAGGCGGGTTCTGCTGGTTCTGCTGCATCATGGCCATGATCTGGGCCATCTGCTGCATCAGCTGAGTCTGCGTCTGCATCATCTGCTCTGTAGTTGGTGGCACTGGCGGGTTCTGGTTCTGGTTCGTCCAGCTGCCACCTGCTGCCCTCCTTGTCTCAACCATCTGTCAACAATGTACAATTTTCCATTAATAACCACAGGACCATAATAATGAACAGCCCATTCAGTGCAGTCAGATCTCAGAGATATTGCATAGCTGATAAGATAAAGAACTTCAAAAGTAGAGAAGACGATAGATAAAGCGTAATAGAGATAAAGGCCCCAACTATTTATTCATTAAACTCCTTATACCTTAATCCAATACTAGATGATTACAGACTTGCATCTGCTCTCATCACAATCATTACAAAGATCCAAACCACACAAAAGCATAATAATAAACCATCCAAGCAACTAAGGACATAACTCACACAAGACTCGACACGACTCAACCATGTTTTGACTCAAAAGCGTGGCACTAAATGATCCCTATTATAGACTCATGGTACTAGACTCCTAAGGATCGATGGTGGTGCGGCTTGCTGCATTCCCGTAGAAGATCATCTTGCGAGGCGACGACTCTCCCTGGTACCTCGGACTGTGCGGCCTCGGTCTCCCCATGAAGTGCTCCTCCATCGCCTCAATCCTGAAGTAGGCAGTGTCAAGGCGGTTCCTCAGTTTGTGGTTCTCCTGTAGAACGGCGTCCAGCTCCGTGCTGAGGGCGCCGGTGAGCTGCACTGTGGAAACAAGCTGGGCGTCTCCGACACCCGCGAGTGTAGCAATGGTACAAGCTGCCTCACCGCTCCTCCTGCAGGGGTACCACCTCTCTGGCTGGTGCCGGATCGAGGGAAAGTGCCTGTGCCTGGAGACGTAGAGAGCCTGACGAGCTGCATCAGCGATCCCTGCCTCCTGTGTCTCCCTGTCAGTGATGGTGATGAGGGCATCACTCCCATGGATACACACGACACTCCTCAAGTTGAGATACAAGGTCCAATTACTCGCGCACGCGCTCGTCAATTGAATTTACAGGTGAGCTTGTTCCTACGTACTTATTCTTGTGAATTTGAGAATAGTATGCTACCTAATGATTTAATTGTACTTAGGAACAAAGGAGAGGACCAGCAAGGGCGTGGAGAAGGCCTTGGAGGCGTGGAGGACCAGCAATGGCGTCCGGATCAAGATGGAGGCCCAAACCGATTCGACTTCGCTTCAGTTTCGGACTCCAGGAACAGCCCGCACTAAAACGGACGCTCAGGTCGCATACGGAGTCGGATTTGGACGTTCTTTATATGGATGGAAAGATAATTTCACGACACTTCCAATGGCACTTGTCCCAGGCCCAAATTCATCCGGAGTCGACGGGAATCGTCTGAACAAGTTGACGTCCAGAAACTATTCCGATGCTGCGACGCCGTCTTTGGTCCTTTGGGCCGTGTATCGTGTGAGGGCCCATTAGGGGCACGTCCAGGGGTCTTGCACGCCCCTAGAGACCTTATTAGCAGCCGCCACACCCTTGTTAGGGTTTGAGTTTTGCTTAAGTTATTCTGTCAAGAACAGTTCGCCGCTAGATCGGTTTGTGAGACCCCAACTCGAGTGCTTAATCATTCATCTGCAATTTTCCAGATTGTGTTCTTTCTTGTTCTTGTTTGTGTCTTCGATTCACAGGCAAGGATTAGCCCTCGTGGCAAGGTCAATCGTGCAGCGCATGGTTGATAACCAGAGGAGAAGTGGTGCTGTGATTGCGGGGTTCGAATCTTGTTGATTGGAAGCCGGATCGTTTGTGTGACATCTCCACCAAATCGATAGTTATCCCCGCCTGACGGAAGATCGGGAACCCCTGTTCCCATCAGATGGCGTAGTGGACGGTCTTCGCACGATCAGCCCGTGCATGCAGATCACGCACGCAGACGTGCACCTGAGTCCTCCAGAAGTTGTCGTAGCGCAGATGAGTCCACCACCAGCAGTGGTACTCCAATCTCACACGGCTGTGAGCATAGCGACTGCGGAGCAAGCGGAAGAGGTGGCGGTGGAAGAAGTCATCGCCCTCATCGGTGACATAGCTGTACACCACCCATCCGCGTCCAGCGTCAACGCCCTGCACTGGCGGCTGGGGTGTGGGCGCCCAGGACTCATCTCCCTCGTCATCTCCATCGCCGCCATCTGGGTCACCTCCTGCCGCTGCCTGCTGCTGTGGCTGCTGCTGCTCCTCAGCCTGGTGCTGCTGATGAACTGAGCCAGAGGATGCATACTGCTCCACCTCCTCTGGGTCCTCCTCAGCATCCTCCTCTGCCCGAGGCACCCCCTGCTGCGGCTGCTCCTCCTGCTGCTGCGGCGCCTCCTCCTGCTGCTGCTGCGCCTCCTCCTCCTGCTGCGGCGCCTCCTGCTGCTGCCTCAGGAGCTCCTGCCTCTCTCTCCACTGTCGGTAGCCGCGGCCACTGGTGCTCTTGCGGGCAGTGAGCTTCGTGCGGGCCATCTATAGCAGAGAAAGGAAAAAGAAATTCTAGCTTTGAATGTTAAGGTTTCTAGCACTAACAAGCCACTTGCTAGCACTAACAAAGCTAAGGTTGAGGCTATCATGGAGTCGGCTAACTATGAAACTTTGAAAGTTGATGAGCTTTTCTCCAAACTGAAGTCTTTCGAGGTAGGTAGACAGCTGATTGCCAAGGCTAAGACTCCGACTGATCCCCATAGTCTGGCTCTAGTCGGTGGTTCTAGTTATGGACATGCTAATACTTCCAAACGCTTTGCCTTGTCTTCTCTTGTGTCTCTTCCAGATGAGGAGTATGAGGTGCTGAGCGAGGAGGATCTCGCGTTGCTTACCAGGAGGTTCAAGCGCATGTACCAGAACCGCAAGGAGAAGAAGCACATGAACCGCAACTTCAACAGGCTTTCTTGCGCCGCTATGAACTTTTGCACCATGGCGCATGACTCCAACAACAAGAACGACTCCGACTCCGACTCTGAGGACGAGGTCGAGGTAATGACCGATCCCACCTCCTTGCGTAAGGAGATTGCTAGGCTAGAGGAGTTGGTCGATAATCGTGATGATGTGCTTAGGAAGACCAACAAGGAGAAGAGAGAATTTAGGTCTTTGCTTTGTGAGTCTAAGGATAGGATAGCTGAGCTTGAATCTGAATTGGCAAGTGCTAGAGCCTGTGCTGAAAGATGCTCCTATTGTTTTTGATGAACTTGAATGCTCTATGTGATGTGCATCTTACTGATTTGGTTGCTCTCAAGGATAAACACATGACATGCCTTGATGAACTAGGAGCTAGGGTTGAGATTGCTGAGTTGAAGTCTAGATCTTCTTTGCTAGGTGCTTGTACCTCTTGCCCTGCTTTACATGCTCAGTTGCTTGAATCTCGTACCATGATTAGTTCTTTTGAGGCTCAATTGAAATGTCCTATTGCAAACTCTTGCTCTGCTTGCGATGTTGTGAATTTGAAGAATGTTGATCTTGCACAGTATGTTGATCGTCTGCAGGATGAAAATGATGAGTTGCGTCAGTGTTTAGTTTCACACCGAGATTTACACAAAACCTGAATGCGGCCGTATGTGTGCCCAGGACGTCCACAGAACACATCCAGCTTACAAATATGGATCTCAGAGAACACAATGCTCGAATGAAAATAGTTTACATCCAGAGTTTAACACAAAGACATAGTCTTACATAAATAACACAGCGGAAGTCTATTTATTAAAGCCCTCAACTAAAGACGAATGGCGCCTCAATCCCACAGGGACGCCGACTGGTTGATCGCAGCTCAGAAGTAGGGGAGATCCTCCGGGAAGTCTGCGATCAGATCCTCATTCACTGCTCTATCTGTTACCCGTCCGGGATTTTGTTGATTGTTGACAAGTGTAAGTAACTCATCTTACTTAGCAAGTATAACAGGAGTTTATGCAAGGCTAAAAGGCTGACTCGGGTTTACTGCTTTAGCACTTTTAGTTGGTTCGTTTTATCGTTCGCCTAATTACTACTAGTGTAAGAGAACTCCCATTTCTAACCCCATTAAAGATGTAAGTAACATTAGAATCATAGAGCATCTTCATTAACAACATTTTCTAATCAAAAAGGATCCAGGCCGCTCGTGACCGTGAACACGGCTAACATGATAGATGTACACTCTGCAAAGGTTTCGCCTTTTACCCAACCGTTAGCGTAAAAGCTCAAACGAGCTTTCAATCGAACCACGCACATACCACACTTCCGAGGTGCGAGTGCATAGGGACACTACAAGGCTTTTCACTAGACACCCTAACAAACACAGTAGCCGTATTGGTTCAACATAGGCAGCATGACCCAAGGCATCGAGATTGACGTACGCCCAAAAACATAACACACCATGGGGGGATCAATGGCGTCCAGAGCGCATACCCAATGCGCAACGTGCGGAGCTCCCAGAGCGCAGGTAAGGCGCTCCCGACACGGGACGGTTGCCTAACGAGACATAGCCAACGGATCTCAGAGCGCAGGTGAGACCGTCCTCGATGGATCAAACCATACTCTCACCCATGTTCCTAATGTACGCCTTTCGGTAGCCACTGGTATGCTAGAGATGTACAAGTTACTTGTCCAAGACCAGAGCCATAATAGTTACGGCGGCGGCTGTCGGTGTTTTACCGCCAATCCTACCGAGGGGTATCCCAAGGTAGTAAGTTTCAGGTGAAGTGTCGCCGAGATCAGGAACTCAATGGTAAACGTAGAACGCAAGAGACAAATTTATACAGGTTCGGGCCGCCAGATAAGCGGACCCTACGTCCTGTTTGGGGTAGTATAATGCGCCCTGCGCTATGATGTCTGAGGTATGAACCTCATGTTCTGGTCTTCTATGTTCTACCGATCTAGGCACCCCTGCCCTCCTTTATATACCCCAGGGGGCGGGAAACTAGTCGGTTACAATGTTGGAGTCCTAGTAGGATTACATAGTAGAGTCCTAGTAGGAGTTCGACTTCTTTCTTCCTTCCTTCGAGTGGTTTCTCTACGGATACCGGGGTTCCATACCCAACAAGCCCCCGAGCGCTTCATTGCTGAGTTCTTGCTATCAACCAAGTACTTGCCAAGTCTATCAAGTACTTTCTTGAATGCTTCGAGTACTTTGTTGAGCTTTTGCTAGTTCTTCGAGTACTTGTCTTGTCGATCTTGGAAAGTGCTTGGTTCACACGAGGCTGTGAGGTGCTCAAACCCCGTAAATCTTGATCAACTTGTAGTCTTCAATATTCAATATGTGGTGGGCGAAAGTCGCACTCCATATGGAGCCCCCGAGCCTTAGGTTGAGTCGAAGAATCAGGCTGAGGGTCCACAGTATCTTGAATCTTCGTCTTGTCTTGAAATGTGCAATTTGGAAAAGATTGCACTTGATATCAAGTAGCCCCCGAGCCTTGGTTTGAATTCGTAGAATCGAGCCAAGGGTCTTCATTTGAGTCTTCATTCTTCGTCTTGAAAAAATCAGCAGTCGTTGTATATAGCCTATCAGCCCCCGAGCCTTGAAACGATTCAGAAGGATCAAATCAAGGGTCCAACGAGCTTTAGTGTTGATCGAATCATCTTGGAGATCATCATCCGAGTAGTAATTTGCGCCTAGAAATAATGGTCACATCGAATCTTGTTCTAAGAAAAATCAGAATAACCCGCTTATCCCGGGACGTCTTCCAAAATAATGGTTAAGCCGATATTCTTTTTCCCACAATACCGAAGGCCTCTTAATTCAGGTTGCAAATACTCCTTCAAATCTTGTCAATCGAGTGCTTTTCTTGCACCCAGCCCCCGAGCATAGGAGCCAGCGGAGATGCGTCAAGTAGTATGTAGTCGAAATAGCCACCATCAATAGAGTAGCAAAACAGAGGAGGTCGTGGTTGACTTGTCACGCCGTGATCTCCCCAGAAACAGGAGTCAGGTGCCAATGTAGTTGTCGCAATATCATTTGTACTTGGCGACTCAAATATGCTGGAGAAAGGCAACCAGGTAAGCCTGATGGCGAACCGAGTTGTAATTTTAGCGTCAGCCCCCGAGCATGGAAGCTGGCGAAGATGTGATAGCACACTGCGCGGCCTAGAGAGTTGTCACCTGAAAAAAGACAATTAACACATTATGTAGTACATATTGTGAAATATTCAATATACTAAAATTGTATCCAGTAAGAGAATAAAACGCCAATTCTTGGGCATGCTGAGCTCTTATTAGGCCATATATTCTCCCGAGTAGTCCACCTGTTACGTTTAATCACCATGGTCTCGTACTGCCTTACCTCATATGTATGAGTCGCTCATGTTTGTATGAGTCGGTTAGGTTCTGACTGAGAATCTCTAGGTTTCACGGATTAAGGCATTTGCTACTCGAGGAGATTAACGACCATTAAGAGAAATCAGCAAAATAAGTAGTCGTCTGCGCAACAAAGAGGATGCGGACTTATAAAGCAGTCGGCAAGAGCGCGTTTTGTGCGCGAAGAAGTCAGTGTAGCCTCCGAGAGTAACTGCGTAAATCTTGTTGAGAGGCATACCCGAACAAAGTAGTCGGCGCTTGGCCAATCTTGTTAGAACAAGATAGAGAATTTAATAAAAATAATTGAAACAAGTAACTTAGCTTGTTTCTTGTCGTTTGTCGATGAAGCGGACTAGTCGGAGTTGATTCCGTCTAGTTTGAGCGCGTGAGGGCCGTCGCCGAGTAATTTCGGGTTGAACCGAGTAGTTGATGTCGGCGCGGGTGCAAGCTTGAAGTAGTCGAGCTCGTCGCCGGTGCGTCGACCGCGTGAACGGAAATCGCGCTGGCAATGTGTCAGTATGACGGTCGTGTCTTGCTTGCTTGTGACACACGTTCACATAGGTATGCATGCGTGATCTTTGTTGGATTTTTTTAGCTTCATTGGTTTGTGGCGCTAGCTTCTGAATTGGCTTGTGGATCATCGAAGCTGAGCGGACTGCAGCTTTTATCGATGGAATTCGTCTACTCCAATTTGACATGGGAGAACTCAATTCCGACATGGGTGCGAGTTCTGCTGGAGACGCTCAACTCCATGTTGATTTCAGTTTCCGGAGAGAGATATCCTTCTGAGTAATTAATTGGTTGTAGCAATCCGAATCAGATCCTGGACTCCTTGACTTCATGTGCTCCCACGACAACATCCTAGCTGCGGTGTGATCGAGTTGTGATCGGTTTCAAACTTCAAACCGAGCCAGAACCGGAGATTGCAGGCTTGCAGCGCCCTGACCCAGCTTTGACTCCAACTCGGTCTTGTACTAGAACGGAACTTGTTGTCCTTGACTCCTTGTCTTGATCCACGTGCAGTAGGCCTCCTCGTCACTCGCTGATAGGTTTTGATCCTGAAAACAGAGGCAAATCGATGCCAGACTCTGCGGCATGTGGCTTGCTCTGCTTCGGGCGTTGGTGATGAGGACATCACCAGTACATCTACACCAGCAGCAACTTCACCCCAAGCACCACCTTCAGGGCCGATCACTCGGGCTCGTGCAAGAGAGTTGAACTACGTCATGGTGCTAAAGAATGAAGGATATGTGGCTGGATTCGGACTGCGCACGAACGTCAACTTGTGACGGCCACCACGACTTCATCGGACTCCGTTTTGGGCGATCAAGTACTTGATGGAAAGCTTATCAAGTCTACTTTCAGATGGATCCGGACTCACCTTCGTATCTTCACCGAGGCGGCCGCAATCGTCATTTTGAGTCGGACCGTTTTTCTGTCCAAGGTGCTGCGCCACCTTATTTTGGCCCAATGGGCCGTGTATCGAGTTGGGTCCATTAGGGACGCGTCCTAGGGTTGTAGCACGACCCCAACTCCCTTGTGGCCGTGCTATTAAACCCTATAGCCGACATTAGCATCCTCGAGTTTTGTTTTACATCTAGCTTTAGCTACACCGAACACGCACAAATACGTGCTGTCCTCGTGTGATTCAGAACTCCACCTTCGAGTGATATTAAGATTGCTCGCCTTCTTTTTCTTGTTCGTTCTTTGATTGCGTACAGGAAGTTCTGATCTTGATTGCAACAGGGTCGGTAACCACAGGGAGTTGGTTCAGCGATTGCATTGGCGCTTCGGGTTCGCTCGTCGTAGTCGGATCGTGAGGGTCGACTTCCACCAAATCAAATTTATCCTCCACTCACCGAAAGATAGGGCACTTCAGCTCTATCAAGTGGTATCAGCTTTCCAGGTTGATCGGTGAGTTTTTATCGAGTGTTGTTCCATTACCTACAGTCCACAAAACCCAAAAAAAAAATTCAGGTTAGACCATTGTCCCAAAACCTTTCTTCGCCTTGCACTTTCTTTCAATAATTTGCGTTGTTGAATTTGTGTGCTTCGCGTTAATTTGTTGCTGGTCACTTTGTGCTTCCGCCGCTTCCCATCTCCACCACCGCCGCCGCC
The DNA here is from genome assembly GCA_015476505.1 of Urochloa ruziziensis. NCBI lineage: Eukaryota > Viridiplantae > Streptophyta > Magnoliopsida > Poales > Poaceae > Urochloa > Urochloa ruziziensis. The sequence continues at coordinate 37,492,675 of CM027119.1, read as the reverse complement.
GCCGCTGTCCTACCTCGCCACCAGCACCACCGCCGCTGTCCTACCTCGCCACCAGCACCACCGCTGCCGCAATCATCATCACCACCAGCGCCGTTACCCCCTCCAACCGAACCCTACTCGGTTTCGTTTTCCTTCCCCAAGCCGCACTCCACGCGCCGCCGATCCAACCGAACCCTACTCGGTTTCGTGTTTCTGTTTGAGGACAGAGAAAAAAAAGGAAAGAAAAAAAAAGAAAGGAAAGAAAAAAAAGGAAAAAAAGGAAAGTTCTGAGAAGAAAGACAAAGGAAAGAATTAAAAAAAAAGGAAAGAGCAGTTCGTTTTTGGAAAGTTCGGTTTTTCGTTTGGCAGTTTTGTGTCGTTACGAACACCCGTTTTGTAACGGCCATAACTTTTCGCTCGGATCTCCGATTTCAGCGTTCTTTTTTTTTTCGGAAAGCTTACGAAATTTCCTATACAGGGCACCCGGCGTATCGCCAGGTGAAGCCGGTTTCGAGGCCAAAAAACGCCGTTTACACAGCGTAACGCTGCGCGAGAGATTTTCCGTTTCTGCAGCCCACTTCCTTGTTGCCTTCCCTTGATCCATCGCGGGTGGCACTTGTTACCAGCAGCTTTGTTACGTGTTTAGCACTATTATTCAGCTTTGCATTTATTGTTTGATTGTGCTAATCCTTGACTTGAGTGCAGCCTACCCAGAACTACACATATTCCTACGACGAGCAGACTTTTGTTTCTCCAGGCAATCGCTGCTCCAATCTTTCACAGGTGCCACTTGTTGTCTGCGATCGCCCTTGTTGCTTGGTAAGAACGGATAAGAACTTGATCGCAGCATCTTTGTGAGCTTTCCACCCACACATTTGTTGTCGTAGGATCTGTTTTTCTTGTGTTTGCGCTAACCATGTCAGGAGACGACGACAAGATGGACTCCAAGCTGCAAGGCATGCGGGCAGACCTTGATGGACTTAAAGACGACATAAAGATGCTGCACGAGAAGGTTGATTCCGCGCTCTCTTCATCCAATGAGCGTCTCGACCAGTAGGACCTTGCTCAGACAGCCGCCAAGTGTACATTTGACGCCTTGACGGCCCGGCTTGATGCGATGAACACGACGCTCACGACGATGAACGCGACGCTCACGGACTTGCAGAAGAGCTATGGTGGTGACACGGAATATGAGGATGGAGACCGTCAACCTCGTGCCCGCCGTGTGGTACGTAATCCGGTTAATGATTCATTTACGAAGATTAAATTTAAGATTCTTACTTTTAATGGCAAGTATGATCCTGCTGCATATCTTGATTGGGAGTTAGAGGTAGAACAAAAATTTTCATGTCATGATATCCCTGCTACGTCTCAAGTTAAGGCTGCTATTAGTGAATTTACTGAGTTTGCTTTAATTTGGTGGTGTGAATATAAACTCAAACATCCCACTGCTGTTCCATCTACTTGGGCTCAATTAAAAGCCGCTATGCGACATCGTTTTGTTCCTTCTTATTATGCCCGAGATTTGCTTAACACCATGCAGCGATTCCAGCAAGGCCAATGATCCGTTGAGGAGTATTACCAAGAGTTACAAAAGGGTATGATTCGTTGTGGTTTGTTTGAACAGGATGATGCTGCCATGGCACGATTTCGTGGTGGATTGAACAGGGAAATTCAGGATATACTTGATTATAAGGAGTATAATGATATGACCACGTTATTTGAATATGCTTGCAAAGCTGAACGTGAAGTGCAGGGACGCCGTTCGAAGACATATACTAAACCTTTTGCAGGAAGAAGCCCGTCGTCCAGCTCTACATGTTCCACTCCAGCACCGTCTACACCTAGCACTACGCCGCGTGAGAAGACGACGAAACTTGCAGCACCTTCGACGAAACCTACACCAGGCGCAGCTTCTTCCTCGGGACGTACACGAGATGTTCAGTGTTTTCGTTGCCAAGGTTTTGGGCACATGATTCGGGACTGTCCCAACACCCGTGCTTTTATCATACGTGACGATGGTGAGTACTCTTCTGCTAGTGATTCCGATGAACCTCACCATACTATGATTGCCACTAACCATGCAGATAATGAGGCGATCCATGCTACTCCTAGTGACGCAGATAGGTATGAAAGTCTGGTTGTGCAGCGTGTTCTTAGTACACAGGTCGCCCCGCCAGAGAAAAATAAGCGACACACTCTTTTCCATACAAAGGGTGTTGTGCAGGAGCGGTCGATTCGGATCATCATTGACAGTGGTAGCTGCAACAACTTGGCGAGTACAGCGCTGGTAGAGAAGTTGTCCTTACCCACCCATAAGCATCCGCATCCCTATCATATTCAGTGGCTTAATGATGGTGGAAAGATTAAAGTAACACAGTCGGTACGTGTTCCGTTCTCCATAGGTGCCTATTCTGATTTTGTTGATTGTGATGTTATTCCTATGGAGGCATGTTCTTTGTTACTTGGTAGACCTTGGCAATATGATACTGATAGCTTGCATCATGGTCATTCGAATCATTATTCTCTCATGTTTAAAGGTCAGAAAATAATTATACATCCCATGACACCTGAACAAATTGTTAAAGATGACCTTGCTCGAGCCGCTGAAAATGCTAAACAACTTGTATCATCACCTTCTGAAATCAAGTTGAATGCGCCAGTTTTATTTGCTACACGTGCTGATTTTGTTGATCTTTGTGTTGATGAGCTACCTTGTTATGCACTTGTATGTTCTAGTGTGCTCGTTTCACTTGATGATGTACCATCTTTGGATATTCCCCCTGCGGTTGCTAACATTTTGCAGGAGTACGCTGATGTTTTTCCCAAAGATTTACCATCGGGACTACCTCCACTTCGTGGCATTGAGCACCAGATCGACTTCATTCCCGGCGCACAGCTTCCGAATCGCGCCCCGTACCGCACAAATCCCGACGAGACGAAAGAGATTCAGCGCCAGGTCCAGGCGTTGCTTGACAAAGGGTACATTCGTGAGTCTCTTAGTCCTTGCTCCGTTCCAGTGTTACTTGTTCCAAAGAAGGATGGATCGTGGCGTATGTATGTAGATTGTCGTGCTATTAATAACATCACTATTCGTTATCGATATCCTATACCACGCCTTGATGATATGCTAGATGAGCTTAGTGGTGCCATTATTTTTACTAAGATTGATTTGCGTAGTGGTTACCATCAGATTCGAATGAAATTGGGCGATGAACGGAAAACGGCTTTTAAAACTAAATTTGGTTTATATGAATGGTTGGTTATGCCGTTTGGTTTGACTAATGCTCCCAGCACTTTTATGCGTTTGATGAATGAAGTCCTCAGGCCTTTCATAGGTTTGTTTGTTGTTGTATATTTTGATGATATCTTGATTTACAGCAAGTCTATGGAAGAGCATTTCGAACATTTGCGTGCTGTTTTTAATGCGTTGCGTGCAGCTCACTTGTTTGCTAACATGGAAAAATGCATCTTCTGCACACAACGTGTTTCGTTTCTTGGTTATGTTGTTACTCCACAGGGTATTGAGGTGGATAGCAGCAAGATTGATGCAATTCGGGAATGGCCTACACCGACGACGGTTACGCAGATTCGGAGTTTTCTTGGGTTGCAGGTTTCTACCGTCGATTCGTACGAGATTTTAGCTCTATTGCAGCACCTCTACATGAGCTTACAAAGAAAGGTGTGCCTTTTACTTGGACTGATTCCCAGGAGCTCGCCTTCACTACATTGAAAGATAAGTTAACACATGCTCCTCTTTTGCAATTGCCTGATTTTGGTAAAATATTTGAGCTCGAATGTGATGCCAGTGGTATTGGGTTAGGTGTTGTTTTGTTACAAGAAGGAAAACCTGTTGCTTATTTCAGTGAAAATTAAGCGGTGCTAGTTTGAAATATTCTACTTATGATAAAGAACTTTATGCTTTAGTGCGTACTTTGCAAACATGGCAGCACTATCTCTGGCATCGTGAGTTTATAATCCATTCTGATCATGAGGCTTTAAAACATATTCGTACCCAAACTAATCTGAACCGTCGTCATGCTAATTGGGTAGAATTCATTGAGTCTTTTCCTTACATCATTAAACAGAAGAACGGGAAGGACAATGTGATTGCTGATGCTTTGTCTCGCCGATATAATATGCTGTCACAATTGGATTTTAAAATTTTTGGTTTACACACTATGAAGGATCAATATGTCGATGATAATGATTTTAAAGATGCTTATAAACATTGTATGACTGGTAAACCATGGGGGAAATTTCACATGCAGGATGGGTTCCTGTTTCGCGCTAACAAGTTGTGTATTCTAGCTAGCTCGGTTCGTCTTTTGTTGTTACAGGAAGCACATGGAGGTGGACTAATGGGACATTTTGGCGTTTACAAAATGCTTGAGGTGCTGGCCACCCACTTCTTTTGGCCTCGGATGCGTCCTGATGTTGAGCGCTTGGTTGCACGATGCACTACATGTCAAAAGGCTAAGTCACGTTTGAACAACCATGGTTTGTATATGCCTTTGCCTGTCCCTACTTTACCTTGGCTTGATATTTCTATGGACTTTGTTTTGGGATTGCCTAGAACTAAGAAGGGGAGGGATAGCATTTTTGTAGTTGTTGATAGATTCTCTAAAATGGCTCATTTCATTCCTTGTCATAAAACTGATGATGCTAGTAATGTTGCTGAATTGTTCTTTAGGGAGATTATTCGTTTACATGGTGTTCCTAAAACAATTGTGTCTGATCATGATGCTAAGTTTCTAAGTCACTTTTGGAGATCTCTTTGGAACAAATTAGGCACTAAATTGCTGTTTAGCACAACTTGTCACCCACAAACTGATGGGCAAACTGAAGTGGTCAATAGAACTTTGTCAACCATGCTTAGGGCTGTTTTGGATAAAAATCTGAACCGTTGGGAACATTGTTTACCTCATGTTGAGTTTGCTTATAATCATGCAACACGTTCTTCTACAAAGATGTGCCCTTTTCAGATTGTTTATGGTTATATTCCTCGGGCGCCTATTGATTTATTTTCGCTTGATGCTGTGGACGCCCCACATATTGATGCCGTTGAACATGTTGACATATGATTAACCTACATGAACAAACACAACAAACCATTGCTGCTACTAATGCTAAGTATCAAGTTGCTGGTAGTAAAGGAAGAAAACATGTTACTTTTGAACCCGGTGATATGGTTTGGTTGCATTTGAGGAAGGATCGTTTTCCTACTTTGCGTCGTTCTAAATTAATGCCTCGTGCTGTTGGTCCTTTTAAAGTGCTAACCAAGATTAATGATAATGCTTATGTCCTTGACCTGCCTGCGGAGTTTGGTGTTTCCACTAGTTTTAATGTTGCAGATTTGAAACCATATGCGGGCGAGGATGAGGAGTTGCCGTCGAGGACGACTTCAGTTCAAGAAGGGGAGGATGATGAGGACATCACCAGTACATCTACACCAGCAGCACCTTCACCCCAAGCACCACCTTCAGGGCCGATCACTCGGGCTCGTGCAAGAGAGTTGAACTACGTCATGGTGCTAAAGAATGAAGGATATGTGGCTGGATTCGGACTGCGCACGAACGTCAACTTGTGACGGCCGCCACGACTTCATCCGGACTCCGTTTTGGGCGATCAAGTACTTGATGGAAAGCTTATCAAGTCTACTTTCAGATGGATCTGGACTCACCTTCATATCTTCACCGAGGCGGCCGCAATCGTCATTTTGAGTCGGACTGTTTTTCTGTCCAAGGTGCTGCGCCACCTTATTTTGGCCCAATGGGCCGTGTATCGAGTTGGGTCCATTAGGGACGCGTCCTAGGGTTGTAGCACGACCCCAACTCCCTTGTGGCCATGCTATTAAACCCTATAGCTGACATTAGCATCCTCGAGTTTTGTTTTACATCTAGTTTTAGCTACACCGAACACGCACAAATACGTGCTGTCCTCGTGTGATTCAGAACTCCACCTTCGAGTGATATTAAGATTGCTCGCCTTCTTTTTCTTGTTCGTTCTTTGATTGCATACAGGAAGTTCTGATCTTGATTGCAATAGGGTCGGTAACCACAGGGAGTTGGTTCAGCGATTGCATTGGCGCTTCGGGTTCGCTCGTCGTAGTCAGATCGTGAGGGTCGACTTTCACCAAATCAAATTTATCCTCCACTCACCGAAAGATCGGGCACTTCAGCTCTATCAGTTGGGCCTCAGAGTTGAACTCGGTCTTGGACTGGAGTTTGTCGAATCCATCTCGAATAGAGCAAACTGCGCTGAGGGAGATCTCACAAACTGATTCTTGGCGGGACTCTGGCTTGCGTTGCGCCCTCAAGAGTACTCGAGTGCTTCAACTCGGCGAGATACACACGCAGCAGAATTGGACATAACCCATGAACGTGATCGAGTTGCCAATTAGTCGCAACAGCGACCCATGTCACGCCAGCAGATTGATCTTGGAATTAGGGTGGGTGGGTGCTCGAACCGAATTACTCAATTAATTGAATCTGCCTCGAGCAATGCAATCCGAGCTTTGATAGACGCCATTGGGTTCACCACGGGATCTCGATGAACACCCCTACCTGGCGCTCCAGATGTCGGTGTTTTACCGCCAATCCTACCGAGGGGTATCCCAATGCAGTAAGTTTCAGGTGAAGTGTCGCCGAGATCAGGAACTCAATGGTAAACGTAGAACGCAAGAGACAAATTTATACAGGTTCGGGCCACCAGATAAGCGGACCCTATGTCCTGTTTGGGGTAGTATAATGCGCCCTGCGCTATGGTGTCTGAGGTATGAACCTCATGTTCTATGGTCTTCTATGTTCCACCGATCTATGCACCCCTGCCCTCCTTTATATACCCCAAGGGGCGGGAAACTAGTCGGTTACAATGTTGGAGTCCTAGTAAGATTACAGAGTAGAGTCCTAGTAGGAGTCCGACTTCTTTCTTCCTTCCTTCGAGTGGTTTCTCTACGGATACCGGGGATCCATACCCAACAGCGGCGACAGGTTCCTGGGTTGCCGCTTTAAGAACCGGACCTTACGGAGAGACACTAGAGCATACACGAAGCAAAGCTCTAGCTCCCTGAACCATGTTGCTAAAAAGCAGGTTTTACCGTTAACTTAAAGTGAACCATTAGGTCATGATTAACAGTTAAATAAAAGTGATGTAGCTGCGCTTAGCAAAAGGACTACCCACATGCATAAACCCGGGATAACAAGGTACGGGATATAAGTACTAGGAATAGCCTTAAGATAAACAATTTAAGACACATGCATATGTATAAATGATTGTGGTAGTGTATAGGTATCAAGGATGTTCCATGCTATACTTGCCTTCCTCAAAGCCCGACTGCAGCTGCAAGTCCTGCTCCTCGAACTCCTGGTCGCCCACGAACTCGAACGGCTCACCGGCTGGTCACGTAATCACCACACAATCACCACACAGGCCAATACATGCAAGCAAAGTTACTCTATTAGAACAGTACACCAAACAGTAACAACAGAGCAAGAAAAGACTATAAAACTATTCTACGCTTCACTACGAATACATGAGCGCGAGAATCACCCAAAACGGAGCTAAAACGTGAAAACTACGCTTAAAACAAGCTAGAGGGACTTGCTAGCAAAGAACTGAAACTACCAGGGGCCTAAACAAAAGAAAAAGGACTAAACTGCGAGAAAACTAAAACTGCGTTGGACTAAAACGTAAAAACAAAGAAACCTAGTGGCTTCAGCGCAAAACGGCGGACGGCGGCAGACGGCCGTGACGTCAGCAGACGCCTTCTGCTGGCGTCATGCTAACGCACGGCGACGGGCGGCACTGTGCCGTGGACGGGCGCGTGGACCGCGCGGGGGCGTGCGTCCACTGGTCCATGGTGCGCCGGGGCGAAGGGCTACGCCCCGCTCTGATCTGGGCCGTCCAGATCAGATCGACGGCGCACGACGGCCGGGGGCGACGGCGAGCGGCGGCACGCAGCGGCGAGCGGCGGCGCCATGGCCGGGGCAGCCGGAGTCGCGCGTCTGGGCGCTGTGGAGCGCGAGAAATGACGCGGAGGGCACGGGGGTGCGGCGGAGCTCACAGGGAACTCGACGGAGGCGGCGGCGTGAGCTCCGGTGGGTCGAGGCGGCGGCGACGGCGACGGACGGCGCGACTAGGGTTTCAGGTGTGGCGGCGAGCTAGGGTTGGCTCCTTGGGGTCCGGGGTTTGCGGGGGCGCGCTTTAAATAGGCCGGGAGATGGCCTAGGCATGCGTGCCAGGCTAGGCAGGCGCGGGACAGCAGCGCTCCGGACTCGAGCTCGAGTCCGGGTCGGACGCGTCGGCACGGCGGGAGGTGGCGGCTGACGGGTGGGCCCTGCCTGGCAGCGAGCGCGGGCGGCGACACGCGCGAGCGAGCGGACGGGCTGCGAGGCTGGCGGCCTGCGGGGGTTGGTGGGCTGCGGCCCACTACGGCGAGGCGAGCGTGGCGGGCTGCGGAGCGAGCTTGGCCGGGGAAGGCGCAGCGCGAGCGGGCTACGGAGCGGCGAGGTGGGCCGAGCGCACTGGCGGGCTCTGCTGGCCAGGGAAAGGAGGGAGAGGGGGGAAAATGGGAAGAGAGAGAGAGATGAAAGGGAGTTTCTAGACTTCGGGGAAAAGAGAAAAAGAAAGAAAAGAGAGCGACCAAATCATTCAATCAAAAATATATGCACCAGCATGAATGCAACAGAGATGTTTCTAAGCCTTATATTTGCTTTTAATTTCTCAAAAAGTTTTGTTTCCCCTATATTAATTATGGCACTTTAATAAAAAGGGCAATTTATTTACTAATTCCAGAAAAAGTATTTTTAGGGTGTTACATTTAGGGTGGTTGTCTGGTCATGAGCCACAGCTTACGATGATGATTGCTGGGTTTAAGAGAGCTGACGGTTGTGATCTGGGTTCTGAGAAGATTGGTGAGTGCAGTGGTGAGAAAGAGAGAGAGCAAACCGATTCCACCACAAACATCACAATGCCACCACAGAAAGCTCCTTCCAATAACGCCTTCACACCCAAACCCAACCACCTGAGAAACAAGCTTGACACAACTCCTGATCCTCCCAAGTTTCCACCAAAGACAAACAACTTCCAGAAGAGTGACCTTTGTGAGGAGTGGGGTTTACCAAATGAGTGAGAAGCCTTTACCTAGAGAAAACCCAAAGCCAAAGCCAGTACGCTTCCATTGTGATCATTGTGGAAGGGATGGTCACCTTGAGCAGTTCTGTTGGAGGAAGAAGAGAGAGATAAGGCGCGAGAAGGAGATGGGTAATAGGGACAGGTACTACTCTTCTCAGAGAGTACCTGTGTCTCGTACACCCCTGCCTAGGAGAGAGGTTTTTGTGCGTTCAGTTCCTTCTTTGGGTGTTTCTGTTGTTCCAGCTCGTGGTGAGTTTGCTAGGCGACCTCCTGCTCGTGGTCAGTTTGGTGCAGGGAGGTTGGACCGTAGCTTTGAGGCGAGGAGAGAGTCTAGGCCGCGTTTTCCCCCACGTGGTGCTAGAGGTCCCACGGTGAGACACGAGAGGGTTCCACGGAGTAACGTTGATTTTGCTAACCCTTCTTTTGAGCAGATGGCCCGACACTGGTTTAACTTTTTTTGTGCTAACCCCAGTGTCGAGTCGTTCACCCATTCTCGTTCTCGCTTTTGATTGTGCAGATGGGAGGCATGGAGAACTTTTGGTTGATGGTTCTCCACACCTTTTGGATGGCCCCGATGTGGCCTTTGTACACTTTGTGTTGTGAGTATATCTATTGTACACTCTTATACTCACTTGTGTATCTTTAGCATGATTTGAGTTGTATCTTGCTTTTTAGGTTTGCTATGTCTTTGGGTTGCATTTTGCTTGTTTGAGATTTCTCTTCCTTTTTGTTTTGTGATGAAGCTTTCCATTTGCTTTTGTACACCATTTTCTAGTTTTCTTTTACTAGGTGTCTTTGGTTGAGGGGGAGCTTGGCTTTATTTAAAAAGGAGAAATTGCACAGGTTGTTTTGAAAAGGAGAAGACCATGCTTATAGCTTTTGGATTGCGTGAGTTTGTGAGTTTGCTGTGTTGGCACTTCGGTTGTGCATATCATGGGGAGTTTGATGTTTGAACCTGAACCTTGGATTTGCATTTTAGTTGAATATTCCAAGGGGAGCTTGTAGGTTGAAATTGAACCTTGGATTTGCATTTTGGTTGCACATTCCAAGGGGAGCTTGTAGGTTGAACTTGAACCTAGAACCTTCAAACTCTTTGGATTCGAGTCCCTTGCTTTGTCGTGATCCTTTCTGAGCTGTGTTTTGGAGGCTTCTGTTGTAGCATATGTATACTATTGTATTTGTTTTTGGGTTTATCCATCTTTGTATCTTGATGTATAGTTCTTTCTGCATTTCGTGATATATCATGCTGCATTTGTATCATATCTTAGGATGAGCTTCTCCTGCAGTGATTGCTACAACTTGCTACTTCTTAGAGTTTAGGAAGGCTTGCTAGGGATTGGTTGATGATTGGCTATGCTCTTGATGGTTTTGGTATATATCTGTTGAGATAGTCAATTTTTAGAAGTAAAATGACAAACTGAACTTAAACTCTTTTCACCCATGAGTAAATGCCTTTGCATGTATTGTTTGAGCCGAAATGGCTATATCTTGCTTAAGATCATGTTAGGATGTGATGTTCTTTTCATTTGGGTCAAAGACCTTTGTCATTGCAAATGTTTAGCCCATGTTTTACCTTGTGGAGAGGCATAAGCTTCTTTTTGTCGCAAAGACATTTCATGTACCATGCTTAATTTGAAAAACTTGGAAAAAAGATATGTCTATGCATGAAAGAAGAAATATAAGAAAAACATACATTTGAGAAAAAAAATTTATGCTCATGTCTCTATGCTTTCACCATTGCACACACTTGCACACATGGGTGCTAAGCGGTTGCATGATGTTTGTTGGAGAAGTCTCCCTTGAGAAGTGAACACATGGCTCCGTGCTTTGACACGACATGAGATAAAACTTGGGCGTTTGTAATGATCTTCTGTTGAGAACTCTTGTCCTTTCATAATCTTGTTGAGATGAAGTTTATTTTTGCTTGAACAATCCATTGTTAGGACTTTGCTCATGTGGTGACATTTTTGATAAATTTGAACAAATTGATCATGGCTTTGTCGTTTGGCTATATGTCCTTACGTTCTTGATGGCAATGCCTTTGTGATGTTATGAACTATCTAGCTTGCTCATTCTCTAATTTGTAGCATTTTGTAGTGCTCATTGTATATTTGAGAAGCTTGTAGTTGCGTTTTTGCAACTCGACAGTGCCGGTTTTTGCAACTCGGCAGTGCCGGTTTTGGGATTTCTGACCTTGATTCCTGCATTGTCAACAAGGGGGAGAAATTGGTGAAGGGAAAACAAAATTGCTGGGTTTCTTGCATGCATTTGTTCACTTGATCAGGGGGGTATGCATTTGTGCAGGGGGAGCTCCTTGTGTTTTCTGAAAAGTGTTTCGATGCTTTGGGCTTTGTGTTCCGCTTTTGCCGATGGTGTTGAGCCCTTTTCGCTTCTTCTTAAAGGATCGGCGTTTCTAGAGCTTTCTCTTGCGAGTGACTTGTTCTCGGCTTGATTTTGCATTTGCTCACTTGTTTGAGCTTATTTTCCTCTTTCTTTTCTGTTTTCCTTTCATTTCAAACTTGATTATGTGTGTGTTGTCAATGCACTCATCAAGGGAGAGATTGAGGACCAGGTGTGTCCGAAGGACCGAGTGGATGGTCGCTTCCCAGTGTGATGAGTGATTGACAACATGGTGTGGACTGACGTTTGCCTTGGCTTAAGTATTGCAGGTGTAGAATGCGGCTCGATTGCATTGGTGCAGGTGAAGAACAGGCGCGAAAGGTGTCACACCCTGAAATTGTTGGATTTCAGGATGTGGTTAGAAAGAAAAATTAAACAACAAATTCTCATAATTTTTAAAACTTTTCCAATATTTATTTACTTTATAGAGAATTTAGTGTAGGAAAAAGGATTGGTTGTTCTTTTAAAATTAAATAACTTTGTCTTGTGCGTTACATTTATGCTGATGCATATTTGTGTTTCATGAGTGCAGAGCTTTTAAAATGCGTCCCCATAACGTTTAGGTTCTCTTGAGAATTTTTTAGACTTTTTCAGAATTTAATTCTCCTTTTCTAGAGCTCCTTCTATTTATTAGAAGGCTCTGTAGTCCTTTTCATGAGCTCCTGATATTTTATTTGGATTCATCCTGTCCCAATCTACTTCTGGGAATTTTCCTGAAATTTTTGGGATTTTCTGAGTATTTTTCATGCTTTAAAAACATTTTCTGGATTTTTCTGGATTTGTTTTGCGTAGGAAATTATATTCAGAAAATAAAAAAAACCCCTAACCCTAGCGGATCGGGCCGAGCCCGCGCCACGAACCCGACCCGACCCGCTAACCCCTGCCCCCCGGCCCAGCAGGCCGCCGCCGGCCATCTTGGGGCGCGCGCTGCCTACCCTATAAAGGGATGGGCCCCTTCGCCCCGCGCCCCTGCTGCCGCTCCGCGCCGCCGCCGCACCAATCGACCGGAGCCGTGCGCCGCCGCCGGAATGAGCCGCCTCCGTTGCCCGCCGGGCAAAACCGTCGCCGCCACGAGCTCTGCCGCACCGAGCCGCACCCCGTTCGCCTGACCGCGTCGCCTCCTCCTCGCCGGAGCGCCGCCTGCAGCGCTATTGCCGGACCAAGCGCCGCCGCCGGCCCTCGTCGCGCCCGGTCCGCCGCCTCCGTTGCCCACCGGGACGAGCCGGCCTCGCCACGACCTCCGCCGCGCCGAGCCGCACCTCCGCCGCCACTCGCCAACCCCTCCCGGCCACCGGAGCGCCGCCGCCCCATGCCACCCGAGGCGCCGCTGCCGGCCGCCGCTCGCCGTCGGAATTTCCGCCGCCCCCGTCATCCTACGCCGCCGGTGAGCACATCTCCGGGACCCCCTTGACCCCCTCTCCTTTTCTCCCAACTCAATCGAACCCCGCTCCGCCTGTAGCGCCGGCGAGGCCGACGTCCAGACCGCCGCCCGCTGGCCATGGTTGAGGAAGAAGAAGCCTGACATTTTGCAGTTTGGCCCCCCGATATGTCTGTAATTTTTACAGATTCTTTGTGTCTTGAAACATTTCAGAAAACCCCTGGCAAGATCTAGATCCTTTCAACCTAGCCCGAGCTCTGCAGTTTTGCAGATCTAACCCTGTAGTTTTGCATATTCACAGTGACTATTCACTGAGTCTTGTGAAACTTCTCTGCTAGCCCCTGTTGGCTATAGTTAATCGCGACTAGGTCCTTGCAGCTTTGCTTTAGCCCTAGATTTCACGTTTCAGCTCCGTTTTAATCCGTTCAAGTTGTGTTGGGCTCGTTTTAACATAAAGTACACGCTAGTAGTGATGTTTACCCTAACTTGTGCTTTTATAAATTATTTACAAATTAATTGCATTAATGTCTACTTGCAATGTCTTTCTCTAAATAAAATCGACCTAGGCTTTACATGTCGGTTTTCGTAACTAAAGTTAATTTGACTAATATTACCTCACTGTATTTCTAAATAAAATTCAATGAGAGCTATACCTCGATGTTTCTAAATTAAATGTTAATTTGATTAACATAAATTTCATTTGGTTTTCTCAATAAAAGTTAAATAGGTTATATCTCGGTTTTATGAATGAAGTTAATATGATTAATATTACTATAATTGCTTTCTAATAATAATTTGATTAGTTGAACACAAAGAATAAAGTTATTCGATTAGATGTTCATGTACCTCTCTTTTCTAAAGTTAAATGTTGAATTTGTAGTATTAATTGGTACATAAGCAATTGTAAATAAAATTTGACTAAGTTTACTTTCGTTTTCCAAATACAAATATAACTTGTGTTAATTCTAAATAGGGTGTTTCTCTGAAATAACCTATATACATGATTTTACCTAATTAAAATATATCCAGCACATAGTCTTTTGTCTTGTAATCAGAGATCATTCGATAGTGGTTTCCTTTTTAACCATAGTCCCGTTTTCAGCGTTTCTTGCGCCTTTGCGTTCGTAGCAACGAGCCTTTTCCTTTAGCACGCTCTTTTAAAGATTTCCCTTTTTGATTGGTGTAATGTTCTTATTTGTGCTTGTTTGTCTATTTGTATGTTTGTGCTCGATGTTTGCTACGAGTAGAAGGAACGCCGTTCGCAGATCTTGAAGAACAAGAGTTTGAAGAGCAAGCGCTGAAGACCTGAGCAAATATACTGGAATTAAGGCAAGTGTAACACGGAATAATCCTTGCAACCTATTCACCTTTAATCATTCATTCATTTGCATGTGTCTAACTTGATATGCCTTAAGGTTGTACATAGACTTTATACTTTATACCTTGACACCCCGGGTTTATGCATTTGCGGGTAGACTTTGCTAAGCGCAGCCACTGTCATCCTTTAATTAACTGTTAACACTGATATAATGGTTCACTTCAACTTATTGGTAAAACTTGCTTTCTAGCAACTTGGCTCAGGGAGCTGGAACAAGTGCGGTGTACTTTGTTCTAGTGTCTCTCCGTAAGGTCCGGTTTGGAAAGCGGCAACCCAGGAACCAGTCGACGCCGCCGGAACTATTATGGCTCTGGTCTTGGTCAAGTAGCTTGTACGTCTCTAGCTTGCCAGTGGTTACCGAAAGGCGTACGGGGGAGCTTGCGGTGCAAGCATGGACTTGATCCATCGAGGACGGTCTCGTTAGGCACAGTCCCGTGTTAGGAGTCTAAGCGATTGAGAACTCCACACGTTGCGCCGAAAGGGCAATGCCCACGCTCTGGATGCCATTGATCCCACTATGGTGCGTTTATCCATAGGCGTAAGTCAATCTCGATGCCTTGGGGTCATGCGCTGCAAGTTGGACCAAAACGGCTACTGTGCTTGTTAGGGTGTCTAGTGAAAAACCTTGTAGCGTCCCTATGCACTCACACCTAGGAAGTGTGGTACGTGCGTGGTTGGGTTGAAAGCTCTTTGAGCTTTTACGCTAATGGTTAGATAAAGGGCGAAACCTCTGCAGAGCGTAAATCTATCATGATAGTCGTGCTCACGGTCACGAGCGGTCTGGATACTTTCTGATTCGTGGCTCTCTTAATGAAGATGATGTTTATTCCTGTAATTATACTTATACTCTATTAATGGGTTTACAACTGGGAGTTACTCACTTTGTAATAACTTGGATAAAATGTTAAAATGAACCAACTAAAAATGCTAAATGCAGTTCAACCGTGTCAAGCCCCTTTTAAGCCTTTCATACCTCTGTGTTATGCTTGCTAAGTATGATGGAATACTTACACTTGCATTCAATCAACAAAATCCCGGATGGGTAACCAGATGGAGCAGCGTGTGAGGTAGTGGCTGAAGATTTATTAGAAGACCTTCCATACATCTGAGCTGTGGTCAACCAGTCGGTGTCCCTGTGGACTTGAGACCCTACCGAATGATAGTTAATAAATTAGTCTTCCGATGTGTAATCTCCGTAAACTCTGATGTAAATTATTTTATTCGAGCATTGTGTTCTCTGTATTACCATATTTCTAAGCTATATGTGTTGTGTGGACGTCCTGGGCACACATATGGCATCACTCGGTTTCTGTGGAAAACCGGGTGTGACAAAAGGTCTTAGTCATGGCGGCCTCCACGGAGTGGAGAGACAAATAGGCTTGGTTCGAGTGACCCGGTGGCCAGATGGATCAAGTGCGGTTCACATGGTGGCAAGAACGAGCAAGGCGGCGTGGATCCGGTGCAAGGTAGCGGCTCACAACCGAAGCTCGTACGCGGACGTGAATCCGGTGCAAGGTGGCAGCTAACAACCCAAACTTGTACGCGGGGTTTCTTGGTTTGGGCCTCAAAACCAAGCCCGAGGACTTGGCGTGGCGGTAACGGCCCATCAGGAGGAGCCGTGCGCGTCAAGGAGCCTAGACTGGAGGACACGCGGCGTTGCCGCAAGGTTTGCGTCGGAGGGAAGTAAGCTTGCGGTGGAAGGTGTCCCATCCGGAAAAAGATTCGCGAATTGTCACATTTGCCCCTAAGGGGTATTTTGTTGTATGCTTCATGTAAGGGTGTTCTGGACATTTGCAAGACGCCTATATATATGAGGAGTGGCTATTGTGGGCAGCCATCCTTTGGAGAGAGTAGGTGGTAGACATCTCATTTGTTTGTGAGAGGGTCTTTTCTAGGGTTTGAGAGGTAGAGAGAGGAGGGCTCTTTGATTTGAGTTTTTGCCATTCTAGCTTTGTTTGTGCTATTTTTGCCATTCTAGCTTTGTTTGTGCTAGCAAGTGGCTTGTAACCGCACATGGTGAAGTAATCCAAAGTTCAATTTCGTGTCAAATCTTTTGCTCCATTTGAATCTAAGATTTATTATTTTCGAGATTTTCTGGTGTATTTTTGGGGATTTTTTGTTCGTCGCGATTGGCTGTGAATTTCGTGAAATTTGTTGGGGGCTTTTGTTACTAGGATTCTTGTGAGCATCTATGGTATGATCCCCTTTCAAATCCCTCACGGATTCGGCCCGGATTTGGAGTTTTCCCAAAATCGTGTTCTTAGCGTTGACCTCGGTTTGATCCGAAATTCGTCGTGGATCTTTGATCTTTCTTGAATATTTTTCGTGGATCCATTAGCTCTTGATGAGGTGCTTATATGGCTCAAAGATCGTTTCGATTCGTTGAGTATTGAGGACGGATTTTCGGTTGGAAGTTTGGGCGTGTTCTTCGTTTCTTGCTTATGTTCATGCGCAGGTGAAAGAGCAGTCTCGGCCTATCGGGTGGACAGCACGCGCTAAGAACGAGCGGGCAGTCCAGGCAGCAGGCCGTCTGAGCGAGGCAGCCTAGCTGCGTGCGCGTGCTGCAGCCTAGGTGAGCACTGAGCAGGCGTGCGGCCCAGACGAGCAAGCAGGGAGAGGCAGCAGGCCGACGCGGCAGCAGCACATCGAAGCTGAACCGTCCAATTTGGACTCGGAATACGTGAATTGACGGTAATGTCAATAGGATAAAAGTCACCACTTACTCGCCTTGCGGCATGTCAAGTGTTAACTCACTCCTAAAGATGCATAACTCGGTGCAATTCAACATAAAAAGAGAAAAAATCCAGTAGTCCCTGTAGGTGTTCCACACACGTCCAAGATCGAGCACACCCATCGTTACAAATCACATCATCACAATGAACCATAAAGAACAATTTTAAACGACATGGTTTCACAATTAAGTTACAAATTCTTACATAAATGGTTCCAACAAGAATGAAAAGAGAGCAAAAGGAACAAGTTTAAGCTCTCAACTTGACAACATAAAAGATGGATGAGTTTGTGTTTCTCCAACATCTAACTTAGATAAAAAGAGCAACAACGCAGCGGATAAACGATGATAACGCAAAATAAACAATGGTGTTGTTGCCCAAAACACCATCGCCACAAGCCACAACAAGTTTAATCACTCACCACCCACCCTTGGATCGGCGGGGGAAAAGTAACCAAACACAAGCTCCGGTTCACCTGCAACTTAGAATTTTGAAAGCAACGTGAGTACGTGGGGTACTCGCAAGACTTACGCAAGGAAAATATTTAGCACCATGCAAAGATATATATCAAGGTTAGCCTTTTAGGTTAAATAAATTTAGCAAAAATCTAAAGCGACTCATCTAGGACCGTGCTCCACCACCAAGACAACAATCGAAAAAGAGCGACGCAAATTAAGCAATACACTAGCAAACAAGATAAACAACAACATAGCCTTTTGTCCCAAGCAAGTTGGGGTAGGCTAGAGATGAAACCCAAAAGAAACAAGGATAAGAAAGACATAAAACGACACAAGACCAAAGATAAGGTTAGGGGTAAACAAGAGAAGAAACAAAAGATCACGATTCAGGCACGTTAATTGCTAGTCTCCAAGCGCATCTATCTATAGCTAATTCCTTGGAGATATTCCACTCTCTAAGATCCCTCTTGACCGACTCGTCCCAAGTCAGTTTAGGTCGACCTTTACCTCTCTTTACATTATCTACCCTTTCTAGAACCCCACAACGCACTGGCACCTCAGGAGGCCTCCGTTGGACATGTCCAAACCATCTCAACCGATGTTGCGTCAGTTTCTCCTCGATTGGTGCTACGCCGACCCTATCCCGAATATCTTCGTTCCGTACTCTATCCCTTCTTGTGTGCCCACAAGACCGGCGTAACATACGCATCTCTGCTACACTCAATTGTTGGACATGTCGCCTTTTTGTAGGCCAACATTCCGCGCCGTATAGCATCGCCGGGCGAATCGCCGTCCTATAGAACTTACCTTTTAGCTTTTGTGGCACCCTCTTGTCACAGAGGACGCCAGAAGCTTGACGCCATTTTAGCCAACCGGTTGAAATTCTATGCCTAACATCTTCATCAATATCTCCATCCTTCTGGAGTATCGATCCTAAATATCGAAAAGTATCCTTCTTGGCCACCACTTGCCCATCAAGGCTAACGTCTCCATCCTCATGTCCAATCGCGCTGAAGTTGCACATCATGTACTCTGTCTTCGTCCTACTAAGTCTGAAACCTTTCGACTCCAACGTGTGCCTCCATAGCTCTAACTTCCTATTAACCCCCACCCTACTCTCATCAACTAGCACCACATCATCCGCAAAGAGCATACACCAAATGATATCACCTTGTATGTCCCTTGTGACCTCATCCATCACTAAAGCGAATAAATAAGGGCTCAATGCTGACCCCTGGTGTAGTCCTATTTTAATTGGAAAGTCACTAGTGTCGCCATCACATGTCTGGACAGATGTCATCGCATCCTTGTATATATCCTTGATGAGGGTAATGTACTTAGTGGGGACTTTGTGCTTTTCCAAGGCCCACCACATGACATTTCTTGGTACTTTGTCATACGCCTTCTCGAGGTCAATGAAAACCATGTGCAAGTCCTTCTTCTGCTCCCTATATCTCTCCATCAACTGCCGTATTAGAAAAATTGCCTCCATGGTCGACCTACCAGGCATAAACCCAAACTGGTTTTGGGTCACGCTTGTCACTCTTCGTAGGCGATGCTCTATAACCCTTTCCCAGAATAAAGATAAAGCCAAAATAAATTCTATTGATAACTAAAAAAATGTGAAATAAAACACACATCCAGAGAATCACTATAACAGATCCTGAGAGTTGGATTCCCCTCAAAAACTATTTCCAAAAAGGAGATATAAAAAGATAAAGTGAAAACCACTAGTAGCCAAAATAAATCATAAAAGGCATGTAAATCAACAATAATAACAGAGAAGTCAATTTTTTGGATTGTATACAGTAACTCAAGATTAACAAAAGTGAATTTTGTCATTTTATCAATTTTCTACTATTTATTAAGCTCTTGACAAGTTTATCACAAGATAAATTATAGAGCAAAATACAAAACAGAAACTGGAGCATACTAATTTTTCTTCGACAGAGCACATCCCCACGGTTCCAACAAACTTGGATTCACATTTTTAGCATTTTTCTACGATTTTCTATGCATTTAACAAGTTTCAGCCTTTAAATCGAAAAGAAAAACCGAAAATAGAAAAACCACTTCGCGAAACAGTCCCTGAAAACAATTAAACATCATAGATCTGCCCTTTTCTCACAAAACAGCCCCTGCACTTTATGGAAAACCCCTGAAACTATTCCACCTTCTAATCTAAGGTCCCCAAGCCCATCCCCATGGTCAAGGCCATGGCCGGCGACGTTTGACCGGCCAATACTCGCCAGAGAGGTGAGGACCAGCGAGGGGAACATGCCCAACGCGTAGCTAACTCCAAGCCGCACCGTGCATGCCCAAAACTTGGCCGGGGAAGAACCGTGGCGGCGCGCCCGTGGGTGGCGGCGCACGGCCGGCGTGCGGCGGCGCTAGCGGCGGCGGCGACGAGGGAGGAGGCGCGCGCGGGGGCAGGGAAGGAGCAGCGGGGCAAGGCGAAGCTCACCATGTGCTCAGCTCGGGCGGAGGAGGTCGGAGAAGGTCGGGCCGCGCAGAGCTCCGAGGTGCTCCAATGGTGGCCGGCGGGGAACGGTGAAATATGACCTGCACGGCGGCCGAACCTAAGGAAAAAGGTTGCATGGAAGTTAAGGACGACGTGTAGGAGCTCCACACGAAAGGAATTGAAGAAAGATTCACCGACGACGACGAATTTCTCCGGCAAAGGCGGAGAACGGCCGACGGTGGCGGCGGCGAAAATGGAGGTGGCGGCTAGGGTTTGAGGGGCTCCGGGGTCGGGTTTTAAAGGCGGGGAGGAGCGGGGCGAGGCCGCGAGATCCTAGGGTTGTGCCCCATGGCCGGCAGCTACGTGGAGGGCGGCCTCTGCCCGGCCAACCGGCGGGCGCGGGAGTGACGAGGAGAGAAGAGAGAGGGGCGCGTGGGCCCGCGGTGATTTTGAATTTTTCCAGAAATCAAACTTTGAGCCCACAATTGAGTACCTTCTCGAGGTCTAAAAATTGCAAATAAATGCTTGTTGGATTGCTAAAAACACAAGAAAGCATCTCAGATTTGAATCACCCCCAGAAACGCTTCGGTTTGCCCACACTCAAAAAGAGAAAAAGCCTCTTGAAGAGACTAGCACTAATTTTTAAGCCAAGCAAACAGCCAGCAAAAATTCTACCAAAATTACCAAATATCACACTAACAGCCTAGTATTTAAATAAAATAACAGCAAGCCAACTCATGTAGCAAAAACTCAACTTCCTTCACAAGTGCACAAAAACATACATAGGAATATTAATTCAAATGAAATGCTCATGATGCTCGTTAATGCTCAAATGATGATTATACAATCTTGATCACTTGTTAAACACGTTCATGGATTTGGGGACATGACAGAAGCAGCCCACGCGCGGCTCGTCAATCCGAGTGAAGCAGGTGAGATCGTATTCTGCAGGTTCAGAACAACAGGAAAGTAAAGCTTCGCTTTTCATGTGAGCAGCGATGACAGTGAAATTCCTTTTCATCGAGAGCACTAGCTGATCGTAAATTCAATACTTGTGATGTCTCTTTCGTGCTGCAGTGATTTAACTGTTGATCCAAATATTTAATCTTTACTTGCTTGTTTCGGCCGGTCATCTGAAGGATTGATTAGCTCATTCTTTAATCGAACTTGAGCACCTGTTTTTAGTTCCTGTCGTGACCGATGCCTTTGCTTTGGTTGATTAGTGCGAGCTCTTTTGGATACATGTGAAGGCAGCCAGCAAGCTATTTGCTTGGTTGACAGTTTATCGAGTGAGCCTAGTTTGATTGTTTCTTGTGGTTACTAAAAACTCTTGTATTAGGTGGTAATTAGCGAGCAACTCTTTTTAGTTTTTAGTTCGCTTCCGCATCGCTTTGAGCTTTCCTAACACGTTCCTAGGGTGAGCTTGCCACGACTTGACTTGTGTCACCTTGACGGTTAGAAGAGAGGCGTATCGGGTTGCAATCGGGACATAGGCCTTGTTCTTCTTTGAGAAGAATTTTTAAAGGCTCCCATTCACCCCCCTCTGGTTGCCCGTTTCGGTCCTACAGTAAACAACCAGAGTATGACCCAGACTGGTTCCAGGCCATAGTAGGAGAGAGTCGACAGCGGAAGCATCTCGCAAGGGCCGCCCCACAGGCAACGTCGGGTGCGGACTCAACCTATATTCGTAGTCTTCAGCAACAAAATCTGGATCCTCCTATATAGCAACAAAAATAGGGGTGAGTACAAAAGTACTCAAACGTCCAACCACGTCCACAGAGGGGGATATAAAGAATATGCACAGCGTAAATCAAGTATGGTTAGGGTTTAATTTGCGGAAAGCTGGATTTTAACACATGCAAGGGTTTGTTTTAAAAAGGGGTTTTGTAAAATAGTTCTTCTAGTAACCAGTTAATAAGTGGGGTTGATCCTACACAAAGGATCCAAGTTTTAAGCTACCGGACTCCCCGTCCGTCATAGCACACGACACACCTGTCGAAAACTTTACAAAACAACTCATACCATTTGATCCAAATCATTCCCCAAAACTAGTTTCAGGCTCAAGCCGTGACTCGTCCAATACCTTGGACACGACTATTCGAACAGGTTTTAACTCTGCAGAGGTAGTACACTTAACCCACCCAAACGGGGTCCGCGACACAACATCGTCATGTTGGCGCAGTCCTGTCAAAGCCATTACCAACATCTTAGCTAAGTCGGACTAGCCAATACGGAAGCAACCAAGGGGTCCATGTCCTACCAACGAGGCATGACCGGGATGTAACTCACAAAGACCGTACTCCTGCTCCTTGTTCTCTCATTGCTCACAGCTCATCCATTAGCTAACTAACCAGCTAGTGGGATTTATGCTAAGCCGTTGCCACATACAACGGTCGGGTGGTAGCACTAAACTGGGCCAGGCTAGATGACAATCAACTCGGTCCTTAACAAATGACAAGACAGATATCTCCACAACCTGCTCAGCCACACAGGCACGAGCTCACCAATTTGGCGCTTCACACAGAAACATCCATCCATCTCATCGGGTTCACTTTTCTTTAATTTTCACCAAAAACCCACCCTTTGCTTTTAAACACGAATGCTTACTTTCTTTTCTTTAAACACATGAGCATCATTATTATCATAGAGGTGAAAGTATGAAGTCCTAAGCGTATCTAGCAATGGCTATCATCCAAACAGAGCAAGTCATATTTAATGATAACCTAGGTGATCAAGGAATAGTCATAGCAATCAAGAGGTGGCTATCCAACCGGGTCTTGCAATAAAACAATGCAATTTTATAAAACAGGCCAATGGGTTGTGTTTCAAAAACATGAGATAAAATATGCATCAAAGGATGGAGTTGGACTTCCGTCTTCAAAGCCTTCAGGGATCTCCGGCTCACGGTACGGGTCTTCAGGCTCCGGCTCATGGTACTCTCTGGCGTACTTCGGCTCACGGTACGGTCCTCCAAACTCCTCAGCGGGCTGCTCCTCGATCACTCCGTGATCTACGGCGACGACGGCACACACAACAATCAAACAAGCACACAAAATAAAATGAGCTCAATTGGAGACGAGTATGATAGAAATGACTAGAGTATGGTTTTGGAGGAATTTTAGGAAAAAGAATTATTGGGATCGAAGGTCGAATGGTTGAGATATGGCTGTGTAAAGAAAATGGGGTGCTAATTAAATCTGAATGAATTAAAAAAATGGAGGCGGTTAGTATTCGGGACTTGGACTTCACGTGGTAGGCTCACGGGATGTAGTTGGGCTGGTGGAAGAACAATAACTGAGACAGACAGAGAGACACGGACGGAGCTCGCTGGAGTTTCGCTGTCCGACGATTCCGGCCACCACTTTCAAATCCAGAGGTATGGGGGAGAGAGGAGGACGAGGAGGAGCTCACCATGGGCTCACCTCGGACAGGGGCGGCGCGGAGAGGGAGATGGCAAGGGGGCTGTTCGTCGTGGGGAAGAACAGAGACACGAGAAATTGGAGCGGGGAAGGAGCTGGCGGATCGGCGCGGCTCGGCGAGTTGGAGATGGCGGAGGAAAAGCTGCTGGTGGCGCTATTTATAGGCGAGCAGCGGCGAGCTCGGCTGGTGCCTGATCCAACTGCCTTCGCGACTGTGGCTGTGCGGCGGCTTGCGGGCGTCGGCGTGTAGTGTGGTGGCACCGAGATGATGATGCGACTGAGCGATGTGATAGCTCGAGCAGAGGGCACTAGGGTTGCACGGGTCTCCGGCTGCCGCGGCGAAATGATGCGCTCGAGCGACGAGGCCGGCAAGCAAGCGGACGAGACGACGCGGCGTGGTGGTAGGGCCGCGGCTTTGGACGGCACGGCAATGTGCTGGGCGGCAGCGAGTGGTCGTATCGTAGGGCCGGGTTGCCGCACAAGAAAAGCACGACAGGGGGCTAGCCCCATGCTGCGTACGCGTGGATGGCGGCTTTGCTGGTGCTCAGTGGCGGATCTAGCGGTGGGGCGGGGGGCTCCAGCCCTCCTACAGCCGGCAGCACCATGGAGCCCCCCTAAGCCTGTGACAATCTAGGTGTTTAATTAACCTAACCACCTGCTAAACCTTTTGTCTTAGCCTAATTAGGTTTAATTTGGCCCCACCTAGATTTTCACTTAACGAATCCTACCAAAAATTCCCTTGCACCTCGGTGAACTTTTGACCTTTCTCGGTTGGCATGGTTCGAATTCGAAATTTCACTTAAGAACTTGAAAATCGACCAATACAAAAGTTGTTCAGTTTTTAACGGGACACATTTTTGTCAATTGGCTCGTTCCGAGATTATGAGTGGAAGATGCCTAAAAACTCAGTCAAAGTCAGCCTAACCTCGGAAGTTCACCCTGGCCGGCACCCAAGTTCACGCTGTCTTCGTCGCGCGTTCAAGCCCAAACCGTTCAGTTTTCGTATGGTCACCCTTTATGAAAGTTGTAGAAGGTACTGAGAGACACGACTTTCGTATTTGGGGAATTTTGAGTTCAGTTCAACTTTTTGGAGAAAACATCAGTCTAAGGTGCGCACGCCGGCTGTTCGATAAAATGCCTGGCGCTCGAGAGCACGCATCGGCGCTCGCGTTCACGCCCGCGTTCGCCTGCCACGCGGCGTCCTGCACCTAACACGAACACCAAGGTTCTCCGACACCCTTTCGACCGGCTTCCTCCCGCGCTCCACGTGGCCGCCGCCGCCCGCGCGCTGCCCCCGCCCTCGATCCGCCCTTCCGACCGGCTCCGCCTCCCGCGCGCGTCCGCCCGCTCTCGCTCTGCCACGCGGCCGGCGATGCCTGCCATCGCCTCGCGCCACCCCAACCCCCCGGCATACTCCTGACAGCACGGCGCCGCGCAGACACCCGCCCAACCACGCGCCATCTTGACCCCCACGGCAGACCGGCCGTCCTCCGCACGCCACGGGCCGCCGGCCGGTCTCTGCGCCGACCGCCTATTGCCGCCGCCCGCCAATGCGTGAGCTCGCTTCGTCGCAAAGCCACACCTCTCCCCTCTCTGCCCGCGCCTATAAAAGGCGCCAGACCCCGAGCTCCACCGGCGCCCCCTCTCTGCTCTCCGCTCCGCCACCAGGCTGCCCGACCGCCACCGCGTCCTCCTCTCCCCGTCGTTTTCTGTGGTCTCCAACGCCTCCCCTTGGAGTCACCCCACCTCCCCAGCCCCTCAGCCAGCCTCCAGCACCGACGAGCTCGTCGAAGGCCGAGCACAGACCGCCGCCGATCCCTTCCCCACGGCGAGCCCCCTTCGGGCCTCCTCCGACCCCGAGTTCTTCTTCAAACTGAACCATGGTGAGCCCCTGAGCATCCCCGTGCCTTTTCCCGGCCAAGTCCGGCCTTCCCCTTGCCGGAATCGATGCCGAAGCACCACCGGACCGCCCAGGGACCACATTGCAACAATTAGATTCTTTTTAGGGTTGTTTCTGCGAAATCTAAGGACCTGTTTGTAACTCTTGAGTAGATCCAAATCAGTGAGCTTCTAAAATCGATTAAAAATCATAGACAAATCATAAAAATGCAAACTCAATTTTGTTGAAGTCCTGGTGATGAGTTCTACCTTTTCTAGACAACATGTATAGGTGTTTTGTGCTTCGTTTTTGAAATAGATTCAAATCTGTTCAAATTTAAATTTGTGCATAATTTTAAATCTACTACTTTGTTTGTGCTGATTTTTGGATATGTTATGCTCTGAGTAGTTTCTAGCTTGCTGTAAAAATTTGGCACAAGGTTACATACTAGAGTTTGACTTATGATTTAATTAATCTGTCAGCTCACGTCTGGATCTATAATTTGTAATAATTAATCTGTTCAACTAATGAGCCCAAACTTTTTACAGTAGTTCTATGATGTCTTGATGCATGTCTGGTAAGAAGTAGAGCTTAGTTCGAGTTGGCTAACGTGCTCTTTTAATTAATAACAGTTTAATTTTGGCTAATTCAAACAGCAAGATCCTGTGATCTTTTTAAGCTACCCTTTGGCATGTGATTTTGCCTAGACTAGTATAGGCTCTGGTAATTTTCTAAGGACCAATTGATGATAGTGTGATTTACTAGGATTTATTCTTGATGTTAGTGTGCTGGTATTTTTTGATTTATTGTGGTAGATTATAAATGCTTTGGAGTTGGTTTTCGGTCAGTAAACCCATGTTTATATAGACAGCACACTGTAATTTTCTCACATGAAAATAATACATTAAACTACCAGAATAAACTGTTAAAGTTTGATGTGTAAACGGCTAAATAAAAGAAGGAATCACATGTTTAAATTAATGAAATATTTTAATCACATATCACCACCACACACCTTGATGTCTAATGCTAATAACAAACTTGAGAACTTGATGTGTACACAATCACCATCGCAAATCCAAGTTTCTTTTTGTGAGTAAATGCAAACTTAATTAAAAAAAGGGAAGATCAGACAAATTTTGTCCAGGTGAATGTGTCAATCTATACACCCCGGGTTTATCGTGTGAAACACAGTGCTCGATATAACATCATTCTCTTATGCATTGCATCTCCTATAGGAACGACTCTCGCCGACGAAAGCCACAAGCCGATCCCGGCGCAAGAAGGACAACCCGAGAAGAAGCTGAACGCTGTCGTCGCAAGCAAGTCAAGACCCGAACCAAGATCGGAAGAGTCAATACTAACTTAGCTCGGGATTAAGGCAAGCCCCGGAGCATAACCTATGTTTCTAAACTTTGCAACTATGTTTGTTTACGCTTGTGCATTTATGTTTCAGGTATTGAATTGAAACCTTAGTTGCATGATCCTAGGAACCCATGCTTTGTAATACTAGTAATGACAGGTCGATACTTGTCATGCTTTCAGGACACGGTAAAAGTCGAGTGATTTCCTATCACTCGCAAGAACATAGGAATCTCCTGCTTTACTTATGTTGGAATCATAAGGAATAACGGGCGGAAATTTTTGTCATGTAGATGCCCCGTCTGTGTAGAGAAAAAGTTGGCTAAGGTCGAGTGGTACGGTACCTATGGTTAAGTTTTTGAACGTACTAAGCGCTTGTCGATTCTATGGGGTCGGTAAGTTTAGTACCTGACTGAACCGGTGCGAGACCTTTCGTTATGCTCTCTCTGGGACTAACCTCCCCATGTTCAGAAGTGGTTACAAGTGAGCGTAAGTGTTAGGCTTCGGCCTGGCTTAGACACTTGTATCCAAGGGAAGTGGACCAGGAAACGCGTCGGGGGTCGATGGGAACTACCTGGTAGCGCTAGCCTTTGGATGAGTGCGATGATCCGAGTGCTTGGGTCCACCTTGCAAGGTTAAGAAATCGGTTCGAACTGTCTGTTTCTCGCAGCTAATGAGACTACTTAACCTAGCTGTCGTATTGAGTAAGAAAGTGGAACATGACGATGATGATAAACTTGATGCTTGCTTAATTGCTTGCTCTACATGCTTGTTTAGATTAGTTGCCTATCTAGAATGGTTAACTCAAACTAGAACTTGATGCTAAAATATTGAAAGTAAGGACCCACTCTCAGTCGCTCTTTGGCAAAACAAACCCACCAGCCAAAAGCCTTGCATGTCTAGGAGTCGGTGATGTAGTTTTCACCCGATGGGTAAGTCTTGCTGAGTATTAGTATACTCAGCCTTGCTTGTTGAATTGTTTTCAGGTAGTGCTCTCGAGGAGATGGTTGCAGGTCTTACCTGGCCAACCACCCCTCCTCCCGGCTGGACTGTTGTTTGGGACGGAGATGCTTCCGAGTGATGTCACGACGGCTTCACGTGATGTCACGGTTATTTCGAATAATTAGTTGTTTCCGCTGCTTTGCAAAACTCTGAGACACCGTTACTTCATGCATTTGAACTATTTGTAATAAAGTACCTCAATTGGGACCTTTTAATTAAATGTGGATTGTTGTAATCTCTGGGACTCACCTTCGAGTGAGTATCTGCATGACTCGTTTCGATCAAGGTAATTGTTCGTAGTTGTATCGGGCTTGACCCGACAGACCGACACTTTAATCTATTTTAATTGCGTGATGACCAATGGAAGGTTAACACACTTAAGCCGGATTAATTTGAGCGGTTCTACCACAGCTGGTATCAGAGCGAAAAGTTGTGCACCAGAGGTTCACACGGTTCCATTACACTTGTTTTTGCAATAAAAACCTGACCAACTAGTGCTTACGAAAACTCGTTGGGTCGCTAAGGATCTACATAGACCGTGAAGCCCTAGAGGGAATTTCGGGTTGTTTCAGGTGGCTTGCTAATTATGGTATATTTGACTAGCTTGCCCAGCACACTTTGCCCACGTGTTTTATACGTGCGCTGGTTTCCGTGCCCCGCGTGCACGAAGGGTGATAGGATATCCATTCCAGGGAACCTATCATTACGGTTGTGTATGAGTCACCACATGTTTCATATGTGAGCAAGGTCTTGATGGTATGGTTCTAATTCAATTGAGCCTATCATCCTGGTTGTTCGCCATGTTCGAGACATGTGCATGATGCCGCATCACGAGTTATGCGAAGGGTTGTGTGCTCTATTCAACATGAGCATACGACCTAGACTAGATGCACTGTCCATGCAGTGTTGAACGCATGGATACCATTTTTATAAATGAACGGTAATGAATGAGGACGCTTCCGTGACGCACTGGCACGGAAGGTCCATGTTTTCTTGCAGGTACACTAACCTCGGTTCGATAAGCCGCGAATAGTTGTGTGACGACTAGCTATTATAGGGAGAGACGTATATTGTGCCTCGCCACCGGCAACTAACTACGTACACCAAGACTTCTTGGTATTTGTGAGAACGTTTTAGCTCTTTTTGCATCATGTTAACAACTATAAAAATTGTTAAAGATAACTTGAAACAAAATGAATAATAATCTTGTTTCTCACAAAACATCGCCAAATCTGTCCAATCTGCATGCTTCTGCTGGTCCGAATTTTTCGATTCATTAAAGCATCCCGGTTGTAAATCCATCTTAAGTAAAAATTGTTCATAACTTAACAACCAAGCTGCTGTAAAAATTTCAAGATTTTTGGTTAAGTAAAACTTGATTTATGCTGAAAACAAGTGTTAGCTGCTTGCTGAAAAGTCTGGGTTGATAGTAGGGTAGTACTTGAGCTTTCCAACCACCTTAGAGCCAAAACCAGTTGAACCCTTGACTACCGAAGTTGTGAGTAATTTCACCAGGAAGCTACTCGCGAAAGTTCAGCTCTATTGAGCTAGTATGTCAAGAGATACAGAGATTTTTGTGATCCTCAGCCATTCGGAAATCAGCAAAAGCAGAGAGGCAAACATTGAATGTTTCGACCTTGTTAAAGTTTGAATCTAGTCCTGAGCTGAATACTAAAGTTATAGGAAATTTCAGAATGTTGATGCTCACAAAATTTCAAGCCCAATGGACAAGTATAACAAGAGTTATGACCAAATTGGTAACCCTCGGGCATAACAAAAACAGCATGGACAGAGACGCGAATTTTGAATTTTTTGACCTAGCTAGAGTTTGAATCTGATCTTGAGTAATTGTAGAAGTTGGAGCTCATTAAATTTCCTAGCTACCGACAAAAATTCAAAGGCTTTGGACGTCCGACCACGGAGATATGAATTTTCTCCTCCGACAGCATTGCTGTTCGGAATTTCTGCAGTGAGCTTCGTAACGTTTTCACGCATGATTGCCTTGTCTTACCTTGTAAACAAGTTTACGAATCATGTGATTTAACGCTAAAGTTTTCAACTGCAGATGGTGGAAGGAACACGCCTCAACCCACCTGATTCCGGGCAATCCAGTGGCAGCCAAGGCCCACCTCGGAACCCGATGGAGGCGTTCGTCGCCACAACGACCGAGTTGCTGCGGCAATTTACCCATGGACAGCAGCGGCAGCATCATGATGGAGGCAATGCCGATTTGCCTGAGACAGCAGACTATCAAGCTTTTCTAGCCACTCAACCTCCTTTATTCGAACCGACAGAAGAGCCCTTAGATGCGGATGCCTGGGTTCGCATCATCGAGTCTAAGTTCTCAGTACTTTCCCTACCATGCTCAGAGGAGAATAAGGCCAAATATGCAGCTCAACAGCTCCGAGGCCAGTCATTCATTTGGTGGGAACATTATCTTGCTATGCTTCCAGCCGGTCAAGTGGTGAGTTGGACAGAATTTAAAACAGCATTCAAGGCTCATCATATTCCAGAGGGATTGATAGAAAGGAAGTTGAATGAGTATCTGTCACTAACTCAGGGCACGCTCACTGCACTCCAATATTATCAGGTTTTCAACAACTTATGTCTATACGCTGGTTATCATGCTGACAGTGACGCCAAAAAGATGGACCATTTCCGATGAGGTCTCAACCCCAAGCTCAAGGAACGCTTGAATCCCGTCAAAACAACCAGCTATGATGAGTTAGTGAGCTTGGCAATCTCGTAGGAGGATTGTATTATGGCTGTTCGTGTAGAAAAGAAGAGGAAGGCCCTCGCTATACTAGCTAGTGCCTCAAATTTAAAGTTTCGGATAATCCAGAATGAGCCACCTAAGGTTTCACAAGAGATCTCGCAGCCTGAACATTGGGTGATCAGGCCACTTCCGCAGCAAGATGCTCCCCGTTCCCCTGATTTTCAGCCACAAGACTCAAGACCTAATGCTCAGCAGCTAGCCCAATCTAGCAATGGTAATCATTGTTATGTTCATGGAAGTCCTAGCCACTTTGCTAGAAAAGGTCCTCAAAAACGACCCAAGGATCATAAGCAAAGCTCCAATCAGAACAAGAGCAAGAAGCAAACGGTCCAAGTCAAGAAGGGAAGGATTAATTTTACAACTCTCGCCGATCTCCCGGAAGGTGCACCAGTAATGATGGGGACTTTTCGTATCCATAACCGACCAGCAGTTATACTGTTTGATTCCGGGGCATCACACAGCTTCATCAGTACCAAGTTCCTAAGTGGATGCAATATGAAGCCCCATACCACTAAAGGGTTATACAAGATTTCAACACCTGGTGGCAAGATTGATTCCATCTCAATAACCCCACTTGTGCCACTCCAGTTGGGCAGTAAACTCTTCAAAACCAACCTAATTGTTTTGGGACTTGAAGGCATAGACGTTATTTTGGGGACAAATTGGATGACTCAGCATGCAGTCACATTGGATATTGCAACACGAGCCGTCGAGATAAATTCACCAACACATGGCGCATCCACCCTTTACTTGCCATCTCAAGAGTACACCAGCTCTTGTGCTTTCCTGACAATAGGGTCACAACTGGAAGATATTCCTGTGGTATGCGATTATCCAGATGTTTTCCCCGACGACTTACCTGGTATGCCCCCAGATAGGGAAGTCGAGTTCGTTATTGAACTTCAGCCTGGTACCGCCCCCATATCAAAACGACCTTATCGGATGTCGCCTATGGAACTGGCCGAGTTGAAGACACAGTTGCAAGAGCTCCTTGACAAAGGATTTATTCGACCAAGCACATCACCTTGGGGATGTCCAGCCCTTTTTGCTAAGAAAAAGGACAAGAGTTTAAGGTTATGTGTGGATTACCGACCTCTCAACGTGGTGACAATCAAGAACAAATATCCACTGCCTCGCATCGACATTCTCTTTGATCAGTTGGCCGGTGCTAGAGTTTTCTCTAAGATTGATCTTCGATCCGGTTACCATCAGATTAAGATCCGGCCATGTGACATTTCAAAGACCGCCTTCTCGACGAGATATGGTCTATATGAGTACTTGGTCATGTCTTTTGGGCTCACAAATGCACCCGTTTATTTCATGTACCTCATGAATTCGGTCTTCATGCCCTATCTTGACAAATTCGTCGTGGTCTTCATTGACGACATACTCATATACTCCAAGAATGAAGAGGAACACGCAGATCATCTTCGCATTGTTCTGCAAACACTTAGAAACCACCAGCTTTATGCCAAGTTTTCTAAGTGTGAATTTTGGTTAGATAGTGTGAAGTTCTTGGGACACACTATCTCAAAGGAAGGAATATCCGTTGACCTGGGAAAAGTTCAAGAAGTTATGGATTGGAAACCCCCAGCTTCAGTTCATCAGATCCGTAGTTTCCTTGGTCTTGCTGGTTATTATCGTTGATTTATTCCAGACTTCTCCAAGATAGCTAAACCAATGATAGAGTTACTCAAGAAAGGAGCTAAGTTTAAGTGGGACGAGAAATGTGAGAAAGCTTTCCACACCCTGAGACAACTCCTCACTTCCGCACCCGTTCTGGCACAGCCTGATAACACCAAGCCGTATGACATCTACTGCGATGCTTCAGGCACAGGGTTAGGTTGTGTTCTCATGCAAGATAACAGGGTCATTGCTTATGCTTCGCGAGCACTCCGTCCACATGAGTTGAATTACCCTACCCATGATCTCGAGTTAGCAGTCGTGATCCATGCCCTAAAAATTTGGAGACACCATCTCATGGGCGCACATTGTAAGATCTACACAGATCATAAAAGTCTCAAATATATTCTTACCCAATCAGATCTGAATATGAGGCAGAGAAGATGGTTGGAGCTGGTCAAAGATTATGACTTGGAGATACTCTACCATCCGGGAAAAGCCAATGTCGTAGCCGATGCTTTAAGTCGGAAAGCACATTGCAATTGTCTCGCCGTCGAAACCTACAATCAGACCTTATGTGCAGAGATGAGGAAACTCAATTTGGAAATCGTTCCTCATGGCTCATTGAATCACATTTCTTTAGAACCAACTCTCTACAACAAGATAGCTACTGCCCAATCTCAGGAAAAAATGCATTAAGATCATCAAAGAAAAACTTTCTGAAGGGGATGAGAAGTATCGTTGTTTCAGATTGGATCAGAAAGAGGTAGTATATTTTAGGGAACGTTTAGTAGTACCCAAGAACCCGGAACTTCAAAAGGAAATTTTAGATGAGGCTCACCTCTCTAAATTATCTATTCACCCTGGTAGCAGCAAGATGTATCAGGATCTAAGGCAGAACTTTTGGTGGACAAGAATGAAGAGGGATATTGCCGCATATGTTTCAGAATGCGATACTTGCCAGAGAATTAAGGCCAGTCACCTTAAGGTAGCTGGAATGCTACAACCTCTTCCAATACCTTCATGGAAATGGGAGGACATAAGCATGGATTTCATTGTTGGATTACCGCTCACTTCCCAAAAGCACGATTCTATATGGGTTATTGTTAATCGGCTCACCAAGACCGCCCATTTTATTCCAGTCAGGACCTCTTACCGAGCCGATCAATACGCAGATATTTACCTTGAAACTATCGTCCGTCTACACGGTGTACCCAAGACTATCATATCCGACAGAGGCTCACAATTTATGGCTCGTTTTTGGGAACGGCTACATGAATATTTAGGAACCAAGTTAATCCGCAGTTCCGCATACCACCCGCAAACAGACGGTCAGACCAAAAGGGTTAATCAGATAGTTGAAGATATGTTAAGAGCTTGTGTCATACACTATGACAAGAATTGGGACAAGTGTTTACCGCTCGCTGAGTTTTCTTACAACAATAGCTACCAAGTGATGAGGACATCACCAGTACATCTACACCAGCAGCATCTTCACTCCAAGCACCACCTTCAGGGCCAATCACTCGGGCTCGTGCAAGAGAGTTGAACTACGTCATGGTACTAAAGAATGAAGGATATGTGGCTAGATTCAGACTGCGCACGAACGTCAACTTGTGACGGCCGCCACGACTTCATCCAGACTCCGTTTTGGGCGATCAAGTACTTGATGGAAAGCTTATCAAGTCTACTTTCAGATGGATCTGGAATCACCGTCATATCTTCACCGAGGCGGCCGCAATCGTCATTTTGAGTCGGACTGTTTTCTGTCCAAGGTGCTGCGCCACCTTATTTTGGCCCAATGGGCCGTGTATCGAGTTGGGTCCATTAGGGACGCGTCCTAGGGTTGTAGCACGACCCCAACTCCCTTGTGGCCGTGCTATTAAACCCTATAGCCGTCATTAGCATCCTTCAGTTTTGTTTTACATCTAGCTTTTAGCTACATTCACGGCCACACAAATACGTGCTGTCCTCGTGATTCAGAACTCCACCTTCGAGTGATAATAAGATTGCTCGCCTCTCGTTCTTGTTCGTTCTTCGATTGCGCACAAGAATTGATCTTCGTGATCAGGTTGATCTTGCTTCAACAGGGTCGGTAACCACAGGGAGTTGGTTCAGCGATTGCATTGGCGCTTCGGGTTCACTCGTCGTAGTCGGATCGTGAGGGTCTGCTTCCGCCCAAGTCGAAATTATCCTCCACTCACCGAAAGATCGGGAACTCCAGCTCTACCAAGTGGTATCAGCTTTCCAGGTTGATCGGTGAGTTTTTATCGAGTGTTGTTCCATTACCTACAGTCCACAAAACCAAAAAAAATTCAGGTTAGACCATTGTCCCAAAACCTTTATTCGCCTTGCACTTTCTTTCAATAATTTGCGTTGTTGAATTTGTGTGCTTCGCGTTAATTTGTTGCTGGTCACTTTGTGCTTCTGCCGCTTTCCATCTCCACCGCCGCCGCCGCCGCCGTCCTATCTCGCCACCAGCGCCGTCGTCGCCGTCATCATCACCACAAACCCTACAAAACCACGCAGCCGCCACCACGCCGAGTTACCACGCCGTTACCCCCTCCAACCGAACCCTACTCGGTTTCGTTTTCCTTCCCCAAGCCGCACTCCACGCGCCGCCGATCCAACCGAACCCTACTCGGTTTCGTGTTTCTGTTTAAGGAAAGAGAGAAAAAAAAGGAAAGAAAAAAAAGGAAAGAAAAAAAAAGGAAATAAACAAAAAAGGAAAGTTTTGAGAAGAAAGACAAAGGAAAGAATTAAAAAAAAGGAAAGAGCAGTTTGTTTTTGGAAAGTTCGGTTTTTCGTTTGGCAGTTTTGTGTCGTTACGAACACCTGTTTTGTAACGGCCATAACTTTTCGCTCGGATCTCCGATTTCAGCGTTCTTTTTTTCGGAAAGCTTACGAAATTTCCTATATAGGGCACCCCGCGTAGCGCCAGGTGAAGTCGGTTTCGAGGCCAAAAAACGCCGTTTACACAGCGTAACGCGGCCTGGGAGATTTTCTGTTTCTGCACCCCACTTCCTTGTTGCCCTTTCTTGATCCATCGCGGGTGGCACTTGTTTCGAGCAGCTTTGTTACATGTTTAGCACTATTATTCAGCTTTGCATTTATTGTTTGATTGTGCTAATCCTTGACTTGAGTGCAGCCTACCCAGAACTACACATATTCCTACGACGAGCAGACTTTTGTTTCTCCAGGCAATCGCTGCTCCAATCTTTCACAGGTGCTACTTGTTGTCTGCGATCGCCCCTATTGCTTGGTAAGAACAGATAAGAACTTGATCGCAGCATCTTTGTGAGCTTTCCACCCATACCTTTGTTGTCGTAGGATCTGTTTTTCTTGTGTTTGCGCTAACCATGTCAGGAGACGACGACAAGATGGACTCCAAGCTGCAAGGCATGCGGGCCGACCTTGATGGACTTAAAGACGACATAAAGACGCTACACGAGAAGGTTGATTCCGCGCTCTCTTCATCCAACGAGCGTCTTGACCAGCAGGACCTTGCTCAAACAGCCGCCAAGTGTACATTTGACACCTTGACGGCCCGGCTTGACGCGATGAACACGACGCTCACGACGATGAACGCGACGCTCACGGAATTGCAGAAGGGCTATGGTGGTGACACGGAATATGAGGATGGAGACCGCCAACCTCGTGCCCACCGTGTGATTCATTTGCGAAGATTAAATTTAAGATTCCTACTTTTAATGGCAAGTATGATCCTGCTGCATATCTTGATTGGGAGTTAGAGGTAGAACAAAAAATTTTAATGTCATGATATTCCTGCTACGTCTCAAGTTAAGGCTGCTATTAGTGAATTTACTGAGTTTGCTTTAATTTGGTGGCGTGAATATAAACTCAAACATCCCACTGTTGTTGCATCTACTTGGGCTCAATTAAAAGCTGCTATGCGACATCGTTTTGTTCCTTCTTATTATGCCCGAGATTTGCTTAACACCATGCAGCGATTCCAGCAAGGCCAACGATCCGTTGAGGAGTATTACCAAGAGTTACAAAAGGGTATGATTCGTTGTGGTTTATTTGAACAGGATGATGCTGCTATGGCACGATTTCGTGGTGGGTTGAACAGGGAAATTCAGGATATACTTGATTATAAGGAGTATAATGATATGACCACGTTATCTGAATATGCTTGCAAAGCTGAACGTGAAGTGCAGGGACGCTGTTCGAAGACATATACTAACCCTTTTGCATTAAGAAGC
The DNA here is from genome assembly GCA_015476505.1 of Urochloa ruziziensis. Lineage (NCBI taxonomy): Eukaryota > Viridiplantae > Streptophyta > Magnoliopsida > Poales > Poaceae > Urochloa > Urochloa ruziziensis. Next base: position 37,456,467 of record CM027119.1, on the reverse strand, counting down.
CCGTCGTCCAACTCTACGTCTTCCACTCCAGTACCTTCTACACCTAGCACTACGCCGCGTGAGAAGACGACGAAACCTGCAGCACCCCCAGCACCAGGCGCAGTTTCTTCCTCAGGACGTACACGAGATGTTCGGTGTTTTCGTTGCCAAGGCTTTGGGCACATGATTCGGGACTGCCCCAACACCCATGCTTTGATCATACGTGACGATGGTGAGTACTCTTCTGCTAGTGATTCCGATGAACCTCACCATACTATGATTGCCACTAACCATGCAGATAATGAGGCGGTCCATGCTACTCCGAGTGACGCAGATAGGTATGAAAGTCTTGTTGTGCAGCGTGTTCTTAGTACACAGGTCGCCTCGCTAGAGAAAAATCAGCGACACACTCTTTTCCATACAAAGGGTGTTGTGCAGGAGCGGTCGATTCGCATCATCATTGACAACGGTAGCTGCAACAACTTGGCGAGTACAGCGCTGCTAAGTTGTCCTTACCCACCCGTAAGCATCCGCATCCCTATCATATTCAGTGGCTTAATGATGGTGGAAAGATTAAAGTAACACAGTCGGTACGTGTTCCGTTCTCCATAGGTGCCTATTCTGATTTTGTTGATTGTGATGTTATTCCTATGGAGGCATGTTCTTTGTTACTTGGTAGACCTTGGCAATATGATACTGATAGCTTGCATCATGGTCGTTTGAATCATTATTCTCTCATGTTTAAAGGTCAGAAAATAATTATACATCCCATGACACCTGAACAAATTGTTAAACATGACCTTGCTCGAGCCGCTAAAAATGCTAAACAACTTGTACCATCACCTTCTGAAATCAAGTTGAGTGCACCTGTTTGATTTGCTACACGTGCTGATTTTGTTAATCTTTGTGTTGATGAGCTACCTTGTTATGCACTTGTATGTTCTAGTGTGCTCGTTTCACTTGATGATGTACCATCTTTGGATATTCCCCCTGCGGTTGCTAACCTTTTGCAGGAGTACGCTGATGTTTTTCCCAAAGATTTACCATCGGGACTACCTCCACTTCGTGGCATTGAGCACCAGATCGACTTCATTCCCGGTGCACAGCTTCCGAATCGCGCCCCGTACCGCACAAATCCCGACGAGACGAAAGAGATTCAGCGCCAGGTCCAGGCGTTGCTTGACAAAGGGTACATTCGTGAGTCTCTTAGTCCTTGCTCCGTTCCAGTGTTACTTGTTCCAAAGAAGGATGGATCGTGGCGTATGTGTGTAGATTGTCGTGCTATTAATAACATCACCATTCGTTATTGATATCCTATACCACGCCTTGATGATATGCTAGATGAGCTTAGTGGTGCCATTATTTTTACTAAGATTGATTTGCGCAGTGGTTACCATCAGATTCGAATGAAATTGAGAGATGAATGGAAAAGGCTTTTAAAACTAAATTTGGCTTATATGAATGATTGGATATGCCGTTTGGTTTGACTAATGCTCCCAGCACTTTTATGCGTTTGATGAATGAAGTTCTCAGGCCTTTCATAGGTTTGTTTGTTGTTGTATATTTTGATGATATCTTGATTTACAGCAAGTCTATGGAAGAGCATTTAGAACATTTGCGTGCTGTTTTTAATGCGTTGCGTGCTGCTCACTTGTTTGCTAACATGAAAAAATGCATCTTCTGCACACAACGTGTTTCGTTTCTTGGTTATGTTGTTACTCCACAGGGTATTGAGGTGGATACCAGCAAGATTGATGCAATTCAGGAATCGCCTACACCGACGACGGTCACGCAGATTCGGAGTTTTCTTGGGCTTGCAGGTTTCTACCGTCGATTCGTACGAGATTTTAGCTCTATTGCAGCACCTCTACATGAGCTTACAAAGAAAGGTGTGCCTTTTACTTGGACTGATTCCCAGGAGCTCGCCTTCACTACTTTGAAAGATAAGTTAACACATTCTCCTCTTTTGCAATTGCCTGATTTTGGTAAAATATTTGAGCTCGAATGTGATACCAGTGGTATTGGGTTAGGTGCTGTTCTGTTACAAGAAGGAAAACCAGTTGCTTATTTCAGTGAAAAATTAAGCGGTGCTAGTTTGAAATATTCTACTCGTGATAAAGAACTTTATGCTTTAGTGCGTACTTTGCAAACGTGGCAGCACTATCTCTGGCATCGTGAGTTTATAATCTATTCTGATCATGAGGCTTTAAAACATATTCATACCCAAACTAATCTGAACCGTCGTCATGCTAATTGTGTAGAATTCATTGAGTCTTTTCCTTACATCATTAAACACAAGAACGGGAAGGACAATGTGATTGCTGATGCTTTGTCTCGCCGATATAATATGCTGTCACAATTGGATTTTAAAATTTTTGGTTTACACACTATGAAAGATCAATATGTCCATGATAATGATTTTAAAGATGCTTATAAACATTGTATGACTGGTAAACCATGGGGGAAATTTCACATGCAGGATGGGTTCCTGTTTCGCGCTAACAAGCTGTGTATTCCAGCTAGCTCGGTTCGTCTTTTGTTGTTACAGGAAGCTCATGGAGGCGGACTAATGGAACATTTTGGCGTTTACAAAACGCTTGAGGTGCTGGCCGCCCACTTCTTTTGGCCTCGGATGCGTCCTGATGTTGAGCGCTTGGTTGCACGATGCACTACATGTCAAAACGCTAAGTCACGTTTGAACAACCATGGTTTCTATATGCCTTTGCCTGTCCCTACTTTACCTTGGCTTGATATTTCTATAGACTTTGTTTTGGGCTTGCCTAGAACTAATAAGGGGAGAGATAGCATTTTTGTGGTTGTTGATAGATTCTCTAAAATGGCTCATTTCATTCCTTGTCATAAAACTGATGATGCTAGTCATGTTGCTGAATTGTTCTTTAGGGAGATTATTCGTTTACATGGTGTTCCTAAAACAATTGTGTCTAATCGTGATGCTAAGTTTCTAAGTCACTTTTGGAGATCTCTTTGGAACAAATTAGGCACTAAATTGCTGTTTAGCACAACTTGTCACCCACAAACTGATGGACAAACTGAAGTGGTCAATAGAACTTTGTCAACCATGCTTAGGGCTATTTTGGATAAAAATCTGAACCGTTGGGAAGATTGTTTACCTCATGTTGAGTTTGCTTATAATCATGCAACACATTCTTCTACAAAGATGTGCCCTTTTCAGATTGTTTATGGTTATATTCCTCGGGCGCCTATTGATTTATTTTCGCTTGATGCTGTGGACGCCCCACATATTGATGCCGTTGAACATGTTGACCATATGATTAACCTAAATGAACAAACACAACAAACCATTGCTGCTACTAATGTTAAGTATCAAGTTGCTGGTAGTAAAGGAAGAAAACATGTTACTTTTGAACCCGGTGATATGGTTTGGTTGCATTTGAGGAAGGATTGTTTCCCTACTTTGCGTCGTTCTAAATTAGTGCCTCGTGCTGCTGGTCCTTTTAAAGTGCTAACCAAGATTAATGATAATGCTTATGTCCTTGACCTGCCTGCGGAGTTTGGTGTTTCCACTAGTTTTAATGTTGCAGATTTGAAACCATATGCGGGCGAGGATGAGGAGTTGCCGTCGAGGACGACTTCAGTTCAAAAAGGGGAGGATGATGAGGACATCACCAGTACATCTACACCAACAGCATCTTCACCCCAAGCACCACCTTCAGGGCCAATCACTCGGGCTCGTGCAAGAGAGTTGAACTACGTCATGGTGCTAAAGAATGAAGGATATGTGGCTGGATTCAGACTGCGCACGAACGTCAACTTGTGACGGCCGCCACGACTTCATCCGGACTCCGTTTTGGGCGATCAAGTACTTGATGGAAAGCTTATCAAGTCTACTTTCAGATGGATCCAGAATCACCGTCATATCTTCACCGAGGCGGCCGAAATCGTCATTTTGAGTAGGACTGTTTTCTATCCAAGGTGCTGCGCCATCTTATTTTGACCCAATAGGTCGTGTATCGAGTTGGGTCCATTAGGGACGCGTCCTAGGGTTGTAGCACGACCCCAACTCCCTTATGGCCATGCTATTAAACCCTATAGCCGTCATTAGCATCCTTGAGTTTTGTTTTACATCTAGCTTTTAGCTACATTAACGGCCGCACAAATACGTGTTGTCCTCGTGATTCAGAACTCCACCTTCGAGTGATAATAAGATTGCTCGCCTCTCGTTCTTGTTCGTTCTTTGATTGCGCACAGGAATTGATCTTCGTGATCAGGCTGATCTTGCTTCAACAGGGTCGGTAACCACAGGCTGATCTTGCTTCAACATGGTCATTTTTAACCACAAGTCGAAATTATCCTCCACTCACCGAAAGATCGGGCACTCCAGCTCTATCACCAAGCTAGTTTGAAGATGGCACCTTTCGAGGCACTATATGGTAGGAGGTGTCGAACTCCGTTAAGTTGGTCCCAGTCAGGTGAGAGACAGATTCTTGGAACCGACCTAGTGACTGAGGCTGAGGAGAAAGTGAAGATAATTCAGGCTAACCTTAAGGCCGCCCAATCCAGGCAGAAAAGTTACTTTGACAAGAGAAAGAAACCTCTACAGTTTTACGTCGGAGATCACGTCTACCTTAAGGTCTCACCGACTAAAGGAGTGCAAAGGTTTGGAGTGAAAGGGAAGTTAGCCCCACGGTACATTGGCCCCTACGAGATCATAGAAGCTTGTGGACCCGTAGCTTACCGAGTACAGCTTCCTGAGAGACTCTCAGCTGTTCACGATGTTTTCCACGTATCCCAACTTAAGAAATGTGTTCGACTTCCGGAAGTTGAGATTGTTGACCAAGACTTGGCATGGGTAGAACCTGACTTGGCTCTGGTAGAGCACCCTTTAAGGATTCTCGATCGCAAGGAAAGAGGAACTAGATGGAAGATCATTAAAATGTACAAGATACAGTGGAATCATCACATAGAAGAAGAGGCAACATGGGAAACGGAGGATTATGTGAACACCAAGTTTCCGGGTTTTCTTCTGCTACATGATCGTAAGCACTCTTGCACCACACAAGTTCTTTCTTTTACACTTGAATCTCGGGTCGAGATTCTGTTTAAGGGGGATAGGCTGTGACAATCTAGGTGTTTAATTAACCTAACCACCTGCTAAACCTTTTGTCTTAGCCTAATTAGGTTTAATTTGGCCCCACCTAGATTTTCACTTAGGAATCCTACCAAAAATTTCCTTGCACCTCGGTGAACTTTTGACCTTTCTCGGTTGGCATGGTTCGAATTCGAAATTTCACTTAAGAACTTGAAAATCGACCAATACAAAAGTTGTTCAGTTTTTAACGGGACATATTTTTGTCAATTGGCTCGTTTCGATATTTTGAGTGGAAGATGCCTAAAAACTCAGTCTAAGTCAGCCTAACCTCGCTTCGTCGCGCGTTCAAGCCCAAACCGTGCAGTTTTCGTATGGTCACCCTTTACGAAAGTTGTACAAGGTACTGAGGGACACGACTTTCGTATTTGGGGAATTTTGAGTTCAGTTCAACTTTTTGGAGAAAATATCAGTCTAAGTTGCGCACGCCGGCTGTTCGATAAAATGCCTGGCGCTCGAGAGCGCGCGCCGGCGCTCGCGTTCACGCCCGCGTTCGCCTGCCACGCGGCGTCCTGCACCTGACACGAACGCCAAGGTTCCCTGACATCCTTCCGACCGGCTTCCTCCCGCGCTCCACGTGGCCGCCGCCGCCCGCGCGCTACCCCCGCCCTCGATCCGCCCTTCCGACCGGCTCCGCCTCCCGTGCACGTCCGCCCGCTCTCGCTCTGCCACGCCGCCGGCGATGCCTGCCGTCGCCTCGCGCCACCCCAACCCCCCGGCATACTCCTGACAACACGGCGCCGCGTAGACACCCGCCCAACCACACGCCATCTTGACCCCCACGGCAAACCGGCCGTCCTCCGCACGCCACGGGCCACCGGCCGGTCTCTGCGCCGACCGCCTATTGCCGCCGCCCGCCAATGCGTGAGCTCGCTTCGTCGCGAAGCCACACTTCTCCCCTCTCTGCCCGCGCCTATAAAAGGCGCCAGACCCCGAGCTCCACCGGCGCCCCCTCTCTGCTCTCCGCTCCGCCACCAGGCTGCCCGACCGCCACCGCATCCTCCTCTCCCCGTCGTTTTCTGTGGTCTCCAACGCCTCCCCTTGGAGTCACCCACCTCCCCAGCCCCTCAGCCAGCCTCCAGCACCGACGAGCTTGCCGGAGGCCGAGCACAGACCGCCGCCGATCCCCTTCCCCACGGCGAGCCCCCTTCGGGCCTCCTCCGACCCCGAGTTCTTCTTCAAACTGAACCATGGTGAGCCCCTGAGCATCCCCGTGCCTTTTCCCGGCCAAGTCCAGCCTTCCCGTTGCCGGAATCGACGCCGGAGCACCACCGGACCGCCCAGGGACCACATTGCAACAATTAGATTCTTTTTAGGGTTGTTTCTGCGAAATCTAAGGACCTGTTTGTAACTCTTGAGTAGATCCAAATCAGTGAGCTTCTAAAATTGATTAAAAATCGTAGAAAAATCATAAAAATGCAAACTTAATTTTGTTGAAGTCCTGGTGATGAGTTCTACCTTTTCTAGAAAACATGTATAGGTGTTTTGTGCTTCGTTTTTGAAATAGATTCAAATCTGTTTAAATTTAAATTTGTGCATAGTTTCAAATCTACTACTTTGTTTGTGCTGATTTTTGGATATGTTATGCTCTGAGTAGTTTCTAGCTTGCTGTAAAAATTTGGCACAAGGTTACATACTAGAGTTTGACTTATGATTTAATTAATCTGTCAGCTCACGTCTGGATCTATAATTTGTAATAATTAATCTGTTCAACTAATGAGCCCAAACTTTTTACAGTAGTTCTATAATGTCTTGATGCATGTCTGGTAAGAAGTAGAGCTTAGTTCGAGCTCGCTAACGTGCTCTTTTAATTAATAATAGTTTAATCTTGGCTAATTCAAACAGCAAGATCCTTTGATCGTTTTAAGCTACCCTTTGGCATGTGATCTTGTCTAGACTAGTATAGGCTCTGGTAATTTTATAAGGACCAATTGATGATAGTGTGATTTACTAGGATTCATTCTTGATGTTAGTGTGCTGGTATTGTTTGATTTATTGTGGTAGATGTATAAATGCTTTGGAGTTGGTTTTTGGTCAGTAAACCCATGTTGATATAGACAGCACACTGTAATTTTCTCACATGAAAATAATACACCAAACTACCAGAATAAACTGTTAAAGTTTGATGTGTAAACGGCTAAATAAAAGAAGGAATCACATGTTTAAATTAATGAAATATTTTAATCACATGTCACCACCACACACCTTGCTGTCTAATGCTAACAACAAACTTGAAAACTTGATATGTACACAATCACCATCGCAAACCCAAGTTTCTTTTTTGAGTAAATACAAACTTAATTAAAAAAAGGGAAGATCAGACAAATTTTGTCTAGGTGAATGTGCCAATCTATACACCCCGGGTTTATCGTGTGAAACACGGTGCTCGATATAACATCATTCTCTTATGCATTGCATCTCGTATAGGAACGACTCTCGCCGACGAAAGCCACAAGCCGATCCCGGCGCAAGGACAACCCGAGAAGAAGCTAAACGCTGTCGTCGCAAGCAAGTCAAGACCCGAACCAAGATCGGAAGAGTCAATACTAACTTAGCTCGGGATTAAGGCAAGCCCCGGAGCATAACCTATGTTTCTAAACTTTGCAACTATGTTTGTTTATGTTTGTGCATTTACGTTTTTGGAATTGAACTGAAACCTTAGTTGCATGATCCTAGGTACCCATGCTTTGTAATACTAGTAATGACAAGTCGAGTGATTTCCTGTCACTCGCGAGAACATAGGAATCACCTGCTTTACTTATGTTGGAATCATAAGGAATAACGGGCGGAAATTTTTGTCATGTAGATGGCCCATCCGTGTAGAGAAAAAGTTGGCTAAGGTCGAGTGGTACGGTACCTATGGTTAAGTTTTTGAACGTACTAAGCGCTTGTCGATTCTATGGGGTCGGTAAGTTTAGTACCTGACTGAACCGGTGCGAGACCTTTGTTTCTGCTCTCTTTGGGACTAACCTCCCCATGTTCGGATGTGGTTACAAGTGAGCGTAAGTGTTAGGATTCGGCCGGGCTTAGACACTTGTATCCAAGGGAAGTGGACCAGGAAACGCGTCGGGGATCGATGGGAACTACCTGGTAGCGCTAGCCTTTGGCTGAGTGCGATGATCCGAGTGCTTGGGTCCACCTTGCAAGGTTAAGAAATCGGTTCAAACTGTCTGTTTCTCGCAGCTAATGAGACTACTTAACCTAGCTGTCGTATTGAGTAAGAAAGTGGAACATGACGATGATGATAAACTTGATGCTTGCTTAATTGCTTGCTCTACATGCTTGTTTAGATTAGTTGCCTATCTAGAATGGTTAACTCAAACTAGAACTTGATGCTAAAATATTGAAAGTAAGGACCCACTCTCAGTCGCTCTTTGGCAAAACAAACCCACCAGCCAAAAGCCTTGCATGTCTAGGAGTCGGTGATGTAGTTTTCACCCGATGGGTAAGTCTTGCTGAGTATTAGTATACTCAGCCTTGCTTGTTGAATTGTTTTCAGGTAGTGCTCTCGAGGAGATGGTTGCAGGTCTTACCTGGCCAACCACCCCTCCTCCCGGCTGGACTGTTGTTTGGGACGGAGATGCTTCCGAGTGATGTCACGACGGTTTCACGTGATGTCACGGTTATTTCGAATAATTAGTTGTTTCCGCTGCTTTGCAAAACTCTGAGACACCGTTACTTCATGCATTTGAACTATTTGTAATAAAGTACCTCAATTGGGACCTTTTAATTAACTGTGGATTGTTGTAATCTCTGGGACTCACCTTCGAGTGAGTATCTGCATGACTCGTTTCGATCGAGGTAATTGTTCGTGGTTGTATCGGGCTTGACCCGACAGACCGATACTTTAATCTGTTTTAATTGCGTGATGACCAATGGAAGGTTAACGCACTTAAGCCGGATTAATTTGAGCGGTTCTGCCACAAAGCCCCTCCTACAATTTTGGGAGGAAGAAGAAGGAAGGTAAGGGGGTTGGGAGGAAGAAGAAGGTGAGGAGAGCCCCCTGGAGCTCTATCCTGCATCCGCCACTGCTGGTGCTTTGACATCGTCGCACAGGAAGGCATGCGACATTGTTGTGTTCATGTTGAAGCTGAGCGTAGACAGGAACGAGACGACAAGCTAGTGGAGGGCAGCAACAATGATGACGAGCTTGCAAGTACTGCTCTATGCCGTGCGTGAGTGCTAACCAAGGAGAGAACAGGAACAACATAGCAACTAGCAAGCTTGCATGGGCTGCGTTATGCTATGTATGGAAATGGACGAGTGTACACAGGCAGAGAGAAAGATAGGAGAGAGAGAGTAGACTTGCTTGTATGCTGTGTAAGTTTGAAGGCAATTAGGAGCAACGAGAGGGATTAGTGAGTGGGAGATGAACTGATGCAAGGATAGATAAATCAAATAAACATTAGGTGTGGGATGGATTTTTGATGACAAGGAATTGAGCTCGAGAATTATTTTGCATGGTTTTGAAAACGGATTTTTAATGAGTGATTTATTCAGGTGAATTTTTACGGATGTTACATTGTGTTACCTCGAGCTCACTAACATTGCGATCCCCTCTTCTACAAATTTACCACTTGGGTACCCTTGTGGAATGTCGTCTTAGGGTCTCCGTCTTGGCAATAAGGCTTGTTTGGTTGTGTGGGGTACTGTGATTTGTTTTATGAAATATGTGTTGGGTATGAAACCCCAGTACCCGTAGAGAAACCACTCGAAGGAAGGAAATAAGAAGTCAGACTCCTACTAGGACTCTATTCTGTAATTCTACTAGGACTCCAACATTGTAACCGACTAGTTCCCCGCCCCCTGGGGTATATAAAGGAGGGCAGGGGTGCCTAGATTGGTGGAACATAGAAGACTCAGGGAGAACCACCAAGTCTCTCAACAGAGAGACACACAATTACATCCATACGCAATACAAACCACCAAACATGACGTAGGGTATTACGCTATCTTGGCGGCCCGAACCTGTCTAAAACCTTGTGTTGTGTAGCCATTGCGTTCCTGATCTCGGCGACACTCCACCTCAGGCCCGTCCCAGGGCACGTGCGAGACGTGCGACCGAACAGGGCCCCCACCTGCGAGGGCCCCCAAATTAGGCTTAGGTTTCAATATATATTTGTTTGATTGGCCTTTGTTTTCATTAACTGCAGCGAAGTTTCACCCCTACGTGAATTGGCTTGTAGTCCAATGGTAGGACGGTTCAGTGGGTCGCTACCCACCAGGGTTCAAATCCTGGTGCTCGCACCTTTTTCTGGATTTATTTCAGGATTTAACCGACGCTATTCTTTCAGGGGTAAGCGACGTGCCCGTCGATAGCGAGGCGCCAGTGGTGACTTCGTCAATCTCGAGTATCAGCCGGCTCAGTCTCTCGGAGGTGCTCATAGGGGTAGGGTTACGTGCGTGTGTTCATAGGGTTGAGTGTGCGTGCGTTTGTGAGCTTATGCGTCTGTACTGTGTTTGGAAAAAAAAAGTTTCACACCTACGATCACCGTTTTGCTTCGTTACACGTTAGCGAGGCAGAGGTCTACCGGTGTCGCGCCTTGCGGCCTTGCTTTGAAGGCGCCTCTTGACCCTTGCAGACACCAGGCAGCGAGGCAGGCAAACCGATGGCGCGCATACTGTCATGTCACACACCGCTTGCACGGCAGCGCCCACATTCCGCCAAGTTCATGTGCATGAGTGCATCCACGCCAAAAGACAGTACTCCAATGCATCCTTAAATTTTGTTGTTTTCATCTCTACGTGCGTGCATTTGCAAAATGCGAACTATGGTAATTTAGTTAATTTAGAAATTTATGTGTATACGCATTCGTTTAGGTTTTGAACAGGCCCCCAAATATCCCGGGACGGCCCTGCTCCACCTGAAACTTACTACCTTGGGATACCCCTCGGTACGATCGACGGTAGAACACCGATATCTGGCGCGCCAGGTAGGGGTGTTCATCGAGATCCCGTGGTCAAAGCTCGGATTGGATTTCTCGAGGTGTCCATCGAGTAGTTCGGTTCGAGCACCCACCCACCCTGATTCCCATGATCAATCTACTCGGCGAGAAGCATTGTTGTTCGCATCTATTCCAGCGACTCGACTTGCCTTTTCGTTGAGTTCTGACAAAGTTGGTTCGAGTAGTTCGGATTGATTGCTGTTACGTGGTCATGAATCACAACTCGGCGATCATGAGCACATGAGCAGAGATTGTCGCGGAAGCATGGGAGATCAAGTCACTCAGCATTGATGACCCAGGTCAAACTATTTGGCAGTTTCAATCGTCGCACCTGATACTGTGGGCATTGATCGTGTTTTGCAAATAGTCGACTCGGCGATCCAAGGCGGTGACCACTCCAACATCCACGTCGAAAAAGGACGACGAGTTTCACTCCGAAGATCGAGGCAGAGTAATGAGAAATCGACTTCCTTTATCGAGTCCGAAGCGGAGCAAACACATCTCGGCGAGATTCCTCACGCGGCCCTGAGTTCGAGTCCGAGGCGAATCAAGCAGTCGCCAAGTTCCACTTCAAGACGGAGCCCGAGGCAGTCAATATTCCAATCTACTCGGTGGAGACTAATTCGATCAGAGCTCTGAGTACATGTCGCAGTGACCGGCTGGCAGTTCGAGGTCCATACGGAAGCTGATCACCATGTCAAGTTCGGAAAGAATTAAAAAAAGAAAAAAGGGTTCAGCCATAAACAGCAAGTTAAGTCATTCAACGGCGAGTGCAGACATCTGCACGTGCATCAAGTCAAGGTGTTGAAATCTTCATGCTGCAAGTCTACGAAGACAACTCCGATTTAGCTCCATCTTGCGCCATCGCCGCCCGCAACCACCCATGGTGACTCAGGCTCGAGCCACAATGCCGGCATCGACAACTCAGCACGGTTCCAACTCGTGCCGTGATGCACCATCAACTACTCTATGGAGCTTCTGCTCAAGCCGCCGGCACATCGGCGATGATTTTTACTACTTCAAGCTTGCGCCGCCGTTGACCTCAACAACTCGGTTCAACTCGAAATCACTCGGAGACGGTCCTCACACATTCAAATTAGTCGGAATCAACTCTGACTAGTCTGCTTCATCGACAAACGACAACAAACAAGCTAAGTGACTTGTTTCAATTATTTTTATTAAATTCTCTATCTTGTTCTAACAAGATTGGCCAAGCGCCGACTACTTTGTTCGGGTATGTCTCTCAACGAGATTTACGCAGTTACTCTCGGAGGCTAGACCGACTACTTCGCGCACAAAACGCGCTCTTGCCGACTACTTTATAAGTCCGCATCCTCTTTGTCGCACAGACGACTCCTTATCTCGCTGATTTCTCTTAAAGGCCGTTATTCTTCTCGAGTAGCAAATGCCTTAATCCGTGAAACCTTGAGATTCTCAGTCAGAACCTAACCGACTCATGCAAACATGAGCAACCCATACATATGAGGTAAGGCAGTACGAGACCATGGTGATTAAACGTAAAAGGTGGACTACTCGGGAGAATACATGGCCTAATAAGAGCTCAGCATGCCCAAGAATTGGCGCTCTATTCTCTTACTGAATACAATTTCGGTATTTTGAATATTTCACAATATGTACTACATAATGTGTTAATTGTCTTTTTTCAGGTGACAACTCTCTAGGCCGCGCAGCGTGCTATCACATCTTCGCCAGTTTCCATGCTCGGGGGCTGACGCTAAAATTACAACTCGGTTCGCCATTAGGCTTACCTAGTTGCCTTTCTCCAGCATATTTGAGTCGCCAAGTACCAATGATGAGGCCACGACTACATTGGCACCTGACTCTTGTTTCTAGGGAGATCGCGGCGTGACGAGTTAACCACGACCTCCTCTATTTTGCTACTCTACTGATGGTGGCTATTTCGACTACATAATACTCGACGCATCTCCGCTGGCTCCTATGCTCGAGGGCTGGGTGCAAGAAAAGCACTCGATTGACAATACTTGAAGGAGTATTTGCAACCTGAATTAAGAGGCCTTGGTATTTTGGGAAAAGAATGTCGGCTTAACCATTATTCTGGGAGACGTCCCGGGATAAGCGGGTTATTCTGATTTTTATTATAACAAGATTCGAGGTGACCATTATTTCTGGGCGCAAATTACTACTTGTATGATGGTCTCCAAGATGATTCGATGAACACTAAGCTCGCTGGACCTTTGAATTGATCATTCTGAATCTTTTCAAGGCTCGGGGGCTGATAGGCTATATACAACGACTGCTGATTTTTTCAAGACGAAGAATGAAGACTCAAATCAGGACCCTCGGCTCGATTCTACGATTCAAACCAAGGCTCGTGGGCTACTTGATATCAAGTGCAATTCTTTCAAATTGCACATTTCAAGACAAGACGAAGATTCAAGATTCTGTGGACCCTCAGCCTGATTCTTCGACTCAACCTAAGGCTCGGGGGCTACTCCATATGGAGTGCGACTTTTGCCGCACCCCATGTTGAATATTGAAGACTACAACATGATCAAGATCAACAGGGCATGAGCACCTCACAGCCTCGTGTCAACCAAGAACTTTCCAAGATCGACAAGACAAGTACTCGAGAAACTAGCAGAAGCACAAGAAAGTACTCGAAGCACTCAAAAAAGTACTCGACAGACTTGGCAAGTACTCGGTTGATAGCAAGAACTCGGCAATTTAGCGCTCGGGGGCTTGTTGGGTATGGAACCCCAGTACCCGTAGAGAAACCACTCGAAGGAAGGAAATAAGAAGTCAGACTCCTACTAGGACTCTATTCTGTAATCCTACTAGGACTCCAACATTGTAACCGACTAGTTCCGCGCCCCCTGGGGTATATAAAGGAGGGCAGGGGTGCCTAGATCGGTGGAACATAGAAGACTCAGGGAGAACCACCAAGTCTCTCAACAGAGACACACAATTACATCCATACGCAATACAAACCACCAAACAGGACGTAGGGTATTACGCTATCTTGGCGGCCCGAACCTGTCTGAAACCTTGTGTTGTGTAGCCATTGCGTTCCTGATCTCGGCGACACTCCACCTGAAACTTACTACCTTGGGATACCCCTCGGTAGGATCGACGGTAGAACACCGACAACATGTACTCGTTCCGTTCTAAAATATTGATCATTTTAGCATTTTTCGGTTCCAAAATATAACATATGTTGAGGTACATAACAAATATATATGAATATAGAAAAGCCAAATGGTTTATATTTTAGAACGAAGGGAGCATAGAAACGTTTTCTCTAAAATGTGCAAAATAATGTTATATTGCCTTAAAAATAATAGAAGATATATGTTGCCAATTTCAAATGATAAAGCAGTCATTTTACTACCAAAACTAGTTGACATTTTTGGGTGCTAGTTTAAAGCATGTTCAAATTCATGACAAATCTTAACAAAAAATGTTACTCGCTAAGAGCAACTTCAAGAGACTCTCTAAATCCTTCCTAGTTGCTATTTTTGGAGATTTTGATTAAAAACATACCTTCCAACATGCTCTCTATTTGGTTATTCAAACATAGTCAGTCTGTATTCCGGATTTCTCGCTAGTAAAATATAGAAAAGAGAATAGCTCTTCAGAGTCCATGCAAGATATAGAAAAGCTGTTGGAAAACATAAAGATTTAGAAAACGACTTTTATGCAAATGACTCTTTAAATGATGATTTAGAGAGTGAGTTTTAGAGACTCTCGAAGATGCTCAAAAATTTAATTAGAGCACCTGAGTAGTACCTAACAGACCCAGGTTTGACTCCCCGTAGGAGCGAAGTAATAGTGTATGGAATAAAAACATATAAAAAATAGGTGAGGTTTCTCCGACTGACTTCGATAAATTTTTTTAAATAGGTATATATAGAGATAACGACGTTTAATGGGGTGATACTAGGGTTTTTTTCGAACCGCCCCTAGAAACCGGTGAGGACCGGTAGCGGTTAGCCGGAGCGGTTTTCGGATCTACAGTACCGTTTTCAATTAACAGTAACGGTTTTTCGATTAACAGTACCAGTTTTCGTCAAACCGGTCACCACCGGTTACACCGGTTTCCGCGGAAACCGAGAAAAACCCTGGGTGATACAGCAAAAGTTCAAAAAAGACCGCCACGAACCGACTTATCATAAAGAGCCACTAATCACACGGCTGTAAATCGATCCAAATCATCGAATCAAAGCCTTCCTTTTTCCCGAAGGAAGACAAAACGAAAAAAAAAACATGTAAATAAAATAAAGCCACTCGCAGAGCATCGCCTTCTTCCCCACGCCCATCTCTCTCCCCTCCCCCCACCTTCTCTCTCTTCTTTCTCTCTCTAAAAACGACAACACAAGTAGCACAAAACCCTCCCCCCTCATCACAAGGGCGATCGATCCGGCTACTGCTCCTCTCACTCTAGGGGCCCGCCGCCGATTGGAGATCCCTCGCCATGGCGGCGACGGAGATCTCGGCGATGCTCGACCACCTCGCGGCGTCCGCGGAGCGGGACCCGCCGGCGCGCCGCCTCCGCTCGCCCGCGGCACGGCCGGGGCTCGAGGCCCTCGCGGGCGCCCTCGCTGCCGGTCCCCCGACTGACCCAGCCGCCGCCCGCGGTGTCCTTACTGCCGCCCGGGCCGTCGTGTCCGCAGTCCTCCCCGCCTCAGGTTAGTTCCCCCGATCCCGCCTCTCCGGTCTTGGATGGCCCCGCATGGGCCACGAGTCTTCGCGTTGCTTATGCTAGATGCGTTGCAGGCTTGTGTCGCATGATCCTAAGATCGCATATGCTTGCTAGCTAGTAAGATAGGTACCGTGTTTGCTTGGAGCCGGTTACGGCTACAGGGAAGAACCAGCCTGTTTGACCGGTGTCTGATAGCTTCCATAGCTCCATGTCTCACAACCTGGTTGAAGTTTCCATGATAGCTTCCATAGTTCCATGTGCTTCAAGTTTCCGTGTTCATCCTTCTGGAGCAAGTTCAGACAGCCTTAGGGCTTGTTCGGTTACACGGGATTCATTCCGGTCCAGGAATAATAGGTACAGTAAGAAATTCATGATAGGTACAATAAGAGGCCGGAATTTATTCCAAGCTGGGAACCAATTTACTCATGATAGGTACAACAAGATGCCGGGAATTAATCCACCAGTCGAGAGGTGTGGAACCAATCTGAGTCTTTTGTACATATCATGAATAAATTGGTTCCCGACCCGTATAAATTCTGGTCTTTTATTGTACCTATCAGGCCTCGTTTGGTTGTTTTAGAGGCCGGAAATGTCAAAAGGTGTGGAATCAATCCCGGCCTCTTGTTCTATCTATCATGAGTAAATTAGCACAAATTGGTTCCCAGCCCGGAATAAATCCCGACCTCTTGTTATATGCATCATAAATTACATGTTATATCCGTCATGGCTAGGAACCGTTCCCGGCCGGAATGGTTCAAAATGAACCGAACGAGGCCTCATGAATTTCTTGCTATGCCTATCATTCCTGGCCCATATTGAATCCCGTGTAACCGAACAAGCCCTTAGGTATTTTGTGCCCCTTTTTATTTTGGTACGATCTTAGTCTACAATTCGTATCTGTACTGGATCGTTTGATCTATATATACAATTGTTTGAGATGTCTCCCTTGAAGCTCAGGCTTTTGTTTACTTAATTGTTTTATCGGTTCTCGAATCGTTCGTCAGGAAGGATTAGCCATCCTGAACATCGTTCCTTTTTGACGTTTTAGGCTGTCCTCCGCTCTTCATTCTGTTCAGCCAGTTATGTTTGTGTAATGTGAGGCTTTACGTGTTTGCTTGTTCTTGTTGTTCTACCATGGTTACTCTAGTTGCCACGAGGTCATGAATGTTTGCAATTTATCTCTGCATTTTTATGTCTTTCGATACTACTAAGAGACTTTGGTTAAGTTTTAGTCACCTGATAATTTTATATGCACATTTGCACTTCAAATGAACGCAGGCATGCATGTATGGATTAGGTTCACTGCTTTACCACTTCAATCCCTATGGCTAATGATGTATTGTTATTTTCTTTTATCTAGCATTGGATTGGTTGCTGCTTTGTTGCCAGTATCAGTTTTCGGTGGTACTGTGTCTATAGGATGATTGGTAGTTCATAGGGATTGGCCACAGGTTTTCTTTACTAATCTTAATAATTTGGTACAAGTTGATCCGATGGTGATCTGTAATTCCCATTCAGCTATGTGTTTATATTTTGGAACACTGCAGAAATAAGAGTATGTATAAGAATCATATATGAGTGGATATTCCCTGAACAGCTGAACATGCACACTGCCTATTTACTAGTTCCGGTTAAAAGCTGTTGCTGTTTGATTTCAGAATGATACTCTCAGTACGATTTCTCTTTCGTCGTGCTTGTAATTTATAGGAATGAGCAACGATTATATTAGTTTCCTTGTTAGCTGGGTTAAGTTCCTTGCAGATTATGTACCGTGTGTGAAGAGATACTGCTTGGATTAAAAGATTGTTCTTAGGGGGTAATGTGATCCAAATAATAGGGCCGCCAATGTATCTGTAATATGTCAATCAAGAGTAATGAATTAGTTGTCATGTTTCTCTTGTCCCAATGTGAGCTTTTGTGTTTTAAGATACTTCTCTGCGCCTCCTGAGAACAGATGTTTATTTGTTGCATACCTTATTGAAGCATCTGGATAGGTGCCTTGTTACTTCGGTGCATTTCAGTATAGGGTATCTTGCTACTTCTGGAGGCCATACTTAAGCGTCTGGATAGGTGCCTTCTTAGTTTGGTGCACTTCAGGAGGTCTTGTCTTTTGTTGTCAGTGAGTATTTACTATGATCTTAGACAGTGGATTTTATCTTTAGTTGTATCATTGGCAGTGTTTTTAAAGCGTCCTTAAGGCGTCGCCTAGGCGACAAGGGCAGTGGTGGCTCACCTCGCCTAAGTTTTCGCCTAGGCGATAAGGCGGTAGTGAGTTGCCTCGCCTCGCCTTAACGCTTTAAAAACCATGATCATTGGTCTCACATAGCACTATAGCAGTTCGATCACTTTATTGGCTGATGAGAAAAATATAAGTCAGTTTTATAAATAGGTATGTCAGATATGGGTACTCCGGATGGAGGATTGCTTGTGGAGATCTTGATGCGCTCCCTTGAGATACTAGGAAGCAATGTCTGTTACATGCCATGTGACTCCCTTGATATTAAGCATGCCCATAGTAACATAGTGACCTCCTGGATGACACGGAAAGCACTGAAGCTTCAACTCCTTCCTGATGCGTGTGTTGAATAAAAAAAAATGTTAGAACCAGTCACCCTTATTGCCCTTGTTGTAAAGTTGTCTTTCTGAGGATTTTTTTTTTCTTTTCCTTGCCCATGATGATTGGATTACTCACTTACACTTAACAGATAATAACCAATAGTTTTCTCCTATGTTATGCCCCTTTCTGCTGTTTCCTGTCTTCCCCTTTAACTGTTAGGAGGTTTGGTGTTGCTAAAAAATAAAAGGGATATTTCTAGGAAGTTAGGATTTGATCTGTTTCTTCTTTTGTTATCAGTGGAACAATTGGAGCCAACAGTTGTGGAGATTGTGGAGAGATCTTTGGAATTCTGTCTCTTGCATCTAGAAAAATCATCATACGCGTGTGATGACTTTGGCTTACTGGTACGTTCTCTTCGCTTGGGTTGAGTTTTTCTTTTTCTTTTTTTTTGGGGGGGGGGGGGGGGGGGGTGGGGAGGACCATTATGGGTTTCTGGCCTATCAAATTTTATAACATGTTATTTTAAAAATAATTTGATGTCTAGCCACCATTGTGTTTTCATCTTGATTGAGCCAGCATTCTGCAAAGATGCACTTCGTAGCATTCTTTATTTGTTAATTTGGTTTGAATATTTGCAGAACGAAGTTACCTGTTTCGTGGAATTTGTGCTGCTTAAAGGTACTCTCAATAAGGCATGCTCATTGGAACCCGGCATTATAAATGATATCATTGAGCAATGGACATCTGTCCAAGTTGAAGCTGAGCGCATGAGCCCACAAGAGAAATATTTCTGCTATCTAAAAGGTAAAATCTTCGGTCCTTTGCCATGCGAAAATAATCAATGTTTCATGTCCATTTGATAACTTATCTCTATTGCTAGGATTCAACTGCTCGAAAAGTGGAGATGATCTTCAACGGTTTCGTTTGGCCTTATTACCAGAATACTTGCAGCGAGATTATGTTATTTCAGAGAATACCCAATCATGCAGTGTGGTATCTCCAAATAGCATGGTCCCATTAGCACAGCATTTTGCAGTTGTTCACTTATGTTGTATACCGCGCCTTCTGACACTAGTGCAGATGCTTTGCCAGTCTCCTGCTTTGGAAATGGTTGAAGATGTAAACATTGACTTGAGGTTGTCTTTCACGCAAAGAATTTTGAAGTTAGTTTGTGGTCTCACTATGGAGTTTCCTCCTGATACTTCTGATGCCATGATGTTATCCTCAGTAGCGAGATGTGCAGATAGTCTTCCAGCCTTGTTCAGACTGAAGTTTAAGTTCTCAAATCATGACAGGGTCTTCTCTGTAGATGGTGTTGGCACGATCTTGCTGCAGATACTTGAAGAATTTCTACAGCTAATGCAAATGGTCGTGTGCAACAGTGACATCTGTTGTACAGTTCAAGTATGCATACTTTCATCCATATTGGAAATCTTCAGTCCTAATATATGGAGATATGAAAAATCTTGTACTTGCTTGGTTCCTCCTTTAGCTTACTCTCCTCGCGTTGTTCAATTTGTGCTAAAACTTCTTAAAGACACCAAACGATGGACAAGACATGTTGACAGGGACAAACCTGACAAAAATGCCTTTTATTATTCACTCAATCATGAGATAAATGATCTGTCTTGTCATGTCCGTTCAGAGGAGGTACCATTGCTAAAGAAGTATACATGTGAGGAGTATCTACAGTTTCTCTTCCCTTCAGGAGAACAATGGTTGAATGGTTTAGTTCATCTGACTTTTTTCCTCCACGAAGAAGGAGTGAAATCTACAAGTGAGAAGCCACAGCTGAGTTGCACAAAACAACCTGTTGTTTCAGAATTGGAATCTGTGGCTAGTCATGAGGAAGAAGCACTTTTTGGGAATCTTTTTGCTGAAGTACGTTCTGCAGGAATAACTGAAAGTGTTGAGCAGCCAGCATCTCTAGGGAGCGACCCATCAAACAGCCACCAGGGGCCTATTCAGTTAGCTGCTGATCTGATATGCTTCATGAGAACGTCCATATTCTCTCCTGAATGGTCCAGGGCTATATATATGGATGCTTGCAGAAAATTCAACGCCTGTCATCTAGATCAATTGCTTTCAATACTAAAGTGCCAAGCTTGTTTCCCTGATGAAAGCAGCACTATCCATACCTCAGAAAATAAATTGCTACACATCAATGCAGCTTGTTTTGAACTCCTACAAACGTTTCTTGTTTGTGATGAATGTCCTGCTTCTTTAAGGGAAGACCTTGTGGAGAAAGTGTTTAATGTTGATGATGGGAAGTACACCTATAATCACTATGCACTCGCTCTAGTTGCGCATGCTATGACGTATGCAGCAAACTCAGGATTTAGTCTGGGAAGAAAGATTTTTGTTCAGTATGTTACTTATCTTCTGGAGAAGGCAAATGATACATCATCAAGCTCGTCAAATGTTAGTGATTTCTGTGCAAGTCTGCCTTGTGCGTTTCATCTGGAAATTCTTTTGGCAGCATTCCATTTAACAACAGAGCCAGAAAAGGCTGATATGGTCAAAATTGTACTCTCTTCCCTAGAGAAAATGAAACAGCATCCTTCTGGAGTAACTGTGGCTGGACTGACAAGATGGGCATTGCTCCTAGCACGACTTCTGCTTGTCCTGCGACATATGTTGCTGTACCCATTAATACATCCATCATGGTTGTTTACGAGGCTAAGATCCAGATTGAGGGATATCCAGTTGAATCAAGGCCAGTCACATTCCGTGAATGATTGCTTGCCATCCCTTGCCACTGTTATTATGGAGGAAATGCTTGATGATTCTTTCAAAAAGACTGTTGTAACCAGTGACTTGCTCCCCCAGTTAGTTGATGTTACTCCAGCTCATGCCGAGTTATATTTTGATAAGGCTTCTGTTGAAACTTTGGGCTTGAACTTGGCTGTTTTGGGTGCTACTATGTCACAAATCCTTAATTCTTGGAGTGGTAGGAGCGCTCAAGTTGCTGATGATCTCATTGTGGAGAGATACATATTTTTAATTTGCTGGAGTACTTTATCTGTTATAGGCTGGCATGGCAATGATTCTCTTCTGAATGATAATTACTTGAAACCTGACCTTGATGATGTCAATGTCTTCCTAACATTTGCTTTAAGTATCAGAGATGGTGCTTCATCTCATGTGGGTGTCGATCTGCCTGCATTAATATTTGAACTCCTAAAACTGTTGCACTCTGATATACGTTCGAGTAAGCTGGAGAGTTGGGATTTCTCAAGGAAAGGATCATGGCTTTCTTTTATTCTCTCTCTCATTAATGCAGATCTTCGGAGGCAGCAGAGAAGTGCAGAAACTGAAATGGATTCACATAAAAAACATGAGGTTCATGGTGAGGAGATACTTACTTGTGGGAATAGTTTGTCTATATACATAACCAACAACAGTGGACACTGTTTGGATATCTTATCTTCTCTTTTGGAGACCTACCTTCATACTTTTAAGAAAGCATATCTGTCATTTCTTGACACTGGAAAGCCTTCCTTGGATAATTGTTATCCTTCCCTGCTGCTCAAGCATTCTGTCTTTGAAAAATCCAAGCACCATCTTTTTGAAAAATCTGGTTCATATTTGGAAATGCTGGAACCCATATGTCAGCTTTCATCAAGGATAGATGGACTCACCACAAAGCTAGGTGAAGGGCAGAAAAATTGTTTTTTCCTGAAGTGCTTGTTGCATGGATTTCCATCAGCTTGCATTTCTAGCAACAGTGCTCTCCTTTCTTGCATTCTGGTGATAAATGAGATCATTCAAACCTTTAATGGTCATATAAAGGTTGCACAACCAGGAGACAGAGTTGATGAGGGTGTTATTACCAAATTGCTTAGTATGGTGATGTCTGTGAGATCAGATGAAATGTTCAAACCTGTCCATGGAGAGTGTGATAACATATTTATGGGTCTAATTAACAGCAGGGATGATCTTGCTAAATACAGTGAACTTTTTGTTCTGAAGCAACTAGAAGGATTCCTGGCTGACATAAACTCAAATGAAAGCATGGATATCAGGGGGAAAGAGATTTTAATTTCTACAGTTGTTGATCTAGTGGATGATCTTCGATCTAAAAAAGAGGTTTTTAAATTCTTCCTTGGTGATGCAGAAGGAGCTCCTGAAGGAGCAAGCCGTATTTTTGCATCTGAGCATGCTGATATGTCAGTATTTCTTGATGTTTTGGAATGCAAATCTGAGCAGGTTAATTTGAAGATTCTGCACTTGTTGACTGATATATTGGGCAATGGTTGTTGTCCTAGTCTAAAGCAGAAGTTGCAAAACAAATTTATTGGAATGGATGTGCCCTGCTTTTCGTCGTGGCTAGAATTCATAATATTGGGGCCTTCTGTAAAAGTTGAAAGCATGAATGGCACTGCTGGTCCTGCAACCCGAGAACTAGCAGTGGATTTTTTTACGCATCTTATATGTCCTCCATCAGAAACATTGACCAAAGAACTTCAACATCACCTTTTCAACTCTATGCTACTGTTACTTGATAGAGCATTTTTGTCACACGACCTCCAGACTGCTAAAGCATATTTCCATTTTCTTGTTCAACTATCAAGTGATGAAACACATTTCAAACACTTGTTTGAAAAGACTCTGATACTGATGGAGACCATGGTTGTGGATGAGGATAAGCTGCACACCTTAAAATTTCTGTTTTCTTTTGTGGAGGCAGTGTTCGGCGATACTGGATTAAATAAAAGTTCTCTTAAGAGACTTCCATCAAAAACTTGTGGCAGCAGTTTTGGATCAGGATCTCTCATACCAAAGCAGTTGAAAAATTCAGAAAACCTTGTTATTCGCACGAATCAAGTCAGTAATCCCTCTGTAGATTGTGGTGCTAGCTCTGGTGAGGAAGATGAAGATGATGGTACATCTGATGGGGAATTAGGGAGCATTGATAGAGATGAGGAAGACGATGGAGACAGTGATAGAGCTTTAGCATCAAAAGTGTGCACATTTACATCCAGTGGCAGTAATTTCATGGAACAGCATTGGTACTTCTGCTATACATGTGACTTGACAGTTTCCAAAGGCTGCTGTTCTGTTTGTGCAAAGGTGTGTCATCGAGGGCATCGTGTTGTTTACTCGAGATCAAGCCGTTTCTTCTGTGACTGTGGGGCTGGAGGCGTGAGAGGAAGCAGCTGTCAGTGTTTGAAACCTCGGAAATTTACTGGCAGCTCCACTGTACCACCGGCTGCTGCTAGCAGCTTCCACCCCATATTGGCTTATCATGAGGATGTGGAGCAGGTTGCAGATAGTGGCTCTGATTTGGAAGATGATACCTATACTGATGCTGATAGTTCCATGAAGCTATCTGTGCCGAATGAATTCAGCAATGAGCTTCCTTTATTTCTTAAAAATCTGGATATGGAGGTTAGGGTGCTTGAAATCTGCAAAAGGTTGCTGCCTACTATACTTAGCCGAAGGGAATTGAATCTTTCAAAAGACAGAAAAGTTTTGTTAGGAGGTGATGTGCTGGTGTCACATTCCTCTGACATCTTCCAACTAAAGAAAGCTTTTAAAAGTGGATCACTGGACCTGAAGATAAAAGCTGATTATCCAAATTCTAGGGAGCTTAAGTCACATCTTGCTAATGGTTCTCTTGCTAAATTATTGCTCAGTATCAGCACTCGAGGTAAGCTTGCTGTTGGAGAAGGTGATAAAGTTGCTATATTTGACGTGGGACAAATTATTGGACAGCCTACTGCATCGCCTATTACAGCAGACAAAACCAACGTGAAGCCCCTCTCCAGGAACATCGTTCGCTTTGAAATTGTCCATTTAGTTTTCAATCCGTTGGTGGACCATTACCTTGCTGTTGCTGGATATGAGGACTGCCAAGTGCTAACATTGAATAGTCGTGGTGAAGTAACCGATCGCCTTGCCATAGAACTTGCTCTACAAGGAGCATATATTCGTCGTGTGGAATGGGTTCCAGGTTCTCAAGTTCAACTCATGGTAGCAACAAATTTGTTTGTGAAGATATATGATCTCTCACAGGACAACATCAGCCCGATGCATTATTTTACTGTAGCTGATGATATAATAGTTGATGCAACCCTTGTTCCCTCCTCAATGGGGAAATTGGTGCTGCTTGTTCTTTCTGAAGGGGGCCTTTTGTATAGGCTGAATGTTACATTGGAGGGTGACGTTGGTGCAAAAATATTGGCTGAAACAGTCTTGGTCCAAGATGCCATATCCATGCATAAAGGTTTGTCGTTGTACTTCTCATCAACCTACAGGCTTCTATTTGTATCTCATCAAGATGGTACCACCTTCATGGGGCGCTTGAATGCTGATTCTTCTTCGATAACGGAATTGTCATATATATGTGAGGAAGATCATGATGGTAAATCCAAGCCAGCTGGGTTCTACCGTTGGAGAGAGCTTGTAGCTGGTAGTGGAATCCTTTCCTGCCTATCAAAACCTAAATCAAATGCTCCTTTTGCGGTGTCACTGGGTCCTCATGAACTGGTTGCACAAAACATGAGACACAGTACTGGTACAAATTCCTCAGTGGTTGGTGTTGCTGCCTATAAGCCTTTATCTAAAGATAAAACACATTGTCTTATTTTGTATGATGATGGTAGCCTTCATATTTACTCTCATACACCTAGTGGAGGTGACAGTTCGACAATCCTTGCAGCAGAGCAAACCAAAAAGTTGGGCAGCAGCATCCTCAGCAGTAGAGCTTACACTGGCATAAAACCAGAATTTCCACTTGATTTCTTTGAGAAGACAACTTGCATTACATGTGATGTTAAATTCAATAGTGAAACAACCAAGAGTGGCGATTCTGAAAGCATTAAGCAAAGATTGACATCAGATGATGGGTATTTAGAGAGTCTGACATCTGCTGGCTTCAAGGTAGGATGTTCTGGTTTGTTTGTTCATACTGTGATTTTTCCCCAACCATGCAGTGTCCCTAAACCAGTTGTTGTTGAATGACGTATGCACTCTTGTTTGTTGTAGGTGACTATTTCAAATCCTAACCCAGATATAGTCATGGTTGGGTGCCGGATCCATGTGGGCAATACATCTGCTAGCAACATTCCTTCTGAGATCACAATTTTTCGTAGAGTCATTAAGCTAGATGAAGGCATGAGATCGTGGTATGACATTCCTTTTACTACTGCTGAATCACTTTTGGCAGATGAAGAATTCACAATTTCTGTTGGACGGACGTTCGATGGTTCATCTATACCTAGGATAGATTCTATTGAAGTTTATGGTCGAGCTAAAGATGAATTTGGATGGAAAGAGAAAATGGATGCTGCGCTTGATATGGAAGCATTAGGTGGTAGTTCCACCGGTGGAAGGTCAGGAAAGAGACCCCAAATCGTGCAGGCTGCTCCTATCCAAGAGCAAGTTTTGGCACATGCCCTCAGGATTCTTTCACGCATATACCTGCTATGCCGACCAGGTTGCTTTACTGACATGGTTGATGCAGGCATGGAACTTAATAATCTAAAATGCAGAGCTTTATTGGAAACCATCTTTCAAAGTGACAGGGAGCCTCTGCTACATTTTGCCGCATGCCGTGTCCTTCAGGCTGTGTTCCCAAAGAAGGACATGTACTATCATGTAATACCAATTTCCGTTGTCTACTGGCCTTAACGCTTGAGAGTCAATGTTTTCCTTCTGGCCCACTATTTTTGGTTGACCTATGGCTTATGTTTGTACAGGTGAAGGACACAATGCGCCTTCTAGGGGTAATAAAATCACTCCCAGCAATAACTTCAAGAATTGGAGTTGGAGGTGCTGCATCTAGCTGGGTGGTAAAAGAATTTATAGCCCAGATCCATACAATTTCCAAAGTTGCATTGCACAGGAAATCAAACCTGGCCACCTTTCTCGAAACTCATGGTATGAAATATAGTTCTCGATTTGTTTAACCAAATATACCACATGACTCTTGCATGCTTTCTTTTATTCAATTGCTGACTGGCTGTTGATTTGTTTTGCATGTTGACTCAAGGAATATATATACCAATCAGCATAATTGCATAGGTTGCATTCATGTGGGCCTGCATACACATAAAATAAAATTTTAGAATTTAGTGATATTTCTCAATCTGTCAGTTATTTTTCTTCTTTTTGCTGTACCTGTATTTGCATGCTTTATTCTATTCTGAAGATAACATGCATGCTTAGTCAAGTCTCACAGGAAGGTAGGCTAGATGATTCTTAAGGGTATCCTTGTTGGTTAGCATGTGTAAACAGGAGTCCTTTGCAGTTTAAACTATATGCAACCACAAAGATGTTACATCAATTACTCTGCTGCTGCTACTGCGTGTGTTGATGTGCTACTTTGTCAACTTGACTCTGCAACCTACATTTGTATCTACAAGTCTGAGCATAGAACACCATAGCTGGGTTAAGATACAAGTATCTAGCGCTGCAATGTGAAGCACAGTTGCTAATTTAAAATGTTACGCAACCTACAAATATTTGTTATAGTAACTGGATATTTTACAGGTACAGAACTAGTGGATGGTCTTATGCAAATTTTCTGGGGTATATTAGATTTAGACAGACCAGACACACAGACAATAAATAATCTTGTTGTTCCCTGTGTGGAATTTATTTATAGCTATGCTGAATGTCTGGCTCTTCATTCCAATGAAAAATCTGGGGTTTCAGTGGGACCTGCAGTTGCTCTACTGAAAAAGCTACTCTTTGCACCATATGAAGCTGTACAGACTTCTAGCAGGTGATCTACTCTTCTATTGTTTATCAGTCAATTGGGGTGCCACTATTAATATTTGCTACTCTTCCCCCCTTTGTACTGTGTCATTTTCTCATTTGCTTTTTATTACAGTTTGGCTATTTCATCCCGTTTTCTCCAAGTCCCTTTCCCAAAGCAGACAATGATAGCTAATGATGATGCTCCTGAAAACCAAGTGAAACCGAGTGCATCTGCTATGAGTTCCAGCAGTGGAAATGCTCAGGTTATGATTGAAGAAGATCCCACGTCATCATCAGTGCAATACTGTTGTGATGGCTGTTCCACTGTTCCAATACTTAGGCAAAGGTGGCACTGTAACATATGTCCAGATTTTGACCTATGTGAAACTTGCTATGAAATCCTTGATGCAGATCGCCTGCCGGCACCCCATTCAAAAGATCATCCCATGTCAGCAATACCAATTGAACTTGATACATTTGGAGGTGAAGGCAATGAGATCCATTTCTCTATTGATGAGCTAACGGGTTCTGGTGTTCTTCATGCTCCTGCTGATAGAAGTGTTCAGACCTCCCCATCATCAATTCATGTTTTTGATACAAGTGAGTCTGCAGACTTCCCTGATACTATTACAGACCAAACAACTGTTTCAATTTCTGCATCAAAACGTGCCATTAACTCCCTGCTACTTAGCCATCTAATTGAAGAGCTTAGAGGCTGGATGGGGACCACAGCTGGTACTCGAGCCATACCTTTAATGCAGTTGTTCTACAGGCTTTCATCTGCAGTTGGTGGTCCTTTCACGGATAGTTCAAAGCCAGAAAATTTGGATTTGGAAAAGTTTGTGAAGTGGCTCATGGATGAAATCAACATAAACAAACCATTCCCTGCCAAAGCACGTTGCACTTTCGGAGAAGTTTCGATCCTTGTTTTCATGTTCTTCACACTTATGTTCCGTAACTGGCATCAGCCTGGGAGTGATAGTTCTCATTCAAAGTCAAGTGGAAGCTCTGATTTGACAGAGAAAGGTCCTGTTCAGGTTCTGGCACCAACCACAACCCTTCCATCATCTGGGGGTGATCAGGATAAAAATGAGTTTGCTTCTCAGTTAGTTCGAGCCTGTTCTGCCCTTAGGCAGCAGTCATTTTTGAATTATCTTATGGATATTCTGCAGCAACTTGTTCATACTTTCAAGTCATCGTCCATAAATGGAGAAGCTGGTTCTTCTGGTTCAGGCTGCGGATCCCTGTTGACAATAAGGAGAGAGCTACCAGCTGGGAACTTCTCTCCCTTTTTTTCAGATTCATATGCTAAATCTCATCCAACTGATCTGTTCATGGACTACTACAAATTGTTGTTGGAGAATACTTTCCGGCTTGTATATAGCATGGTTCGACCAGAAAAGGAGAAGTCCACTGAGAAGGATAGAAGCCACAAGGTTCCCAACACGAAGGATCTTAAGTTGGATGGGTATCAAGACGTGCTTTGCAGCTATATTAGCAATCCTCATACTTCATTTGTTCGAAGATATGCAAGGAGGCTCTTCCTTCATTTATGTGGCAGCAAGACTCACTATTATAGTGTGAGGGATTCATGGCAATATTCCCACGAAGTCAAGAAACTTCATAAAATCATAAACAAGTCTGGAGGTTTCCGCAATCCTGTGCCTTACGAGAGAAGTGTTAAACTCATAAAATGTTTGTCTGTTCTTTGTGATGTGGCTGCAGCAAGGCCCAAAAATTGGCAAAAGTTCTGCTTGAAGCACATGGATCTTCTTCCGTTTCTCGTGGACAATTTTTATCATTTCAGCGAAGAGTGTATTATTCAGACTCTCAAGCTTCTAAATTTGGCTTTCTATTCAGGAAAAGATGTCAATCATAATGCACAAAAGCCAGAGGGTGCTGATCTAGGAAGTTCTACAAGAACTAGCTCGCAGTCTTCAGATTCGAAAAAGAAGCGGAAGGGGGATGATGGTTCTGAAGGTTCCTCAGAAAAATCATGCATGGACATGGAACAGGTTGTAGAAATGTTCAATGATAAGGAAGGTGACATGTTGAAGCGGTTTATCGACATATTCTTGCTAGAGTGGAACTCAGCAGGTGTTCGCCATGAGGCTAAATGTGTTCTATTTGGAGTGTGGTACCATGCCAAAAACCCTCTTAGGGAGACTATGCTGTCAATTCTGCTGCAGAAGGTGATACATCTTCCCATGTATGGACAAAATATTGTTGAGTACACTGACCTTATGACCTGTTTACTCGGCAAAGTGAATGACTCCAGTGCAAAGCAGAATGACTCTGAACTTTTGAATAAGTGTTTGACACCTGAGGCGATAAGCTGCATTTTTGACACGCTCCATTCTCAGAATGAGCTATTGGCAAATCATCCAAATTCCCGTATTTACAACACTCTGAGTTGCTTAGTGGAGTTTGATGGCTATTACTTAGAGAGTGAGCCTTGTGTTACGTGCAGCTGCCCAGATGTTCCTTATTCAAGGATGAAGCTTGAAACCCTCAAGTCCGAGACCAAGTTTACGGACAACAGAATAATAATAAAATGCACTGGAAGCTTTACTATACAGTCAGTTACAATGAATGTTTATGATGCTCGTAAGTCAAAGTCGGTCAAAGTACTCAATTTGTATTACAACAACAGGCCTGTGACTGACTTATCAGAATTGAAGAATAATTGGACTCTTTGGAAGCGTGCTAAGAGCTGTCATCTTACATTTAATCAGACTGAATTGAAGGTTGAATTCCCCATCCCAATTACAGCGTGCAATTTTATGATTGAGCTCGATTCATTTTATGAAAATCTTCAAGCTTCTTCCCTTGAGTCGTTGCAATGCCCACGGTGTAGCAGATCTGTCACTGATAAGCATGGCATATGCAGTAACTGCCATGAAAATGCATATCAGTGTCGCCAGTGTAGAAATATTAACTACGAAAACCTTGACTCTTTCCTCTGCAATGAGTGTGGATACAGCAAATATGGTCGTTTTGAATTCCACTTCATGGCAAAACCCAGTTTTTCATTTGACAACATGGAAAATGATGATGACATGAGAAAAGGATTGACAGCAATCGAGTCAGAGTCAGAAAATGCTCATAGGCGATATCAGCAACTGATGGGATTTAAAAAGCCTCTGATTAAACTTGTGTCAAGCATAGGTGAACAGGAGATAGACTCGCAGCAGAAGGATGCTGTCCAGCAGATGATGGTGTCCTTGCCTGGGCCTACATGCAAGGTAAATCGTAAGATTGCACTTCTTGGTGTTCTGTATGGTGAAAAATGCAAAGCAGCTTTTGATTCTGTCAGCAAAAGTGTTCAGACATTACAAGGGCTGCGTCGTGTTTTAATGACATATCTGCACCAGAAAAATTCTAGTGATACCAATGCATTACCAGCTTTTTCAATACCAAGGTCTCCAAGTAGTTGCTATGGGTGTAGTACCACATTTGTTACACAATGCTTGGAGTTATTACAAGTGCTGTCGAAACATGCAAACTGCAGGAAGCAGCTTGTAAGTGCTGGAATTTTGTCAGAGTTATTTGAAAATAACATTCATCAGGGTCCTAGGACAGCACGCACTCTTGCTAGGGCTGTGCTATCTTCTTTCTCTGAAAGTGACGCAGATGCAGTTCAGGAATTGAACAACTTGATTCAGAAAAAGGTGATGTATTGTCTTGAGCATCATCGTTCCATGGACATTGCACAATCAACACGAGAAGAGTTACTGCTGCTATCAGAGACCTGTGCTCTTGTAGACGAGTTTTGGGAGGCAAGACTACGTGTCGCCTTTCAACTGTTGTTCTCTTCTATTAAGGTTGGAGCAAAACATCCTGCAATTTCAGAACATATTATTCTTCCCTGTTTGAGAATAATTTCTCAGGCTTGCACGCCTCCAAAATCAGATGGTGGGGACAAGGAGTCAGGCTTGGGAATATCTAGCTTGACATTGCAATCTAAGAATGATGATACAAGTGGTAACACAACCAGTAATAACCCCAGCGCTAAGGTTCAACCAGATATATCTGGAAAAGTTCATGATGGAAGTCAAAGAGGCCAGGATGTTCCACTTCTGAGCTACTCTGAATGGGAGAGTGGCGCATCATATTTAGATTTTGTCCGGAGGCAGTACAAAGTATCACAAGCAGTGAAAGGATCTATTCAGAAGACACGTCATGATTCACACAAGCCCGACTATCTGGTTCTCAAATATGGACTCCAATGGAAGCGTCGTGCATGTCGGAAGTCAAGTAAGAGTGACTTCTCGAAATTCGCCTTGGGTTCCTGGGTATCAGACTTGATTTTAAGTTCATGTTCCCAATCAATAAGATCTGAGATATGTAGTCTAATAAGCTTGCTATGCCCGTCAAACTCTCCCAGACAGTTTCAGTTATTGAACTTGCTCATGTGTTTACTTCCTCGAACACTCTCAGCTGGGGAAAGTGCAGCAGAGTACTTTGAGTTACTTGGGACCATGATTGATTCAGAGGCTTCACGTCTTTTCTTAACTGTTCGCGGTTGTTTGACAACAATATGTTCTTTGATAACAAAAGAAGTGTCCAATGTTGAATCACAGGAGAGAAGCCTAAGCATTGATATATCACAAGGGTTCATTCTTCATAAGCTTGTTGAGCTCCTGAACAAATTTCTTGAAATTCCCAATATCAGAGCAAGGTAATGCTATTTGTACTCCTGAATAAACTTCTCTGTTTGCACATCAGCTACCAATGCATCGTTTTTTATACCCTTTACCTTCTTCCCCCCTCATACCACAGGTTCATGAGTGATAGGTTACTATCTGAGGTCTTGGAAGCTTTTCTGGTGATCCGTGGGCTTGTTGTACAAAAGACAAAGTTAATTAATGACTGTAATCGTCTTTTGAAAGACCTTCTTGATAGCTTGCTCGTTGAGAGTACTGAAAACAAACGTCAATTTATTCGTGCTTGCATCTCTGGATTGCAGAAGCATGTCAAGGAAAAAAAGAGACGGACATCTTTGGTATAGCACTTTTTTTCTTTATTTTGATACCGTGCTTACTTAATAGTTTGATAGCAACTCTTCTGAACATCAAATGTAACTTATTCTTGCCCAGTTTACTTATCTGGAATTTTCTTTTGCAGTTTATATTGGAGCAACTATGCAATCTGATTTGCCCAGTTAAACCAGAACCTGTTTATCTTCTGATACTGAACAAGGCACATACTCAAGAAGAGTTCATCAGGGGTTCTATGACAAGGAATCCATACTCCAGTGTGGATGTTGGCCCTCTAATGAGAGATGTGAAAAACAAAATATGTAACCAGCTTGATCTGATTGGACTTTTGGAGGATGATTATGGTATGGAATTATTGGTTGGTGGCAATATAATCTCACTTGATCTGAGCATCTCCCAAGTCTATGAACAAGTATGGAGGAAACACCACGGTCAGACCCAACATGCTTTGTCAAATGCCGGCTCAACTGCTGCTTCATCTGTCCGAGATTGCCCTCCAATGACAGTGACCTACAGATTACAGGTTAGGGTCAAGATTTCTCTCTTTTTTTTCCCTTCATAAGACCTTGATTTCGTGTGGGTACTGCATACGGACACCTAAAATCCAGATGTGACTTCTCTTGTTAAAAAGCATTTGTTGTGCAATAATGAACTACTCTGGAGAGTTTTCTTGTTTCTTTTAACTATTGTACATGATGTGATTCTTTGCTTCTTCTTGTTAGGACTTTCGGAGATTTCTTGATGGATTAGAAATTCTGATTTTGTTAACATCATCTTAGTATTATGTTGACAAGACATGTTTGTTTCCTGATCAGGGTCTAGATGGTGAAGCTACTGAGCCTATGATTAAAGAACTGGAAGAGGAAAGGGAGGAATCACAGGATCCTGAAATTGAGTTTGCTATAGCAGGTGCTGTTAGGGAATGTGGAGGCCTTGAGATTATTTTGAGCATGATTCAGGTATGCTCTATTAAGTTTGCATTGAATTGGTTACCTTCATCCTTCACTCACTCTTTTGTATCGATTTTCTTATGTTTTTTTTTTGTCAGAGTCTGCGTGATGATGAGTTCAGATCTAATCAAGAAGAGTTGGCTTCTGTTCTTAACCTTCTAAAGTATTGTTGCAAAATCCATGAAAATAGATGTGCCTTATTACGGCTTGGTGCTTTGGGTTTGCTGCTTGAGACAGCTAGACGTGCATTTTCGGCTGATGCAATGGAACCAGCTGAAGGTATTCTACTAATTGTAGAAAGTCTTACCATGGAAGCTAATGAGAGTGACATAAGCATTGCCCAAAGTGTTTTTACAACTACTAATGAAGAGACTGGTGCTGGTGAGGAAGCCAGAAAAATTGTTCTCATGTTTTTGGAGAGACTATGCCATCCTTCAGGTGCCAAAAAATCAAACAAGCAACAAAGGAATGAGGAGATGGTAGCAAGGATCCTGCCTTACTTGACCTATGGGGAACCGGCAGCTATGGAAGCTCTTATTCAACATTTTGAGCCCTACCTTAGGGACTGGACTAAATTTGATCAGTTGCAGAAGCATCATGAAGAGAATCCAAAAGATGATAGTATAAGCCAAAAGGCGTCGACGCAGCGATCTGCCGTCGACAACTTTGTTCGTGTCTCAGAGTCACTCAAGACTAGTTCCTGCGGCGAGAGTCTAAAAGAGATTATTCTCGAGAAGGGCATTACAAAAGCTGCTGTTGAGCATGTGAAGCAAAGCTTTGCCTCTCAAGGACAGACTGGCTTTAGAACAAGTGCAGAATGGACATCTGGCTTGAAGCTACCATCTATTCCACCCATTCTGTCAATGTTGAAGGGACTGGCGAAAGGCCATCTGCCTACACAGAAGTGCATTGACGAAGAAGGCATATTACCACTGCTTCATGCTTTGGAAGGAGTGCCTGGTGAAAATGAAATTGGTGCAAGAGCAGAAAATCTTTTGGATACTCTGGCCAACAAAGAAAATAATGGTGACGGCTTCCTAGGAGAGAAGATTCAAGAGCTGCGACATGCTACAAGGGATGAGATGCGTCGCCGTGCTCTTAAGAAAAGAGAGATGCTACTCCAGGTATATCTTGTAGTTTCATAAACTGCTGTGTTTGTGATGTTATAGGTCCTGTTGTTTGTGTTCTGTTCTGCTAATATTTTCCGACTGTAACTGTTAGGCCCTGGATTCAACATATATGCATGTTAATGGGCATTGTCTTTTCCCCTCTTTTTTCTATTCCAGGGATTGGGAATGCGACAAGAATTTGCTTCTGATGGAGGTAGACGCATTGTTGTATCTCAGCCTACAATTGAAGGTTTGGATGATGTGGAAGAAGAGGAGGATGGCTTAGCATGTATGGTTTGTAGAGAAGGGTATACCTTAAGGCCCACAGACATGTTGGGAGTCTATGCATTCAGTAAACGAGTGAACTTAGGTGCAACAAGTTCTGGTAGTGGCCGTGGGGACTGTGTTTACACCACTGTTAGCCACTTCAACATCATACATTACCAATGCCATCAGGAAGCTAAACGAGCTGATGCTGCACTGAAGAATCCCAAAAAGGAATGGGATGGTGCTACCTTGCGAAACAATGAGACATTGTGTAATTGTATCTTTCCATTGAGGGGGCCATCTGTTCCTCTTGGGCAGTACATTAGGTGTGTTGATCAGTACTGGGACCAGTTGAATTCTCTTGGACGAGCAGATGGGAGTCGTCTCCGTTTAGTGACTTATGACATTGTGCTGGTATGTGATCCTGACTTCAGTTACATATTCTTATGCTAAAATAATGTAAATTTATTTCATTGTAATTCAATCGGTATGAACTGCATCTTATTATCACTTGGATTTTGCTCCTATGTATCCTTTTGCTGAGAAGTTGAAATATACCATGAAATGCAGAGTCATGTTTTTTATCTGGTCCTGAAAAATCCATGATTGCATTGTTTTGCCGTATAAGGATAGAAGACTTGTTTCTGAATATTATTTCCAAGTTTGATGGCATATTGTTCTTTTTATCTTACATACTAAAAGTAAGTCGTTCCATTGTATCCTAATATGCTCCATAATTATTGAAATGTCACATAGAAATAGTGTTAGTGGTTTCTCATCACTCATCATTGCACCTCTATATCATTAATTGGATGATACGCAGGCATGCTGATATCTGAAATAGAACCATTAAGTACAGCTTGAAACTATGGTTAGCAGATAGCTGTAATAAGATCTTTAAAATAAAATTCAAAACACCATACATAGTACAGAAGATGTCACTGTCAACAATTGTTTGACAGTAGTTTTGGGCATCACTACCTTTTACACTGGACTGATCTCATAAAATGGTGCTTTTGTTTCCACTAGATGCTGGCGAGGTTTGCAACAGGCGCTTCTTTCAGCACAGATTGCAAAGGTGGGGGAAGGGAAAGCAACTCGCGGTTTCTTCCATTCATGGTCCAGATGGCTTCTTATCTTGCAGATGGAAGTGCCAACCAGCAGCGTCATGCGATGGCCAAGGTTGTCAACACATACTTGTCAAGCTCTCCATCAACACCGGAATCTCCTATTCGGCTTTCAGCATCTGTCTCTGGATCTCGTGGTAGTTCAGGTTCCTCCGAGGAGACCGTACAGTTCATGATGGTTTACTCCCTTCTATCAGAGTCATATGAGAACTGGCTCCAGCATCGACCTGTGTTCCTGCAGAGGGGTATCTACCATGCATATATGCAACATAAGCACGGGCGATCGACCCTCAAGCTGTCCTCTGACTCGTCCTCGTCGGTGGTTAGGTCAGATGAAGGTTCATCCTCTGATATGAGTGAGAACAAGAAGCTATTTACCATTATCCAGCCGATGCTGGTATACACTGGCTTGATCGAGCAGCTGCAACAATTCTTCAAGAAGGGCAAATCATCTGGCACGAGCAAGTCAGGCGAGAAAGACGGATCCAGTGGCAGCCTTGAGAAATGGGAGATCCACATGAATGAGAAGCTGGGGAACATGCAGGAGATGGTGGGGCTGTCGAAGGACCTGCTCTCCTGGCTGGAAGACATGACCTCGTCCGATGATCTGCAGGAGGCCTTTGATGTCATGGGAGCGTTGACGGATGTTTTCTCGAGTGGTCATGCGACATGCGAAGATTTTGTCCGGGCGGCCATACATGCTGGCAGGAGCTGAGCATTGGAACGGAGCAGAGGTTCCACGTTGTGTAGTGTGTGCCATGTGCCTGGCTGTTTTTGTATAAGCTGTACTCTAATGGCGGCCATACAAAACTGTAAACGTTGTTAGGTCAACTGGTTCAGAACTGCACTCTAGTACTTGATCTCAGCGGCCTTCATTCTCGTTATGCTAGCTCCATTCAGCACAGATGTTTCCAGTTTGTTGCATCCTTTGCTGTAGCTAAAATCTGTCCCGGGGAGTCGACATGTAACGCGGCTCATTTGAGAGGATAGTTTTATATGTTGACCGCAGCAGCATTTAACCACCAAACAACCGATGATGCTACTCCTAGCCGGACCACCCATCAAATGGCCACCTAGCAACAAATCGAAAGCGTCGAACTTCACCAAGAACTCGGATCAAATAAATGCACCAAAAATACTCGGATTAAATAAATTCACCAAACATTTTGCTTCAGTGCAGCTACGGCCTCAGCCTCTGAGATGGATGAACAAGAAGCACGGCCCACCGTCCCCTCGTTTGCCATGCCGGCCTAAGCTGTTCCAACCAGAATCGAAGCACCGGCCGGCGCACTTGTAACACTGCGGCGACAAAGCTATAAATCTACGCGTTCGATCACCACAAATGAGCAACAACCCGGCTGCATGACAAGATGCCCCTGCTGCAATGCATGACGGTGCTCTTGGCCATAAGCATCGCGATGCAGCTCTTTCTTGCTCTACGGCGCATCCGCTGACAGCAGGGTCCCGGCGGTGATCGTGTTCGGTGACTCGACGGCCGACACTGGCAACAACAACTTCATCCAGACACTCCTCCGGGGCGACCACACGCCCTACGGCCGGGACTTCGCCGGGGGGGTCCCCACCGGCCGCTTCTCCAACAGCCGCCTCGCCGCGGACTTCGTCTCCCAGGCGCTCGGCCTGCGTGCCGGCGTACCTCTCGACCCGGGCCACAGCATCCACCGCCTCGCGTCGGGCGTGAGCTTCGCCTCGGCGGGCAGTGGGCTGGACGATATAACCGCGCAAATCTTTGTGACTGATTTTGTATCTTTTTTTCTAGAGAGCATTGGAGCATCTCCAAGAGCTCTTGTATATGAACTTTTTTGGGCTAAAATAACAAAAATCTGCTTTTGATATAAATCGAGGATTGCTATCCTACCGTCCTCCCCAGCGCTGCCCATTCGCTATAGAGGTCACATTTTAGCACGTCTCTTAGATTATGCCATTAAATTAGAGAGGATTTATATTTTTATAAAGAGGTACAATTCTCATATTTAACAAACAAAATACAAAAACTCTTGGAGATGCTCTTAGAGTCTTCTTTTGCATCCGTTCTGTTTTGGATCATTTAGTCTTAGGGAGTCACTTTCCAAAACGAAAACATTTCTATTTATAGGCATTACATTTTGGGAAATCATCCTTTTTAATCATCTTCCCTT
The DNA here is from genome assembly GCA_015476505.1 of Urochloa ruziziensis. Classification (NCBI taxonomy): domain Eukaryota; kingdom Viridiplantae; phylum Streptophyta; class Magnoliopsida; order Poales; family Poaceae; genus Urochloa; species Urochloa ruziziensis. The sequence continues at coordinate 37,418,862 of CM027119.1, read as the reverse complement.
CCCCTCTGGCCCCACCTTCTCCTTCTTCCTCCCCCTGCTCCTCCTTTCCCCCGACGCCCGCGCCTCACCCGCCCAGCCCCCGCGCGCCGCCTCCTCCCCCTGTTCCGGCGGCCGGGGGCCGCCTCCGCCGCCGCCGCACCTCCCCCTCCCCAACCTAACCCGCGCGGCGCGCACTACCCCGCGCGCCGCCGTCGCTGGCCGACGCGGCTCACGCTAACCTCGCTGGTCTTCCTCCCCCGCCGGCCTTCCTCCGGCCCACGGCCGATAGCTACCGTCGCCGCCGCCCCGCCCGCCACCCTCCCCGAACCCTAACCCTAGATCCGGAAGAGACGACGACGATGAGCTCGAGGAGGCTCCAGCCTCGACGCTAAAGACCTCCACGGCAACCCCCGCCGCCGTCACCGCCCACCGCCTGTCCGGCCTTGCCCTGCCGGCGGCGCTCCCGCACTGCCGCGCCCTCCGCCGCCGGCCGCACCGCCGCCGCCGCCGGTCGATGCGCCGCCCCAACCCCCTCCCTCCTCTAGGTCCGCCGGGATGGGAAACCCCCGACAACCCCGGGACCCTAACCCTCCTCCCACCGCCTCCCCCGCGGCCGGCGGCTGCCGCCGCCGCCCACCCCCACCCGGAACCCCAACCCTCCTGGTCGTCTTCTCCGGTTGCGGCGGCGGCGCACCTCGTCCTGGACGTCTCCTCGGTGGCGGCGCGGCTCCTCGACGGCGGCTCCTCGGCAGCGGCTGGAGGTAGGAGAAGGCCAAGAAGGGGGAGGGGGCCTCCCGCTAAGCCTAAGCAGAAGCCTTCCTCCGAATAGATTTTGCGTTATCTTTTATAACATTCATCTTGACTTTTTACCTTGTAGTCAGCAGTGACCCTGACTCAGCAGATACAACATTTCAAGGAGTACAAGGAGAAGCTTGGGCGCGCCATGGGCGACGCGGCCGCGAGCTTACGCCATCGCCCGCTCGCTGTACATCCTGAGCGCGGGCAGCAGCTATCTGCTGGGCAACTACCTCCTCTTTCCCATCAGGCGCTACCACTTCACCCTGCCGGAGTACGAGGCGCACCTCGCCGGGGCCGCAGAGGTTGCGGTGCGTGCCATATACAGCCTCGGCGCGCGGCGGGTCCGGCTGCCTGGGCTGCCGCCGCTGGGCTGCCTGCCGCTGCAGCGGGCCGTCAACCCCACCAGGCCCGGCGACTGCAACACGCGGCATGACATGGTGGCGCGGAGCTTCAACCGCAGGCTCAGGGCGATGGCGTGGAAGCTTAACCGCGAGCTCCCGGGGGCGCAGGTGCTGTACGTCAACCAGTACCGGCTCCTGGCGGACATGGTCGCCAGGCCTTGGGTGTACGGTGAGCGAAGCGTTGCATTGACGGTGGAAGTGCTCCACTGACCAATGCAGCGGCTACGACATATATTAAGCAATATCTGTTCTTAGTTATCGTTATAGTTGGCCATCTGGGCACGAGGCCCATGGGCCAGCCCAAAGCACGATTTTTTGACCTGACCTGAACGCAGCCCAGCACGAAGGTTATTGGGTCCGGGCCGGCCCAGCCCACTAGTCGGGCTGTGCTGGGCGCAGATTTCAGCCCAGCACGGCCCGAACTCGGGCGGCCCGACGTGGCACGGTGGGCTGGCCCACGGCCCACCAGCCCATCTGGCCCAGCTGGCCCGCCGCCTCCGCGCGTATATAACGCGCGGCCACCGCGTCGCCTCTCTCCCCCGAAACCCTAGCGTCATTCTCTCCGCCTCCTCTCTCGTCCGCTCACCTTCGCCTCGCCGCCTCCGCTCTTGTCTCCACCTCGACGCAACCTGTCCTCGCCCTCCAGCCGCCGGATCTACACCGCCGGGCGCCGGTCACCACCTCCCCCGCCCTCGCCGGCCGGTTCTCCGCCGTCGACCACCTCGTCCACACCCTCGCCGGACAGATCTACGCCGTCGACCACCTCTTCCCCACCCGCTCCGGCCGGATCTACGCCGTTGACCACCTCTTCCACACCCTCACCGGCCAGATCTACGCCGTCGACCACTTCTTCCCCATCCTCGATGGCCAGATCTGTTCCGCCGGCCAATCCTTCCGAAACCCTAGCCACATTTGGTTTAGGGTTTGTTTGTGCCCGTGCAGCGTCGGGCCCCTGCTGTCTTCTTCTCCTTGTTCTTCCACCTCTCCGGCTACTTCAGTGCTCCGGCTGCGCAGGTACCTCTCTCTCTGTCGTTTTCTCCTTCGTCTGCAACTCTTTCGCTCGGGTGTTCAAGTGTGAATGCACCATTCTGTGCGACCGAACTTCGGAAACTTTTTCACAACGAACGCGCCCAATGCACCTTATTAGACCCAAGACTCATGTTTGGATGCGTTTCGTACCATTTCGTTACTTCGAAAATGACCGGTTCCAGTTTCGCTCGGGTGTTCCAGTGTGAATGCACCATTCTGGCAGACCAGAATGGTGTATTCACACTGGAACACCCGAGCGAAACTCGAACCGGTCATTTTCGAAGTAACAAAATGGTACGAAACGCATCCAAACATGAGTCTTGGGTCTAATAAGGTGCATTGGGCGCGTTCGTTGCGAAAACGTTTCCGGAAGTTCGGTCGCCCAGAATGGTGCAATCACACTGGAACACCCGAGCGAAACTCGAACCGGTCATTTTTGAAGTAACGAAATGGTACGAAACGCATCCAAACATGAGTCTTGGGTCTAATAAGGTGCATTGGGCGCGTTCATTGCGAAAAAGTTTCCGGAAGTTCGGTCGCCCAGAATGGAGTATTCACACTGGAATACCCGAGCGAAAGTCGTACTGGTCATTTTGGAAGTAACAGAATGGTACGAAACGCATCCAAACATGAGTCTTGGGTCTAATAAGGTGCATTGGGCGCGTTCGTTTTAGGTTTAAAATAAATAAAATATTGAGCATAAAAAATAGCATCATAATCTTAGTGCATCATAGTGCAATTAAATTATACAGCATCATTGTTTACTTGAACACTAACAAACTTTCACATAATATTACAAATTGCATCATAGTGCAATTAAATTATACAACATTATTGTTTACTTGAACACTAACAAACTTTCTCCTCACAAATGTCCCTTGATTGTGATCGCGACGTAGATAGGGTGTCTCCTCTGCTGCTAACAGGATGCTTGGGTCAGCAGCCATCGAGAATGGAGGCCGACCGTCGAGCATATCATAATCTTCATCTGTCTTATCCTCAACTCCTACGATATTTCTTTTTCCAGGAAGAACTATATGACACTTTGGCTCGTCTTTTGATGGGTCTGATTGCTTGCTCTTCCCCTTCTTTGGCTTGCTAGCCATGTCTTTTATATAAAAAACTTGTGTCACATCTTTGGCTAGGACGAACGGTTCGTCCAGAAACCCAATCTTGTTTAGGTCCACTATAGTCATCCCATACTCATCAATTGTAACTCCTCCTGCAGTCAGTTTCACCCATTGACACTTAAACAGTGGGATCTTCAAAGGTCCATATTCCAGTTCCCATATCTCCTCTATGACACCATAGTATGAGTTCTTATTGCCATTGCTGTCAGTCGCATCGATCCGGACACCACTATTTTGGTTGGTGCTCTTCTTGTCTTGGGCTCTTGTATAAAATGTATACCCATTTATGTCGTAGCCTTGAAATTTTAAGATCGTGGTCGATGGACCCCTAGCTAGAAAGGCTAGTTGCGCATCAATACCCACAACACACATCAGATGTTCTTGCAACCAATCTGCGAAACTACTATTGTGCTGACGTTGAATAAATGTTGCAGTCTTTCCTGGGTTTTCTTCGTACATAATCTTCATTTGCTCCTCGATGTATGGAGCAACTTGTAGAATTGTGAGATGTGCTTTACGAAATGTCAGCATGTCTCTGATTACCATCGTCTTTCTTCCTAGTGTGCCCTTTCCACCAAGTCTCCCCTCATGATGTGATTCAGGCAACCCAATCGGCTTGAGGTCTTCGATAACGTCAACACATAATTCAATCACCTCCTCTGTTTCGTATCCCTTAGCAATGCATCCTTCTGGACGAGCACAAGAACGTACATACTTCTTCAGAACAACAAAGTATCTCTCAAAAGGGAACATGTTATGAAGAAATACCGGGCCTAGTATACTAATCTCTTTGACGACGTGAACCAATAGATGTGTCATAATATTGAAGAATGATGGTGGAAATATCATTTCGAAGCTGACAAGACATTCGACCACGTCGTTCTGTAGCCTATCCAAATCTTCAGGATTAATCACCTTATGAGAAATTGCATTAAGGAATGCACATAGCTTCACAATCGCTTTCCGCATATTAACTGGTAGCACACCCCTCAGTATGACGGGAAGCAATCGGGTCATCAACACATGACAGTCGTGAGACTTGAGGTTTGTGAACTTCTTATCTTTCATGTTAATTATTCCTTTAATGGAGCAACCTGTGTACGAGTGCGCGTAAAATGGCGCAGCGGAGGTGTCACTGTCATTGTCCCTGTACTTGGAGCTGTGCTGGCATCTAGTGCTGCCGGTGACCCTGTCCTGTCAATAATACGAAACTCGGCTTCACGTCCACCTCTCTTGGCACGCTCTGCGGCTGCTGCTGCTGCTAGTGCCCTGTCCCAGTCAGGTGAAAGGTCACCGCTCTTCTTCTTTCTGACACTGATCACCTTTTTGGCCTTCCCTTTATCCTTCTAAGAAGGAGGAGGACGACGCTGCTCATCACCACCATTTCCTGCACCACTGCCACTCGTGCCCTGAACATCTGCCATAGCTGATCAACCAAGGAAATCCACTGACAGAGAACCATTGAGAGCAAATATGCACAGAACTCCCCCTGACACTGCCAACTGTCTCAAACTGAACCTCGTCGAGGCTTCGCCTCGATGTCCGCGCTATGCACCTGAGGCTTGGCCTCAAGCAACTGTCACTAAAATGCTGAATCAACTGCCCATATCTAACACTGTCACTCCCAAAAGACACACCTGCACGCAAATAGGTATAGAAGGAGATAACAGTTTATAAGCATTAACTAGAGGGGGAAAAATCGTAGGAGTAGCATGAATAGGATAAGAGCTCGGACACGACTAACCTAAGATAGATAAGACATGAAAGATAGGATTTGATAGGAACATGATCTACTAAAGGAATGTTCGACAACGCGTGTGTGACATGAAAGTGTGTCGAATATACATGGATAACAGGATCATGATCGAGCTCAAGAAATACTAAAAGGTCTCATCTAGGATATGTGCTAGCCATTAATTTGTCGAAATGAAATATGTGCAGGGCTATCTGAGCAAGAACAATACCTAGAAGGAATAGATCAACTCAAACCTAAAACAGTCCACTGTCCATAACCCCCATAGAGCTTCTCCATCCACTGGATAAACATGAATCATGTGGAAAGGGATCAACATCCTGAGCTCCAATGAATCTGATAAGATAGAAGCACGAGAAAGTGCGTGGGATCATAACCTTGACCAGTAATTGCAGAACAGGAGGGAGTCCGCCCTTGATGATGAAGAAAAATGGTCGGCAATGGAGTTACTGTTGACGGCCATTATAACCTCGTAGTGACCGTCAACATTTCGGTAAAATGAGGATGATCATACCATATTCCATGCATAAAACTATTTTTATTGACAATTTCCACAAGTTTTGGATGAGTTATGGTTGCAGGACAAAACTGGTGAAACAAGGGCCAAACCTAGCACAGGGCCAGGCCGGCCGGCCTAGCCCAGGCCGACCGGCCTCCTCTGGCTAGGTCTGGCCACGTCACTGATCCACAAGCCATTCCAAGTGCCCAGGATGATCAAGAACTGTGCAAACAACGTCGGTTTGATCAAAGGACCCGGAAGGCCTAGAGGTGAAAGCACATGGATTGAAGGGCCCACATCCTAGGATTCTCGGACAAGCTTCAACTAAACGCAACTGTTACCGACCTTGGGAGAGCATCAGGACCATCCATGCAAAGAACGGTGCCAAGTGGCACCAGGGCCAGGCCGGCCGGCCTAGATGAGGCCGACCGGCCTCCCTCTGTGCCGCCACGTCTCCTCCTTCACATGAAGCTTAAGCAGGTCCTTGGCGTGCTAGTGACGCTGACATCCACCCCCTAGAGGCTATAAAAGGCAGCTCATTCACCTTGGGAAGACACACACCACATTACTCAAGTCTCTACTTGAAGGGAGCTCTAGTATCTTTTTCATTTCTTAGATTAGGATTAGAGTTGGGAGTAGAGTCGAGTCGAGCTTAGCTCGGATCTTCGGAGTCTTCGGAGTTCTGGTAAACCTCTTGTATCCTTTCCTTCTTTTGAAGAGTTTATTTATATAATTACTTTCTTGCTTCAGAGTTTAAGTTATCTTTTATATTTCTATCTTGCTCTTCTTTTAGAGTAAAGATCTTGCTCTCTTTAGAGCAAAGTCCTATCCCCTTTAGTTTTAGTATAGAGTTTAGTTTAGCTCTATCGGGCTTTATCTCGCGGGTTTGCTCGCCTTGACCGGGCCGTAAGACGCCTTAGGGAAGACGGGGATTTCTCTTGACAGGCCTCAAGAGAAATCTTAATCATCGAGTGCAGACGTGGTGTCTGGCTTGTTGATTAACTAGGAGGTGTGTTGCACCCCACGGAACTGCAGTGGTAGGCGACAGGAGGTGACAGCCCTGTCCGTCCTTCGTATTCCACCACGTTCGGATGTACTCATAACAGTAGTGCTGAGCCCGGAGAACCCCCTCTCTCATCCCGTTCTGAGGTTCTCCCGTTCTAGCCGTCGAAGCGAGCTCTGTTCCCGGTATCTAAGCTAGGGTCTAGGCTAAGGCTAGAGTGCCTTTTGCTCTGAGTTAGAAAGAGTCTAGGTCCGGTCTCTCCCAGCGTCTTTCCTTTTCTTTAGAAATAGGTGCTCCGTGTGTCGCTGGTCTTTCAGACCTTCTATCCGGTCATTAACTTGACCATTATCCACCCAAACCGAGAGTTTGTGCCCCTGGGTTTGTGGCTTGATACTTCTGGCAAGATATATCATTTCATTCTTCAATACACTTTAACCATCTGCTTCCCTGCGGAAATATAAATACGATACCCTGGGGTTACTCCCAAGGTGAAGTGCTACAACGAGATATATTCTGTGCGCTTGTAGAATTAATTTTGCATACAACGACATATATCTACGCGCTCTTGAGCGTTGCTAAAACGTGACGCTAAGGAGTGCCAACAAGCATTTCTGGCGCCGTTGCCGGGGAAGCAATTGGCTAAAGTTATTGTTGAATCATTTGATTATCTTTACAGATTTACCAAACCACTAACCTTAGTGACCTCACCACTGCAACATTCGTCTATCTTTGATGTGTTTTGGAGGGTAGTGCATGACTGGTTTCAACCTGCCATCAAACTTTGATCCAAATCCAGAACGCATTGGAAGAGTAGTGCGAAAGAGAGTCATACCTCCTCAGATTTCACTCAGCTCAAGCAATATACTCGAGTCGTCATCTGACTCCGAGTCCGAATCAGATTCAGATTCGTCGTTTTCTTCAGCCCCAGAGTCTCCAGAGATTATGGCTCAAGCAAAGAAGACGCTCCGTGAGTTCTCAGCCCCGTCAAGCAGCAACTTCCCGGGACTGTCAAACGCAGAGGAAGGTGCATTTGAGCTGTGGACTTGCCTGGTAAACATGGTTCAGGCCAGCCCTTTCTGCGGAAAGGCGATTGAGGATGCGAACGCTCACCTTCGGAATTTTCTGGAGGTGTGCAGTACTATCAACCCCAATGGCACACCGATCAACAACATCCGCCTTCAACTCTTCCCATTCTCCTTGCTTGGGAAAGCAAAGGAGTGGTTTTAGGCCAACAAGGCATCATTCGAAGGACGCTGGCAGACGTGCGCAGACGCATTTTTGGCCAAGTACTTCCCGGTGGGCAAAACCAATGCCCTCCGAGGAAAAATCACTAGCTTTCAGTAGCTAGACGGAGAGACAATTCCCGAAGCTTGGGAGTGACTGCAAGAGTATATTGTAGCCTGCCCTCACCATGGTGTGAAAGATTGGCTGATTACCCAGAACTTCTTCCACAGCATGAGCCGACGATCGCAAGAGATGTTGGATGCAGCCGCGGGAGGAGCTTTCCTCTCATTGGATGTAGACGCAGCGAAGGCACTAATCGAGAAGATATCCACTCACTAGAGCTGGATAGGAGAAAGACAAGCTCCCCGCAAGGGAGTACATCAAATTGACTCCGTTGATATGCTGGCCGCTAAGATGGACCTTCTCTTGAAGAAGATGGAATCTCCTGGCAAGGAGATGAATCAGATCATGGAGGAGAGAATCACATGTGAAACGTGTGGAGAAGCAGGACACTCGGGCGACAGTTGCCCGATGACACAAGAAGAAGCCTATTTCATTGGAAATAACAACAATTCAGGCTTCCGTCCTCAACAAGGTTGGAATTCCAAGCCCAATTTCCCCTTCGGCCAACAGCAAGGTAATGGCTCTAACAACGGTTTTCAACCATCGCTAAAGGACATCTGGTATGGCCAAAAACAAATTAACGATAGCATTAGCAAGAAATTTCTTGCCAATGATAAAGTTATGGAGTCGATGGCCTCCCAGATAGAAGCTTTTAATTCTGTCGTTAAGAACCAGCTGAGCTTCAATAAAATGATTGAAACACAAGTGGCTCAGCTGGCTGCATCCTGTCCTAACCCAAATGCGGGAAAGTTACCCGGGCAACAGGAGGTTCCTTTCAAGGAGAATGTTAGTGCGGTGACCACGCGGACTGGCAAGTCCACGCGGGATCCACACAATCCACAAGATGCAGTACCCGACAGAAGGAAGCTAGCCAAGCCGAGGCGGCCGCCAAAGAGGAAGACGACGAGGAAACCACCCCTGTCTCAAAGGAGGGGAACGAGGCACCACAAGCCTCAAGCGACAGCCGAGATCCCACTTTCCTCCCGTTCCCAGAACGGACGAGAAGACCCGTGGCCGACGAACAATTTGACAAGTTCGTCGAGGTAATCAAGAAGGTATACATCAATATACCACTACTTGATGCTTTGCAGGTCCCGACATATGCCAAGTACATCAAGGATATACTTAGCAACAAGCGGACTTTACCCACAAGGGAGATGGTACAACTGACCGAGGAATGTAGCTCTGCTATACTCGGGCCCCACCTCAAGAAGAAAGATCCTGGCTGCCCCACAATATCATGCTCAATTGGAGGCCATGACTTCGACAACGCCCTATGTGACTTGGGGGCGAGCGTCAGCGTAATGCCCAAGGTAGTCTTTGACCACCTTAAACATATATCGCTTGTCTCTACACCCATGTGTTTGCAGCTAGCGGATCAATCGATCCGCTACCCCCATGGAGTCGCAGAAAATGTTCCGGTCAAGATCAGGGATTTCTTCATCCCTGTGGATTTCATCGTCCTAGATATGGAAGCCAGAGCAACGAACTCTCTCATTCTTGGGAGACCGTTCTTAAGTACTGCGAATGCGAACATCGACGTGGGACGTGGGACCATTCAACTTAGGATTAACGGAGGGACCGAGAGTTTCTCTTTCCGTCCTAAGGAGATCCCCCATCAAGTCAATATGGTCGAAGAAGTCATGCCCCGAAAGTCCAAGATGCCGAGCGTAGAAACGCTCATGAAGATGGTGGAAGCCTTCGCCGCCAAAGAAAAGAAGAGGCATGATCGCTATCATGCACGGCGAAGGATATCGAGAACCAAAGCGCTGGAGGAGCAAGCAAAGCGCGATAAGGAGGTTGAATCCAAGTCCCGTCCCGTCTGAAAGGAATGGCGGGTAAAAGCAGTCCCGAACAAGGATTCGGAGAGTTCCGCTCAGGACGAAAAACTCGAGCCCTCGCCATAAGGTATATGGTACGTATCCTTGCATTGCATATAGAATAGTTTTTTCATTTCAATTCTTTTCATTCAGCACAGCACGTTTAATTTTTGAAGCTTGCATTCATATTTCATTTATGCATTGAGTAGCATATAAAAAAAAATTCGGCCAAATTTCAGGCCGGCCGGCCCCACCTAGGCCGGCCGGCCCCACTTGTCATTTCCAATGGCCAGATCACAGCAGCAAGAAACAACCATATGTGGGAGGGCACGACACGAGAGGATGGAGAAAAATGGGCACGACCCCAGGCCGAGCGGCCCCAGGCAGGCCGGCCGGCCTCACTCCACCGTCGCCGTCCCATCCTCACCTACCGGAGCACCAGGCACAGAAACGTGACCACCGATGCACAGGATGGGCACGACCGGCACCATGTGCAGGCCGAACGGCCTGCCACAGGCCGGCCGGCCTCCCCCTGCCGCGCCTCTATAAAAGCCGGTGCCCAGCTCAGAAGGAAGTTGCCCCAAGCGCAGGTATGCATGCATCCTGAGCGTTTCCCTTCTCACTCGTTTGAATTTCGAAACTCTCTAGGTGAGGTTAGAGTTTAAACCACAAGAAAATTCTGCTAAAATCCATTCTTGAATTCTTGTGAGAACAAACCCCTGCCGGTTGAACGAGAACGTTTGTGGTGGTTCTTACCCCACAAGAACGACTAACCGAGTTGTGGTGATTAATCTCCCACAATAACGCCTAACCTCTGACTGTCTAACCCTGATTTCCTTCGGGTATTGTGAGACTAACCTTGTGCAGGAATCATGTGGACAAGGGCATGTCAGACGGCACGTGGAGTTGTGACCAAGCTCAGCTCTTCGAGCTCCCGCCGCTCTCAGGGATCATCTGTTTCCCGGGACACTATGTCTGTCGACTCAACTCGACAAGACACAGAGTCCCAGGAGGAGGAGGTGCCTAGGAACAGGTTCCGCATCCGAATCATGACTCGAGTCGAGCACATCATTGCTCGGTCCGAAGAAGAGAGAACGATGCTGGACCAGCTCCAGGGCCGCTAATACACACATGCCAAGTACTTTGACCCCATGCTGCTGATCAAGACCGGTCTCGGAGGAGACATGGAACGGGCTTTCAACAATGCCGGATGGCAAAACTTCTACCCCGTCCCGGAAACAGGTTCGCACTTTCTCACAATGGAGTTTTTGATGAGTTTGAGAATCGAAGTTCTTCCCAACGAGACAAATATTTGCTTTCGGTTTTTCAACGAGGATTTTATCTTGACACCGAAGCAACTTAGTGAGGCTCTTGGTTTCAACAAGAGATGCATCATTGATGCCAACCTGTTGGTGACTAACCACCGGTACAACGTGCCGCATGGTGGGATAGCATCACAGGCGAGCCATCCTCGGGGAAAAATAGCATCACTGCCATCCAACACCCCACTCTTCGTTTTCTGGCGAAGTGGATCGCTATGGTGGTCCACCCACGCGCTGACTTGCGTCTTTGCCTCTTGCCTGATTTAGAGTGCCTTTATGCCATGGTCAAGAAAATTCGTTTCTCACCGGTCATGAGCATGCTTGATGACTGGCAAAGGTTAGTCACTGGCCGAGCCACAGTTGACATAACCTCGCTAGTCACCCGCATTGCCACCCATGTTGGTGCATTGCAGGGCGCTCAAGTCACTTTCCTTCCACAAGAGTATCAGTCTTGCATTGGTTTAGACCATTTTATCCAGGGTCACTTGATGCGCGAGGGCCCTGGCCATACTCTTTTCATGTGTTACCTTGGTTTCATTGACGAAGTCGAGCTTCCATGCCCAGTTTTGTCGCTGAGATCAGCGAAAAGTCTAACCATGCAGCTTAGAAGGAAGGAACCCGCTCGCCACAGTGTTGCAGGCCTTGCAACACGTGGCAGGCGAGCCAGGCATGACAGTGAAGCCGGAACTTCTACCGCACCTCAGCCCGAGTACCACTACCAGCAGCAGCCCGAGTACGACTACCAGCAGTCGACGGAGAACCCCACTGCCAACATGAGTTTTGAGGAGGCGTTCGACTACCATCAAGGAACGACAGGATACGGCCCGCAGGTCGGACCATCCGCCTCCGCCAGGTATGACTACGAGAACCCGGTCTCTCGGGGGATCGCTGATCTTAGTACCAGGTTGGAGACGATGACTCTGCAACAGCAGCATCTCAGAGATGAAGTTGCACACAACACCGATCTCACGCAGCAGAACTGGGGGATGACCACATCCCTCCAGACCGACATTCACGGCTTCTTCGACTACATGCACTACGACTCCAACCAGTACTACCAGTGAGCTTCATCGAAGCTTGGGGGAGTCTCAGGTATGATCGAAAAGCCGTTGCTGTTGCCTTGCCTTGCCTTTTGCCTTTCTTTGCTATGATAAAATAAAATAATTAAATGCTAAAAAAATAATAATAATAAATAAAATAAAATAATCATAATAAAAGCTCCAAAAGATGTCTTTATGTATGGAATTATGGTTGAGAACCTCTGGAATGATGAAAAGTTGCTCTGTTTATGCCCTCTAAGTGCGTCGTGCTTAATCCTTTACTCTTGAGTATTTGAGTTCGTTGGCATTTAAGGATCCGCCATGATAAAACTGTGGGAGTAAGAGCACTTGTTCATTGTTTAAGTTATTGTGAGCGTTGATATGGTTTGTTTCGAGGTATAACTGCATGCTTAGTAAGGAACCTCTCGGAAGTTTTTATAAAATATTACATGGTGAATCTTTCTCGATGGTTTAAAATGTCCTATCCAGAGCCTAAACAGTTATACATTTGTTGAACTACCATATGCTATCTTGAGTTGCTTTGAGTCTTGTCGAATGGTGAAGTCCGCTTGCAGAAGGCACTTGACATTTACCGGTCTTCCCATCCACCTCAGCCTCAAAATGTCCGACTAGTCAAAGTCCCGCTCCGGGGTTGACGTCCACCGTCGATGACATACACTCACCTCATCATAAAGCTCACCCCAAAGGTCCTCAATTACTCCATACAAAGCTGAATTCCTCTCTGTTACCAAAGTAAGAGAAGAGATGTATTCGAAAAAAAAAATTTGGAGACAAATGCTCCATATAAAAAAAGAGAGAGAAAGAAAAGAAACATCTCAAAAATATGAGAGAGAAAAAAAATAAGGAGTCCCAAAGACCTTTGAGCATCACACCTTCTCCCTCTCCATTTGAAACCCCATGAATTCCAAAGACCGGAATTTGACGAGTGCCATCGCTCGCGGACCACTCTTCGACTCGACAACAGAAGTAACCAAGGTATGCCACTCTTACCCTACCTACAACTCCACTTCAGCCTTAGTGTAGGGAAAAATTAGTCAATCCTGACCAAGAGTGAGGATTAAACACCTTGAGTGACTCGAGAGTACCATCGGGGAATGAATAAACCATCTTTTGAAAAATTCTTATCTCCGAGATGGAACCTGAAAAGTTGCAGGAAATACTTTAGAGATGACCGTTCAAGCTCTCAATAGCCCAAAACGTGAACCGCTGTAGCCCCACGTGGAACCATGGTATGAGTTCTCTTTTATGCCAACTTATTCAAGTGATTCGTTGAGTTTTGGCTTAAGCACAAGGTACTTTAAGAGTATACACATTGAAGCAACTCCTGACCTACCGAACCTAGAGTTTTAGCCTTGCTCGAGGACGAGCAAGAGTTTAAGCTTGGGGGCGTGTTGACGGCCATTATAACCTCGTAGTGACCGTCAACATTTCGGTAAAATGAGGATGATCATACCATATTCCATGCATAAAACTATTTTTATTGACAAATTCCACAAGTTTTGGATGAGTTATGGTTGCAGGACAAAACTGGTGAAACAAGGGCCAAACCTAGCACAGGGCCAGGCCGGCCGGCCTAGCCCAGGCCGACCGACCTCCTCTGGCCAGGTCTGGCCACGTCACTGATCCACAAGCCATGCCAAGTGCCCAGGATGATCAAGAACTGTGCAAACAACGTCTGTTTGATCCAAGGACGCGGAAGGCCTAGAGGTGAAAGCACATGGATTGAAGGGCCCACATCCTAGGATTCTCGGACAAGCTTCAACTAAACGCAACTGTTACCGACCTTGGGAGAGCATCAGGACCATCCATGCAAAGGACGGTGGCAAGTGGCACCAGGGCCAGGCCGGCCGGCCTAGATGAGGCCGACCGAGCTCCCTATGTGGCCGCCACGTCTCCTCCTTCGCGTGAAGCTTAAGCAGGTCCTTGGCGTGCTAGTGACGCTGACATCCACCCCCTGGAGGCTATAAAAGGCAGCTCATTCACCTTGGGAAGACACACACCACATTACTCAAGTCTCTACTTGAAGGGAGCTCTAGTATCTTTTTCATTTCTTAGATTAGGATTAGAGTTGGGAGTTGAGTCGAGTCGAGCTTAGCTCGGATCTTCGGAGTCTTCGGAGTTCTGGTAAAGCTCTTGTATCCTTTCCTTCTTTTGAAGAGTTTATTTATATAATTACTTTCTTGCTTCAGAGTTTAAGTTATCTTTTATATTTCTACCTTGCTCTTCTTTTAGAGTAAAGATCTTGCTCTCTTTAGAGCAAAGTCCTATCCCCTTTAGTTTTAGTATAGAGTTTAGTTTAGCTCTACCGGGCTTTATCTCGCGGGTTTGCTCGCCTTGACCGGGCCGTAAGACGCCTTAGGGAAGACGGGGATTTCTCTTGACAGGCCTCAAGAGAAATCTTAATCATCGAGTGCAGACGTGGTGTCTGGCTTGTTGATTAACTAGGAAGGTGTGTTGCACCCCACGGAACTGCAGTGGTAGGCGACAGGAGGTGACAGCCCTGTCCGTCCTTCGTATTCCACCACGTTCGGATGTACTCATAACAGTAGTGCTGAGCCCGGAGAACCCCCTCTCTCATCCCGTTCTGAGGTTCTCCCGTTCTAGCCGTCGAAGCGAGCTCTGTTCCCGGTATCTAAGCTAGGGTCTAGGCTAAGGCTAGAGTGCCTTTTGCTCTGAGTTAGAAAGAGTCTAGGTCCGGTCTCTCCCAGCGTCTTTCCTTTTCTTTAGAAATAGGTGCTCCGTGTGTCGCTGGTCTTTCAGACCTTCTATCCGGTCATTAACTTGACCATTATCCACCCAAACCGAGAGTTTGTGCCCCTGGGTTTGTGGCTTGATACTTCTGGCAAGATATATCATTTCATTCTTCAATACACTTTAACCATCTGCTTCCCTGTGGAAATATAAATACGATACCCTGGGGTTACTCCCAAGGTGAAGTGCTACAACGAGATATATTCTGTGCGCTTGCAGAATTAATTTTGCATACAATGACATATATCTACGCGCTCTTGAGCGTTGCTAAAACGTGACGCTAAGGAGTGCCAATAGTTACCCGAGCAAGGTGCGGCATCCTAGTGGGGAGGAGGCTCAGTACGGCGTGGAGCGGCTCGGCGCGACGCGGTGGTGCTCGAGGTAGCCGTTAATGGCGACGCGGCGGCGGCGGCTAACCCTAGCGGGGTCCACGCAGGTGGGGACGGCGCGGCTGCGGAGAGGCGGCGGCGCTGCGCTACTAAGTGCGGGGGTGGCGCTAAGGGCGAGGGGCGGTGGCCTGAAGGAGGCAAGCGCACGGGGAGGCGGCGAATCGCCGACAGGAGGTTAGGCGAAGGCGCTCGGGTGAGAGAGATGTGGGCGGCGCGAGTGGAGCGGTTGGGTCTGACGACTGGGGCCCATGAGGTAGAGAAAAGATTAGGTTAAACTAGAGATGTCCGAGATCTATTCGATTTGAAATGAACGATTCAGATCAGAAAAATGCACGGAGCACCGACTGATTCGATGGAGGAGACATGCTAGCACCGGATGAAATGGTGGTAACAGTGAGATTAAGAAGGAAATAAACCATCGACTGATCCGCTGCTAAGCCTTGGGGACCACCGGACCATACTGTGGTCGATAGATGACTTAACTGAGAGGTGGAGCACCGATTCGTCCGCTGCTAGATGTAATACTCTGGTGGTAATGCGTCGGTGCTATCTTCAAAGCTCCAATGCTCCAATTTTGCTGATTTTGATTTGGATTTTTGCGGAATTTTCTTCCTTCATGTCAAGGGTTCAAGTAAGAGGCAAATAAACACATCTTGAACAGAAGCAAGTGAACCTCTCTCAAACCCTCATTTTTAAAATATTTTCAATATTTGCCATAGGCTAGTAGTCATTTTGCAATAGAAAACCAAATGCAAAGACATAGGAGGGTAGCACATACCTAGGGGTTTCAAGAATTGTCAAAGACAAGTAAAGCTCCCCCTAAGTGCCTACCACAACCAAATGTCAAACAAAGCGACTAAAACAACAACCATGCATATGCATGCAAATGCAAGACAAGGAATTTAATGCGGAATTTGAATCTATCTTGTCAAGTTTGAGCCCCTTGCAAGCTTATTCATGATGAGCCTCTCCCGTGTCTAGAGCAACCGAAAACCAACGGCTCTAACCAAACCAATCTCATCACTATCTTGCAAGGGTCAGACAAGCACCTAATGCATATGACATATAATACAAATGCAATGCAATCACCTAGATTACTTGTTAGTTGAAGTTAGTAAAGTCAAGCACATTAAGCTCATTCCTCAACATACAAAACCTCGCCTCATCTAGTGGTTTTGTGAAGATGTCTGCCAATTGATCTTCCATCCTTACACCATCTAGCAAGATCTCTTCCTTAGCAACATGATCTCTAATGAAGTGATGGCGAACATGAATGTGCTTGGTGCGGGAGTGTTGGACCGGGTTGTTAGCAAGTTTAACCGCACTCTCATTGTCACACAACAAAGGTACCCTTTTTAGAATCACATTATAGTCTAGAAGGGTTTGCATCATGTAAAGGATTTGCGCACAACAAAAACCAGCGGCTATGTACTCGGCTTCGGCGGTTGAAAGAGCAACACTATTTTGCTTTTTAGATGACCAAGAAACTAGTGATCTACCAAGCAATTGGCACCCTCCGGAGGTGCTTTTCCTATCAACCTTGCAACCTGCATAATCCGAATCGGAATAGCCCACGAGTTGAAAACTAGCTCCTTTGGGATACCAAAGGCCAATGCTTGGTGTGAACTTGAGGTACCTAAGGATTCTTTTCACGGCTACTAAGTGAGCTTCCTTAGGTTTGGCTTGGAATCTAGCGCACATACACACACTGAACATGATGTTGGGCCTAGATGCAGTGAGGTACAACAAGCTACCGATCATAGAACGGTAGAGAGTTTGGTCAATCGGTTTACCTCCCTCATCCATGTCGAGATGTCCATTTGTTGCCATTGGGGTCTTGATGGTCTTACAATCATCCATCTTGAAGTGCTTGAGAAGGTCTTCGGTATATTTTTCTTGACAAATGAAAGTCCCTTCATCAAGTTGCTTGATTTGAAAATCGAGGAAGAATGTAAGCTCTCCAATCATAGACATCTCAAACTCTTTTGGCATCATATCACCAAACTCTTTGCAAAAGTCTTCATTTGTTGAGCCAAAGATAATATCATCAACATACACTTGACAAATGAAGAGATCATCATTGATTTTCTTGGTAAATAGTGTGGTGTCCACCTTCCCAATCTTGAAACCTTTTGCAATGAGGAAGTCCCTAAGGCGCTCATACCATGCTCTAGGTGCTTGCTTGAGACCATAGAGAGCCTTGGACAACCTATACACATGATTGGGGTTGAATGGATCTTCAAAGCCCGGTGGTTGCTCAACATAGACTAGTTCATTGATATATCCATTTAGAAAGGCACTCTTCACGTCCATTTGATATAGCTTCAAGTTGTGACATGATGCATAAGCAAGAAGGATGCGAATAGCTTCTAGTCTTGCCACCGGTGCAAAAGTCTCTCCAAAATCTAGTGCTTCAACTTGAGAGAACCCTTTTGCCACTAGCCTTGCCTTGTTCCTCACTACATTGCCTTGGTCATCTTGCTTGTTGCAGAATACCCATTTGGTTCCAATCACTCTTGCATCTTTTGGTCTTTCCTTCAATGTCCACACTTTATTCCGGGTGAAGTTGTTTAGTTCTTCATGCATTGCATTCACCCAATCCGGATCATTGAGAGCTTCTTCAATTTTGGTTGGCTCTATGATTGTGACAAATGAACTATGCTCACAATAATTTGATCGTTGCTTGGCTCTTGTTGTGATTCCTTGAGAAGGACTCCCAATAATGAGATCTTTAGGATGCGCTTGAATTCTTGAATTGTGTCTTTTAGATTCAATATTTTTGAGGGGCTTGTGGAGCATAAACATCTTGTGCTTGTGCCTCAACTTGATCTTGTGGTACATGAGTATCTTCATTGGGAAGAGGTGAATCCTCCACTTGTTCTTGATTTGCTTCCTCACTACCACTAACTTGAGGCACCATAGAAGAAGCAGCTATATCAATTATATGCACTTCATCATCATCCTCATCCTTTGGCTTGATGTCTCCAATGGGCATGTTCTTCATAGCTTCCCTCAAAGGTTCATTACCTACATCATCACAATTTTCAAGCGCTCCTTGGGAGCCATTAGATTCATCGAACTCCACATCATATGTTTCTTCAACCATGCCGGTGGCAATATTGAATACTCTATATGCTTTGGATTTCAATGAGTAACCAAGTAGAAAACCACTATCACAACGTTTTTTAAACTTCCCTAGGTATTGTCTTTTCTTGTAGATGTAGCATTTGCAACCAAACACTCGAAAGTAAGAGATATTAGACTTTCTCCCAACAAGCAACTCATAGGGGGTCTTCATTAGCCGGTGTGGAAATAGGCGGTTTGATGCATAGCAAGTGGTGTTGATAGCTTCGGCCCAAAACTTCTCATGAGTGCCATATTCATCCAACATGGTTCTTGCTAGAGTGATCAATGTGCAGTTCTTTCTTTCTACTACACCATTTTGTTGAGGAGTGTAGGTTGAGGAGAATTCATGCTTGATCCCAAGTTCATCACAATATTCTTCTATGCTTGTGTTGTCAAATTGTCTTCCATTGTCACTCCTAATCTTCACCAAGGTCACTTCATAAAGATTTTGAGCTTTCTTGGCAAACTTCTTGAATGTGTCGGCTACCACGGTCTTGTCTTCAAGAAAGAAAACCCATGTGTACCTTGAGAAGTCATCATCCACCACCACTAGACAATAGAGATTTCCACCTAGGCTAACATAAGTCGTTGGCCCAAATAAATCCATGTGAAGCAACTCTAGTGGTCTTCTAGTTGACACATAAGCTTTGCTTGGATGAGTGTTTGCAACTTGTTTGCCCGCTTGACAAGCACTACAAAGTTTGTCCTTCTCAAACACTATATCTTTTAACCCAACTACCAAGTCTTTCTTGACAAGTTTCTTGAGAGTGCCCATGCCAACATGTGCAAGTCTTCTATGCCAAAGCCAACCCTTCGATGTCTTGGTGAATAAGCATGTGCCCAAACTAGCTTCTTTTTTAGTGAAGTCCACAAGATAGAGATTGTTATATCTAAACCCTTTGAATATGATATCATCGTTTGACTTCCTTATGACTTTCATACCCTCATCGGTGAATATAGCCTTGAAACCATGATCACATAGTTGAGAAATTGACAACAAGTTGAAGTTCAATGAATCTACCAATAGAACATTAGAGAGTGTATGATCATTTGAGATCTCAACCTTGCCCAAACCTTCAACTTTTCCTTTTGAATTGTCACCAAATGTAATCTTTTCATATCCATGAGCATCCTCCTCTAATGTGGTGAACATCCGGGGATCACCGGTCATATGTTGAGTGCATCCACTATCAAGTACCCAATGGTGTCCTCCGGTCTTGTAGTTCACCTACATCCACAAAGCAATCAAGCTTCGGGTTTAGCCACCCAAACTTTGTTGGAAGCTTGAGCGGTAGAAGTAGATGCTATAGTGGAACTGTTTGGATCAAGTGAACTAGCAATTAGAGACTTGGGCACCCATATTTGCTTAGGCCTTGACTTGTCCTTGGGACCAAAGAATCTTGCTACAACATCACCCTTAGAGGTTCTTGACAAGCCATAGTAAGCATTGAAGGCTTTTGGCCTAAGGTGATCTTTTATCTTGGGGGAGGTGGAGTCTTGCAATCAATAGCAAAGTGTCCCTCTTGTTTGCACTCGGTGCAATATCTCTTCTTTGGACCTTGAGGTCTAGGCTTGGGGGCTTACTTGGGCTTTGACAAAGGAAAGTCAAGACCTTGTTTGCCATAGTTGACGACCCTTGTTGATACCATCTCATCATATAAGTCTCTACCTTTGATGACTTGTAACCGGTCTTGAGATCGATCACTTGTTGCTTGAGAGTTTGAATTTCCTTCATAGCAAGCTCATTTTCTTTTCTAAGCTCAACAGCCTCACTTGTAGCTTCAACCTTGGAAGAATCAACATCAACATTTTTGCCTTTGCAATTTGCACAACTTGATGATTTCATTAGGGGATCAACCAAGTCATCACAAGAGGTAGAGCAATCAACTTTCTCAACTTTTGATGCATCAATTTTATCATTTGTCATAGCATCAAATCAAGGTTTTTGTAGCTAGTTGAGAGATCTTGGAATTCTTTCTTCAACTTTTTATATCTTGTGCCAAGATCCTTATGAGTGCCCTTAATCTCATCATGCTTTTCACTAAGCTCATGATAGCTAGCATCATATTCACTACACTTCTTAAGGAGAGTTTTCTTTTTATCTTTAAGCACATCTATCTCCTTATTTGCCTTCGTGATGACTTTAGTGTATGTTTTAAGCAAAGTAGCAAGTTCATCAGATGAAGAAAGCTCATAGCCACTATAACTATCATCATCACTATCACTAGTCATGATCTTGAGGCTCTTCATTGCTCACCTTGTGACCACCCTTGGCCATGAGGCATATGTGACCATTCGGTGAAGAGAATAGTGAAGGCGGGGGAGGTGTTTCTTCATCGGTAACCCATTCTCTAATATAGGCCTTGCCTTCCTTGTTCTTGTTCTTCTTAGAGGGTTTTCTCTTCTCATGTTTCTTGCTCTTGTGAGAGTGCTTCTTGTTGTGCTTCTTTTCTTTCTCACCATCACTAGATTCCTCTTTGTTCTTGTTCTTCTTTCTTTTCTCGGGAAGAGGGCATTGATGACCCAATTGACCAATTTTGCCGCAATTGAAGCAATCCATATTCTTGATAGATTTCTTGGTGGTGTAGAATCTTTTCTTGTTGTTGTCAAAGTTCACATCTTTCTTGTCAAGCTTCTTGAGCATCTTGCACGTCATCTTCATGAGAAGGGTAACATCTATCTCATCACCACTATCTTCTTCATCACTTGAATCTTTCTTGACATGATACTCTTTCTCTTTAGTTGCCTTGAGAGCAATGTCATTTTTCTTGGATGATGAGGTAGCACCTTGTTCACTTGCAATGCCCATATACAATTCATGACCACTTATTTTCCCAAGAATCTTGGTGATGGTGTATTTTTTGAGATCCTTTGGATGGAGGCATGTGACAATGTTTGCATACTTGTCCTTGGGAGAATTCTTCTAATAATGTCAAGGTTACTCATCTTGGCAATATCAAGATCATGAAGCTCCTCTACAAGAAAACTGAAACGAGAAAACATTTGATTAGCATTCTCATGAGGGAGCATTTTAAAAGCATTGATTTTATCCATAATAACTTTATAGAGCTCCTCTCTCTCATCTTTTGATCCCTCTTGCATTTCCACCAACTTAGCCCATAGCTCATGTGTATTCTTGTGGCTACGCACACTATTGAATACTTCTTTGCTAAGGCCACGCATAAGAATGTTATGAGCTTTGGCATTCCACTTATCATAGTTGGCTTCGTCGGGCGTGGGCTTACTAGCATCGGCAATGGGAGGAAAACCATGCAATGCGGCTCTAAGAACTCCCGCGTCGACGACATCTAGATAAGCCTCCATACGAATATTCCAATAGGAAAAATCCGAGCCATCGAACAAGGGAGGGGGTCCATCCCCACTAGACATCTTTCTCTGGGCGGTTAAGCCTATCCAAGTGAGCACGAGGCTTTCATACCAATTGAAAGGATCAAGATGCCTAAGAGGGGGGTGAATTAGGCTTCTACAATTTTTTCTTGCGGAAATTAAAACCTATGATCAAGCCTAATCACCCCATGTGCCAAAACCTTAGAAAGAGTGGCTATCCTAGTCGTTCAAAAGTTTAGCAACCTAGTTCCAGCCCTAAACTAGCATGGCAATTCTAAGAAATGAAATTGCGGGAAGTAAATTACCAAAAGTAAAGAGAGGGTTAGAAATCCGATTTTTAGCCCGAGGTATCAAAGAGTCGGCACTCTCTACTAGTCCTCATTGGAGCACCCACGCAAGGGTCTAGCTCCCCCTTGATCCGCGCAAGGATCAAGTGCTCTCTAGTGGTAATCCTTCTCCATCTCCGGATCGGTGGATTCCAACCGAGCACAACCTTCTTGGGTCTCTCACAATCGCCTCCTTGAGAGCTCACCAAGAACCAACCAACACCAAGCCGTCTAGGTGATGCCGATCACCAAGAGTAACAAGCAAAGAACCTCACTTGACCTACACAAGCCAAAGAGATGGGTGGATGCACACTTGCTACTCTCAAAGCACTAATGATGTCCTTAACCTTCACTTAAGAACTTTGCAAATCTCTTTAAGTGCTTCTCTTGCCCTTGAACACCAAATGTGCCTAGCAATGAACCTGAGTGGCAAGAGAGCTCAAATGAACCAGCCCATGGGGTATTTATAGCCCAAGGTGAAGAACTAGCCGTTGCCCCCACGGGCTGCTGAACTCGTGACCACCGACTCATTCGGTGGTATCTTGATCGGAGCACCGGATCAATTGTGCTCACCTGAGTTCAAACTCCAACGGTAACTGACATGGAGCACTGACTCATTCGATGCTCGCACACCCTGACCATCGTATCAATCGGTGGTAATAACATTTTCTGCCAGAGCTGAATCTGAGCCGATGGCAAGCCGAGCCGACGAGCACCGACTCATTTGCTGCTCCACTGAGCCAGCACCGTATCAGTCGGTGCTGTTTGTGCACTTAAATGCACCTAAACCCTGTCACGTCCCTCGATTGATCCGGTGATATTCCTTGCCTTAGCATCGGATCGATCGGTGCTCCAATTTTTCCTTCAAACAGAGACTGACACGAACGAAGCAAAGCTACTACTCTTTACCCCCCTTAATAGTACGGCCAAAGGAAAATAAAGATCTAAACTAATTCAAGTGTCTCTCAACTCTAATTGACACTTGAAACTAGCTTATCCTTAGTCTTCGCGCATATCCTTTGCACTCATACAATTAAATTCAATCGATGGGGAACAGGAGTACCATGGAAGCCCATCATTGCACTAACTTTATAATTGCCCCTGCAAAACACACGTTAGTCGCAATGATCATGTTGTCATTAATCGCCAAAATCGAATTAGGGGCCTAGATGCTCCTTCAATCTCCCCCTTTTTGGTGATTGATGACAACACTTCCTCAAATAAGATTTGTTAGAGAAATTTTGAGGCAAACATACTTGAAGTGCATGAACTTGATTTCAATAAGAACAAAGGGGTCAAACAAGTTCATGCAAATCAAGTCCAACAACGCGTATGGTAAAGGATATAAGCGAACAACACATACGCAAGTAGCGATTGACATGGCATAAGATATGAAATAACGCAAACACATGTCAACCAAGGTAGCAAAGCATCATATGCATGTGCACAAAAGTAAATATGATGTATGAGAGTAGCACGCATAAAAGATCCAAAAGCCTAAGCTACCAAAAGCTCCCCCTATCTCACAATTGTCACTCTCTCTCCCCCTATGGCGTCAAGCACCAAAAGATCTAAGCGGTAGGGTCTGGAGGAGGTGGAGGAGTGTCCTCGAGAGCACCTGCAGAACCAGAAGCCTCTGTAGTGACCACTATCGACTCTGTGGTGACAGCAATCTATGGAGAAGAAAGGAAAGTCGAAGCAGCTGTGATGGAGGGCTGAGTGTTGAAGGTCTGCTGGACTGACACGACTGTCGAGGTCATAGCTGGCACAGTGGTGGACTCAGAAGCTGAAGCTGTCACATGTGGAGCCGACTATGCAAAGTGACCGAGCAGAGCTAAGGAGGGCGTACTGAACGTCGTCTGAATCTCTGGTAACGGTGAAGTATCAATAGACGAGATCTGTACCCCTGTCGTAGCTGGGTGACTCCCAAGAAGAGTGAACGGCCGAATCGGCGAGAACGGAGGGAGTCCAGTAGGCACCTGATGTGAGGATGGTAGTGGTAGCACTGTGCCGGGAGCAGCCTGAGTAAGTGGGGCTCCAAGTGGCATAAGAGGTGGAGGCGGAGGGAGCCCCATCTGTCGGACCATGTACTCAAACCGGTAGTCGGTCTGCAGCTGCTGCTGGATCATATCGAGTGTGCGCTGCTGGTGGTGATGGATAGACCGAATGGTCTAAGTGAAAGTCTCCTGCTAATGCTCCTGACTCTGAGCTAAGGCAACTATGGCCTGTGTGAGCCTGTCGAGGTTTGCCGTAATGGCAGCAAACTCTAGAGATACGGTAGGGATAGACAGAGCTGCTAGAGTCGCCTGAGTCTGAGCTGCTGGGGTATCAACCTGTGGGTCAACCTGTGAACCTGAGCCGCCAGCCTCGTGGTCGTGTGCCATCCGGACAGGTGAAATAGGGGCAACAAAGTCCTTGTCCTCTGAGTCCGACTCGAGCTCAACATCCATGAAGCCCTCAAGACTTGCTTGGACCTCACCACATGGAGCTCTGTGTCCTCGGCCTCTATCTGTGCACGCTGCTCCTCAATCCAAGTCTGCTTAACTACAAATGTGGCTCGGTGGCCACGTCTCTTGTCTGTGCGCTTGGCAGCCCTGTATACCTTGAATGCATCCCTGGAACTCTGCCACTTCCCGTAAAGGGATCCATCGGAGGACCGGCGCGACAAATCATGTAGCTCAAGTAGTGCCCAAAGGGAAACCGGCGTCCGACTTTCAGTCCATCTGCTATGATGTCTTCAATCTCGCACAACAGAAAATCGACGATATCAAAGTCCTTCCTGTGAAGAATGTAGGCAAGTGTCCACTGCTGAAGGGTGGTGATAGCCACTTTGTACCCTGTCCAAGGTAAAATAGTGCGCTTGAGCACCTCAAGTATGATGGTAGCCAAGGGAGTCAGGTCCGAGGGGTGTTGTGGTGAAGCTGGACCAAAGGGCTCTCTAAAGCAAATACGGACGAGCTCGTAGGGTGGGAACACTGTCGTACGCTCCGTGACACTTATGAGGAGGACCGACATTAGGGTGACACAGCTCATGTAGACGGTCATCTTGTAGCTCAACTCAGAGTGCCTCTGCCATCTCCTCTCTGCTCAACTGTTGTGGCGCTCCCTCAATCATGTAAGCAATCTGTCGTCGCTCAGGGTCAATCCAAACACTGGCATAGAAGATATGGGTCCAGTCATCCACATAACGCCCTAGCATAGTGGTCAAGTTTTGTAGCCGGGGCAGGTAAGAGAAGTACTGACTAAACTCTGTCTCTGGCATACCAAGCATGCTAGCAAGTCGCAAAAGAGAGATCTGTGTGTGCTCGAAGTGCCGGACCCTGATGTGTTTTCAAAGTAACGAAATGGTACCAAACTCATCCAAACATGAGTCTTGGGTCTAATAAGGTGCATTGGGCGCGTTCGTTGCGAAAACGTTTCCGGAAGTTCGGTCGTTCAGAATGGTGCATTCACACTAGAACACCCGAGCGAAACTCGTACCGGTCATTTTCAAAGTAACGAAATGGTAAGAAACGCATCCAAACATGAGTCTTGCGTCTAATAAGGTGCATTGGGCGCGTTCGTTGCGAAAAAGTTTCCGGAAGTTCGGTCGCCCAGAATGGTGCATTCACACTGGAACACCCGAGCGAAACTCGTAACGGTCATTTTCAAAGTAACGAAATGGTACGAAACGCATCCAAACATGAGTCTTGGGTCTAATAAGGTGCATTGGGCGCGTTCGTTGCGAAAAAGTTTCTCGGAAGTTCGGTCGCCCAGAATGGTGCATTCACACTGGAACACCCGAGCGAAACTCGTACCGGTCATTTTCGAAGTAACGAAATGGTACGAACTGCATCCAAACATGAGTCTTGGGTCTAATAAGGTGCATTGGGCGCGTTCGTTGCGATAAAGTTTCGGAAGTTCGGTCGCCCAGAATGGTGCATTCACACTGGAACACCCGAGCGAACTCGTACCGGTCATTTTCAAAGTAACGAAATGGTACGAAACGCATCCAAACATGAGTCTTGGGTCTAATAAGGTGCATTGGGCTGCGTTCGTTGCGAAAAGTTTTCGGAAGTTCGGTCGCCCAGAATGGTGCATTCACACTGGAACACCCGAGCGAAACTCGTAACGGTCATTTTCAAAGTAACGAAATGGTACGAAACGCATCCAAACATGAGTCTTGGGTCTAATAAGGTGCATTGGGCGCGTTCGTTGCGAAAAAGTTTCGGAAGTTCGGTCGCCCAGAATGGTGCATTCACACTGGAACACCCGAGCGAAACTCGTACCGGTCATTTTCAAAGTAACGAAATGGTACGAAACGCATCCAAACATGAGTCTTGGGTCTAATAAGGTGCATTGGGCGCGTTCGTTGCGAAAAAGTTTCCGGAAGTTCGGTCGCCCAGAATGGTGCATTCACACTGGAACACCCGAGCGAAACTCGTAACGGTCATTTTCGAAGTAACGAAATGGTACGAAACGCATCCAAACATGAGTCTTGGGTCTAATAAGGTGCATTGGGCGCGTTCGTTGCGAAAAAGTTTCGGAAGTTCGGTCGCCCAGAATGGTGCATTCACACTGGAACACCCGAGCGAAACTCGTACCGGTCATTTTCAAAGTAACGAAATGGTACGAAACTGCATCCAAACATGAGTCTTGGGTCTAATAAGGTGCATTGGGCGCGTTCGTTGCGAAAAAGTTTCGGAAGTTCGGTCGCCCAGAATGGTGCATTCACACTGGAACACCCGAGCGAAACTCGTACCGGTCATTTTCGAAAGTAACGAAATGGTACGAAACGCATCCAAACATGAGTCTTGGGTCTAATAAGGTGCATTGGGCGCGTTCGTTGCGAAAAAGTTTCCGGAAGTTCGGTCGCCCAGAATGGTGCATTCACACTGGAACACCCGAGCGAAACTCGTACCGGTCATTTTCGAAGTAACGAAATGGTACGAAACGCATCCAAACATGAGTCTTGGGTCTAATAAGGTGCATTGGGCGCGTTCGTTGCGAAAAAGTTTCCGGAAGTTCGGTCGCCCAGAATGGTGCATTCACACTGGAACACCCGAGCGAAACTCGTACCGGTCATTTTCGAAGTAACGAAATGGTACGAAACGCATCCAAACATGAGTCTTGGGTCTAATAAGGTGCATTGGGCGCGTTCGTTGCTGAAAAAAGTTTACGGAAGTTCGGTCGTCCAGAATGGTGCATTCACACTGGAACACCGAGCGAAACTCGTACCGGTCATTTTCAAAGTACGAAATGGTACGAAACGCATCCAAACTGAGTCTTGGGTCTAATAAGGTGCATTGGGCGCGTTCGTTGCGAAAAAGTTTCGGAAGTTCGGTCACCCAGAATGGTGCATTCACACTGGAACACCCGAGCGAAACTCGTAAGCGGTCATTTTAAAGTAACGAAATGGTACGAAACAGCATCCAAACATGAGTCTTGGGTCTAATAAGGTGCATTGGGCCGCTTCGTTGCAAAAAGTTTCGGAAGTTCGGTCGCCCGAATGGTGCATTCACACTAGAACACCCGAAGCGAAACTCGTACGGTCATTTTCAAAGTAACGAAATGGTACGAACGGCATCCAAACATGAGTCTTGCGGTCTAATAAGGTGCATTGGGCGCGTTCAGTTGCGAAAAAGTTTCCGGAAGTTCGGTCGCCAGAATGGTGCATTCACACTAGAACACCCGAGCGAAACTCGTACCGGTCATTTTCAAGTAACGAAATGGTACGCAAACTCATCCAAACATGAGTCTTGGGTCTAATAAGGTGCATTGGGCGCGTTCGTTGCGAAAAGTTTCCGGAAGTTCGGTCGTCCAGAATGGTGCATTCACACTAGAACACCCGAGCGAAACTCGTACCGGTCATTTTCAAAGTAACGAAATGGTACGAAACGCATCCAAACATGAGTCTTGGTCTAATAAGGTGCATTGGGCGCGTTCGTTGCGAAAAAGTTTCCGGAAGTTCGGTCGCCCAGAATGGTGCATTCACACTGGAACACCCGAGCGAAACTCGTACCGGTCATTTTCAAAGTAACGAAATGGTACGAAACGCATCCAAACATGAGTCTTGGGTCTAATAAGGTGCATTGGGCGCGTTCGTTGCGAAAAAGTTTCCGGAAGTTCGGTCGCCCAGAATGGTGCATTCACAACTGGAACACACGAGCGAAACTCGTAACGGCTATTTCTAAAGTAACGAAATGGTACGAAACGCATCCCAAACATGAGTCTGGGTCTAATAAGGTGCATTGGGCGCGTTCGTGCGAAAAAGTTTCCGGAAGTTCGGTCGCCCAGAATGGCATTACACATAGGAACACCCGAGCGAAACTCGTTACCGGGTCATTTTCAAGTAACGAAATGGTACGAAACGCATCCAAACATGAGTCTTGGGTCTAATAAGGTGCATTGGGCGGCGTTCGTTGCGAAAAGTTTCCTGAAGTTCGGTCGTCCAGAAGGTGCATTCACACTGGAACACCCGGCGAACTCGTAACGGTCATTTTCCAAGTAACGAAATGGTACGAAACGCATCCAAACATGAGTCTGGGTCTAATAAGGTGCATTGGCCGCGTTCGTTGCGAAAAGTTCGGAAGTTCGGTCGCCCAGAATGGTGCATTCACACTGAACACCGAGAGCGAAACTCGTACCGGTCATTTTCAAAGTAACGAAATGGTACGAAACGCATCCAAACATGAGTCTTGGGTCTAATAAGGTGCATTGGGCGCGTTCGTTGCGAAAAAGTTTACGGAAGTTCGGTCGCCAGAATGGTGCATTCACACTGAACACTCCTGAGCGAAACTCGTACCGGTCATTTTCAAAGTAACGAAATGGTACGAAACGCATCCAAACATGAGTCTTGGTCTAATAAGGTGCATTGGGCGCGTTCGTTGTGAAAAAGTTTCGGGAAGTTCGGTCGCCAGAATGGTGCATTCACACTGGAACACTCTGAGCGAAACTCGTAACCGGTCATTTCAAAGTAACGAAATGGTACGAAACGCATCCAAACATGAGTCTTGGGTCTAATAAGGTGCATTGGGCGCGTTCGTTGCGAAAAAGTTTACGGAAGTTCGGTCGCCCAGAATGGTGCATTCACACTGGAACACCTGAGCGAAACTCGTACCGGTCATTTTCAAAGTAACGAAATGGTACGAAACGCATCCAAACATGAGTCTTGGGTCTAATAAGGTGCATTGGTGCGCGTTCGTTGCGAAAAGTTTCGGAAGTTCGGTCGCCCAGAATGGTGCATTCACACTGGAACACCCGAGCGAAACTCGTACCGGTCATTTTCGAAGTAACGAAATGGTACGAACAGCATCCAAACATGAGTCTTGGGTCTAATAAGGTGCATTGGGCGCGTTCGTTGCGAAAAAGTTTCCGGAAGTTCGGTCGCCCAGAATGGTGCATTCACACTAGAACACCCGAGCGAACTCGTACGGTCATTTTCAAAGTAACGAAATGGTACGAACGCATCCAAACATGAGTCTTGGGTCTAATAAGGTGCATTGGGCGCGTTCGTTGCGAAAAAGTTTCGGAAGTTCGGTCGCCCAGAATGGTGCATTCACACTGGAACACCCGAGCGAAACTCGTACCGGTCATTTTCGAAGTAACGAAATGGTACGAAACGCATCCAAACATGAGTCTTGGGTCTAATAAGGTGCATTGGGCGCGTTCGTTGCGAAAAAGTTTCCGGAAGTTCGGTCGCCCAGAATGGTGCATTCACACTGGAACACCCGAGCGAAACTCGTACCGGTCATTTTCGAAGTAACGAAATGGTACGAAACGCATCCAAACATGAGTCTTGGGTCTAATAAGGTGCATTGGGCGCGTTCGTTGCGAAAAAGTTTCCGGAAGTTCGGTCACCCAGAATGGTGCATTCACACTGAACACCCGAGCGAAACTCGTACCGGTCATTTTCAAAGTAACGAAATGGTACGAAACTCATCCAACATGAGTCTTGGGTCTAATAAGGTGCATTGGGCGCGTTCGTTGCGAAAAAGTTTCGGAAGTTCGGTCGCCCAGAATGGTGCATTCACACTGGAACACCCGAGCGAAACTCGTACGGTCATTTTCGAAGTAACGAAATGGTACGAAACGCATCCAAACATGAGTCTTGGGTCTAATAAGGTGCATTGGGCGCGTTCGTTGCGAAAAAGTTTCGGAAGTTCGGTCGCCCAGAATGGTGCATTCACACTGAACACCGAGCGAAACTCGTACCGGTCATTTTCGAAGTAACGAAATGGTACGAAACGCATCCAAACATGAGTCTTGGGTCTAATAAGGTGCATTGGGCGCGTTCGTTGCGAAAAAGTTTCGGAAGTTCGGTCGCCCAGAATGGTGCATTCACACTGGAACACCCGAGCGAAACTCGTACCGGTCATTTTCGAAGTAACGAAATGGTACGAAACGCATCCAAACATGAGTCTTGGGTCTAATAAGGTGCATTGGGCGCGTTCGTTGCGAAAAATTTCGGAAGTTCGGTCGCCCAGAATGGTGCATTCACACTGGAACACCCGAGCGAAACTCGTACGGTCATTTTCAAAGTAACGAAATGGTACGAAACGCATCCAAACATGAGTCTTGGGTCTAATAAGGTGCATTGGGCGCGTTCGTTGCGAAAAAGTTTCGGAAGTTCGGTCGCCCAGAATGGTGCATTCACACTGAACACCCGAGCGAAACTCGTACCGGTCATTTTCAAAGTAACGAAATGGTACGAAACGCATCCAAACATGAGTCTTGGGTCTAATAAGGTGCATTGGGCGCGTTCGTTGCGAAAAAGTTTCCGGAAGTTCGGTCCCCAGAATGGTGCATTCACACTGAACACCCGAGCGAAACTCGTAACCGGTCATTTTCGAAGTAACGAAATGGTACGAAACGCATCCAAACATGAGTCTTGGGTCTAATAAGGTGCATTGGGCGCGTTCGTTGCGAAAAAGTTTCCGGAAGTTCGGTCGCCCAGAATGGTGCATTCACACTGGAACACCCGAGCGAAACTCGTACCGGTCATTTTCGAAGTAACGAAATGGTACAAACGCATCCAAACATGAGTCTTGGGTCTAATAAGGTGCATTGGGCGCGTTCGTTGCGAAAAGTTTCCGAAGTTCGGTCGTCCAGAATGGTGCATTCACACTAGAACACCCGAGCGAAACTCGTACCGGTCATTTTCGAAGTAACGAAATGGTACGAAACGCATCCAAACATGAGTCTTGGTCTAATAAGGTGCATTGGGCGCGTTCGTTGCGAAAAAGTTTCCGGAAGTTCGGTCAGCCCAGAATGGTGCATTCACACTGGAACACCGAGCGAAACTCGTAACGGTCATTTTCGAAGTAACGAAATGGTACGAAACGCATCCAAACATGAGTCTTGGGTCTAATAAGGTGCATTGGGCGCGTTCGTTGCGAAAAGTTTCCGGAAGTTCGGTCGCCCAGAATGGTGCATTCACACTGGAACACCCGAGCGAAACTCGTACCGGTCATTTTCAAAGTAACGAAATGGTACGAAACGCATCCAAACATGAGTCTTGGGTCTAATAAGGTGCATTGGGCGCGTTCGTTGCGAAAAAGTTTCCGGAAGTTCGGTCGTCCCAGAATGGTGCATTCACACTAGAACACCCGAGCGAAACTCGTACCGGTCATTTTCAAAGTAACGAAATGGTACGAAACGCATCCAAACATGAGTCTTGGTCTAATAAGGTGCATTGGGCGCGTTCGTTGCGAAAAGTTTCCGGAAGTTCGGTCGCCCAGAATGGTGCATTCACACTGAACACCCGAGCGAAACTCGTACGGTCATTTCAAAGTAACGAAATGGTACGAAACTCATCCAAACATGAGTCTTGGGTCTAATAAGGTGCATTGGGCGCGTTCGTTGGAAAAAGTTTCCGGAAGTTCG
The DNA here is from genome assembly GCA_015476505.1 of Urochloa ruziziensis. Taxonomy (NCBI): domain Eukaryota; kingdom Viridiplantae; phylum Streptophyta; class Magnoliopsida; order Poales; family Poaceae; genus Urochloa; species Urochloa ruziziensis. The sequence continues at coordinate 37,386,916 of CM027119.1, read as the reverse complement.
GTCGCCCAGAATGGTGCATTCACACTAGAACACCCGAGCGAAACTCGTACCGGTCATTTTCAAAGTAACGAAATGGTACGAAAACGCATCCAAACATGAGTCTTGCGTCTAATAAGGTGCATTGGGCGCGTTCGTTGCGAAAAAGTTTCCGGAAGTTCGGTCACCCAGAATGGTGCATTCACACTGGAACACCCGAGCGAAACTCGTACCGGTCATTTTCGAAGTAACGAAATGGTACGAAACGCATCCAAACATGAGTCTTGGGTCTAATAAGGTGCATTGGGCAGCGTTCGTTGCGAAAAGTTTCTGGAAGTTCGGTCGCCAGAATGGTGCATTCACACTGGAACACCCGAGCGAAACTCGTACCGGTCATTTTCGAAGTAACGAAATGGTACGAACGCATCCAAACATGAGTCTTGGTCTAATAAGGTGCATTGGGCGCGTTCGTTGCGAAAAAGTTTCCGGAAGTTCGTCGCCCAGAATGGTGCATTCACACTGAACACCCGAGCGAAACTCGTAACCGGTCATTTTCGAAGTAACGAAATGGTACGAAACGCATCCAAACATGAGTCTGGGTCTAATAAGGTGCATTGGGCGCGTTCGTTGCGAAAACTTTCCGGAAGTTCGGTCGCCCAGAATGGTGCATTCACACTGGAACACCCGAGCGAAACTCGTACCGGTCATTTTCGAAGTAACGAAATGGTACGAAACTCATCCAAACATGAGTCTTGGGTCTAATAAGGTGCATTGGGCGCGTTCATTGCGAAAAAGTTTCCGGAAGTTCGGTCGCCAGAATGGTGCATTCACACTAGAACACCCGAGCGAAACTCGTACCGGTCATTTTCAAGTAACGAAATGGTAAGAAACGCATCCAAACATGAGTCTTGGTCTAATAAGGTGCATTGGGCGCGTTCGTTGCGAAAAATTTTCCGGAAGTTCGGTAGCCCAGAATGGTGCATTCACACCGGAACACCCGAGCGAAACTCGTAACGGTCATTTTCGAAGTAACGAAATGGTACGAAACGCATCCAATACATGAGTCTTGGGTCTAATAAGGTGCATTGGCGCGTTCGTTGCGAAAAAGTTCCGGAAGTTTCGTCGCCCAGAATGGTGCATTCACACTGAACACCCGAGCGAAACTCGTAACGGTCATTTTCGAAGTAACGAAATGGTACGAAACGCATCCAAACATGAGTCTTGGTCTAATAAGGTGCATTGGGCGCGTTCGTTGCGAAAAAGTTTCCTGAAGTTCGGTCGCCCAGAAGGTGCATTCACACTGTATCACCCGAGCGAAACTCGTAACGGTCATTTTCGAAGTAACGAAATGGTACGAAACGCATCCAAACATGAGTCTTGGGTCTAATAAGGTGCATTGTGCGCGTTCGTCGAGAAAGGTTTTCGGATGTTCGGTCACCCAGAATGGTGCATCACACTGGAACACCCGAGCGAAACTCGTACGGGTCATTTTCGAAGTAACGAAATGGTACCAAACTCATCCAAACATGAGTCTTGGGTCTAATAAGGTGCATTGGGCGCGTTCGTTGCGAAAAAGTTTCCGGAAGTTCGGTCGCTCAGAATGGTGCATTCACACTGAACACCCGAGCGAAACTCGTACGGTCATTTTCAAGTAACGAAATGGTAAGAAACGCATCCAAACATGAGTCTTGCGTCTAATAAGGTGCATTGGGCCCGTTCGTTGCGAAAAGTTTCCGGAAGTTCGGTCGCCCAGAATGGTGCATTCACACTAGAACACCCGAGCGAAACTCGTACCGGTCATTTTCAAAGTAACGAAATGGTAAGAAACGCTTCCAAACATGAGTCTTGCGTCTAATAAGGTGCATTGGGCGCGCTCGTTGCGAAAAAGTTTCTGGAAGTTCGGTCGTCCAGAATGGTGCATTCACACTAGAACACCCGAGCGAAACTCGTACCGGTCATTTTCAAAGTAACGAAATGGTAAGAAACGCTTCCAAACATGAGTCTTGGGTCCAATAAGGTGCATTGGGCGCGTTCGTTGCGAAAAAGTTTCTGGAAGTTCGGTCGTCCAGAATGGTGCATTCACACAAGAACACCCGAGCGAAACTCGTACCGGTCATTTTCAAAGTAACGAAATGGTAAGAAACGCATCTAAACATGAGTCTTGCGTCTAATAAGGTGCATTGGGCACGTTCGTTGCGAAAAAGTTTTCTGAAGTTCGGTCGTCCAGAATGGTGCATTAATAAGGTGCATTGGGCGCGTCGTTGGGAAAAGTTTCCGGAAGTTTGGTCGTCCAGAATGGTGCATTCACACTAGAACACCCGAGTGAAACTCGTACCGGTCATTTTCAAAGTAACGAAATGGTACCAAACTCATCCAAACATGAGTCTTGGGTCTAATAAGGTGCATTGGGCGTGTTCGTTGCGAAAGAGTTTCCGGAAGTTCGGTCGTCCAGAATGGTGCATTCACAGTAGAACACCCGAGCGAAACTCGTACCGGTCATTTTCAAAGTAACGAAATGGTAAGAAACGCGTCCAAACATGAGTCTTGCGTCTAATAAGGTGCATTGGGCGCGTTCATTGCGAAAAAGTTTCCTGAAGTTCAGTCACCCAGAAGGTGCATTCACACTGCATCACCCGAGCGAAACTCGTAACGGTCATTTTCGAAGTAACGAAATGGTACAAAACGCGTCCAAACATGAGTCTTGGGTCTAATAAGGTGCATTGTGCGCGTTCGTTGAGAAAAAATTTCCGGATGTTCGGTCACCCAGAATGGTGCATTAACACTGGAACACCCGAGCGAAACTCGTACAGGTCATTTTCAAAGTAATGAAATGGTACCAAACTCATCCAAATATGAGTATTGGGTCTAATAAGGTGCATTGGGCGCGTTCGTTGCGAAAGAGTTTCCGGAAGTTCGGTCGTCCAGAATGGTGCATTCACACTAGAACACCCGAGCGAAACTCGTATCGGTCATTTTCAAAGTAACGAAATGGTACCAAACTCATCCAAACATGAGTCTTGGGTCTAATAAGGTGCATTGGGCGCGTTCGTTGCGAAAGAGTTTCTGGAAGTTCGGTCGTCCATAATGGTGCATTCACACTAGAACACCCGAGCGAAACTCGTACCGGTCATTTTCAAAGTAACGAAATGGTAAGAAACGCTTCCAAACATGAGTCTTGCGTCTAATAAGGTGCATTGGGCGCGTTCGTTGCGAAAAGTTTCCTGAAGTTCGGTCACCCAGAAGGTGCATTCACACTGCATCACCCGAGCGAAATTCGTAACGGTCATTTTCGAAGTAACGAAATGGTACGAAACGCGTCCAAACATGAGTCTTGGGTCTAATAAGGTGCATTATGCGCGGTCGTTGAGAAAAAAATTCCGGATGTTTGGTCACCCAGAATGGTGCATTAACACTGGAACACCCGAGCGAAACACGTACAGGTCATTTTCAAAGTAACGAAATGGTACCAAACTCATCCAAATATGAGTATTGGGTCTAATAAGGTGCATTGGGCGCGTTCGTTGCGAAAGAGTTTCCGGAAGTTCGGTCGTCCAGAATGGTGCATTCACACTAGAACACCCGAGCGAAACTCGTACCGGTCATTTTCAAAGTAACGAAAAGGTAAGAAACGCATCCAAACATGAGTCTTGCGTCTAATAAGGTGCATTGGGCGCGTTCATTGCGAAAAAGTTTCCTGAAGTTCGGTCACCCAGAAGGTGCATTCACACTGCATCACCCGAGCGAAACTCGTAACGGTCATTTTCGAAGTAACGAAATGGTACAAAACGCGTCCAAACATGAGTCTTGGGTCTAATAAGGTGCATTGTGCGCGTTCGTTGAGAAAAAATTTCCGGATGTTCGGTCACCCAGAATGGTGCATTAACACTGGAACACCCGAGCGAAACTCGTACAGGTCATTTTCAAAGTAATGAAATGGTACCAAACTCATCCAAATATGAGTATTGGGTCTAATAAGGTGCATTGGGCGCGTTCGTTGCGAAAGAGTTTCCGGAAGATCGGTCGTCCAGAATGGTGCATTCACACTAGAACACCCGAGCGAAACTCGTATCGGTCATTTTCAAAGTAACGAAATGGTACCAAACTCATCCAAACATGAGTCTTGGGTCTAATAAGGTGCATTGGGCGCGTTCGTTGCGAAAGAGTTTCTGGAAGTTCGGTCGTTCATAATGGTGCATTCACACTAGAACACCCGAGCGAAACTCGTACCGGTCATTTTCAAAGTAACGAAATGGTAAGAAACGCTTCCAAACATGAGTCTTGCGTCTAATAAGGTGCATTGGGCGCGTTCGTTGCGAAAAAGTTTCCTGAAGTTCGGTCACCCAGAAGGTGCATTCACACTGCATCACCCGAGCGAAATTCGTAACGGTCATTTTCGAAGTAACGAAATGGTACGAAACGCGTCCAAACATGAGTCTTGGGTCTAATAAGGTGCATTATGCGCGTTCGTTGAGAAAAAAATTCCGGATGTTCGGTCACCCAGAATGGTGCATTAACACTGGAACACCCGAGCGAAACTCGTACAGGTCATTTTCAAAGTAACGAAATGGTACCAAACTCATCCAAATATGAGTATTGGGTCTAATAAGGTGCATTGGGCGCGTTCGTTGCGAAAGAGTTTCCGGAAGTTCGGTCGTCCAGAATGGTGCATTCACACTAGAACACCCGAGCGAAACTCGTACCGGTCATTTTCAAAGTAACGAAAAGGTAAGAAACGCATCCAAACATGAGTCTTGCGTCTAATAAGGTGCATTGGGCACGTTCGTTGCGAAATAGTTTCCGGAAGTTCGGTCGCCCAGAATGGTGCATTCACACAGGAACACTCGATCGAAACTCGAACCGATCATTTTTGAAGCAACAAAATGGTACGAAACGCATCCAATCATGAGTCTTGGGTCCAGTAAGGTTCATTGGGCGCGTTCGTTGCGAAAAAGTTTCCAGAAGTTTAGTCGCACAGAACGGTGCATTCACACTGGAACACCCGATCGAAACTTGAACCGGTCAGTTTCGAAGTAACCAAATTGTAAGAAACGCATCCAAACATGAGTCTTGCGTCTAATAAGGTGCATTGGGCGCGTTCGTTGCGAAAACGTTTCCTGAAGTTCGGTCGCCCAGAAGGTGCATTCACACTGCATCACCCGAGTGAAACTCGTAACGGTCATTTTCGAAGTAACGAAATGGTACGAAACGCGTCCAAACATGAGTCTTGGGTCTAATAAGGTGCATTGTGTGCATTCGTTGAGAAAAAGTTTCCGGATGTTCGGTCACCCAGAAAGGTCCATTCACATTGGAACATCCGAGCGAAACTAGAACCTGTCATTTTTGAAGTAATGAAATGGTACAAAACACATCCAAACATGAGACTTGGGTCTTATAAGGTGCATTGGGCGCATTCGCTGTGAAAAAGTTTCCGGAAGTTCGGTCGCCCAGAATGGTGCATTCACACTGGAACACCCGAGCGAAACTCGTACCGGTCATTTTCAAAGTAACGAAATGGTAAGAAATGCATCCTGATGAGGACATGACATACATGAAGAGTGTTAAACACACATGGAAGGCATGGAGGACCAAAGAGGTTGATTGGGGACCAACTCAAAGTATTCCCACGTTTTACATGAGGCTATCACGTCACTTTTGGTCTAAGGAAATAAAGAGATTGAATCCAACACGTTTTGGAAACGCTGGATTCGGACTGCAAGAAAGTCCTGACTTTCAAACGGCCGCCACGACTTCATCCGGACTCCGTTTGGGGCGTTCAAGTACTTGATGGAAAGCTTATGAAGTCTACTTTCATATGGAACCGGACTCATTTCCATATCTGTCCTGAGGCGGCCGCAATAGTCAAATCATTGACCGAAGGTTTTTCTGCCTAGGTGCTGCGACACCTTATTTTGGCCCACGGGCCGTGTATCAAGTTGGGTCCATTAGGGACGCGTCCTAGGGTTGGAGCACGACCTCAGCACCCCTGTGGACGTCCTCCCCCTATCATATACCCCCTAGCCGCCGCCAAAAACACTTGAGTTTTGTTTTACATCTAGCTTTAGCTACACCGAACACGCACAAATACGTGCTGTCCTCGTGTGATTCAGAACTCCACCTTCGAGTGATATTAAGATTGCTCGCCTTCTTTTTCTTGTTCGTTCTTTGATTGCGTACAGGAAGTTCTGATCTTGATTGCAACAGGGTCGGTAACCACAGGGAGTTGGTTCAGCGATTGCATTGGCGCTTCGGGTTCGCTCGTCGTAGTCGGATCGTGAGGGTCGACTTCCACCAAATCAAAATTATCCTCCACTCACCGAAAGATCGGGCACTTCAGCTCTATCAAGTGGTATCAAAAGTCCAGGTTGATCGGTGAGTTTATCGAGTGTTTTCCTTACCTACAGTCCACAAAACCAAAACAAAAAATTATCAGGTTAGATCCTTGTCCCAGCACCCTTTTTAGCCTTGCACTCTCTTTCAATAATTTGCATTGTTGAGTTTGTGTGCTTCGCGTTCAATTGTTGCTGGTTACTTTGTGCTTCCGCCGCCGCCACCACCACCTCCCGCCGCTGCTGCCACCACCACACGCCGCCGCCGCCGCTGCTCCACATCTTCACCACAAACAGTACAACCCCACGCCGCTCATCCGAGTCCTACTCGGTTCGGCCGCCGCGCGTTCGCAGTTTGGAAAGAGATAGAAAAGAAAAGGAAAGAAAAAAAAGGAAAGAAAAAAAAGAAAAAAAGGAAAGTTTTGAAAAGAAAGAAAAAGGAAAGAATAAAAAAAGGAATCAGCAGTTCGGTTTTCGTTTGGAAGTTTCTTTTTGGCAGTTTCGAACACCTTCACGAAAACGGCCATAACTTTTCGCTCGGATCTCTGATTTCAGCGTTCTTTTTTTTCCGGAAACCTTACGAAATTTCAGTGCCAGGTGCGGTCAGTTTTGAGGCCAAAAAACGTCGTTTACACAGTGTAACGCGGCCCGGGAGATTTTCCGTTTCTGCATCCCACTTCCTTGTTACCTTTGCTCGATCCATAGCGCGTGGCACTTGTTTCCAGCAGCATAGTTACGTGTTTAGCACTATAATTCAGCTTTGCATTATTGTTTGATTGTGCTAATCCTTGACTTGAGTGCAGCCTACCCAGAACTACACATATTCCTACGACGAGCCGACTTTGTTTCTCCAGGCAATCGCTGCTCCAATCTTTCACAGGTGCTACTTGTTGCTTGCAGTTCACCCCTGTTGCTTGGTAAGAACGGATAAGAATTTGATCGCAGCAACTTTGTGAGCATCTCATACACACACATACACACCTTTGCTGTCCTAGGATTTGTTTTTGTGTTTGCGCTAATCATGTCAGGAGACGTCAACGGCATCGTGGCACGATTCGATGCGTGGTCCACGTCGGTCACGGCGTTGCACAAGGACAATGACAGTGACATGGAGCTAGACGATGGAGATCGCCACGGTTGTGCCCGCCGTGTGGTATGTCCTCCACACATTGACTCATTTGCTATGGTTAAATTTCAAATTCCATCTTATAATGGCAAATATGATCCTGCTGCATATCTTGATTGGGAGTTAGAGGTAGAACAAAAATTTTCATGCCATGATATTCCTGCTAGTGCACAAGTTAACGCTGCTATTAGTGAATTTACTCTTTTTGCTTTAATGTGGTGGCGTGATTATAAGCTAAAATATCCCACGTCTATTCCAACCACTTGGTCTCAATTAAAAGCTGCTATGCGACATCGATTTGTACCTTCATATTATGCCCGAGATTTGCTTAAACAAATGCAGCGATTTCAGCAAGGCCAAAATCTGTTGAGGAATATTACCAGGCACTACAAATGGGTATGATCCGTTGTGGTTTATTTGAGTCGGATACCGCTGCTATGGCACGTTTTCGGGGTGGTTTGAACCACGAAATTCAGGACATACTTGCTAATAAAGGATTATGCTAATATGACCACATTGTTTGAATATGCTTGCAAAGCTGAACGTGAAGTGCAGGGACGCCGCTCAACGACATATACTAACTCTTTTGCAGGACGAAGCCCGGCATCCAGCGCAGATCCCGCTCTCCCTACGCCATCCACGTCTAGCACTACACCGCGCGAGAGGACAGCCACAACAGCGCCGTCGACCACAGGTGCTCCACTCACGGAAGGTGAGACCACTTCTACTGTGCTGAATTTTTCCACACCTCATGCTATCATAGAGCAATTATTAGTGGAACCATCTCTTGACGAACCTTTGTCACATGATGATGTGCTTCTTGTTCCTTGTGATAAAGATGATTTATGTGACAATGCTTCTGTTGTACATGTTTTAAAATCACACCCTTGTGCTAAAATTAAACATGATAACATAGAGCAACTACCGGTAGAACCCTTACTAATTTTGCCTTTGTCACAAGATCATTTGCTTGATGTACCTTGTGATGAAGAAGAGTTGTGTGATAGTGATTCTTTTATTCCTCTGCCACAATTACTTAATCATGATGATACACATGCTTTAGAGCCATATAATTATGCTAAAAATCAAATGTTTTTTCCAATTACTTGTGCAAATGATGAACAAAAATTGCTATCTTCTTTAAATACTTTAGGTTATATTGAATTTGCTGTTCTATGTAATCTAAATTGTTTGGAGGAGAGATTTCTTGCATATCTCAAATTACCATGCTTATCTAGGAACACATATCACTTCGTTGGCAAATATAATCAGAATGGAGAATATATGGTGCATCGAGTTTATATTTGTTCAAATCTGGTTGGACAACAAGGTGATAAGTTAGAGAGCTGCACTAAGAATAATCATGTCACATCCAGTTTCTCTAGCTTTGTTTTAAAGAAACATGTTCAATCCAAAGAAGGGGAGCCTTGCTGGTTGCTACCTATGCCTGCTTTGTCTTTTGTTGGTACTAATCTTGTGCAGGATCATGTTGACAACCATATTGTGTCGTCCGATCCAGAAGTCTACATTCCTGCTGAAATGTCTATGCGAGATGACACATTTGACAATTCGAAGCATGGTGACCCTCCTCCTCCCATTACATTTGGTTTCTTTTGTTTTCGCAACCCCGTTCTCCTTTGCGTTGTGCAGGATCGGTTTCAAGTACAATTGACGCCGAGGACGGCTTTTCGTCAAGAAGGGGAGGATGATGAGGACATGACATACATGAAGAGTGTTAAACACACATGGAAGGCATGGAGGACCAAAGAGGTTGATTGGGGACCAACTCAAAGTATTCCCACGTTTTACATGAGGCTATCACGTCACTTTTGGTCTAAGGAAATAAAGAGATTGAATCCAACACGTTTTGGAAACGCTGGATTCGGACTGCAAGAAAGTCCTGACTTTCAACGGCCGCCACGACTTCATCCGGACTCCGTTTGGGGCGTTCAAGTACTTGATGGAAAGCTTATGAAGTCTACTTTCATATGGAACCGGACTCATGTCCATATCTGTCCTGAGGCGGCCGCAATAGTCAAATCATTGACCGAAGGTTTTTCTGCCTAGGTGCTGCGACACCTTATTTTGGCCCACGGGCCGTGTATCAAGTTGGGTCCATTAGGGACGCGTCCTAGGGTTGGAGCACGACCTCAGCACCCCTGTGGACGTCCTCCCCCTATCATATACCCCCTAGCCGCCGCCAAAAACACTTGAGTTTTGTTTTACATCTAGCTTTAGCTACACCGAACACGCACAAATACGTGCTGTCCTCGTGTGATTCAGAACTCCACCTTCGAGTGATATTAAGATTGCTCGCCTTCTTTTTCTTGTTCGTTCTTTGATTGCGTACAGGAAGTTCTGATCTTGATTGCAACAGGGTCGGTAACCACAGGGAGTTGGTTCAGCGATTGCATTGGCGCTTCGGGTTCGCCCATCGTAGTCGGATCGTGAGGGTCGACTTCCACCAAATCAAAATTATCCTCCACTCACCGAAAGATCGGGCACTTCAGCTCTATCACATCCAAACATGAGTCTTGCGTCTAATAAGGTGCATTGGGCGCGTTCGTTGCGAAAATGTTTTCGGAAGTTCGGTCGTCCAGAATGGTGCATTCACACTAGAACACCCGAGCGAAACTCGTACCGGTCATTTTCAAAGTAACGAAATGGTAAGAAACTCATCCAAACATGAGTCTTGCGTCTAATAAGGTGCATTGGGCGCGTTCGTTGCGAAAAAGTTTCCTGAAGTTCGGTTGCCCAGAAGGTGCATTCACACTGCATCACCCGAGCGAAACTCGTAACGGTCATTTTCGTAGTAACGAAATGGTACGAAACGCGTCCAAACATGAGTCTTGGGTCTAATAAGGTGCATTGTGCGCATTCGTTGAGAAAAAGTTTCCGGATGTTCGGTCACCCAGAATGGTGCATTCACACTGTATCACCGGAGTGAAACTCGTACCGGTCATTTTCAAAGTAACGAAATGGTACCAAACTCATCCAAACATGAGTCTTGGGTCTAATAAGGTGCATTGGACGCGTTCGTTGCGAAAGAGTTTCCGGAAATTCGGTCGTCCATAATGGTGCGTTCACACTAGAACACCCGAGCGAAACTCGTACCGGTCATTTTCAAAGTAACGAAATGGTAGAAACGCATCCAAACATGAGTCTTGCGTCTAATAAGGTGCATTGGGCGCGTTCGTTGCGGAAAAGTTTCCGGAAGTTCGGTCGTCCAGAATGGTGCATTCACACTAGAACACCTGAGCGAAACTCAGACCGTCATTTTCAAAGTAACGAAATGGTAAGAAACACTTCCAAACATGAGTCTTGCGTCTAATAAGGTGCATTGGGCGCGTTCGTTGCGAAAAAGTTTCCTGAAGTTCGGTCACCCAGAAGGTGCATTCACACTGCATCACCCGAGCGAAACTCGTAACGGTCATTTTCGAAGTAAGGAAATGGTACGAAACACGTCCAAACATGAGTCTTGGGTCTAATAAGGTGCATTGTGCGTGTTCGTTGAGAAAAAGTTTCCGGATGTTTGGTCACCCAGAATGGTGCATTCACACTGCATCACCGGAGCGAAACTCGTATGGGTCATTTTCAAAGTAACGAAATGGTATCGAACTCATGCAAACATGAGTCTTGGGTCTAATAAGGTGCATTGGGCACGTTCGTTGCGAAAAAGTTTTCGGAAGTTCGGTCGTCCAGAATGGTGCATTCACACTAGAACACCCGAGTGAAACTCGTACCGGTCATTTTCAAAGTAACGAAATGGTACCAAACTCATCCAAACATGAGTCTTGGGTCTAATAAGGTGCATTGGGCGCGTTCGTTGCGAAAGAGTTTCCGGAAGTTCGGTCGTCCAGAATGGTGCATTCACACTAGAACACCCGAGCGAAACTCGTACCGGTCGTTTTCAAAGTAACGAAATGGTAAGAAACGCATCCAAACATGAGTCTTGCGTCTAATAAGGTGAATTGGGCGCGTTCGTTGTGAAAAAGTTTCCTGAAGTTCGGTCGCCCAGAAGGTGCATTCACACTGCATCACCCGAGTGAAACTTGTAACGGTCATTTTCGAAGTAACGAAATGGTACGAAACGCGTCCAAACATGAGTCCTGGGTCTAATAAGGTGCATTGTGCGCGTTCGTTGAGAAAAAGTTTCCGGATGTTCAGTCACCCAGAAAGGTCCATTCACATTGGAACATCCGAGCGAAACTAGAACCTGTCATTTTTGAAGTAACGAAATGGTACGAAACACATCCAAACATGAGACTTGGGTCTAATAAGGTGCATTGGGCGCATTCGCTGCGAAAAAGTTTCCAGAAGTTCGGTCGCCCAGAATGGTGCATTCACACTGGAACACCCGAGCGAAACTCGTACCGGTCATTTTCAAAGTAACGAAATGGTAAGAAATGCATCCAAACATGAGTCTTGCGTCTAATAAGGTGCATTGGGCGCATTCGTTGCGAAAAAGTTTCCGGAAGTTCGGTCGTCCAGAATGGTGCATTCACACTAGAACACCCGAGCGAAACTCGTACCGGTCATTTTCAAAGTAACGAAATGGTAAGAAACTCATCCAAACATGAGTCTTGCATCTAATAAGGTGCATTGGGCGCGTTCGTTGCGAAAAAGTTTCCTGAAGTTCGGTTGCCCAGAAGGTGCATTCACACTGCATCACCCGAGCGAAACTCGTAACGGTCATTTGGAAGTAACGAAATGGTACGAAACGCGTCCAAAGATGAGTCTTGGGTCTAATAAGGTGCATTGTGCGCGTTCGTTGAGAAAAAGTTTCCGGATGTTCGGTCACCCAGAATGGTGCATTCACACTGTATCACCGGAGCGAAACTCGTATGGGTCATTTTCAAAGTAACGAAATGGTACCAAACTCATCCAAACATGAGTATTGGGTCTAATAAGGTGCATTGGGCACGTTCGTTGCGAAAGAGTTTTCGGAAGTTCGGTCGTCCAGAATGGTGCATTCACACTAGAACACCCGAGCGAAACTCGTACCGGTCATTTTCAAAGTAACAAAAGGTAAGAAACGCATCCAAACATGAGTCTTGGGTCTAATAAGGTGCATTGTGCGCGTTCGTTGAGAAAAAGTTTCTGGATGTTCGGTCACCCAGAATGGTGCATTAACACTGGAACACCCGAGCGAAACTCGTACAGGTCATTTTCAATGTAACGAAATGGTACCAAACTCATCCAAATATGGGTATTGGGTCTAATAAGGTGCATTGGGCGCGTTCGTTGCGAAAGAGTTTCCGGAAGTTCGGTCGTCCAGAATGGTGCATTCACACTAGAACACCCGAGCGAAACTCGTACCGGTCATTTTCAAAGTAACGAAAATGGTAAGAAACGCATCCAAACATGAGTCTTGCGTCTAATAAGGTGCATTGGGCACGTTCGTTGCGAAATAGTTTCCGGAAGTTCGGTCGCCCAGAATGGCTGCATTCACAAAGGAACACTCGATCGAAACTCGTAACCGATCATTTTCGAAGTAACGAAATGGTACGAAACGCATCCAATCATGAGTCTTGGGTCTAGTAGGTGCATTGGGCGCGTTCGTTGCGAAAAAGTTTCCGGAAGTTCAGTCGCACAGAACTGGTGCATTCACACTGGAACACCCGAGCGAAACTCGTAACTGGTCATTTTCGAAGTAACGAAATTGTAAGAAACGCATCCAAACATGAGTCTTGCGTCTAATAAGGTGCATTGGGCGCGTTCGTTGCGAAAAAGTTTCCTGAAGTTCGGTCGCCCAGAATGGTGCATTCACACTGCATCACCCGAGTGAAACTCGTAATGGTCATTTTCGAAGTAACGAAATGGTACGAAACGCGTCCAAACATGAGTCCTGGGTCTAATAAGGTGCATTGTGCGCGTTCGTTGAGAAAAAGTTTCCGGATGTTCGGTCACCCAGAAAGGTCCACTCACATTGGAACATCCGAGCGAAACTAGAACGTGTCATTTTTGAAGTAACGAAATGGTACGAAACACATCCAAACATGAGACTTGGGTCTAATAAGGTGCATTGGGCGCATTCGCTGCGAAAAAGTTTCCGGAAGTTCGGTCGCCCAGAATGGTGCATTCACAGTGGAACACCCGAGCGAAACTCGTACCGGTCATTTTCAAAGTAACGAAATGGTAAGAAATGCATCCAAACATGAGTCTTGCGTCTAATAAGGTGCATTGGGCGCGTTCGTTGCGAAAAAGTTTTCGGAAGTTCGGTCGTCCAGAATGGTGCATTCACACTAGAACACCCGAGCGAAACTCGTACCGGTCATTTTCAAAGTAACGAAATGGTAAGAAACTCATCCAAACATGAGTCTTGCGTCTAATAAGGTGCATTGGGCGCGTTCGTTGCGAAAAAGTTTCCTGAAGTTCGGTAGCCCAGAAGGTGCATTCACACTGCATCACCCGAGCGAAACTCGTAACGGTCATTTTGGAAGTAACGAAATGGTACGAAACGCGTCCAAACATGAATCTTGGGTCTAATAAGGTGCATTCGTTGCGAAAAAGTTTCCGGAAGTTGGGTCGCCCAGAATGGTGCATTCACATTGGAACACTCGATCGAAACTCGAACCGATCATTTTCGAAGTAACGAAATGGTACGAAACGCCCCCAGTCATGAGTCTTGGGTCTAATAAGGTTCAATGGGCGCGTTCGTTGCAAAAAAGTTTCCGGAAGTTCAGTCGGACAGAACGGTACATTCACACTGGAGCACCCGATCGAAACTTGAACCGGTCATTTCGAAGTAACGTAATGTAAGAAACGCATCCAAACATGAGTCTTGCGTCTAATAAGGTGCATTGGGCGCGTTCGTTGCGAAAAAGTTTCCTGAGGTTCGGTCGCCCAGAAGGTGCATTCACACTGCATCGCCCGAGTGAAACTCGTAACGGTCATTTTCGATGTAACGAAATGGTACGAATAGCGTCCAAACATGAGTCCTGGGTCTAATAAGGTGCATTGTGCGCGTTCGTTGAGAAAAAGTTTCCGGATGTTCGGTCACCCAGAATGGTGCATTCACACTGTATCACCGGAGCGAAACTCGTATGGGTCATTTTCAAAGTAACGAAATGGTACCAAACTCATCCAAACATGAGTCTTGGGTCTAATAAGGTGCATTGGGCACGTTCGTTGCGAAAAAGTTTCCGGAAGTTCGGTCGTCCAGAATGGTGCATTCACACTAGAACACCCGAGTGAAACTCGTACCGGTCATTTTCAAAGTAACGAAATGGTACCAAACTCATCCAAACATGAGTCTTGGGTCTAATAAGGTGCATTGGGCGTGTTCGTTGCGAAAGAGTTTCCGGAAGTTCGGTTGTCCATAATGGTGCATTCACACTAGAACACCGGAGCGAAACTCGTACCGGTCATTTTCAAAGTAACGAAATGGTAAGAAACGCTTCCAAACATGAGTCTTGCGTCTAATAAGGTGCATTGGGCGCGTTCGTTGCGAAAAAGTTTCCTGAAGTTCGGTCACCCAGAAGGTACATTCACACTGCATCACCCGAGCGAAACTCGTAACGGTCATTTTCGAAGTAACAAAATGGTACGAAACGCGTCCAAACATGAGTCTTGGGTCTAATAAGGTGCATTGTGCGCGTTCGTTGAGAAAAAGTTTCCGGATGTTCGGTCACCCAGAATGGTGCATTCACACTGTATCACCGGAGCGAAACTCGTATGGGTCATTTTCAAAGTAACGAAATGGTACCAAACTCATCCAAACATGAGTCTTGGGTCTAATAAGGTGCATTGGGCACGTTCGTTGCGAAAAAGTTTCCGGAAGTTCGGTCGTCCAGAATGGTGCATTCACACTAGAACACCCGAGTGAAACTCGTACCGGTCATTTTCAAAGTAACGAAATGGTACCAAACTCATCCAAACATGAGTCTTGGGTCTAATAAGGTGCATTGGGCGTGTTCGTTGCGAAAGAGTTTCCGGAAGTTCGGTCGTCCATAATGGTGCATTCACACTAGAACACCCGAGCGAAACTCGTACCGGTCATTTTCAAAGTAACGAAATGGTAAGAAACGCTTCCAAACATGAGTCTTGCGTCTAATAAGGTGCATTGGGCGCGTTCGTTGCGAAAAAGTTTCCTGAAGTTCGGTCACCCAGAAGGTGCATTCACACTGCATCACCCGAGCGAAACTCGTAACGGTCATTTTCGAAGTAACAAAATGGTACGAAACGCGTCCAAACATGAGTCTTGGGTCTAATAAGGTGCATTGTGCGCGTTCGTTGAGAACAAGTTTCCGGATGTTCGGTCACCCAGAATGGTGCATTCACACTGTATCACCGGAGCGAAACTCGTATGGGTCATTTTCAAAGTAACGAAATGGTACCAAACTCATCCAAACATGAGTCTTGGGTCTAATAAGGTGCATTGGGCGTGTTCGTTGCGAAAGAGTTTCCGGAAGTTCGGTCGTCCATATTGGTGCATTCACACTAGAACACCCGAGCGAAACTCGTACCGGTCATTTTCAAAGTAACGAAATGGTAAGAAACGCTTCCAAACATGAGTCTTGCGTCTAAAAAGGTGCATTGGGCGCGTTCGTTGCGAAAAAGTTTCCTGAAGTTCGGTCACCCAGAAGGTGCATTCACACTGCATCACCCGAGCGAAACTCGTAACGGTCATTTTCGAAGTAACAAAATGGTACGAAACGCGTCCAAACATGAGTCTTGGGTCTAATAAGGTGCATTGTGCGCGTTCGTTGAGAAAAAGTTTCCGGATGTTCGGTCACCCAGAATGGTGCATTCACACTAGAACACCCGAGCGAAACTCGTACGGGTCATTTTCAAAGTAACGAAATGGTACCAAACTCGTCCAAACATGAGTATTGGGTCTAATAAGGTGCATTGGGCGCGTTCGTTGCGAAAGAGTTTCCGGAAGTTTGGTCGTCCAGAATGGTGCATTCACACTAGAACACCCGAGCGAAACTCGTACCGGTCATTTTCGAAGTAACGAAAAGGTAAGAAACGCATCCAAACATGAGTCTTGCGTCTAATAAGGTGCATTGGCCGCATTCGTTGCGAAAAAGTTTCCGGAAGTTGGGTCGCCCAGAATGGTGCATTCACATTGGAACACTCGATCGAAACTCGAACCGATCATTTTCGAAGTAATGAAATGGTACGAAACGCCTCCAGTCATGAGTCTTGGGTCTAATAAGGTTCAATGGGCGCGTTCGTTGCAAAAAAGTTTCCGGAAGTTCAGTCGGACAGAACGGTACATTCACACTGGAGCACCCGATCGAAACTTGAACCGGTCATTTTCGAAGTAACGTAATGGTAAGAAACGCATCCAAACATGAGTCTTGCATCTAATAAGGTGCATTGGGCGCGTTCGTTGCGAAAAAGTTTCCTGAGGTTCGGTCGCCCAGAAGGTGCATTCACACTGCATCGCCCGAGTGAAACTCGTAACGGTCATTTTCGATGTAACGAAATGGTACGAATAGCGTCCAAACATGAGTCCTGGGTCTAATAAGGTGCATTGTGCGCGTTCGTTGAGAAAAAGTTTCTGGATGTTCGGTCACCCAGAAAGGTCCATTCACATTGGAACATCCGAGCGAAACTAGAAACTGTCATTTTTGAAGTAACGAAATGGTACGAAACACATCCAAACATGAGCCTTGGGTCTAATAAGGTGCATTGGCCGCATTCGTTGCGAAAAAGTTTCTGGAAGTTCGGTCGCCCAGAATGGTGCATTCACACTGGAACACCCGAGCGAAACTCGTACCGGTCATTTTCAAAGTAACGAAATGGTAAGAAACGCATCCAAACATGAGTCTTGCATCTACTAAGGTGCATTGGGCACGTTCGTTGCGAAAAAGTTTCCGGAAGTTCGGTCGTCCAGAATGGTGCATTCACACTAGAACACCGGAGCGAAACTCGTACCGGTCATTTTCAAAGTAACGAAATGGTAAGAAACGCATCCAAACATGAGTCTTGCGTCTAATAAGGTGCATTGGGCACGTTCGTTGTGAAAAAGTTTCCTGAAGTTCGGTTGCCCAGAAGGTGCATTCACACTGCATCACCCGAGCGAAACTCGTAACGGTCATTTTCGAAGTAACGAAATGGTACGAAACGCGTCCAAACATGAGTCTTGGGTCTAATAAGGTGCATTGTGCGTGTTCGTTGAGAAAAAGTTTCTGGATGTTCGGTCACCCAGAATGGTGCATTCACACTGGAACACCCGAGCGAAACTCGTACGGGTCATTTTCATAGGAACAAAATGGTACACAACTCATCCAAACATGAGTATCGGGTCTAATAAGGTGCATTGAGCGCGTTCGTTGCGAAAAAGTTTTCGGAAGTTCGGTCGTCCAGAATGGTGCATTCACACTAGAACACCCGAGCGAAACTCGTACCGTCATTTTCAAAGTAACAAAATGGTACCAAACTCATCCATGCATGAGTCTTGGGTCTAATAAGGCGCATTGGGCGCGTTCGTTGCGAAAGAGTTTCCGGAAGTTCGGTCTTCTAGAATGGTGCATTCACACTAGAACACTCGAGCGAAACTCGTACCGGTCATTTTCAAAGTAACGAAAAGGTAAGAAACGCATCCAAACATGAGTCTTGCGTCTAATAAGGTGCATTGGGCACGTTCGTTGCGAAAAAGTTTCCGGAAGTTCGGTCGTCCAGAATGGTGCATTTACACTAGAACACCCGAGCGAAACTCGTACCAGTCATTTTCAAAGTAACGAAATGGTAAGAAATGCATCCAAACATGAGTATTGGGTCTAATAAGGTGCATTGGGCGCGTTCGTTGCGAAAAAGTTTCCTGAAGTTCGGTCGCTCAGAAGGTGCATTCACACTGCATCACCCGAGCGAAACTCGTAACGGTCATTTTCGAAGTAACGAAATGGTACGTAACGCGTCCAAACATGAGTCTTGGGTCTAATAAGGTGCGTTGGGCACGACAAAAAAGTTTCCCGAAGTTCGGTCACCCAGATTGGTTGATAGAGCTGAAGTGCCCGATCTTTCGGTGAGTGGAGATAATTTTGATTTGGTGGAAGTAGACCCTCACGATCCGACTACGACGAGCGAACCCGAAGCGCCAATGCAATCGCTGAACCCACTCCCTGGGTTACCGAACCTGTTGCAATCAAGATCAGCAACTTCCTGTACGCAATCGAAGAACGCACAAGAAAAAGAAGGCGATCAATATTTATATCTCTCGAAGGTAGAGTTCTGAATCACACGAGGACAACACGTATTTCTGCGGTGTCGATTGTAGCTAAAGCTAGATGTAAAACAAAACTCAAGTCTGAAAATAAAAGAGGGGTCTATCTAAATAGGGGGCGTAGCCCCTAGGGTCGGCGTGGAGAGGGAGGAGCCACGCCCAAGGGGGGTGGGGCGCGCCCAAGGTGGGCCGTACTAGTCCAGGGCCAGCTTCTTTTCTTCTGGGCCTTCGTTCTTTAGCAGCATGACGAAACTCAATTCTCTTGCACGGGCCCGAGGAATTGGCCAAGTGGAAGAGATGGCACCTGGGCTTGTAGTGGAGGTTGCTCCTGGGTTTCTGGATGTGGCGCCTGGTCTTCTGCTGCTGCTGGTGTACACGCGCTTGTGTTGTAGTTGATGTCCTTATCATCCTCCCCTTCTTGAACTGAAGTCGTCCTCGACGGCAGCTCCTCATCTTCTCCCGAATATGGCTTCAAATTCGCAACATTAAAAATAGTGGAAACACCAAACTCTGCAGGCAGGTTAAGGACAAGTTTTCTACCTTTACTACCAGCAACCTGATATTTACCATTAGCAGCAGCATTGTTTTGTTGAGTTTGTTCATACAAATTAATCATATGTTCAACATGTGCAACCGCATCTAAGTATGGAGCACCATCAGCATCAATCGAAAACAAATCAATACGTGCCCGAGGAATATAACCATAAACAATCTGAAAAGGACACATCTTTGTAGAGGAATGCGTAGCATGATTATAAGCAAACTCAACATGAGGCAAGCAATCCTCCCAACGTTTCAAATTTTTATCTAGGACAGCCCTAAGCATAGTTGACAAAGTTCTATTAACCACTTCAGTTTGTCCATCAGTTTGAGGGTGACAAGTTATGCTAAACAGTAATTTAGTTCCCACTTTATTCCAAGATCTCAAAAATGACTAAAACACTTAGTATCACGATCAGAAACTATTGTATTTGGAATACCATGCAAGCGAATAATCTCTCTAAAGAACAATTCAGCAACATTACTAGCTTCATTAGTCTTATGACAAGGTATGAAATGAGCCATTTTGGAGAAACGATCAACAACCACAAAAATATTATCCCTCCCCTTCTTAGTTCTAGGCAATCCCAAAAAAAATCCATAGAAATATCAAGCCAAGGGGAAGTAGAAACGGGCAAAGGCATATACAAACCATGGTTATTCAATCGAGATTTAGCCTTTTGACATGTAGTGCACCGTGCAACCAAGCGCTCGACATCAGGGCGCATCCGATACCAAAAGAAGAGAGCGGCTAGCACCTCAAGCATTTTGTAAACGCCAAAATGTCCCATTAGTCCACCTCCATGCGCTTCCGGTAACAACAAAAGACGAACCGAGCTAGCTGGAACGCACAGCTTGTTAGCGCGAAATAGGAACCCATCCTGCATGTGAAATTTGCCCCATGGTTTACCAGTCATACAATGTCTAAAAGTATCTTTGAAATCATTATCATCGACATATTGATCTTTCATAGTTTGTGAACCAAATATTTTAAAATCCAATTGGGACAACATATTATATCGTCTAGATAAAGCATCAGCAATCACATTTTCCTTCTCGTTCTTGAATTTAATGATCTATGGAAAAGACTCAATGAATTCTACCCAATTAGCATGACGATGATTTAGATTATTTCGGGTACGAATATGTGTTTAAAGCCTCATGATCAGAATGGATTATAAACTCACGATGCTAGAGATAGTGCTGCCAAGTTTGCAAAGTACGCACTAAAGCATAAAGTTCTTTATCATAAGTAGAATATTTCAAGCTAGCACCGCTTAATTTTTCACTAACATAAGCAACCGGTTTTCCTTCTTGTAACAAAACAGCACCTAACCCAATACCACTGGCATCACATTCTAGCTCAAATATTTTACTAAAATCAGGCAATTGCAAGAGAGGAGCATGTGTCAACTTATCTTTCAAAGTGGTGAAGGCGAGCTCCTGTGAATCACTCCCACTAAATGGCACTCCTTTCTTTGTAAGCTCATGAAGAGGTGCTGCAATAGAGCTAAAATCACATACGAATGGACGGTAGAAACCTGCAAGTCCAAGAAAACTCCGAATCTGCGTGACCGTCGCCAGTGTAGGCCACTCCCGAATTGCATCAATCTTGCTGCTATCCACCTCAATGCCTTGTGGAGTAACAACATAACCAAGAAACGAAACACCGTTGTGTGCAAAAGATGCATTTTTCCATGTTAGCAAACAAGTGAGCAGCACGCAACGCATTAAAAACAACACTCAAATGTTCTAAATGCTCTTCCATAGACTTGCTGTAAATCAAGATATCATCAAAATATACAACAACAAACAAACCTATGAAGGTTCTTAGAACTTCATTCATCAAACGCATAAAAGTCCTGGGGCATTAGTCAATCCAAACGGCATAACCAACCATTCATACAAGCCAAATTTGGTTTTAAAAGCCGTTTTCCATTCATCGCCCAATTTCATTCGAATCTGATGGTAACCACTACACAAATCAATCTTTAGTAAAAATAATGGCACCACTAAGCTCATCTAGCATATCATCAAGGTGTGGTATAGGATATCGATAACGAATGGTGATGTTATTAATAGCACGACAATCTACACACATACGCCACGATCCATCCTTCTTTGGAACAAGTAACACTGGAACGGAGTAAGGGCTAAGAGACTCACGAATGTAACCCTTGTCAAGCAACGCCTATACCTGGCGCTGAATCTCTTTCGTCTCGTCAGGATTTGTGCAGTACGGGGCGCGGTTTGGAAGCTGTGCGCCTGGAATGAAGTCGATCTGGTGCTCAATGCCATGAAGTGGGGGTAGTCCTGATGGTAAATCTTTGGGAAAAACATCAGCGTACTCCAGCAAAAGGTTAGCAACCGCAGGGGAATATCCAAAGATGGGACATCATCAAGTGAAACGAGCACACTAGAACATACAAGTGCATAGCAAGATAGCTCATCAACGCATAGATCATCAAAATCAGCACGTGCAGCAAATAAAATAGGTACATTCAACTTGATTTCAGAAGGTGCGGAAGGCGATGGTGATGGTGCAAGTTGTTTAGCATGTTTAGCGGCTCGAGCAAGGTCATCGTTAACAATTTGTTCAGGTGTCATGGGATGTATAATTATTTTCTGACCTTTAAACATGAGAGAAAAATGATTTGAATGACCATGATGCAAGCTATCAGTATCAAATTGCCCAGGTCTACCAAGTAACAAAGAACATGCCTCCATAGGAATAACATCACAATCAACAAAATCAGAATAAGCACCTATGGAGAACGGAACACGCACCGACTGAATATGATAGGGATGCGGATGCTTACAAGTGGGTAACGACAACATTTCTACCAGCATTGTACTCGCCAAGTTGTTGCAGCTGCCGCTGTCAATGATGATGCGTATCGACCGCTCCTGCACAACACCCTTTGTATGGAAAAGAGTGTGTCGCTGATTTTTCTCCGGCGGGGTGAGCTGTGTGCTAAGAACACGCTGTGCAACAAGACTTTCATACCTATCGGCGTCGGAGGGATTAGCATGGACCGCCTCATATCTGCATTGTTAGTGGCAATCATAGCATGTTGAGGTTCATCAGAATCACTAGCGGAAGAGTACTCACCATCATCACGTATGATCAAAGCACGCTTGTTGGGGCAGTCCCGAATCATGTGCCCAAAGCCTTGACAACGAAAAACACCAAACATCCCATGTACATCCTGAGGAGGGAGCTGCGCCTGGTGCTGGGGGTGCTGCAGGTTTTGTCATCTTCTCGTGCGGTGTAGTGCTAGGTGTAGAGGGCGCTGGAGTAGGAGACGTGGAGCTGGACGATGGGCTTCTTCCTGCAAAAGGGTTAGTATATGTCTTCGAGCGGCGTCCCTGCACTTCACGTTCATCTTTGCAAGCATATTCAAATAATGTGGTCATATCATTATACTCCTTATAATCAAGTATATCCCGAATTTCCCTGTTCAACCCACCACAAAATCGTGCTATAGGAGCATTATCCTGTTCAAACAAACCACAATGAATCATACCCTTTTCTAACTCTTGGTAATACTCCTCAACGGATCGTTGGCCTTGCTGGAATCGCTGGATGGTGTTAATGAAATCTCGGGCATAATAAGAAGGAACAAAACGTTATTCCATAGCAGCCTTTAATTGAGCCCAAGTAGATGGAACAGCAGTGGGATGTTTGAGTTTATATTCACGCCACCAAATTAAAGAAAACTCAGTAAATTCACTAATAGCAGCCTTAACTTGAGACGTAGCAGGAATATCATGGCATGAAAATTTTTGTTCTACCTCTAATTCCCAATCAAGATATGCAGCTGGATCATATTTGCCATTAAAAGGAGGAATCTTAAATTTAATCTTAGCAAATGAATCATTAACCGGATTACGTATCACAAGGCGAGCACAAGGGCGACGGTCTCCATCCTCATACTCTGTGTCACCACCATAGTCCTTTTGCAATTCCGTGAGCGTCGCGTTCATCGTCGTGAGCATTGTGTTCATCGCGTCAAGTCGGGCCATCAAGGTGTCAAATGTACACTTGGCGGCTGTCTGAGCAAAGGTTAGCTGGTCGAGACGCTCATTGGACAAAGAGATCGCGGAATCAACCTTCTCGTGCAGCATCTTTATGTCATATTTAAGTCCATCAAGGTCGGTCCTCATGCCTTGCAGCTTGGTGTCCATCTTCTCGTCGTCTCCTGACATGGTTAGTGCAAACACAAAAACAAATCCTACGACAACAAAGGTGTGGGTGGAATGCTCACAAAGATCTTGCGATCAAGTTCTTATCCATTCTTACCAAGCAACAAGGGCAATCGCAAACAACAAGTAGTACCTGTGAGAGATTGGAGCAGCGATTGCCTGGAGAAACAAAAGTCTGCTCGTCCTAGGAATATGTGTAGTTCTGGTAAGCTGCACTCAAGTCAAGGATTAGCACAATCAAACAATAATGCAAAGCTAAACTATAGTGCTAAACACGTAACAAAGCTGCTGGATACAAGTGCAACGCGCTGTGGAGCAAGCAAAGGTAACAAGGAAGTGGGTATGTAGAAATGGAAAATCTCCCGGAGCCCGTACGCTGTGTAAACAGTGTTTTTTGGCCTCGAAACTGAATTCACCTGACTACTCCAGGTGCACGATATAGGAGAATTTCGTAAGCTTTCTGAAAAAAAAGAACGCTGAAATCGGAGATCCGAGCGAAAAGTTATAGCCGTTTTTGTGAAGGTGTTTGAAACTGCACAAAACTTCCAAACGAAAACTGAGCAAGGTTAGGCAACTTTGCTGTTTCCTTTTTTTGATTCTTTCCTTTTTCTTTGTTTTCCTTTTTTTATATTTCCTTTTTTGTTTCCTTTTTTTCTTTCCAAACTTCGAACATGCGGCCGAGTAGGGCTCGGTGTGGGAGGCGCGGCCGAGGCAGGGAGGGTTTCGGTTTTTTTGGGGGGGGGGGCGTGGGGTTTGGGTGGGGTGTCGAGTTATAGGGTCTGAGTGGGACTCGATGAGAGGGAAAGTGGCGGCGGCTGCGATGTGAGGTGGCGGCAGCGAGGTAAAGCGGCAGCGGTGAGGAAGGGCGGGCGGCGGTGAAGTAAAACGGCAGCGGTGAGGTGGGGCGGTGGCGGTGATGGAAAAGCGGCGGAAGCACAAAGTGACCAACAACAATTGAATGCGAAGCACACAAATTCAACAACGCAAATTATTGAAAGAAAGTGCAAGGCGAAGAAAGGTGTTGGGACAATGATCTAACCTGAATTTTGTTTTTGGTTTTTTGGACTGTAGGTAAAGGAACAACACTCGATAAAACTGACCGATCAACCTGAAAAGCTGATACCACTTGATAGAGCTGAACTGCCCGATCTTTCGATGAGTGGAGGTAATTTCGATTTGGTGGAAGTAGACCCTCACGATCTGACTACGACGAGCGAACCCGAAGCGCCAATGCAATCGCCGAACCAGCCCCTAGGGTTGGCATGGAGGGGGGGGGGGCACGCCCAAGGGTGGTGGGGACGCGCCCAAGGTGGGCCCCACTAGTCCAGGCACCCCCACCTGGGACTCCTTTTGGGCCAGCTTCTATTGTTCTGGGCCTTTGTTCTTTAGCAGCATGACGAAACTCAATTCTCTTGCACGGGACCGAGTAATTGGCCCAAGTGGAAGAGATGGTGCCTGGGCTTGTAGTGGAGGTGGCGCGTGGGCTTCTCGAGGTGGCGCCTGGGCTTCTTGGTGTGGCGCCTGGTCTTCTGTTGCTGGTGGTGTAGACGCGCTGGTGTTGTAGTTGATGTCCTCATCAAGTCGTCTGTTGGTTGGGAGGCGCCATGGCCGGATGATGTATTCCCGGTAGATCTGGAGGATAAGGTTATCGCTTTCTCCCTCTTTGTTAAAACGGGGATTGGTTTTCCTGTTAGCAATTTCTTCTGCAAGATTTTGGATTACTTTGGCTTGGAGCTGCAAAATCTAAATCCTAACGGGATTTTCCACATAGCCAATCTTTTTTGACTGAATCCACATAGCCAATTTTGTCTACTTCTATGAGGAATTTTTGGGGATTAGACCCCACTTTGAGCTTTTTAGGGACATCTTCCTCTGCAAGCCTTATCCTTCCAAGGAATCTACCTGGCGAGTTGGTGGAGCTGGGTTTCACCTACGGCAAGGCGCCAAGATTAAGTATTTCGACTACCATCAGAAAGACAACAATACCGGCTGGGAAGATTACTGGTGATATGTTTCCGCTGAGACGAGTGGTTTGCCCCAGTGCACAGGCAAGATCCCAGACAACAATAGCCACTGAAACAAGCCTACCAGTGAAGAAGATCATCCTCACTTGAAGGAGTTGTATGAGAGGATATCAGAGCTAAAAAAAGCCGAAGTGACGGCTGGATATGCCGCATACAGTTGGATTGAGCGACGAGTGCAACCATTGGCCCATAAGGATGGTTGGGTTTTTCAATATAAAAGAGTCGATGACCCCTCCCTGATGAGCTCTGAAATCTTGTCTGAGGCTGAAGTGATGCTGCGAGTGCAGTCTATGCTTTTGAGGGTTTCTAAAAAACCCTTTATTCCTTAGCTTTTTGATGCTAACCATCCTCCCAGGCCGGTAAGTTTTGTTGACCCTATTTTTCTTTTCCTAGATTTATTTCCTTCCTTTTCTTATCATTATCCGTCTTGTGTTTTATTCAGGAGGATGTAGAGAAATTTTACTCCTTGCCTCCAGCGTTAGGTGATGTTGTGCAAAGGGCTTATGATCCTCTTGCCAACTTGTCTCTTGTGCCACTTGTGCCCAAGCGCTTCAGGAGGCAGTCGACGAGGGCGAAGAAGGCTGTAACGAGTACCTCTTCAGCGGCGGAGTCTGGGTATTTTTCTTTGATGAATCCTTTTATTATAATTGGGGGAAAATTCGATGGCTCACATCAACCGAGAGTGGCCGATCCGAGGGCCACAAAGGTAGGAGGAAAGTGGAGGAAATCAGATTGAGGAAAAAATTTCCTCCATGTATCTCTATGACGAGTGGGCCTTGGAGGAAAAAGTTTCCTCCACTTTCCTCCATAAATGTGGGGATTTAGGACATGGCAATAATTGCATTTTAGTAGTTCTTAATTTTTAACAAGGGTAGAACGGTAACTTCATATACGTGAAAGTAAAGTTTGGATGTAGTATAGTTTTTCTTTTTTTTTAGAAGAGGGCGGCGGGTTCGTTGGTGCGGCAAGCGACAAGATCGCCGCCGCTGGCAGACAGAGGCCACCGCGTGCGGGGATGGCTGCAGCTCCGGCCAGAGCATCCGAGCACCTCCACCATCGCCTGATCGGAGCAGTTGCGACATCTCCCTCCCCTTCTTGCTCTTTCCCACAGTCGAGCGGAGACGGCGGCGACGGGCGAGGCCTTGCAGATTGGGCGCGCCACCGCAAGCGCCGCCGTGAGGAGGTACGCAACGAGATAGGATCCGGGCATGCCTGGACTGGCCGACGACCACCAGCTTCGGCGATGACGACGAGCCGGGCAGTTATTTGTTCAGTGTCCATCTATTGCACACTATTGTTTGGATTCAGATAGGATGTTAGATTGGAAAATACTTTGCGGAGTCCATCTCTATTTGTGATGCAATATTGAGATAGTTTTATATTTATTATGCTTGTCTATGGTGTTAATTTCACACTAGGTTCAGATGATGGCTTGTGCTTGTGTTTCGAAGGGAGTGGTGATGGCTTGATGGACACTGCAAAGGTGAGTTGTAGCATACATTAGGCAATTTTTTCTATTTTCTGCTCATTTACTTATCTATTTGCTTTTGTCACTTGCCAACCAAATTTGAATAGGATGCAATGGTATTTGATCTGTGTATCTTCTTCTAGATACTTTATATTCAAATTCGCCAAAATATGTGCCCATCAGGTTTTTAACAAGTATAATCTGCATGTTATATTTTACAGGTCATACACTACTCCCAATATGCTCTGACTACCTTAAATGTCTGTCCATCATGGCTGTATTATCTCAGGTTGCATCCCATGACAATCCCAATGTCACACTTCCATGGCAATTCATTTTGATTCTAATTTTAATGATGCTATATTTTTCATGTGGTTATGTTGTAACAAAATCCACAAAGTAAACTCAAATGATTGGAGAAGATATTTATCTTTTATAAAAAATAACTCACAAGATGTTTTTAGTAATAAGAAGGAAAATCTTCTGCCAATGTTGCTAAGGTTCTGTATGAATCAGACACTCGTTGCTAGGTGTTTGATGAGGACATCCTCCACTATTACCCGCTGGCAAAGACGCAACAAGATGGGCCGAGTGGCCCAGTTGTAGTCGGGCGGCGACCGTGTGAGCCTCTGAATAATCCCACCTTGCTTAGCTTGGGAGGAGGAAGTCACCTTAAAAGGGAGAGCCACCCTTAATTTTTTGGACTAGTCTTTTGGGGTGATTGGGCCTTTCCCCAAGGGGGCCACCAGAGTTGCGGTTCAGCGATTGCATTGGCGCTTCGGGCTTGCTCGTCGTAGTCAGATCGTGAGGGTCGTCTAACCTGGTGTGCGATGCTAAACTGCGTAATCGGTGCATCGGGCTTGCCATAATCCAATCCTTGCCTGGGCCGGACTCATCATTTGGTATCGGAGCTGGGCCCTTGTTAAGAAGGGGAGAATGATGAGGACATCCTCCACTATTACCCGCTGGCAAAGACGCAACAAGATGGGCCGAGTGGCCCAGTTGTAGTCGGGCGGCGATCGTGGAGCCTCTGAATAATCCCACCTTGCTTAGCTTGGGAGGAGGAAGTCACCTTAAAAGGGAGAGCCACCCTTCCCCTATTGGACTAGTCTTTTGGGGTGATTGGGCCTTTCCCCAAGGGGGCCACCAGAGTTGCGGTTCAGCGATTGCATTGGCGCTTCGGGCTTGCTCGTCGTAGTCGGATCGTGAGGGTCGTCTAACCTGGTGTGCGATGCTAAACTGCGTAATCGGTGCATCGGGCTTGCCATAATCCAATCCTTGCCTGGGCCGGACTCATCAGTGTTTATAGAGAATTTTCAGTAATGTATGACCAATAAGCTACAGGACGGTCAGTGAGTAAGAGCAATAGATGATTACAGGGCCAGTCCAATTGCTGAAGTTGCCTAAGTGCATCACCATGTCAGCATTCCCTTCTTTGAGGTGTCGATCACATGTCCTGCAAAGTAGGTTCCAAATATATGAAATAATAGTGCATCAATGTTTCATGTTATGTGATCTAGTAGTTCAAGATCACATGTTATAACAGTTACTTATCCTATGAGTTGTTCAAGATGCCTAGCAGTCAAGTACTATAAGAGGCAGTATCAGCCTAATTTATAGTTTACATGCCTGATTAGGCTTTTCAGACCCATTTGGTTTCTAACTCTCAGCCTCAGCAGCTTTACATAAACGTGTTGTGTATCATCATTCGTTTGGAGGAAACTCTCATGGGAACTCTTTGTAGGTACACCGCTTTCATCATGCTGTATCCAATTGGGGTCAGACCAGGAGAAAGTAAGCTCAGGAGGTCTTATTACAACAAGGTCACTCTTGAATTCTTGAATCCAGTTAAATTGAGCTTGGTTCTTGCTTCCTTGCAGTGTGGACTATGTACCAAGCTCTCCCGTATGTGAAGAAGAGGAACCTCTACTCAGATTTCTTCAAGAAGTTCTCCATGAGCTACCATTCATTTCTAGTGGTACGTTGGCTCCGTGAAATGGAAACATCTTGCACTGCTTCTGCACTCTGTTAAACTGTTTAATTGTTTCTCAACAAAATTCAGATAGTTCTTGATTTTGATATGCTCCTGGTGGTTACACAGGGTGTGCTGGTGTGCTATCCGTTACTGTGGCTGAAGTAGATGCATGTGTTGAAGCAATGCAAGTCGAAGCTGGGAAAAGGGAGCAGGAAGAAACGAGCCTGAGAAAATTGTCTGCGCTCAGCTCAGCTCAGCTGTAATTTGTCACACACATGTGAATGTTAACGGCTCAGTTCAGCTGTAATTTGTCACCCAAATGTGATTGTTTTGAAAGAAAATCACTGTGAATTGTTAAGGGATCTTGCAGCTGATGCAATGGTAAAGGCTTTGGTGAATTGACCAGCAACTGAATATAATAGTAGCAGTTTACTAGGGTCTATGTTCGTTTCAGTTGAACACGCTTCATGATTGTCTATATATCTGTTGTATGCATAGTTGCGTGCTAATGATAGGAAGCATACCTACTCATGTTTATGCTGTTGTTGTGGCCTTGTGAGCCTAAAGCACTAATCACCCGTGACGCTGCCACCTCATTGTGCAACTCCCAGATGGTCTTCTGTTGGCCAATGAGCAATGATCATATGAGCATATATTTGAGCAATATATCTGTTGGCCAATAGCTAATTGCCATTCATGGAGAGTCGTGACCCAAATATGGTAGCAACACACACTATTTGGGAAAGAAAAGACTGAACACAGTATGATTAAGAAATTTCAGTATCTCAGAATTGACACAAGTCAATGTTAACATCAGAAATGGATTCACCACCAATAGTTCAGAATCATAATTTATAAATTGACAGGCTAGTGTCTCACAAGACCAAGGAAGTTTATGACAGATATATCAACCATACAAGAAACTCAACAGCCAAGGCATGTATACATGTACATATTCTCAAGTTGCAGCAGCTTAAAGGTACCATATCAGAAAACATATGTCATCACCACAAATTTTCAGAACTGAAACTGAATAGTTCAATATCATAATTTATAAATTGACATGATTCTGTGTCACAAGACTGAGAGGGCGACAAATACTACTGCTACATCTAGAGGAACAGACAGCATCCATAGGCCAACGAGCAGTGACAGCAGCAATGCCAAGTTAGGCTGACAACGACGAAGAAGACTTCCCTACTGACCCGTAATGGCTTGGTGGGCGAGAGCTCCATGCATCACTCGACAACCTGCAAAACAAGTATCAGGCACGACAGGGTCAGGAGAGAGGTTTGACCTACATCATTTTCAAGAGAAGCCTAGGAACCTAAGAAGTATAAGATGGCAGTAAAACCTATTTTTTTCAACCCAAGCTACTATTGAGGGGACTGTAACAAGCGCACAAGTTATAATGGAATAATAATCAATAAGACAGTACAACGATAAGCCCAGCAAGCATCAGGAGATGTTATTAATCAAATAAATTGATGATTAGCCATATCACAAGGGAATATATTGAATGTAGAAGAATAATCAAATTAAAAGGGATAGTCCAAGGGAAAGTTACATCACAGCACAATTTTAAAAGTTCTAGTCAACCTACTGAATTCCTGAAAACTGAATGTTCATTGAACATAGGACGACATTAGAATTAACAATATATCAAGTGAAAGTGTCACTATGTTAAGTGGTTAAGTGCTTAAAAGTTGAGATAATTTTTGAAGACTAAGTCTATTATATATCCTACTGACTACAGAAACAACAAACAAGATATATGCTAAAAAGATCTTGAGTTCTTGACAAAGGAAACAATAATTGTTTTTTTAACAACAGAATAGTTCACCTAGTAGTTCCAGTTGAACAAGCCAACCTGAACTCAATTCTAAGACCTATTGTGGTATTGTTACAATTTAGAAACAAATGAAACCAAACATTTTAGTTACCCAAGCCTGCCAAATCATTGGCTATAATGAAAATAGAAAAGGTGCATTGCGTATCTTAGGTTGGCACTCGGGAGAGCATCTGCATCAGAAGTGAAAAAGGAACACAAACCCAAAGCATGTGGCATAGCAAATTATTCAGTTACTTCAGCCCAAATATTCTCCCTCTCCTAACCATCCTCCCCCTCATGTCTATATTTTTAGGACAGTTAGTTCATCCTAAATCTGTGACAGTGATGTGTTGTGTTCCGATGTGAATTTGTGCAGAAGCTAACTCAAGACTATCAGAACAAGAGTTTGTGAGCTGTGACAAGTATCCTGAGTCCTGACACAGAGTGTAAACTCTACCTGACATGTATCAGGAACATATGGAGTAAAAGAAATGCAGAAATGTCAGTATACAACTACTTCAGTGTCCTGTGTTGCACCTTTTCTGTTTCCCATGTATGCTAGTTTATCAACTGGAAACTATTGTTGATAAAAATAAAAAAAACTGGAAGCTATTGCATGACAACAAAACTATACTGACTGGTATCACTACTGAATGAGCCAACTTTTAGTGCAGAAAATTGACCGATGAAATAGTTGAAAGGAGGTATTTTTTTGGTACATTTATGTGGCAACATGTCAGCACTCTATAACTGACTACCCCTTACTTCCAACCAATCATTACTGTCACCGGATGATTATTGCAATAAGATGTAGTGGTATGTGCAGTGCTGATATGATAGAAGTGTATAGTAATCAGAGCATGAAACTGTATTTAAGACACTAACTTGCCATTGCTTCTAATTGTTGGCAGGCCTGGCTTCAACCTTCCTTTTTAGATCATCGATAATCTTTTTGAGATCATCGATAATCTTGGACATTTTGTATATCTGCCTTGCTTGGTAGAGTTGTTCACTTTTCACAGCAATGATCATGTTTTTTGTACCACGGACCTTCCGTTTAAGCATCTGCAATTTCCGTGACTGAGAAGAGCAAACTTAACTTAAGAATTTTGACAAAACTAATGCCTATCCAACAAATTACATGCAGTAATGCGGCATGTGGATTGTGTAGTACAAAATTAGACAATATTTGAGATGCTTCAGTCTTCAGACAATTCTGGCTAAGTCATGGCAACCTAAATTATGGGAAAAAGCCAGCAATGCAGGATCCAATTATTTGACATAATGTCATGAACATACTGTGTACTTTCTAGCTTGCTATCCCAATATTAATTTTGAAGAAAAACTAAAAACATTCTAATGTTGTGATCTGAAGAGGAATTGTGAGAATGCTATAATCCTAACAATTGATCAAATATCCCATATAACATAAATTCTCTATTTGTCAATGTTCTACGTCAATCCAACAGCAGTACATGGGAAAATCATACTGATTGAGGACTTCAAAATTGTTCTTTGAGATCAAGAATTGCAATTTTAGGCCTAGTTATTTAGGAGATATAGTGTGGTCTTTATGGCTATCAGTTTCTGTCAAATTTTCAAAACAGTTTTAGATCTTTTCAGTCTTGGACAAACTTAGTGGCCGAATTGCCATGGTCAATTGTTGCAAAAGTTGTAAGAAGATTACCTCATAATCGGAGACGTCGTCGTCGGAACTCGAATCCGAGATACTACACCCCATGACGCATTTGCGGACCTCTTCGTACCAGCAGTTGCAGCACATCGCGTTCGGGTTGCCGAGGCCACCGATTGGAGACATGCATGGAGAGAGA
Source organism: Urochloa ruziziensis (assembly GCA_015476505.1). NCBI lineage: Eukaryota > Viridiplantae > Streptophyta > Magnoliopsida > Poales > Poaceae > Urochloa > Urochloa ruziziensis. Next base: position 37,354,436 of record CM027119.1, on the reverse strand, counting down.
TTCATTGCACAGTTAGGGCATAAGTAATGCTTGCATCGGCTTGGGCACCGAGTGCATGGGGGAGACCGCATCCTCTGAACGACTGTGATCTGTTGATGTCGGCGATCTGCCATCTCAATCAGTCGGCAGGAGAGATGGGAAGTGCGTGGAGGATGGGGAGGCAGGAGAGATGGAGTGCGTAGGGGAAGGGGCGAAACCGAGGCAGCTTCTCACCTTATAGCACGGCAGGGCGATGTCGGGTGCAACAGAAGACATCCTAGGCTTGGGCCGCAGCCGATTGCACGGAAGTTGGTTGTGATCCTAAAACTGCAGGAGAAGCTGCTGCGGAGGGCCAAGACTCTACGTCCTCTCCCTTTCCCCTCGTCATTGTTCCTCTCCTTCCCAATCCTAAGGCAGGGGATGGTCCGTGGTGGCGGCGGAGGCAGTGGATCCGCGACGACGAGCAGGTAGGGCGGAGGAGAGGCGTCGCGAGAGGATAAAGGTGGGAGGGAGGTGGGAAAGAGGCCGGTGGGCTGTGATGGGCTTTTTCGGAGTAGTGGATGAAAAGAGAGGCGGCCCAAATAGCCCAGCCATCCCACTAACAATGCAAAATTGGCTAAAAGAATTAACGTTGACCACCAAACATTGACACTTGAGTAGTATAATGGAAAGCCCCCTATTGTTTGAACGTGAGGTCCCAAGTTCAAAACTTACAGGAGCCTAGGTTTTTTTTTTGTTTCACAACATTTTTGGTTATTTGTTATTTCGATTTCTTTATTTTTATTTTTTTGCTAGTTTTTAACTTAGTTTTATTTTAAATACACGGGTACTACAATGTTACAAAAATTTGAAAGGATTTTGACCATGTACAACTATGCATCCATCACAACCATGAAAGACTCTCACTTAGTCACTTGAGTCTATGTGAGACATGTTCTAGGTTTTTTTTTTGTTTCACAATATTTTTGGTTATTTGTTCCTATTTCGATTTCTTTATTTTTATTTGTTTTTTTGCTAGTTTTTAACTTAGTTTTATTTTAAATACACGGGTACTACAATGTTTCAAAAATTTGAAAGGATTTTGACCATGTACAACTATACATCCATCACAACCATGAAAGACTCTCACTTAGTCACTTGAGTCTATGTGAGACATGTTCATGGTAGTGAAGGACGTGTATGACCACATTCTCAAAATCAATTAACAATTTTATGTCATGATCATACACCAAAATGTGTTCTGTAAACTACCTGATCTTCACCCGGCGACTTGGACACGGGACTTGCTCTCCAGTGAGTTGTTCTCTGACAAGGAGGCCATGCTAATTATGTGTGGTGTATGGGCGCTGTGGTCTGGGAGGAATGCACGGCGGCATGGGAAGAAGCAGTGCAATCCAGAGACAGTGGTCAAGCGGGTCGCGGCAATGGTGGAGCTTATGTGTATGAACATGCTACCTTCAGTGCGGCGGCATCGGCGATGTGCATCTACAAACTTTTTCCCTGGTCACCCTTTGTAGAACTTGTAGCTGGTAGTATGGGACACGAGTTTGCTCTTTGGAGAGTTTGAACTTCAGTTTAAAATTTGAAAGTAAATCGCGTTCAAATAGACGTTCCGCACGTGTTCGATGAAATGCCCGGCGCTCAAGAGCGCGCCCGTGTCGGCGCGCCCCACGCCCAACCGCGCCCGCGACCTGGCGCATGGACTCTAACCCGGACGCCGAGGCTGCCCTGTCTTAACGACGAGTTGGCGACACGCCTTGTCCCCCCGCGCCGTCCCGACCGGACGCAATGCGCGGCCCGCGCGCGCCTCGCGGCACGCCGCCGCCTGCGCCGCGGCGCTACCAACCAGCCCGCACGCTCGCTTCTCCCATGCATGCAACCGCCTTCCGACCATGGGTGAGCCACCGCTTGCCTGGAGCCACGTGTCCGCCGCCGATCCGCAGGCGGGATGCGTGCCAGGCCGTCGCAGTGCATCCGCGCTCTCGAGTCCGGTGTCGCGGGTCGCTCGTCGCCGTCTCGCCGGGTACCGCGTCCTCTGGGGCACGATGGTGGCCCTGCTTCCTGCCGCGGTTGGCCCACCCGTCCAGCATCCGCGCGAGATGTTCTCCGTGGTCAGGACGTACGGCCCCGATGCCGGCCGCCGCTGACGAGGGGGAGCACTGTGACGCGCCCGACGAGCGACATGTTGGGCCTCGCAGAGCGCGATGCGTGCGCCTTCTCGATGTACGTCTGCATGCGCCTCTCCCACTGGCCCTTGTACGACGACGCCGGTGACCATGTACATCGCGCAGGCCACGGTGCCGCCGGGCAGCCGGAAGTGGGTGGCGCTGTAGGCGCTCAACGCGGGCGCGCTCGTGGTCTCGCTGCTCCATCCAACAACCAGCAAACCGTGATGGGCCTGGGCCATCAAGATTGGCCTAAGGCCATTCGGGCGCGACGTGGGGACGCGGGTGGGCACCGTAATTATAGGATCTAGTTTGGGAGTTCTGTTCGGGCTATGTTTTGACTCGTCGGCCTCTGCGTCGACCGCCTGCTTGCAGCTCGTCCAGGCACCATGGACACACCACGAGAAGGAGAGGGACCTCCCCGTGCGCCGATCAACATTGGTACAGGTAGCCCTTGTTTCGTCGAACTGCTGCTGGCGCCCGGCGATGCGGCCCGTGCGGCGCTGCATCCCCGCTGACCTTTCTGTCGCACCATGACACTGGCGTTTTATTTCTGCAGTTTACAACAAAATGGTTAATTAGTTTAATAGGCTAAATTTCAGGAAGAAAAAAAAATAAAATGCCAGCATTTTCCTGAGCAATATAGTCCAGCTTTTCACATGGTAATTGACAAATAAATATAACTGTAGCTACAATAAAGCAAGAGGTGATTGGTATAACTTGAAAATTCACAAGAACCAGACAAAATTTGCATCAATCAAGCATAAATTTTAACGGAATGTCCACACTGGTTCATGCACAGAGCAAGGAAGGTAGGGAGAGTACCTGGTGGAAATCACCGGAGCTAGATCCTCCTCATCCTCGCGCAGTTTTACTCCTCCTGATCCCTTTCCTGCAGGATCAACCGCAACCAGCTCCTTCCCAGTGTCACTGCCGGAAGCCTTTCCTGGTGGTGCTACAGGGACTAGCTGCTGCATGTTGCTATCTCTGTTGGGAGTTTTCATTGCACGGTAGAACTCTTTACTTGTCGATCCTGGTCCTTACAAACTGAGATCCATATTCAGGACACCTCAACTTTAACATAAGCATCTATGTTATTAAACTAATCCATTCATTCAACATGATTATAAAGGAATCTAGAGAAACAAGAAGGCATCTCCAGTGAGATACTAGCAGCAAATCCAACTTAAATACAATGCAACGATCAGTCGCACATAGTGTCCATCTCAGCTTTTGTGCTTCCAACATAGCAGATGGTGGGAGAAGGGAGGCAATTACAAAGGGGCCGTCCATTGCTGCCACATGATTGCTGACCTGTAAATGAAGATTACAAATAACATAGAAATGTGACTAGAAGAGTGCGTAGTTGACAAATATACAGTAAGGAAGACATTGTAAATGAACGGAAATGGAAGGAGGATCATGCCTGACAGGAAAAGTTCCCAAGATCATTCCACTGCAAATCAAAGCCATGATGGGACCCTTAGCCTGTGATTCAGAGTTCAATATGAAATGGGTACTCGATACAAAAGGAAGAAATATACCATATGACTGTATGAGCACAATAAAGTTGCAGACCAATATATAAGTAATGAAACTCTCAGTCAAACTCCTTACTCCTTACTAAATGCATTTGGCAATTCATATATCCACCACATCCTCAGGGAGCATTTTTTCCTACAAATGAAGAGGAACATTAGTCATAAGTACACACGGCTCATAGACAACCAATTTTTATCTTTGATGAGAATTACTCTTAGCTTACCTCATCTCTCTTGGAGCATGTTCGCCGATTATGACCCCCATCTTTACATAGGGTATATTTCTTGTTAGATTGGTCTGAACTTGACTTCAACTTTTTCTTCAGGGCCCCTCTGCCAGGCACACGTATGGGATCCAAGACATTGCAGGACTCCGCAGATTCATCATCCATGGCTTGTGGGAGTACAGGACCAAACCTCTTGCCTCCACCATCTCCTCTATTTGGAGGGATCATTGCAGCTTCTTCTTCAAGAACGCGTTTCAGCCGTTCATATGCTTCAAGTGATTGAGATGCTGCGAAGGATGTCGTATGACTGATATTGTGTAGTTCATGGTACCTCTGTACGCTATCAGAATAGTCATACATGGTGCTCTTCCTTGTAGGAGGAAATACACGCTGGGCACCCATCGTCCACCTTTCCAAAACACAGCAGTCTGGAAGCTTACTTTCTCCGCGATGGCCCAACACAAAGAAGATGTGTGAGCATGGGGTTCCAAGGGACTGTAACTTTAGACAAGAACATGAAATTTCCTTCACCTTGTTCTCAACAACACATATCTCACATTTCACAAAGTATTGTTTGTGTTCTTTATCAACCCTTCCAACTTTATACTCAACAATGTTGTAGCCATCCATTTCCTCAATCAAATAACACTTCTCATTTGCTGCTTTTAGACTGAACTGCACATCATCAGCAAAAAAGACACTTGGTGTGAACCTCCCTACAGCCTCATTCACAATAATTGAAGCATCTGCTTCCAAGCATGGCTTGTAACTTGCTTCAAAGTCATGATTAGCTTCTCTAATCCACAGCTTTTCAAGACAGTTGTCAAGTGTTGTAACAGCTCTACCAGTGTCATTTTCCGATTTAGATTAAACTTAATCCTAGAGTGTAGGCTCTCGCTACGCTGGTTGCTCCTCAGTCCTAAATAGTGCTTACTAGCATGATAAGCAGCACACCAGACTTCCCTCCCCTCATACATCTGATATAGCCACGAGTCCTTATCTGTAACATCATTCTTATCCAAGAATTCCATCCATTTCCTCTCAATCTCTTCTATAGAGCAACGATCATACAGAAAGCACCTAATCCTTCCTTCACTTTGTCGTCCTTAATATTCCTCACAATGTTATTCTCAATATGCCATCTGCATAGCCTATGCGATGAATTCGGCCACACAGCCCTGATTGCATTTTGCATAGCAAGGTCTCCGTCAGTGATCACAGAAACTGGCTGTTTCTGAGACATGGCATCACTGAATGACCTAAGCAGCCACACGTACGACTCAGTGTCCTCATGAGCAACAATTCCACAAGCAAAAAGAACTGTGCTTTTATGATGATTCACCCCAACAAAAGGAACAAGGGGCATGTTGTATTTATTCGTTTTGTACGTGCCATCAAATACGACGACATCACCAAATGCTCTATAATCCATCTGACTTTGAAAGTCGCACCAGAGGACTCCTGTCAGGTGCCCTCTCCCATCAGTCTTGTACTTGAAAGAGAAATCTGGATCTCTACATTTCTGATCTATCATGTAATTGATGATTGTTTGAGCATCACCGGCGGAGAGTGTCTGCAACTTATTGTGATGGCAGAAATTGTAAAGGTCCCTTACTGTAAATCCAACCTTATCATAACCACCATACCGCTTTAGCATAATGTCCATTATCTGGTGTTTGCAGATCCCAGCAATCTGCAGATCCATATTCTATGCTTTCTGCTCATCACTGATTCTTCTATGTGATCGCAGAAAACGAGAAAGGTCTGGTTCAATCATCGGATGGTTGTGTTCGTCGATGAAATCCTTCACATACCACTGCTCCGTGTTCTGATCCTCTGCAATCACAAGTTTAGCACGGCATCCACAACGAGTCAAATTCCGCGGCCTTCGCATCTTGATCTCCTTCTTTAGGTGCTTCTCTGCACGAAAACCTTCACAGCTGCAAACAAACTTGCGAAGGGTCTTCACTTTGTGGTCGTTGTCCCACTCGCAGTAATCCTTCCTCGCACTAAATCCTTTCTCATAAGCGTAGTCGTTATAAAACTCAAATCCTTCGTCCTCACTGTTAAACATCTTCAGTACTATTTCACTGTACTCCAGCAAAGAATTATCATTGGACATTTCTACCTAAAAAGAACAAAATTAAGCTTCCATTAGAACAGTCATTCTCTCTGATTTTCTGACAGATAAATATGTTGATAGAGCATTCATGATCAGCATACATCAAAATATTGCCATGTGCATGGATGGCTACTCTAACCAAGATGAGAAATTGTAGGTGCAGGTTCAAAAAAAATGTAAGAGCAACTGTTTTCTAATTCCTAATCTTTTCAAATGAAAAAATAAGAATGCAGTCATGACTCATCAGTTTGGGTCAAATTTGTCTGTACAAGTCAGATAGCTCCAATTTTAAAATGACCTTAGCTCCCGAAGACATACAGATAATGAGATAAGTGACAAATAAAAAGTACATTGCTGCCTGCAAGAGTTCTAAAGCGGATGAAAAAATGACCAAGCCATTGGATTACCAAATACCAAAAAATATTTCTTATTGTCCTAGAAAAATTTTTATGAGTAATGGACTATCAGCGCCTTCACTAGGATTTCAAAAACAATCTGCAGAGCATGTCATTGAATAAAAAGAACTAGAATTAGAGGGTAGAGAATTAAAATTTTGTTACTTGACACTGGCCACCTAAGGAAAAATTAAATGCAATACAGATTATTTCCTTCCAAATGTCAGCAGATCAATATGTTGTAGATAGGGGAGAGTGTGTTCTATTGTAGATAGGACACAGTACTCTCCCCAATTGTGTTCTTTAGGTTTATTGATCGGCCGAGAGTGTGTTATGTTGTATTGGATCAATAATCTGTATTGGATCAATAATCTTTTCTCTGTTCCAATTTGTAATCATTATACTCTAGTGGGTAAATGCTAGAATGAAAACTGAAAATAGATAAGAGCAATAACTAATGGTTAGACACTACAAAACTTTTCTTGTCATATTCATACTGGCAGCGAATGAAGAAATGCCTTCATGTAGGCAGACATTAGAGTTTCACGGTTAAGAACCTTGGTTATTTGTGTAATTTACATGTAAAACCACCTTGATAGAAATGAAACTTTAATGGGAGTATTATCTGCACATGATGCAATTTACATGTAAAACCACCTTGATTTCAAGCATTAGCACTCTTGAACAAATTGTGTACATGTACCAAGTTGCAACTGAAATATGATGACTACAACATATTCAGTTCAACAGTTCGGACTCACTGATATTAGGCTTACAGAAGCACAATTATAAGAGCAATTCTAATACCCGCTTCCTAATCCCAGTGAGAGAATATCTAGTGTTATCCCATGTTATGCATCCACCATCTGATATGAGATCCTCAAAATAATTCTTGAAGACTGACCCAAGGTATAATGAATCCTACTGAACTCTCATGTACAGAGATGAATTACTAGTACATCTAGGAGATCTAGTAAACGAATCAAGAACTACTGCATCTACGAGGGGTGTCTACACTAGATTAAGATCTTGTAAACGAATCAATAAATACTACATCTACAAGGTTCTACTTCATGAATCAAGAAAACCTAACAATCACGGGAGAGAAGAGAAGAAAAGTGTTGCTGCTTGACTCACCGGTGATAAGATGACCGCGTCGGCGTTGCCGTGCCGACCTGCCTTGCAGCCGTACTGCCCTCGCGGGGATCCACCGCCGCCGGGAGAGGGAGGGAGAAGTCGCCGGCGGGCGGAGGTGGCGTGCGACAGCTGCAGGGTGGAAGAGATCAGGGCGAGAGGCCGATCCAGAGGGATCCCGAGCCACGGTGGAGGAGGACAACTGGAACGGCGAGGGAGGGGAAGCGGCGGTCGCCGGAGAGGGCGAGATCGGCCGACGAGGGGGAGGAGGTTGGATGGGGACTCCAGCTCGGGCTGGGAGATGCCGCAGTCGCTCAGGGCGTGGGGGCTCGGGGGCGAGGGGGCTCAGGCTCGTGCGGAAACGGGAGATGACCAACGTACCCTTCCTCAAAAATAATAAAGTTTGAAGGAGGAAACGGGAGGAAATTCCAAGTACCATAAAAGTACTCTTTCTTTGATTGCTTCAGAGTCCTTGACCGTTGTTCTCTTCCTTATTTTACGACTGCTTCAGAGTCCTTGACCGCTGTTCTCTTTAGCCTCGCTAAGGATGAGCAAGATGTAGTAGCCCCCGAGGGTGGTTCTGAAACGGAGTAAGACCCTCCTCGGGAGGCTAGTGTTGAAAAAGAAGTTGTGGTTGACCAGTTGGCCGTGACTTCCTCTGGTTCGACTAGGCCAGGTGCCAAAAAGGTGAAACCTTTGGTATTTGGCCCTCCTACGTTTGGCAACAAGTGCTCCTCGAGGTAATTGTTCTGGTGTCTTTTTATAGTAGTTTTCTTGTAGTGCTTTTGCTGACGACTTGTTATTCGTTTTGTTAGGAGGAATTTAGAGACGGACTCCATGGGAGAAATGGCTCCATCTCAAGAAAACGTGGTTGAAACCCCTTCTACTGAGGAAGGTGACCAAGAGGTGGAGGTGCCCGTCGAAGGAGAGGTGCTTTTGCCGCCGTTGACCAAGGCCAATGCCCTTCCCACTGAGGTGACGCGTGAGGAGGCTACCGTTACTGACGACCAGGCTATGATGTTGTTGCCTTCTGAAGTCCCTGAGGTACTCTTGATCTTGTCTCTTTTTGGTGGATTTTGATTACTTGAGTATTGATGACGCAGCCCCTCTGTTGCAGATTAAGGAGCAAACGCTTGATGGTGCACCGCCTAAGACGCCCGTTGAGCTTGCCGTGGTTCCAAGCACTCTTGCGCCGTTGAGTGGTGCTATTGAGAGCTCTGATATTCTGGCCCCGAGTAGTATCGAGATCTTGGCGCAGCATGTTGAGGACCCGCTGCTTGGGAAGGATCACCTTGATTTGATGCTGGTGAAATGGTCTTCAATGTTGGAGTATGCTCAAGAGTGTATGAGCTACTTGAAGATATGATGCGATTGCACATATGCTTTCTTTGCCCTTGAGATTTGTTTGATGTGCTTCCTTTATTCCAGGATGTTACTGCTAGTTCTTAGGAGAAATTTGATCTCCTGCGGAAAGCTGATGTTGAATTAAAGAAGAATCAAGATCAGAAGGGTCAACTTCTTATGAAGATTGACGTGGTGAAAGCTGAGAGGATCAACAGCTCTCGAGCTCAAGAAGCCGAGAAAAAGAAACTTGAAGAGGAAATCGACAGGCTGAAGAAAAGGAAAAAGACTCTTAGTTCTTCCAATGCCATTGAGTGCTTGTATCTTTGTTTCTTGTCTTGGGTATATTTGTAGAGTGCTTCCTGTGTTATTTGCTTATTGACGCTTGCTTTTGCTCTTTCCAGCTTTGATCAAGCAAGTAGATGTTCTTAAGGGAGAGAACACCTCATTGAAGAACGTCATTTATGTAGCAAACGAGAAAGTCAAGGGTTTTGATGACCTCCAGGCGAAACATGATAGTCTTGGCCCGTGGTATCTTGACATATTGACTGAACTGGGACGTCTTGAGACGAAGCTGCGCGATGCTGATGCTCAAGCCATTAAGAACTTTTCTGCTATTAAAGATCTCGGTGAGAAGTATCAAGAGCTGGAGAAGGCTGCGAAGCTTGTTGCCGACTCCATTGATCAAGAAAACGCTGAGGAGTCGTCGAAATCCCTTGTCGAGAGACTGCATGAGGCCCCCATGAAGTTTTCTACATATGTGAAAGGGACTTATTGTTTTCTCTCCAATCAAATGCTTGCCATTGTGAAGTCCCTTCATCCTGATGCTGACCCGAAAAATGTTCATAAGGGGAAGCTGAAGGATTATCCTGAAGATAAGTTCAAGCAGCTTCTAGAGGAGACAAAACCCCTAGCAGAGGAAGTTGTGGAAGGACTTCGTCTCTTCGCAGAGGAAGAGGTGGAAGACTAGTAGTTTTATTGTTGCTCCCTCTGTTGTAATGACATTACTCTTGTACTTTTGCTGAGTTGTTTTAACATTAGGTTCTCATGTCAACTCATTGTGTAGAGTAAAAGGAACAACTGGACGCTTGTTTAGATGGTGTATGAACTAGCCAAATCTGATCACCCTCTTATCCATGCTGTTCTATAGGCTTTTGGACTCATGTTCTTCTTTTTCATCGAGTAACTTGGTCCCTGTAAAGCCTTCAGTGTTTCTCGTTTGGGCCTTTCTTTTCTTTCAAAGAAGCACTCGGAAACTTTGATTTCAGTTTCTACTCGTGTATCTTTTGGCATGACTAAGAAATAGTGCATCGAGTAGTTTTGTGAGAAGGCCAAGCTGTATATATGGAGTTCTTTCATTTGGACTTGTTCTCTTGGAACAAGTACTCGAAAGTTCCATGAGAGTTGTGGTGCTGCTGTGAGGCCAGCTTACCTCTTCGGTATTATACTTCTCGCTTTGAACTGCTTTTTCCTTGTAGAAAAAAAAGAACTCGGAAGCCCCGGAACAATTGTTTTGTAAAAATGACTAAGCTGGTGTTACAAGAAGGCCGAGCCTTTTTGGGGGATGTCCTTTTCGCTTGGACTTGTTTTCTTGAAACAAGTACTCGAAGGTCCTGATAAAATAATTGTAGTGCCGCTGTAAGGCCAAAGAGTTTCAATACTACTCTATACATGATATTTACAATTGTTGCATCTATCTTTTAAGCGTAGAAGCGTTGTAGGTGCTCTATGTTCCAAGAGTTTGGCTCTTGCACTCCTTGCGTCTAGAGCCTGTAAGATCCTAGTCCAGTGACTTTGGATATAATGAATGGTCCTTCCCATCTGGACATTAGTTTGTGTAGTTCTGCGGTTTTTTGGATACCTGTAGGACTAGGTCGCCTATGTTAAAGGATCTTTTTTGGACGTTTTTGTCATGATAGCGATGAATTCCTTGTATGTAGTGGGCTGACCGCTGGAGCGCGGCACAATGTTCTTCTTCGACAAGATCGATTTCTAGCTGTCTCGTTGTGTTTGCAAGTCCTTCTTCATACGCTTCCACTCGGGAGGAGTTGAACATGATATCCGTAGGCAATATTGCTTCTGATCTGTAGACCAAAAAATACGGGGTCTGTCCTGTCGGTTTGCAGGGTTGAGTTCTTAGCCCCCATACAACGTGAGGTAGCTCATGGATCCACTTTCCTACGTATTTTTTTGTTCTACTCGAATGGCCTTTTCTTGAGTCCATATAGTATTAGACCATTGGCATGCTCAACTTGTCCATTGGCCTTCGGATGTGCTACTGATGCTTGTTTGACCTCAATTTCGCTCCTGTCGCAGAAATCCAAAAATTTGTAGCTTTTGAAGTTTGATCCCAGGTCTATGATGATACTATTAGGCATGCCAAATCTGTGCATGATTTCGATGATGAAATCGATTGCTTTTCCGCCTGTGATGGTTGTAATTGGCTTGACTTCGATCCATTTTGTGAACTTGTCAATAGCAACTAGAACGTGTGTAAAACCACACGGGGCGGTTGTTAGCATGCCTACCATGTCTAGTCCCCAGCATGTAAACGGCCATGAGGGAGTGATTGTTATGAGATTGTGAGTGGGTGCATGTTGTTGTCTTCTGTAGAACTGCCATCCTTGACACTTGCGGACTAGATCTTCCGCATCTGCTAGAGCCGTTGGCCAGTAAAAAGCTGCTCTGAAGGCCTTCCCGACTATAGTTCTTGAAGTTGCATGGTTCCTGTAGATTCCCGCATGTATTTCCTGCAGGATTTCTCTTCCTTCTCGTCTGGTGACGCATTTCATTGCGACTATAGAATGCAATCCTTGTCTGTATAGCTCTTCACCGATTAAAAGGTAATTTTTGGATCTCCGGACGAGTTGTTCGGCTTGGGTTTTGTTGGCAGGGACTTTTTTATTCTTGACGTACTCGATAAAAGGTGTCCGTCAATCTTCTTCAATGACGATGACTGCTCGATTTAGGTCTTTTTCGGGATCCTTGACTTTTATTTTAGGGTCTATGGTTCTTCTGTGCAGTTCTTGAACAAATACTCCAGCAGGGACCAGAGCTCGAGTAGATCCTAATTTGGACAATACGTCAGCAGCTACGTTGTCGCTCTTGCTACCTAATGGTACTCGAGTCCACTGAATTTGCTATCGAGTTTTCGTACTTCAGCACAGTAAGTGATAGAGCTGAAGTGCCCGATTTTTCGGTGAGTGGAGGATAATTTCGACTTGGGCGGAAGTAGACCCTCACGATCCGACAGGGAGTTGGTTCAGCGATTGCATTGGCGCTTCGGGTTCGCTCGTCGTAGTCGGATCGTGAGGGTCGACTTCCACCAAATTAAAATTATCCTCCACTCACCGAAAGATCGGGCACTTCAGCTCTATCAAGTGGTATCAGCTTTCCAGGTTGATCGGTGAGTTTTTATCGAGTGTTGTTCCATTACCTATAGTCCACAAAACCCAAAAAAAATTTCGGGTTAGACCATTGTCCCAAAACCTTTCTTCGCCTTGCACTTTCTTTCAATATTTTGCGTTGTTGAATTTGTGTGCTTCGCGTTAATTTGTTGCTGGTCACTTTGTGCTTCCGCCGCTTTCCATCTCCACCACCGCCGCCGCCGCTGTGCTACCTCGCCACCAGCACCACCGCCGCCGCAATCATCATCACCACCAGCGCCGTTACCCCCTCCAACCGAACCCTACTCGGTTTCGTTTTCCTTCCCCAAGCCGCACTCCACGCGCCGCTGATCCAACCGAACCCTACTCGGTTTCGTGTTTCTGTTTGAGGAAAGAGCAGTTCGTTTTTGGAAAGTTCTGAGAAGAAAGACAAAGGAAAGAATTACAAAAAAAAAGGAAAGAGCAGTTCGTTTTTGGAAAGTTCGGTATTTCGTTTGGCAGTTTTGTGTCGTTACGAACACCCGTTTTGTAACGGCCATAACTTTTCGCTCGGATCTCCGATTTCAGCGTTCTGTTTTTTCCGGAAAGCTTACGAAATTTCCTATATGGGGCACCCGACGTAGCGCCAGGTGAAGCCGGTTTCGAGGCCAAAAAATGCCGTTTACACAGCGTAACGCGGCCCGAGAGATTTTCCGTTTCTGCAGCCCACTTCCTTGTGGCCTTCCCTTGGTCCATCGCGGGTGGCACTTGTTACCAGCAGCTTTGTTATGTGTTTAGCACTATTATTCAGCTTTGCATTTATTGTTTGATTGTGCTAATCCTTGACTTGAGTGCAGCCTACCCAGAACTACACATATTCCTACGACGAGCAGACTTTTGTTTCTCCAGGCAATCGCTGCTCCAATCTTTCACAGGTGCCACTTGTTGTCTGCGATCGCCCCTGTTGCTTGGTAAGAACGGATAAGAACTTGATCGCAGCATCTTTGTGAGATTTCCACCCACACCTTTGTTGTCGTAGGATCTGTTTTTCTTGTGTTTGCGCTAACCATGTCAGGAGACGACGACAAGATGGACTCCAAGCTGTAAGGCATGCGGGCAGACCTTGATGGACTTAAAGACGACATAAAGACGCTGCACGAGAAGGTTGATTCCGCGCTCTCTTCATCCAATGAGCGTCTCGACCAGCAGGACCTTGCTCAGACAGCCGCCAAGTGTACATTTGACACCTTGACGGCCCGGCTTGATGCGATGAACACGACGCTCACGACGATGAACGCGACGCTCACGGACTTGCAGAAGGGCTATGGTGGTGACACGGAATATGAGGATGGAGACCGCCAACCTCGTGCCCGCCGTGTGGTACGTAATCCGGTTAATGATTCATTTGCGAAGATTAAATTTAAGATTCCTACTTTTAATGGCAAGTATGATCCTGCTGCATATCTTGATTGGGAGTTAGAGGTAGAACAAAAATTTTCATGTCATGATATCCCTGCTACGTCTCAAGTTAAGGCTGCTATTAGTGAATTTACTGAGTTTGCTTTAATTTGGTGGCGTGAATATAAACTCGAACATCCCACTGCTGTTCCATCTACTTGGGCTCAATTAAAAGCCGCTATGCGACATCGTTTTGTTCCTTCTTATTATGCCCGAGATTTGCTTAACACCATGCAGCGATTCCAGCAAGGCCAACTATCTGTTGAGGAGTATTACCAAGAGTTACAAAAGGGTATGATTTGTTGTGGTTTATTTGAACAGGATGATGCTGCTACGGCACGATTTCGTGGTGGATTGAACAGGGAAATTCAGGATATACTTGATTATAAGGAGTATAATGATATGACCACGTTATTTGAATATGCTTGCAAAGCTGAACGTGAAGTGCAGGGACGCCGTTCGAAGACATATACTAACCCTTTTGCAGGAAGAAGCCCGTCGTCCAGCTCTACATCTTCCACTCCAGCACCTTCTACACCTAGCACTACGCCGCGTGAGAAGACGACGAAACTTGCAGCATCTTCGATGAAACCTACACCAGGCGCAGCTTCTTCCTCGGGACGTACATGAGATGTTCGGTGTTTTCGTTGCCAAGGCTTTGGGCACATGATTCGGGACTGTCCCAACACCCGTGCTTTGATCATACGTGACGATGGTGAGTACTCTTCTGCTAGTGATTCCGATGAACCTCACCATACTATGATTGCCACTAACCATGCAGATAATGAGGCGGTCCATGCTACTCCTAGTGACGCAGATAGGTATGAAAGTCTTGTTGTGCAGCGTGTTCTTAGTACACAGGTCGCCCCGCCAGAGAAAAATCAGCGACACACTCTTTTCCATACAAAGGGTGTTGTGCAGGAGCGGTCGATTCGCATCATCATTGACAGTGGTAGCTGCAACAACTTGGCGAGTACAGCGCTGGTAGAGAAGTTGTCCTTACCCACCCATAAGCATCCGCATCCCTATCATATTCAGTGGCTTAATGATGGTGGAAAGATTAAAGTAACACAGTCGGCACGTGTTCCGTTCTCCATAGGTGCCTATTCTGATTTTGTTGATTGTGATGTTATTCCTATGGAGGCATGTTCTTTGTTACTTGGTAGACCTTGGCAATATGATACTGATAGCTTGCATCATGGTCGTTCGAATCATTATTCTCTCATGTTTAAAGGTCAGAAAATAATTATACATCCCATGACACCTGAACAAATTGTTAAAGATGACCTTGCTCGAGCCGCTAAAAATGCTAAACAACTTGTACCATCACCTTCTGAAATCAAGTTGAATGCGCCTGTTTTATTTGCTACACATGCTGATTTTGTTGATCTTTGTGTTGATGAGCTACCTTGTTATGCACTTGTATGTTCTAGTGTGCTCGTTTCACTTGATGATGTACCATCTTTGGATATTCCCTCTGCGGTTGCTAACATTTTGCAGAAGTACGCTGATGTTTTTCCCAAAGATTTACCATCGGGACTACCTCCACTTCATGGCATTGAGCACCAGATCGACTTCATTCCCGGCGCACAGCTTCCGAATCGCGCCCCGTACCGCACAAATCCCGACGAGACGAAAGAGATTCAGCGCCAGGTCCAGGCATTGCTTGACAAAGGGTACATTCGTGAGTCTCTTAGTCCTTGCTCCGTTCCAGTGTTACTTGTTCCAAAGAAGGATGGATCGTGGCATATGTGTGTAGATTGTCGTGCTATTAATAACATCACTATTCGTTATCGATATCCTATACCACGCCTTGATGATATGCTAGATGAGCTTAGTGGTGCCATTATTTTTACTAAGATTGATTTGCGTAGTGGTTACCATCAGATTCGAATGAAATTGGGCAGTGTTATCCTAAACGCTAAACGGTAAACAGTCGGTCACCCACCGTTTAGCTCATTATACGGACTAAACGGCCAATTAAACGGATTAAACAGCCATTAAACGGGCTAAACGGATGATTAAACGGACACAGTTAGGCACTGTGTAGCGTTTAAACGGTGTGTAAACGGGCTAAACGGTCGTTTAGGCGAACAATGAAATTGGGCGATGAATGGAAAACGACTTTTAAAACTAAATTTGGTTTATATGAATGGTTGGTTATGCCGTTTGGTTTGACTAATGCTCCCAGCACTTTTATGCGTTTGATGAATGAAGTTCTTAGGCCTTTCATAGGTTTGTTTGTTGTTGTATATTTTGATGATATCTTGATTTACAGCAAGTCTATGGAAGAGCATTTAGAACATTTGCGTGCTTTTTTCAATGCGTTGCGTGCAGCTCACTTGTTTGCTAACATGGAAAAATGCATCTTCTGCACACAACGTGTTTCGTTTCTTGGTTATGTTGTTACTCCACAGGGTATTGAGGTGGATAGCAGCAAGATTGATGCAATTCGGGAATGGCCTACACCGACGACGGTTACGCAGATTCGGAGTTTTCTTGGGCTTGCAGGTTTCTACCGTCGATTCGTACGAGATTTTAGCTCTATTGCAGCACCTCTACATGAGCTTACAAAGAAAGGTGTGCCTTTTACTTGGACTGATTCCCAGGAGCTCGCCTTCACTACATTGAAAGATAAGTTAACACATGCTCCTCTTTTGCAATTGCCTGATTTTGGTGAAATATTTGAGCTCGAATGTGATGCTAGTGGTATTGGGTTAGGTGCTGTTCTGTTACAAGAAGGAAAACCGGTTGCTTATTTCAGTGAAAAATTAAGCGGTGCTAGTTTGAAATATTCTACTTATGATAAAGAACTTTATGCTTTAGTGCGTACTTTGCAAACGTGGCAGCACTATCTCTGGCATCGTCAGTTTATAATCCATTCTGATCATGAGGCTTTAAAACATATTCGTACCCAAACTAATCTGAACCGTCGTCATGCTAATTGGGTAGAAATCATTGAGTCTTTTCCTTACATCATTAAACACAAGAATAGGAAGGACAATGTGATTGCTGATGCTTTGTCTCGTCGATATAATATGCTGTCACAATTGGATTTTAAAATTTTTGGTTTACACACTATGAAGGATCAATATGTCGATGATAATGATTTTAAAGATGCTTATAAACATTGTATGACTGGTAAACCATGGGGGAAATTTCACATGCAGGGTGGGTTCCTGTTTCGCGCTAACAAGCTGTGTATTCTAGCTAGCTCGGTTCATCTTTTGTTGTTACAGGAAGCTCATGGAGGCGGACTAATGGGACATTTTGGCGTTTACAAAACGCTTGAGGTGCTGGCCACCCACTTCTTTTGGCCTCGGATGCGTCCTGATGTTGAGCGCTTGGTTGCACGATGCGTTACATGTCAAAAGGCTAAATCACGTTTGAACAACCATGGTTTGTATATGCCTTTGCCTGTCCCTACTTTACCTTGGCTTGATATTTCTATGGACTTTGTTTTGGGATTGCCTAGAACTAAGAAGGGGAGGGATAGCATTTTTGTGGTTGTTGATAGATTCTCTAAAATGGCTCATTTCATTCCTTGTCATAAAACTGATGATGCTAGTCATGTTGCTGAATTGTTCTTTAGGGAGATTATTCGTTTACATGGTGTTCCTAAAACAATTGTGTCTGATCGTGATGCTAAGTTTCTAAGTCACTTTTGGAGATCTCTTTGGAACAAATTAGGCACTAAATTGCTGTTTAGCACAACTTGTCACCCACAAACTGATGGACAAACTGAAGTGGTCAATAGAACTTTGTCAACCATGCTTAGAGCTGTTTTGGATAAAAATATGAACCGTTGGGAAGATTGTTTACCTCATGTTGAGTTTGCTTATAATCATGCAACACATTCTTCTACAAAGATGTGCCCTTTTCAGATTGTTTATGGTTATATTCCTCGGGCGCCTATTGATTTATTTTCGCTTGATGCTGTGGACGCCCCACATATTGATGCCGTTGAACATGTTGACCATATGATTAACCTGCATGAACAAACACAACAAACCATTGCTGCTACTAATGCTAAGTATCAAGTTGCTGGTAGTAAAGGAAGAAAATGTGTTACTTTTGAACCCGGTGATATGGTTTGGTTGCATTTGAGGAAGGATCATTTTCCTACTTTGCGTCGTTCTAAATTAATGCCTCGTGCTGCTGGTCCTTTTAAAGTGCTAACCAAGATTAATGATAATGCTTATGTCCTTGACCTGCCTGCGGAGTTTGGTGTTTCCACTAGTTTTAATGTTGCAGATTTGAAACCATATGCGGGCGAGGATGAGGAGTTGCCGTCGAGGACGACTTCTGTTCAAGAAGGGGAGGATGATGAGGACATCACCGGTACATCTACACCAGCAGCACCTTCACCCCAAGCACCACCTTTAGGGCCAATCACTCGGGCTCGTGCAAGAGAGTTGAACTATGTCATGGTGCTAAAGAATGAAGGATATGTGGCTGGATTCAGACTGCGCACGAACGTCAACTTGTGACAGCCGCCACGACTTCATCCGGACTCCGTTTTGGGCGATCAAGTACTTGATGGAAAGCTTATCAAGTCTACTTTCAGATGGATCTGGAGTCACATTCATATCTTTACCGAGGCGGCCGCAATCATCATTTTGATTCAGACTGTTTTCTGTCCAAGGTGCTGCGCCACCTTATTTTGGCCCAATGGGCCGTGTATCGAGTTGGGTCCATTAGGGACGCGTCCTAGGGTTGTAGTACGACCCCAACTCCCTTGTGGCCGTGCTATTAAACCCTATAGCCGTCATTAGCATCCTCGAGTTTTGTTTTACATCTAGCTTTAGCTACACCGAACACGCACAAATACGTGTTGTCCTCGTGTGATTCAGAACTCCACCTTCGAGTGATATTAAGATTGCTCGCCTTCTTTTTCTTGTTCGTTCTTTGATTGCGTACAGGAAGTTCTGATCTTGATTGCAACAGGGTCGGTAACCATAGGGAGTTGGTTCAGCGATTGCATTGGCGCTTCGGATTCGCTCGTCGTAGTCGGATCGTGAGGGTCGACTTCCATCAAATCAAAATTATCCTCCACTCACCGAAAGATCGGGCACTTCAGCTCTATCAGTTATCGACCTTGTTGAAGCAAGATCATCCTGATCACGAAGATCAATTCCTGTGCGCAATCAAAGAACGAACAAGAACGAGAGGCGAGCAATCTTATTATAACTCGAAGGTGGAGTTCTGAATCACGAGGACAACACGTATTTGTGCGGCCGTGAATGTAGCTAAAAGCTAGATGTAAGACAAAACTCAAGTGTTCTTGGCGGCGGCTAGGGGGTATATGAGAGGTGGAGGACGACCAAAGGGGTGCTGGGGTCGTGCTCCAACCCTAGGACGCGTCCCTAATGGACCCAACTTGATACACGGCCCGTGGGCCAAAATAAGGTGTCGCAACACCTGGACAGAAAAACCTTCAGTCAATGATTTGAAGATTGCAGCCACCTCGGGACAGATATGGACATGAGTCCGGATCATATGAAAGTAGACTTCATAAGCTTTCCATCAAGTACTTGAATGCCACAAATGGAGTTCGGATGAAGTCGTGGCGGGCGTTGAAAGTCAGGACTTTCCTGCAGTCCGAATCCAGCGTTTCCAAAACGTGTTGGATTCAATCTCTTTATTTCCTTAGACCAAAAGTGACGTGATAGCCTGGTGTAAAACGTGAGAACACTTGGACTTGGTCCCCAATCAATCTCTTTGGTCCTCCAGGCCTTCCTTGTATGTTTATCACTCTTCATGTGTGTCATGTTCTCATCATCCTTCCCTTCTTGACGAAAAGCCGTCCTCGGCGTCAATTGTATGTGAAACCAATCCTGCATAACACAAAGGAGAACGGGGTTTCAAAAAACAAGGAAACTGAAAATATTAAGAGGATGGATGTCACTATGTTTCCGATTCACGAAAGTGTCATCTTGTATAGAACTTTTAGCAAACATGTATGCTTCTTGATCGGCCAACACACGTGTTTTTTAACACGATCCTGCACAAGATTAGTACCAACAAAAGACAAAGCAGGCATAGATAGTAACCAGCAAGGCTCCCCTTCTTTGGATTGAACATGTTTCTTTAAAACAAAGCTAGAGAAATTGGATGTGACATGATTATTGTTACTGCAGCCCTCTAAGTTATCACATTGTTGTCGAACCAAAGAAGATTTCAGATTTGAACAAATATAAACTCGATGCACCATATATTCTCCGTTGTGATTATATTTGCCAATGAAGTGATATGTATTGCTAGATAAGGATGGCAATTCGGGATATGCAAGAAATCTCTCCTCCAAACAATTTAGATTACATAGAACATCAAATTCAATATAACCTAAAGTATTTAAAGAAGATAGCAATTTTTGTTCATCATTTGCAGAAGTAATTGGAACAAACATTTTATTTTCAGCAGAATTATATGGCTCCAAAGCATGTGTATCATCATTATGAAGTAATTGTGGCAGAGGAATAGAAGAATCACTATCACACAACTCTTCTCTATCACAAGGAACATCAAGCAAATGATCTTTTGACAAAGGCAAAATTAGTAAGGGTTCTTTCGATAGTTGCTCTATGTTATCATGTTGAATTTCAGCACAAGGGTGTGATTTTAAAACATGTACAACAGAAGCATTATCACACAAATCATCTTTATCACAGGTAGCAACAAGCATATCATCATGTGACAAAGATACGTCAAGAGATGGTTCCACTAACAATTGCTCTATGATAGCATGAGGTGTGGAAAAATTCAGCACAGTAGAAGTGGTCTCACCATCCGTGAGTGGAGCACCTGTGGTCGACGATGTTGTAGGTGTGGTGTCCTCTCACGCGGTGTAGTGCTAGGCGTGGATGGCGTAGGGAGAGCAGGATCTGCACTGGATGCCGGGCTTCGTCCTGCAAAAGAGTTAGTATATGTCGTCGAGCGGCGTCCCTGCACTTCACGTTCAGCTTTGCAAGCATATTCAAACAATGTGGTCATATCAGTATAAGTATTAGAATCAAGTATGTCCTGAATGTCGCGGTTCAAACCACCACGAAAACGTGCCATGGCAGCGGCATCCGTCTCAAATAAACCACAACGGATCAAACCCTTTTGTAATTCTTGATAATATTCCTCAACAGATTGTTGACCTTGCTGAAACCGCTGCATTTGTTTAAGCAAATCTCGGGCATAATATGAAAGTACAAATCGATGTCGCATAGCAGCTTTTAATTGAGTCCAAGCTAGATGTAAAACAAAACTCAAGTGTTCTTGGCGGTGGCTAGGGGGTATATGATAGGGGGAGGACGTCCACAGGGATGCTGGGGTCGTGCTCCAACCCTAGGACGCGTCCCTAATGGACCCAACTTGATACACGGCCCGTGGGCCAAAATAAGGTGTCGCAGCACCTGGACAGAAAAACCTTCAGTCAATTGTTTGACGATTGCGGCCGCCTCGGGACAGATATGGACATGAGTCTGGATCCATATGAAAGTAGACTTCATAAGCTTTCCATCAAGTACTTGAACGCCCCAAACGGAGTCCGGATGAAGTCGTGGCGGCTGTTGAAATTCAGGACTTTCCTGCAGTCCGAATCCAGCGTTTCCAAAACGTGTTGGATTCAATCTCTTTATTTTCCTTAGACCAAAAGTGACGTGATAGCCTGGTGTAAAACGTGGGAATACTTTGACTTGGTCCCCAATCGACCTCTTTGGTCCTCCATGCCTTCCATGTGTGTTTAACACGCTTCATGTATTTCATGTCCTCATCATCCTCCCCTTCTTGACGAAAAGCCGTCCTCGGCGTCAATTGTACTTGAAACTGATCCTGCACAACGCAAAGGAGAACGGGGTTGCGAAAACAAAAGAAACCAAATGTATTGGGAGGAGAAGGGTCACCATGCTTCGAATTGTCAAATGTGTCATCTCGCATAGACATTTCAGCAGGAATATAGACTTCTGGATTGGACGACACAATATGGTTGTCAACATGATCCTGCACAAGATTAGTACCAACAAAAGACAAAGCAGGCATAGGGAGCAACCAGCAAGGCTCCCCTTCTTTATAGTAAACTTGTTTCATGAAAATAGAACTAGAGGAATGTAAATTAGGATGTGTAGTATGGCTGTCCTCTAATTGATCATAATCTGTCACAACAAAAGGAGTACTCATATCGCAACCAATGTAGACTCTTTGTATCATATACTGTCCTTTGTTGTCATATTTGCCAATAACATGATAAGTGTGTTTAGCAAACCAAGGCAAATCAGCATTGTGAAAAAGTCTCTCTTGCAAACAATCTAGATTACACAAATCATCAAATTCAATGTAACCCAAAGTATGTAAAGAAGTCAACAATCTTAGTTCATCATTTGCACTAGCAATATGCATAACATGTTTATTTTTAGTACAAATGGTTGGTTCCAAAACATATAGAACTGAAGCATGATCAACCAATTCATCTTTATCACAAGGAACAACAAGCTCATCATCATGTGACAAAGATTCGTCAAGAGATGGTTCCACTAACAATTGCTCTATAATAGCATGAGGTGTGGAAAAATTCAGCACAGGAGAAGTGGTCCCACCATCCGTGAGTGGAACACCTGTGATCGTGGGCGCTGTAGGTCTGACCGTCCTCTCGCACGGTGTAGTGCTAGGCGTGGATGGCGCAGGGAGAGCAAGATCTATACTGGATGCCGGGCTTCGTCCTGCAAAAGAGTTAGTATATGTCGTCGAGCGGCGTCCCTGCACTTCACGTTCAGCTTTGCAAGCATATTCAAGCAATGTGGGCATATCAACACAATCTTTATAATCAAGTATGTCCTGAATTTCGCGGTTCAAACCACCGCAAAAACGTGCCATAGCATCGTCATCCGTCTCAAACAAACCACAACGAATCATACCTTTTTGTAGCTCCTGGTAATAGTCCTCAACAGATTGTTGACCTTGCTGAAATTGCTGCATTTGTTTAAGCAAATCTCGGGCATAATATGAAGGTACAAAGCGATGTCGCATAGCAGTTTTTAATTGAGCCCAAGTGGTTGGAATAGCAGTGGGATGTCGTTGTTTATAATCACGCCACCACATTAAAGCAAAAAGTGTAAACGCACTAATAGCAGCTTTAACTTGTGCGCTAGCAGGAATATCATGGCATGAAAAATTCTGTTCAACCTCTAATTCCCAATCAAGATATGCAGCAGGATCATATTTGCCATTATAAGAGGGTATATTAAATTGAATCGTAGCAAATGAGTCAATGTGTGGAGGACATACCACACGGCGGGCACAACCGTGGCGATCTCCATCGTCTAGCTCCATGTCACTGTCATAGTCCTTGTGCAACGCCGTGACCGACGTGGACCACGCATCGAATCGTGTCACGATGCCGTTGACGTCTCCTGACATGATTAGCGCAAACACAAAAACAAAAATCCTAGGACAGCAAAGGTGTGTATGTGTGTGTATGAGATGCTCACAAAGATGCTGCGATCAAATTCTTATCCGTTCTTACCAAGCAACAGGGGCGACCTGCAAGCAACAAGTAGCACCTGCGAAAGATTGGAGCAGCGATTGCCTGGAGAAACAAAGTCGGCTCGTCGTAGGAATATGTGTAGTTCTGGGTAGGCTGCACTCAAATCAAGGATTAGCACAATCAATCAATAATGCAAAGTTGAATTATAGTGCTAAACACGTAACTATGCTGCTGGAAACAAGTGCAACGCGCTATGGAGCAAGCAAAGGGAACAAGGAAGTGGGTATGCAGAAACGGGAAATCTCCCAGAGCCCAGTACGCTGTGTAAACGGCGTTTTTTGGCTTCGAAACCGACTTCACCTGGCTTTGCCAGGTGACCTATATAGGAGAATTTCATAAGCTTTTCGGAAAAAAAAAAGAACGCTGAAAACGGAGATCCGAGCGAAAAGTTATGGCCGTTTTCGTGAAGGTGTTCGAAACTGCACAAAACTTCCAAACGTAAACCGAGCAAGATTAGACAACTTTGCTGTTTCTTTTTTTTATTCTTTCCTTTTTCTTTCTTTTCCTTTTTTGTTTCTTTCCTTTTTTGTTTCTTTTTTTTTCAAACTTTGAACACGCGGCCGAGTAGGACTCGGTGTGGGAGGCGCGGCCGAGGCAGGGAGGGTTTCGGTTTGGGGGGGGGGGGGGAGGGGGGCTGCGATGTGAGGCGGCGAGGTGGGGCGGCGGCGGTGATGGAAAAGCGGCGGAAGCACAAAGTGACTAGCAACAATTGAACGCGAAGCACACAAATTCAACAACGCAAATTATTGAAAGAAAGTGCAAGGCGAAGAAAGGTGTTGGGACAATGATCTAACCTGAATTTTTTTTGGTTTTTGTGGACTGTAGGTAAAGGAACAACACTCGGTAAAACTCACCGATCAACCTGGACTTTTGATACCACTTGATAGAGCTGAAGTGCCCGATCTTTCGGTGAGTGGAGGATAATTTTGATTTGGTGAAAGTCGACCCTCACGATCCGACTACGACGAGCGAACCCGAAGCGCCAATGCAATCGCTGAACCAACTCCCTGTGGTTACCGACCCTGTTGCAATCAAGATCAGAACTTCCTGTACGCAATCAAAGAATGAACAAGAAAAAGAAGGCGAGCAATCTTAATATCACTCGAAGGTGGAGTTCTGAATCACACGAGGACAGCACGTATTTGTGCGTGTTCGGTGTAGCTAAAGCTAGATGTAAAACAAAACTCAAGTGTTCTTGACGGCGGCTAGGGGGTATATGATAGGGGGAGGACGTCCACAGGGGTGCTGGGGTCGTGCTCCAACCCTAGGACGCGTCCCTAATGGACCCAACTTGATACACGGCCCGTGGGCCAAAATAAGGTGTCGCAGCACCTGGACAGAAAAACCTTCAGTCAATGATTTGACAATTGCGGCCGCCTCGGGACAGATATGGATATGAGTCCGGATCCATATGAAAGTAGACTTCATAAGCTTTCCATCAAGTACTTGAACGCCCCAAACGGAGTCCGGATGAAGTCGTGGCGGCTGTTGAAAGTCAGGACTTTCCTGCAGTCCGAATCCAGCGTTTCCAAAACGTGTTGGATTCAATCTCTTTATTTCCTTAGACCAAAAGTGACGTGATAGCCTGGTGTAAAACGTGGGAATACTTTGACTTGGTCTCCAATCGACCTCTTTGGTCCTCCATGCCTTCCATGTGTGTTTAACACGCTTCATGTATTTCATGTCCTCATCAACTTCCGAGTACTATCATGGGACGGCAGGTTCGACAGACATAATCTCTCTTAGTGTGAGTTTATGTGCTTGTTTAGATGGAAATCCAAATTCTCCTCCCATGATGACCATGACTGTTTTATCTGCGTTATGGTAGTCCAAAGGCTTTTTTGAGGCTATAGTAGTCCCAAGCTGTGTGCTTTTGGTTTGGATGCCACGGGCATTGCTATTGTAGGGCTTTTTCAAAATCCTTATTTTTGTTCTGTTGTCCTTGTGTATTTTGATCGAGTGCTGCGATGATATCCTCTGTTTTTCTCTTTCTTGGCACTCCTTGGAAATCACGTTAACTCTTGCGTTCATTGTTTTTCTTGTTGTAGCATCGCCGATTCCCAAATTTTGCAATCTCTCTATCTTTGTCTTCATCTTCAGACTTGTTTTTCCCTCTGTGATCTTTGCGTTTATCGTTTACTGGTAGTGCAAAGGCTTTTCTGAGGCTATAGCAGTCCCAAGCTGTGTGCTTTTGATTTGGATGCCACGGGCATTGCTGTTGTAGGGCTTTTTCGAAATCCTTATTTTTATTCTGTAGTCCTTGTGTATTTCGACCGAGTGCCGCGATGATATCCTCTGGTTTTCTCTTTCTTGGCACTCCTTGGAAATCACATTGACTCTTGGGTTCATTGTTTTTCTTGTTGTAGCCTCGTCGCTTCCCAAATTTTGCAATTTATCTATCTTCCTAATCTGCCCATTCTTCGATCATCATCCTTAAAGCTTGTATGGATTTGGGACATTGACGACCAAAGTCCGAGTGAACGATTCAGCTGTATATTCCTGCTTGAAATAGGTCTATGACGTCTGTCGGACATGGAGGCCTAGGGCCCACACAGACGCAGAAAATACTCCAAGGGAGGATATGGCAACGAGTAGAGACCATGACACAAGGCAGCACAGGACTCTACAAAGTATGGAAACTAGTCGACAATAGGAAATCACTCGCATAGCAAGGCTTGCTCGGGTTACTACTCGAATTAGACTAGGAATCCACCATTGTAACCCTGCCCGCCAGTATATAAGGCTGAGTAGGGACCCCTCTCAAACAACAAGTTCTGAACCTCAGGTCAGAGCACTCCATACAATCAAATCCATAGAATATAGAGAACCTCGACTAGTCTTGGAGATCATCGATCAACAAGACAAGCTTGTATCATATTCACCCTACATAATACAAGATCAGCAACAGGACGTAGGGTATTGCGCCTAATTGGCGGTCCGAACCTGTATATATCTCGTGTCACGTAATCGTCGAGTTCTTGATTCTACTGTCACTCCACCGAAACTCTACTACCTAGGGATACCCTTTGGTAAGATTTTCGGTAAAACACTGACATCTGGCGCGCTAGGTAGGGGTGATCATCAAGAATCCCGTGGAGAATTCGACGACTTCGCAACAAGACAAGAAGGTCCAGGAAGGTGTTGCTCCCGGAACCAAACTCAAGGGGATGATCGATGATAGTGGCTCACTCCAGTCAGAAAAGGCATCGCCAAGCATGGAGGTGCTCGTCGAAAATTTTGACGAAATCCAGCTGTCTGACGTCGTCAAGGGGCAACTGCTCGAAGCAAGAATGATCTCGAACTCCTCTCAGCAAATTCACCCCGAATCCGACTCGATTTCGACGAGTGGTTCGAGCACCCACCCAACCCTACCCACTTTTGGATTACACAACATAGCATCTACTTACCAAAGACTCATATGCTCCCAATTTGAGTCAATGATAGAGCAGTATGTGGATATCCTAATTCGGATCGGTCTAGAGCATGCTACTTCTTGCAAGGAGGCAGCTCAAGTACTCGACTATGACTCAGACTCGGATAACGAAGGCCCTGATGGTGCAACTAGGCAGTGCCTATTTATAACCTCAACACCAGAAGGAAGAACCATAGATTGGATGCAGACAAACCACTCAATCAACAAAAGTTGCAGCTCACACAAATCAAGTTTCAAAACTGATCAAGACAGGCCTCAAATCAAGAACATCAACATGGCACACCACCAGGGCCGTGTCATATACATGATTGGCCTTAAAGACTTTGAAGAAGCTAATATCTACATGAGGGAAGCATTCCTTGAGCTCTCGGAAGCACTAAATAGTCCTCAGGAGCAGGAGAGGAAGAACAGTCGAGTAGTCAAAAACCAAAGGAACAGAAGAGCGACACGCCACTCTACGGAATAAAATAGGCAACAACAGATTCGCTCAGCCAAGCAAATTTAGCAATTCTC
Source organism: Urochloa ruziziensis (assembly GCA_015476505.1). Classification (NCBI taxonomy): domain Eukaryota; kingdom Viridiplantae; phylum Streptophyta; class Magnoliopsida; order Poales; family Poaceae; genus Urochloa; species Urochloa ruziziensis. The sequence continues at coordinate 37,327,234 of CM027119.1, read as the reverse complement.
CAGCGGCCAACGCCATGGAACTACACTTCAGGCTATCCCTCATGCATCAAACTGCCGAAATCAAAAATCTTCTCTGATTGACCACCACGATCATCAAACAACTCGATGATTATGAGGCCCCGCATGAAGAAGAAAATGATGACTCAGAGGCACGTCTGCAGATCGCCACAGTAGAGCAGTATGATCCGCAAAACCACTGGGAGATACAGCCTCAAGAGATTCAGAGTACTCTTAAGAGAAAACCAGTCGAGGACGTGGCAACAGTCATTCAAGAGCTCAACGAGCTAAAATCAAGCTCCGATTCAGCAGCATTCAAGGAAGCACTTAACAAGAGATGCACATTGCACCCAAATCAAAAGCACTTCACTAAAGAATGCTACACTCTGAAAATGGCACTGGGGATCCCTGTAAAGAATCAAAAGACTACTTCAGTTCAGGACGTACTAGAGGAGACTTACAACTATCAACCCCACGATGCCATGGTGATGGTGATCTCTCGACCAATAAAGGGACACCAGGGAAAGAAAGCAATACCAGTATCAGGCAATTCTTCCCAAGAAAAACAGATACCAACATTTCCTTCTCAGAGAAGGACCAGTGGGCAACCTTTTCAGAGGCAAACCCACCACCACTCATAGTAAAACCAGAAATTGGTACTCTCAAGACTACAAAAGTACTAATAGACGGAGGGGCCGGACTTAATCTACTGACAGTCTCATCCCTACATGATATGGGTTTCGACTCCAAAAAGTGGTGGTACCCGCAACCGCCCCATTCTTCGGAATCATTCCAGGTATAGAAGCTATGCCAATAGGGTCAGTAACCTTCAGCGACGGCAACAAGTCAAGCACTTAAGCTTCGAAGTAATCGACTTCTGTACTCCATACAGCGCAATCTTTGGAAGACCCACGCTATTAAAATGTCAAGCCATACCTAGTTACAACTACCTCATCCTCAAGATGCCTACTCGGAATGGCATTCTATCACTTCAAGGAAGCCTAGGACATTGTCGTTGTTGCCACAAAGGAGTTGTCAAAAAAGTCACTCCTTCAATCAAGCAAATCTGGCCAAAAGAGTAAAACTACTCTTTTCAAGCAGAAAAGCTCAAAAAGACCCTAATCTATAAAGGGCACTATAATATCGAGTAGTTCTTAAGCAAATAAAAGACTAGATCTCTATACAAAGACTAGTCCAGTCGTTAAGTAGTTTTTCTTACAAAAGGAGATACTACTACATATGTAACCAGGGATCATATTATATAGACTTATAAAAGTATCATCGATCGTGTTTCCGCGTAAAAATTCCCTTTTGCGTCGGTCCTTCGACTAGTTTGTCAATAAAAACCACTCGTCACAGATTTGGAAGGTTTTAAACATTAAAATAACCAAATCTGGGGGCTTTTGGTTTCCAAATTTCTTCTTTATGGAAGGTCGAAAGCCTTTAGGCACTAGCCAAAGGATTAAATAACCATAAAGTAAGAAAACAATTCACACGGTACAAACGGTGGAACATCCACTCTTTATTCAAAGAACTTGGTTATAAAAGTTGTCAAAAAATCAACAACATTTACAAGAACAAGGACAACAAGGAGACAAGCATTTACAAGAACAAAGACGGTAGGTCACCAGAAGCAGCCATACAAGTAGTCACCGTGCCTTCAACCCAAGTGTAGGCTGCAAAGTGTAGGGGCTAGCACCGTACCGTCTACACCCAGGCCAGCACGAGGACGCCGTGTCTCGCCCCTGGTGACCACCTCCCACCACTCCTTTGCAACTACTCTTTTGGCATCAAGACTTCAAGCATTAGAATGACCTTGTTTGGCAGAACGAAGAAGACAGGAAGCGGAGAAGAAAGCCAAGGCAGCGATGACTCTGGAAGCATGGAGGCTAACCATCAGCAAAGGCCAATTCATAGCCAGAAAGAAAGCGAATTTCTGGCAAATCAGCATCTTTTTGCTACCAAGGGTTGTCAAGATTTCCACGCCCTCAAATCACGGAAGACAATCAGGACCTATTTATAGCCAGAAGGCGGTGCAATCAAACAAAGGTCTACTGTTTACACGTGAAGCTTTCAGAAGCAGACACAACAAAAGATTCGATCATATTTAAGTAGCAAGATGACAGCGAGGCGCAAATTCCGCACCTAAGCCACGGACTCAACAGGATCGTATCGACAAATCACGACAATCAAGGACAAAGATAGGACCGCAGAAACAGAACTTTTTCAGAAGGACACGTCTGGTCAGGTTTTTCTTTAGAGCTCTTCGAGTACTGGCACAATCAAACAAAGACCAGAAGAAGACGCCCAATCAGACTCAATGAACTCAAGGATTGTCTAACCATCCCCTAAAAAGTTTTATCTGGGAACGAAAAGACACCCACAAAAACGAGTTCAAAAAGCAAAAAAGTGCTTTCTATTCAGGACCTCCGAGTGCTTATTTCCAAGAGAAATAACTCAAAGCGAGAGGTAACTGAAGAGGTACGCTTGGCCTTACAACAGCAACTCAGAAAACTGGGCCAGATAACAAAGCATATAGAGTGGAACAGCATGCCAGGCAACCACTCGGCTAAATTGGTTTCAGGAAAAAATAATCGAATCTATTCCGAGTACTTCCAAGAGAAGTGCAATTATTCCCAGGATCTCCGAGAGGTTATTTGCAAGGGAAGTAAACTCAATGCGAGAGATAAATAGAGGTACGCTAGCCTTACAGCAGCAAACCAATGTCTGAACCAAATAGAGAAAGAGAATGTCAGGCAAACTACCCTGGTCTCAGAAACAAGTTGGACACGATCTAAGTACTTTTTGTAAGTACAACAAACAGAGCCTAGTCGATAAGACAAACAGGCATCTCATTAACAAGAGTAGGAAAAACAAATGCATAAAGATCAGTTCCACTCTTTACAAAAAGATCATCTCAGAAAGAGTACCTTCTCTTCACTGAAGAGAACAAAAACTACACTACGAGAGATCTAACCTCTCTACGACCTATTCAGCTATGGGCATAGTGGATTCCAAGAATTCTTCAAACTTGGCGTCAGAACAATCATTGGCTTTGCCACCTAGAACACTAGCTAAGCTAAGCTCCGGAACTAAGGACTGTACCGCGGCAAGAACATTGTTTGCTACAAAAGTACACGTACGACGCAAATACGAGTCAAAGCAACTAGGAAGCTCTGCAAGACGGTCAATAAGGAGTCGAGGCCGGGAACCAGCAGGTTTTGGAGCAATGGAATCTGCAACAGCCATAGCAGCTGCATCCAGGTCTTCATAACGCCCGATGAGAGCCTCTTGATCAAGCTTTAGAGCATTGTACGAACCTTGAAGATTCTTCAAGGATCGCTTCAACTTCTCGCTCTCATCAACAGCATTCAGCATAGCATCCTTCCACTTGTTGCGGTCGACCTGAAGCGTGGCATAGCCGTTCTCCAATGCTAAAAAGGGAGAAGAGAGAGATCACGTCAATAAACGAACATCAAAAGCAAAAGACAAAGGCCAAGAGTCAAGTACTCACTTTGCAGCTTACTCCTCCAAGAACGGATCTCACTGGCATGTTTGGCCTTGACACTTCAATATCAGCATAATTATCAATGGTGTCGATAATCCTGTCAGTGGCCTCATTATGATCACGGATACTCTTCCAGCGAGCATCCTCAGACATCTTATATCGAGTCTCAAGATCAGCATAAGTTTTCCAAGCTCTGCCACCTTGGACTCAAGAGAAAGTATTCTACCTTTAAAACCCGAGTCTCATCAGGATCACCAGACGACAAAGCAAAATTCTCTCCTTGCCCAGAATAAGCTGCAGCGGAAGCGGCAACAGCAGCTCCCTCAGAAGATGAAGGTATTTGATGAGGACATGACACGCATAAAGGGTGTTAAACACACATGGAAGGCATGAAGGACCAAAGAGGTTGATTGGGGACCAAGTAAGTGTTCTCACGTTCTCCACAAGGCTATCATGTCACTTTTGGCCTAAGGAAATAAAGAGATTGAATCCAACACGTTTTGGAAACGCTGGATTCGGACTGCAGGGAAGTCCTGACTTTCGACGGCCGCCACGACCTCATCCAGACTCCGTTTGGGGCGTTCAAGTACTTGATGGAAAGCTTATTAAGTCTGCTTTCATATGGATCTGGACTCATGTCCATATCTGTTCCAAGGCGGCCGCAATCGTCAAATCATTGACTGAAGGTTTTTCTGTCCAGGTGCTGCGCCACCTTATTTTGGCCCACGGGCCGTGTATCAAGTTGGGTCCATTAGGGACGCGTCCTAGGGTTGGAGCACGACCCCAGCACCCCTTTGGTCATCCTCCACCTCTCATATACCCCCTAGCTGCCGCCAAGAAGTCTTGGGTTTTGTTTTACATCTAGCTTTAGCTACACCGAACACGCACAAACACGTGTTGTCCTCATGTGATTCAGAACCCCACCTTCGAGTGATATTAAGATTGCTTGCCTTTTTTTTCTTGTTCGTTCTTCGATTGTGTACAGGAAGTTGCTGATCTTGATTGCAACAGGTTCAGTAACCCAGGGAGTTGGTTCAGCGATTGCATTGGCGCTTCGGGTTCGCTCGTCGTAGTCGGATCGTGAGGGTCGACTTCCACCAAATCGAATTTACCTCCACTCACCGAAAGATCGGGCACTTCTGCTCTATCAGTATTGGTCCAGCAGTCGTATCAGCAGCAGGAGAACTCAACTTCCTTGGAGTTTCAACGATGACCGAAGTGCGTAAAGCACTTGCTCCCGAGTCAGCATCTTCTTTCCCCAAAAGAGAAAAACTCGAGGGCAAACCAGTCGAGGGCTTCCTCAAATCAGAAAGGCGGACATAAATTCTACAAAAAGAAAGGCAATACGGAAAACTCCTTAAAAGAAGACCATACCAAAGAAGGAGTTTCAAAGCACAAACCTGTCCGAACCAGACATACGAAGACGAGGAGCGCCAAATACCAGTCTTCGTGGCTTCTTCACACTGGCACCTGGCTTCCCAGACAACGAGGACCTTGCGGCCAACGAGTCAACCACGACGTCCCCACTCTTCTTCCTAGGCAGAATAGCAGAAGCAGTCTTCACAACTTCTTCCAAAATAGAAGAAGAACCAGCCTTCCCAAGGACAGGCTCGGGGGCTGATGAAGACACAATCTCGGGATCAACCCTACAGAAACAAAAAAGTCAAGAAGGAGACCCACAAAAGTGAAAAGAGATGATCAAAAATTCGCACAAAGAGCATAAGGTTTACCCAGTCTCAAGCGTCTCAGCAAAAGAACTCGGGGGCTCCACCAGCAAGGAAGGAGAACCACTCTGCGACACCTCGTGAGGGATCTTAACCTTACGGACGCAGACCCGAGGCTTCTGCCTTATCCCAAAGTCATCAAGAAGGTACCCATCATCTCCCAATAGGTTGCAGACTTGCTCTTTCTTGACTTGCAAAGATGCAGCGGAAATCTACGATGTCAACATATGAGAAAACCACTCTAGAGACCAAAAAAACCAGTCGAATAAGACACAAGGACAACGTCAAGTACCTGATGGGGAGGATGCTCTCGATCATAGAGTTGAGGCACGTAAGGCTTCGTCACAACTCTAGGAAGCATCAATCGGACTCTCTCCAAAATCTCTTCCTCAAAAAGGTCCTCGGGTCTCATACGAGAAGGGTCATCACGTCCAATATACTCAAAGCCAAGTGATTCTCTCAAGCTTAAAGGTTGAATCCTACGCTCAACCCAGCTATACACGACTGAGGCAACTGTCACCCCCTGCTTCTTCAAGTAGTCGATAGTCTTGAAGTAAGACGACAACTTCTCAGAGCTATCGCAAGTAGGAACATCACTCTACTGTGGCTCGCTTACAGGAGCCCTTCCAATAAATTTCGGCAAAGCAGATGGATGGTTCCCAACATACCACCACGACTGCCTCCACTCGGTTCCAGACGGAGTCAAACAGTACTCGAGATACTTTTGTCTAGAACCTAACCAAAATTGTACAACGGCTCCCCCAACGGGCGAAACAGAGAACTCTTTCGGAAAAGGAACAAGGAGAAACAACTCTCGAAACAAGTCGAAGTCTGGGTAAATCCCAAGGAAAGCCTCACAGAAGTGAACAAAAACAGAAATATGGAAAATCCCATTGGGATCAAGATTCTGGAGTTTAAGATGATAGAAGTCAAGAAGATCACGGAGAAAGCGGCAAGAAGGAAATCCAAGGCCCCTCTCCACGAAATAAGAAAATACACAGATCTGATCAACTGGATCTAGCGGATGATTTTTAGACGGGGGAGGAACAGACCATTGCAAGGACATCTGATCTTTCTGCAATCCAAGATTCACAAGACGCTCAAGATCAGTCTGCTTCACCACTGACCTTTTGATATAAGTCGGTCGCGGCGGATAATGCGGGCCATCAACTCTCCCAAGCTTTGGAGGGGGAAGAGCCGGATCTGACGTCGCACACTTACACTTCTTGAGTCCCTTCTTCTGAGGGACCGACTTCCATGTGACAGATCTCTTTGAACGCATTGCGATCCATAGGAATCAAGAAGAGGAAAAATCAGAGGGAAGCCGGCAATGGACCTTCGACGAATATGGAAGAGGAGGCCAATAGTTTTTCCAAAGGAAAGGCGAAAAGGTAAAAACCCTAAGAAAAAAGGTTATTTTATAATCGGCCATAGGGAAAAACTTAGGGAAAAGTGCATGTCTCGGATAATAGATATCGTTCAGCTTTTAAAAGAGCAAAAGACGTTATCTAGATCTTTGTTTTTAGAAGAGCTCCTAAAACAAAATTCTATTTAACAATCTTAGCCTTTCTTAAAATTCGGGGACTTTCATTATCCACGAGTACCTTAGATCCTTTTTACCTCTCCCAAAAGGAGTGGTTCGAGGCTCAGGGGCTACAGGGCACATGGATTGCAAACAAGAAGTTTTTTCAAATTTCTACCAAAGATTCAAGATTTTTTCAGGACCTTCAGCTCGAATCATCGATTCAAACTAAAGCTCAGGGGCTACCTCATATGAAGTGCGATCCCAAAATCGCACTCCAAAAAATTCAAAAGAACACCATTAGGGCTTGAGCACCTCACAGCCTCGTCCTTAGAAAAACTGCAGTCTAGGAAGTACTCGAGGATTCCCTAAGAAGACCAATAAGTACTCGAACTAGCGGTCCAGGCACTCTCAAGACAAAGAAAGAACTCGGCTATGAAGCGCTCGGGAGCTTGTCGGACATGGAGGCCTAGGGCCCACACGGACACAGAAAATACTCCAAGGGAGGATATGGCAACGAGTAGAGACCGTGACGCGAGGCAGCACAGGACTCTACTAAGTATGGAAACTAGTCGACAATAGGAAAACACTCGCATAGCGAGGCTTGCTCGGGTTACTACTCGAATTAGACTAGGAATCCACCCTTGTAACCCTGCCCACCAATATATAAGGCTGAGCAGGGACCCCTCTCAAACAACAAGTTCTGAATCTCAAGTCAGAGCACTCCATACAGTCAAATCCATAGAATATAGAGAACCTCGATTAGTCTTGGAGATCATCGATCAACAAGACAAGCTTGTACTCATATTCACCCTACATAATACAAGATCAGCAACAGGACGTAGGCTATTACGCCTAATTGGCAGCCCAAACCTGTATAAATCTCGTGTCATGTAATCGTCGAATTCCTGATTCTATTGTCACTCCAGCGAAACTCTACTACCTAGGGATACCCCTTGGTAGGATTGCCAGTAAAACACTGACAACGTCTCGCTCAAAGATGTTCATTATTGTGTTCTTTATATCGAAGAAGCGTCGCATGTATTCTCGGAGAGATTCGTTCTCCTTTTGCCTACACATGGAAAGTTCGTGACGAGTTCCTGGGCGGTCATACATCCCTTGAAAGTTGGCGATGAACATTTTCTTCAGTTGCTCCCATGAGTGTATTGAATTTTGAGGTAAGTTCTCGAACCATGTCAAGGGAGAAGTGATAGAGCTAAAGTGCCCGATCTTTCGGTGAGTGGAGGATAATTTTGATTTGGTGGAAGTCGACCCTCACGATTCGACTACAACGAGCGAACCCAAAGCGCCAATGCAATCACTGAACCAACTCTCTGTGGTTAACGACCCTGTTGCAATGAAGATCAGAACTTCCTGTACGCAATCAAAGAATGAACAAGAAAAAGAAGGCGAGCAATCTTAATATCACTCGAAGGTGGAGTTCTGAATCACACGAGGACAGCACGTATTTGTGCGTGTTCGGTGTAGCTAAAGCTAGATGTAAAACAAAACTCGAGGATGCTAATGACGGCTATAGGGTTTAATAGCACGGCCACAAGGGAGTTGGGGTCATGCTACAACCCTAGGACGCGTGCCTAATGGACCCAACTCGATACACGGCCCATTGGGCCAAAATAAGGTGGCGCAGCACCTTGGACAGAAAACAGTCCGACTCAAAATGATGATTGCGGCCGCCTTGGTGAAGATATGAAGGTGAGTCCGGATCCATCTGAAAGTAGACTTGATTAGCTTTCCATCAAGTACTTGATCGCCCAAAACAGAGTCCGGATGAAGTCGTGGCGGCTGTCACAAGTTGACGTTCGTGCGCAGTCCGAATCCAGCCACATATCCTTCATTCTTTAGCACCATGACGTAGTTCAACTCTCTTGCACGAGCCCGAGTGATTGGCCCTAAAGGTGGTGCTTGGGGTGAAGGTGCTGCTGGTGTAGATGTACCGGTGATGTCCTCATCATCCTCCCCTTCTTGAACTGAAGTCGTCCTCGACGGCAACTCCTCATCCTCGCCCGCATATGGTTTCAAATCTGCAACATTAAAACTAGTGGAAACACCAAACTTCGCAGGCAGGTCAAGGACATAAGCATTATCATTAATCTTGGTTAGCACTTTAAAAGGACCAGCAGCACGAGGCATTAATTTAGAACGACGCAAAGTAGGAAAATGATCCTTCCTCAAATGCAACCAAACCATATCACCGGGTTCAAAAGTAACACGTTTTCTTCCTTTACTACCAGCAACTTGATACTTAGCATTAGTAGCAGCAATGGTTTGTTGTGTTTGTTCATGTAGGTTAATCATATGGTCAACATGTTCAACGGCATCAATATGTGGGGCGTCCACAGCATCAAGCGAAAATAAATCAATAGGCGCCCGAGGAATATAACCATAAACAATCTGAAAAGGGCACATCTTTGTAGAAGAATTTGTTGCATGATTATAAGCAAACTCAACATGAGGTAAACAATCTTCCCAACGGTTCATATTTTTATCCAAAACAGCTCTAAGTATGGTTGACAAAGTTCTATTGACCACTTCAGTTTGTCCATCAGTTTGTGGGTGACAAGTTGTGCTAAACAGCAATTTAGTGCCTAATTTGTTCCAAAGAGATCTCCAAAAGTGACTTAGAAACTTAGCATCACGATCAGACACAATTGTTTTAGGAACACCATGTAAACGAATAATCTCCCTAAAGAACAATTCAGCAACATGACTAGCATCATCAGTTTTATGACAAGGAATGAAATGAGCCATTTTAGAGAATCTATCAACAACCACAAAAATGCCATCCCTTCCCTTCTTAGTTCTAGGCAATCCCAAAACAAAGTCCATAGAAATATCAAGCCAAGGTAAAGTAGGGACAGGCAAAGGCATATACAAACCATGGTTGTTCAAACGTGATTTAGCCTTTTGACATGTAGTGCATCGTGCAACCAAGCGCTCAACATCAGGACGCATCCGAGGCCAAAAGAAGAGGGAGGCCAGCACCTCAAGCGTTTTGTAAACACCAAAATGTCCCATTAGTCCGCCTCCATGAGCTTCCTGTAACAACAAAAGACGAACCGAGCTAGCTGGAATACACAGCTTGTTAGCGCGAAACAGGAACCCATCCTGCATGTGAAATTTCCCCCATGGTTTACCAGTCATACAATGTTTATAAGCATCTTTAAAATCATTATCATCGACATATTGATCCTTCATAGTGTGTAAACCAAAAATTTTAAAATCCAATTGTGATAGCATATTATATCGGCGAGACAAAGCATCAGCAATCACATTGTCCTTCCCGTTCTTGTGTTTAATGATGTAAGGAAAAGACTGAATGAATTCTACCCAATTAGCATGACGACAGTTCAGATTAGTTTGGGTATGAATATGTTTTAAAGCCTCATGATCAGAATGGATTATAAACTCACGATGCCAGAGATAGTGCTGCCACGTTTGCAAAGTACGCACTAAAGCATAAAGTTTTTTATCATAAGTAGAATATTTCAAACTAGCACCGCTTAATTTTTCACTGAAATAAGCAACCGGTTTTCCTTCTTGTAACAGAACAGCACCTAACCCAATACCACTGGCATCACATTCGAGCTCAAATATTTTACCAAAATCAGGCAATTGCAAAAGAGGAGCATGTGTTAACTTATCTTTCAATGTAGTGAAGGCGAGCTCCTAGGAATCAGTCCAAGTAAAAGGCACACCTTTCTTTGTAAGCTCATGTAGAGGTACTGCAATAGAGCTAAAATCTCGTACGAATCGACGGTAGAAACCTGCAAGCCCAAGAAACTCTGAATCTGCGTAACCGTCGTTGGTGTAGGCCATTCCCGAATTGCATCAATCTTGCTGCTATCCACCTCAATACCCTGTGGAGTAACAACATAACCAAGAAACGAAACACGTTGTGTGCAGAAGATGCATTTTTCCATGTTAGCAAACAAGTGAGCTGCACGCAACGCATTAAAAACAGCACGCAAATGTTCTAAATGCTCTTCCATAGACTTGCTGTAAATCAAGATATCATCAAAATATACAACAACAAACAAACCTATGAAAGGCCTGAGAACTTCATTCATCAAACGCATAAAAAAGCTGGGAGCATTAGTCAAACCAAGCGGCATAACCAACCGTTCATATAAACCAAATTTAGTTTTAAAAGCCGTTTTCCATTCATCGCCCAATTTCATTCGAATCTGATGGTAACCACTACGCAAATCAATCTTAGTAAAAATAATGGCACCACTAAGCTCATCTAGCATATCATCAAGGCGTGGTATAGGATATCGATAACGAATAGTGATGTTATTAATAGCACGACAATCTACACACATACGCCACGATCCATCCTTCTTTGGAACAAGTAACACTGGAACGGAGCAAGGACTAAGAGACTCACGAATGTACCCTTTGTCAAGCAACGCCTGGACCTGGCGCTGAATCTCTTTCGTCTTGTCAGGATTTGTGCGATACGGGGCGCGATTCGGATGCTGTGCGCCGGGAATGAAGTCGATCTGGTGCTCAATGCCACGAAGTGGAGGTAGTCCCGATGGTAAATCCTTGGGAAAAACATCAGCGTACTCCTGCAAAATGTTAGCAACCGCAGGGGGAATATCCAAAGATGGTACATCATCAAGTGAAACGAGCACACTAGAACATACAAGTGCATAACAAGGTAGCTCATCAACACAAAGATCAACAAAATCAGCACGTGTAGCAAATAAAACAGGCGCATTCAACTTGATTTCAGAAGGTGATGGTACAAGTTGTTTAGCATTTTTAGCGGCTCGAGCAAGGTCATCTTTAACAATTTATTCAGGTGTCATGGGATGTATAATTATTTTCTGACCTTTAAACATGAGAGAATAATGATTCGAACGACCATGATGCAAGCTATCAGTATCATATTGCCAAGGTCTACCAAGTAACAAAGAACATGCCTCCATAGGAATAACATCACAATCAACAAAATCAGAATAGGCACCTATGGAGAACGGAACACGTACCGACTGTGTTACTTTAATCTTTCCACCATCATTAAGCCACTGAATATGATAGGGATGCGAATGCTTACGGGTGGGTAAGGACAACTTCTCTACCAGCGCTGTACTCGCCAAGTTGTTGCAGCTACCACTGTCAATGATGATGCGAATCGACCGCTCCTGCACAACACCCTTTGTATGGAAAAGAATGTGTCGCTGATTTTTCTCTGGCGGGGCGACCTGTGTACTAAGAACACGCTGCACAACAAGACTTTCATACCTATCTGCGTCACTAGGAGTAGCATGGACCGCCTCATTATCTGCATGGTTAGTGGCAATCATAGTATGGTGAGGTTCATCGGAATCACTAGCAGAAGAGTACTCACCATCGTCACGTATGATCAAAGCACGGGTGTTGGGACAGTCCCGAATCATTTGCCCAAAGCCTTGGCAACGAAAACACCGAACATCTCGTGTACGTCCCGAGGAAGAAGCTGCGCCTGGTGTAGGTTTCGTCGAAGGTGCTGCAAGTTTCGTCGTCTTCTCATGCGGCGTAGTGCTAGGTGTAGAAGGTGCTGGAGTGGAAGATGTAGAGCTGGACGATGGGCTTCTTCCTGCAAAAGGGTTAGTATATGTCTTCGAACAACGTCCCTGCACTTCACGTTCAGCTTTGCAAGCATATTCAAATAACATGGTCATATCATTATACTCCTTATAATCAAGTATATCCTGAATTTTCCTGTTCAATCCACCACGAAATCGTGCCATAGCAGCATCATCCTGTTCAAATAAACCACAACGAATCATACCCTTTTGTAACTCTTGGTAATACTCCTCAACGGATCGTTGGCCTTGCTGGAATCGCTGCATGGTGTTAAGCAAATCTCGGGCATAATAAGAAGGAACGAAACGATGTCGCATAGCAGCTTTTAATTGAGCCCAAGTAGATGGAACATCAGTGGGATGTTTGAGTTTATATTCACGCCACCAAATTAAAGCAAACTCAGTAAATTCACTAATAACAGACTTAACTTGAGACGTAGCAAGGATATCATGACATGAAAATTTTTGTTCTACCTCTAACTCCCAATCAAGATATGCAGCAGGATCATACTTGCCATTAAAAGTAGGAATCTTAAATTTAATCTTCGCAAATGAATCATTAACCGGATTACGTACCACACGGCGGGCACGAGGTTGGCGGTCTACATCCTCATATTCCGTGTCACCACCATAGCCCTTCTGCAAGTCCGTGAGCGTCGTGAGCGTTGTGTTCATCGCATCAAGCCGGGCCGTCAAGGTGTCAAATGTACACTTGGCGGCTGTCTGAGCAAGGTCCTGCTGGTCGAGACGCTCATTGGATGAAGAGAGCGCGGAATCAACCTTCTTGTGCAACGTCTTTATGTCGTCTTTAAGTCCATCAAGGTCTGCCCGCATGCCTTGCAGCTTGGAGTCCATCTTGTCGTCGTCTCCTAACATGGTTAGCGCAAACACAAGAAAAACAGATCCTACAACAACAAAGGTGTGGGTGGAAAGCTCACAAAGATGCTGTGATCAAGTTCTTATCCGTTCTTACCAAGCAACAGGGGCGATCGCAGACAACAAGTGGCACCTGTGAAAGATTGGAGCAGCGATTGCCTAGAGAAACAAAAGTCTGCTCGTCGTAGGAATATGTGTAGTTCTGGGTAGGCTGTACTCAAGTCAAGGATTAGCACAATCAAACAATAAATGCAAAGCTGAATAATAGTGCTAAACACGTAACAAAGCTGCTGGAAACAAGTGCCACCCGCGATGGATCAAGTGAAGGCAACAAGGAAGTGGGCTGCAGAAACGGAAAAATCTCCCGGGCCGCGTTACGCTGTATAAACAGCATTTTTTGGCCTCGAAACCGGCTTCACCTGGCGCTACACCGGGTGCCCGTATAGGAAATTTCGTAAGCTTTCCGGAAAAAAAAAGAACGCTGAAATCGGAGATCCGAGCGAAAAGTTATGGCCGTTACAAAACGGGTGTTCGTAACGACACAAAACTGCCAAACGAAAAACCGAACTTTCCAAAAACGAACTGCTCTTTTTTTTTTGTAATTCTTTCCTTTGTCTTTCTTCTCAGAACTTTCCTTTTTTTTCTTTTTTTTCTTTCCTTTTTTTTTCTTTCCTTTTTTTTTCTCTCTTTCCTCAAACAGAAACACGAAACCGAGTAGGGTTCGGTTGGATCGGCGGCGCGTGGAGTGCGGCTTGGGGAAGGAAAACGAAACCGAGTAGGGTTCGGTTGGAGGGGGTAACGGCGTGGTAACTCGGCGTGGTGGCGGCGGCGTGGTTTTGTAGGGTTTGTGGTGATGATGACGGCGGCGACGGCGCTGGTGGTGATGATGACGGCGGCGACGGCGCTGGTGGTGATGATAATTGCGGCGGCGGTGGTGCTGGTGGCGAGGTAGGACAGCGGCGGCGGCGGTGGTGGAGATGGAAAGCAGCGGAAGCACAAAGTGACCAGCAACAAATTAACGCGAAGCACACAAATTCAACAACGCAAATTATTGAAAGAAAGTGCAAGGCGAAGAAAGGTTTTGGGACATTGGTCTAACCTAAATTTTTTTTTGGGTTTTGTGGACTGTAGGTAATGGAACAACACTCGATAAAAACTCACCGATCAACCTGGAAAGCTGATACCACTTGATAGAGCTGAAGTGCTCGATCTTTCGGAGAGTGCAGGATAATTTTGATTTGGTGGAAGTCGACCCTCACGATCCGACTACGACGAGCGAACCCGAAGCGCCAATGCAATCGCTGAACCAACTCCCTGTGGTTACCGACCCTGTTGCAATCAAGATCAGAACTTCCTGTACGCAATCAAAGAATGAACAAGAAAAAGAAGGCGAGCAATCTTAATATCACTCGAAGGTGGAGTTCTGAATCACACGAGGACAACACGTATTTGTGCGTGTTCGGTGTAGCTAAAGCTAGATGTAAAACAAAACTCGAGGATGCTAATGACGGCTATAGGGTTTAATAGCACGGCCACAAGGGAGTTGGGGTCGTGCTACAACCCTAGGACGCGTCCCTAATGGACCCAACTCGATACACGGCCCATTGGGCCAAAATAAGGTGGCGCAGCACCTTGGACAGAAAACAGTCCGACTCAAAATGATGATTGCGTCCGCCTCGGTGAAGATATGAAGATGAGTCCGGATCCATCTGAAAGTAGACTTGATAAGCTTTCCATAAAGTATTTAATCGTCCAAAACGGAGTCCGGCTGAAGTCGTGGCAGCTGTCACAAGTTGACATTCGTGCGCAGTCCGAATCCAGCCACATATCCTTCATTCTTTAGCACCATGACGTAGTTCAACTCTCTTGCATGAGCCCGAGTGATTGGCCCTGAAGGTGGTGCTTGGGGTGAAGGTGCTGCTAGTGTAGATGTACCGGTGATGTCCTCATCAAGAAGCTTCCAACGCCAGGGGGAAGTAACGGCATTTGATCGTATTGTTGCCCCCTGCACACTCAATTGCTGTAGAGAAAGATCTTAGCCAAGATTTTGGAGAACGTTTACCATCATACTTGTCGAAACCAACTGGATCGAAATTAGGTGGATAAATAGCCATCCTAATATCCCTTGTCAGCATTGGGTATCCATCATCATCGTCGTCTTGTTCCCTTTCCAGTCGTCGAGAGCTGATGATTGAACGAGCATCTCGTTGATTGTTGAGGTACTGTCGAAGATCAGATTGACCATGTGGTGTGCCATTATTGCCTCCTTGAATGCGGCTTCTTGCCAGTCAGCTAAGACCACGACTTGGAGTGATGTTCTTGCTTCCTCCTGCGACTGGTTTTGCCTTGTTGTTGACGACTTGGCTTTTTACTAGGGCGTTGATCTTGCTTGCTTGTGGGATAGGACCAACTTTGTCTAGTTGTTTGATCATGGCCACAACTCAGGCAAGAGCTAGTTCGACTTCGACTGTCTTGGGCAATGATCTTAGCTGAAGCTGGAGTTCCATGGCAATGGCAAGAGGAGAGGCTTATTGATTTGCCTGGACCCGTTCTCCCAATTGATTAGCGCCTGCGAGTCGTCAATTTCGTGCATCGATTCGTCGTTGGGCTCTCTTCAAGTTCTTGGTCTCCCTAGTTGCTTTGTTCAGTCTCTCCTTTTGCTTCCACTGAATCTACTGAGACTTGATCTTCCAACTCATTCGCATAACGTTCGTTATCGTCGACTGGATTGGCCATGAAGGGTTCCCACTCCGGATCAAAACTGGCGCTAGAGCTTGAGGAGGCGATCTCTGTTCTGCCTTCCACTTCCAACGCAAGAGGTGCACCAGACTAATATGGCAGATCAGATGTTAGTATTAGGATCTATCCCCCCCCCCTACGCCCCTATTTGCTTCCTTGATCTCATGCTCTTAACATGGCTGTCTTTTTGGTGTTTCGGAAAGGACTCGAACAGTACTTGGGCTCGGGTAGGATGGGATTCTAAACTATTCATCAAACATGAGTCGAATTTGGAGTACCCTTCATGAGTTGGACCCAAAAGTAACTCTCTTTCGTCCCTATGACCCCTGGCAATGTCAGACAGTTGAATGTCGTTGGAGGTCTTGATGAGCTGCTCCAGGCCTGGCGATGATCCCTTTTTCTTGATGCTGTCTTGACGTGAGAGCATGACCTGCATGTTTTTCCGCCCTTGGGGTTTGATGTTGTAGACCGAGCCTTCCTTGGTTGTTAAGCTCGATTTGGTTGAATTCGTCAAATTCTCCATTGGATTCTTGGTGAGCTCCCCTACCTGGCACGCCAGATGTCGGTGTTTTACCGGCAATCCCACCGAGGGGTATCCCTAGGTAGTAGAGTTTTGGTGGGGTGTTCGCAGAATCTGGAATTCGATGGTTACGCGACACGATATTTATACATGTTCGGGCTGCCAATTAGGCGTAATACCCTACGTACTATTGCTGATCTTGTATTTCGTGGAGTGAAATAAGGGTACAAGTTTGCCTTTTGGCGATATGTCTCTTTGGATCTAAGGTGATCTGAGTTGATCTGTTATGATCTGAGTTGAGAGGGGTCCCTGCCCGGCCTTATATACTGGCGAGCAGGGTTACAGGATGGAAAGAGTGGAATCCTAATCTATTTCGACTAGTAACTCGTACAACTCTCGCTGCATGAGTACTTTCCTTATATTATGACTAGTTCCTTGTATCGTAGAGTCTGGTGCCATACTGGTCTTCGGTCTCTACTCATTGCCATATCCTCCCTTGGAGTATTCCTGCGTCCATGTGGGCCCTATGCCTCTGTCTGACAGGCCCTTCAATCCATGGCTTAGGCCTTTCGGGTCCTCGGATCAAACTGGCCTTGATCTCACATCTCAGGGTGTTTCTTGATGTGTGATGAGGACATGGCATGCAAGCATATGTTCATGATTGGCATATGGAATGAAGGAGTCCAACACGGGTGTCCACATCAAGACGGACGTCCGAGTCTAATTCGGTTCGAGTCCCCAAGGTGGATGCCAAAACAACTCAAGTTCGCGTCCACTTTCCAATGGTGCCGGTCTCAGGCCAAAATTCCATCCGAGTCAACGGGAATTACTGAAACAAGTGGACGTCCAGAATCTGCCAGGGCGCTATGCCATCGTCTTTGGGGCCGTTGGCCCAACAGGAGGCCCAACTCCGCAACCCTAGGCGTGACCAGTACCCACGGGTACTGTAGCACGCCGCCGTCCCTCCCGGCCGCCAGGGGCTGCGGCCCCTATTTAGATAGACCCCTCTTTTATTTTTAGACTTGAGTTTTGTTTTACATCTAGCTTTAGCTACACCGAACACACACAAATATGTGTTGTCCTCGTGTGATTCAGAACTCCACCTTCGAGTGATTTTAAGTTGCTCGCCTCTTTTTCTTGTTCGTTCTTCGATTGCGTGCACGAATTGATCTTTGTGATCAGGCTGATCTTGCTTCAACAGGGTCGGTAACCACAGGTAGTTGGTTCAGCGATTGCATTGGCACTTCGGGTTCGCTCATCATAGTCGGATCATGAGGGTCTACTTCCACCAAGTCAAAATTATCCCCACTTACCGAAAGGTCGGACACTTCAGCTCTATCAAGTGGTCTCAGCTTTCCAGGTTGATCGGTGAGTTTTATCGAGTGTTTTTCCATTACCTACAGTCCACAAAAACCAAAAAAAATCAGGTTAGATCTTTGTCCTAACACCCTTCTTCGCCTTGCACTTTCTTTCAGTACTTGTGAAGGACCGATTAGGCGACCAAAGAGGGGGGGAGTGAATGGGAGCCGATAAAATTTCTTTCCCAAATCCGGCTTTTCCCAAATCAACTTCAAGCCAACCAAATGATCTAGCCAAGATCACGTAGCTACTGAGAAGCTATTGACGCTAGAAACTAGATCAAAACAGCGGAAAAAGAATCGAACAAATCGAGCACAAGACGCGGCCTCAACAGGAAGAGTTCAGTGAAATTTACACGGGTCATTTGATCCGACCGCACATGAAAAGCACCGGTCGGATTGATCGCCTATGCTCCGACCGCTACCGTGAAAAAACAACAGATCGAATCAACGAAAAATACACGGGTCGATTGATCTGACCGCACATGAAAAGCACCGGTCGGATTGATCACCTATGCTTCGACCGTTTTGAGTGAAAACCACCGGTCGATTGATCCAACCAGTACAAGTGCCTCCAGTCGGATCGATAGGTCAACAGTCGAGTCACTGACCTAACCCTTCCCTCAGTGCGATTGGATGATCCGACCGAGAGTCGATCGGAGCATTCAATCGAAATATCGACCTTCTACCAGAGAGTTTGCAAGGCTGCGAAGGCAAGCGGTCGATTGATCCGATCGAGCCAGGAAGAACCGATCGGATCGATAGATCGACATAGAGAAAACTGTCAACTCGAGATTGGAAGGCTGCAAAGTCCTAGCGGTCGATTGATCCGACCCAGTCAAGGAAAACCAATCGGATCAATAGATCGACGCAGCGAAAAGGTCAACTCGAGAACGGATCTCCCAAACGACCTGGAGTCTTGAGACAAGATTTTGGGTAGATGATATACACCTCAAGGAGAGGCTATGCCCCAAAGATCTTGGCCTCAAACCTCCTAGAACTCCTGGAATCATAGATCTCGTGAAGAACATGATGAGGACATCACCGGTACATCTACACCAGCAGCACCTTCACCCCAAGCACCACCTTCAGGGCCGATCACTCGGGCTCGTGCAAGAGAGTTGAACTACGTCATGGTGCTAAAGAATGAAGGATATGTGGCTGGATTCGGACTGCGCACGAACGTCAACTTGTGACGGCCGCCACGACTTCATCCGGACTCCGTTTTGGGCTATCAAGTACTTGATGGAAAGCTTATCAAGTCTACTTTCAGATGGATCCGGACTCACCTTCATATCTTCACCGAGGCGGCCGCAATCGTCATTTTGAGTCGGACTGTTTTCTGTCCAAGGTGCTGCGTCACCTTATTTTGGCCCAATGGGCCGTGTATCAAGTTGGGTCCATTAGGGACGCGTCCTAGGGTTGGAGCACGACCCCAGCACCCCTGTGGACGTCCTCCCCCTATCATATACCCCCTAGCCGCCGCCAAGAACACTTGAGTTTTGTTTTACATCTAGCTTTAGCTACACCGAACACGCACAAATACGTGCTGTCCTCGTGTGATTCAGAACTCCACCTTCGAGTGATATTAAGATTGCTCGCCTTCTTTTTCTTGTTCGTTCTTTGATTGCGTACAGGAAGTTCTGATCTTGATTGCAACAGGGTCGGTAACCACAGGGAGTTGGTTCAGCGATTGCATTGGCGCTTCGGGTTCGCTCGTTGTAGTCGGATCGTGAGGGTCGACTTCCACCAAATCAAAATTATCCTCCACTCACCGAAAGATCGGGCACTTCAGCTCTATCAAGTGGTATCAAAAGTCCAGGTTGATCGGTGAGTTTATCGAGTGTTTTTCATTACCTACAGTCCATAAAAACCCAAAAAAAAAATTCAGGTCAGACCATTGTCCCAAAACCTTTTTTCGCCTTGCACTTTCTTTCAATAATTTGCGTTGTTGAATTTGTGTGCTTCGCGTTAATTTGTTGCTGGTCACTTTGTGCTTCCGCCGCTTTCCATCTCCACCACCGCCGCCGCCGCCGCTGTCCTACCTCGCCACCAGCACCTCCGCCGCTCATTGTTCCAGGGCTGCGTCGATCGGTTTTTTTTTTCCAAGCCGACTCCGAGTCCTGGTCGTGTTTCCCTGGTACACGCCGATCCTTTTCCCCGTGATCTCCCCCCTTGTTGTTCTGTTCGGTTTTGTTTTGGGCACGTCCAAAAAAAAAAGGAAAGCCAGAGAAGAGTCCAAGCCTACACGCCGCAACAAAAAGAAAAAAGAGTTTGCGCCGTGCCCTCCTGCCTAGCGCCGCTGCTTCCTGGATCAGTTTCGGTTTCGGGCAATTCAAAAAAAAAAAGAAGGAACGAATAAAAAGGGAAGTGGGGATCCTTTCGGTTTTTTTTTTCTGTTGTGAGCGATCCTTTTCTCGCAGCAGTCCAGTTCGGTTACGCTGGAAGAGTCCGAAACATAAAAAAAAATCCCAAGGGACCGATTCGCTCGGGACTCCAACGTGCGATTTTTTTTCCCTGGCAGCGCCGGCATCGCGCCCCAAAAGCGCTCGCGCTGTTTTAACTCCTGCCTCAGCGCCTTGAGTCCCTGTTGTTCCCTCGTGCAGTGTTTGTTCAGTCCAAAAAAAAAAGAAGAAAGGCAAGCAATAAAAAAAAGAAAGAAAAAAAAACAAAAGAAGAAAGGACACCGCAAGGTACTAGTCCAAAATTTTCCAGCGAGGCGGTTCGGCTGTGCCCCCTTCCACGATCGCCCTTCCTTCCTGTTTTCCCCCTTTTCCATCTTGTTCTACTTTTGCACTTGTTTCCAGCAGCTTTGTTACGTGTTTAGCACTATTATTCAGCTTTGCATTTATTGTTTGATTGTGCTAATCCTTGACTTGAGTGCAGCCTACCCAGAACTACACATATTCCTACGACGAGCAGACTTTTGTTTCTCCAGGCAATCGCTGCTCCAATCTTTCACAGGTGCCACTTGTTGTCTGCGATCGCCCCTGTTGCTTGGTAAGAACGGATAAGAACTTGATCGCAGCATCTTTGTGAGCTTTCCACCCACACCTTTGTTGTCGTAGGATCTGTTTTTCTTGTGTTTGCGCTAACCATGTCAGGAGACGACGACAAGATGGACTCCAAGCTGCAAGGCATGCGAGCAGACCTTGATGGACTTAAAGACGACATAAAGACGCTGCACGAGAAGGTTGATTCCGCGCTCTCTTCATCCAATGAGCGTCTTGACCAGCAGGACCTTGCTCAGACAGCCGCCAAGTGTACATTTGACGCCTTGACGGCCCGGCTTGATGCGATGAACACGACGCTCACGACGATGAACGCGACGCTCACGGACTTGCAGAAGGGCTATGGTGGTGACACGGAATATGAGGATGGAGACCGTCAACCTCGTGCCCGCTGTGTGGTACGTAATCCGGTTAATGATTCATTTGCGAAGATTAAATTTAAGATTCCTACTTTTAATGGCAAGTATGATCCTGCTGCATATCTTGATTGGGAGTTAGAGGTAGAACAAAAATTTTCATGTCATGATATCCCTGCTACGTCTCAAGTTAAGGCTGCTATTAGTGAATTTACTGAGTTTGCTTTAATTTGGTGGCGTGAATATAAACTCAAACATCCCACTGCTGTTCCATCTACTTGGGCTCAATTAAAAGCCGCTATGCGACATCGTTTTGTTCCTTCTTATTATGCCCGAGATTTGCTTAACACCATGCAGCTGATTCCAGCAAGGCCAACGATCCGTTGAGGAGTATTACCAAGAGTTACAAAAGGGTATGATTCGTTGTGGTTTATTTGAACAGGATGATGCTGCCATGGCACGATTTCGTGGTGGATTGAACAGGGAAATTCAGGATATACTTGATTATAAGGAGTATAATGATATGACCACGTTATTTGAATATGCTTGCAAAGCTGAACGTGAAGTGCAGGGACGCCGTTCGAAGACATATACTAACCCTTTTGCAGGAAGAAGCCCGTCGTCCAGCTCTACACCTTCCACTCCAGCACCTTCTACACCTAGCACTACGCCGCGTGAGAAGACGACGAAACTTGCAGCACCTTCAACGAAACCTACACCAGGCGCAGCTTCTTCCTCGGGACGTACACGAGATGTTCAGTGTTTTCGTTGCCAAGGCTTTGGGCACATGATTCGGGACTGTCCCAACACCCGTGCTTTGATTATACGTGACGATGGTGAGTACTCTTCTGCTAGTGATTCCGATGAACCTCACCATACTATGATTGCTACTAACCATGCAGATAATGAGGTGGTCCATGCTACTCCTAGTGACGCAGATAGGTATGAAAGTCTTGTTGTGCAGCGTGTTCTTAGTACACAGGTCGCCCCGCCAGAGAAAAATCAGCGACACACTCTTTTCCATACAAAGGGTGTTGTGCAGGAGCGGTCGATTCGCATCATCATTGACAGTGGTAGCTGCAACAACTTGGCGAGTACAGCGCTGGTCGAGAAGTTGTCCTTACCCACCCATAAGCATCCGCATCCCTATCATATTCAGTGGCTTAATGATGGTCGAAAGATTAAAGTAACACAGTCGGTACGTGTTCCGTTCTCCATAGGTGCCTATTCTGATTTTGTTGATTGTGATGTTATTCCTATGGAGGCATGTTCTTTGTTACTTGGTAGACCTTGGCAATATGATACTGATAGCTTGCATCATGGTCGTTCAAATCATTATTCTCTCATGTTTAAAGGTCAGAAAATAATTATACATGCCATGACACCTGAACAAATTGTTAAAGATGACCTTGCTCGAGCCGCTAAAAATGCTAAACAACTTGTACCATCACCTTCTGAAATCAAGTTGAATGCGCCTGTTTTATTTGCTACACGTGCTGATTTTGTTGATCTTTGTGTTGATGAGCTACCTTGTTATGCACTTGTATGTTCTAGTGTGCTCGTTTCACTTGATGATGTACCATCTTTGGATATTCCCCCTGCGGTTGCTAACATTTTGCAGGAGTACGTTGATGTTTTTCCCAAAGATTTACCATCAGGACTACCTCCACTTCGTGGCATTGAGCACCAGATCGACTTTATTTCCGGCGCACAGCTTCCGAATCGCGCCCCGTACCGCACAAATCCCGACGAGACGAAAGAGATTCAGCGCCAGGTCCAGGCGTTGCTTTACAAAGGGTACATTCATGATTCTCTTAGTCCTTGCTCCGTTCCAGTGTTACTTGTTCCAAAGAAGGATGGAACGTGGCGTATGTGTGTAGATTGTCGTGCTATTAATAACATCACTATTCATTATCGATATCCTATACCACGCCTTGATGATATGCTAGATGAGCTTAGTGGTGCCATTATTTTTACTAAGATTGATTTGCGTAGTGGTTACCATCAGATTCGAATGAAATTGGGCGATGAATGGAAAACGGCTTTTAAAACTAAATTTGGTTTATATGAATGGTTGGTTATGCCGTTTGGTTTGACTAATGCTAAGTATCAAGTTGCTGGTAGTAAAGGAAGAAAACATGTTACTTTTGAACCTGGTGATATGGTTTGGTTGCATTTGAGGAAGGATCGTTTTCCTACTTTGCGTCGTTCTAAATTAATGCCTCGTGCTGCTGGTCCATTTAAAGTGCTAACCAAGATTAATGATAATGCTTATGTCCTTGACCTGCCTGCGGAGTTTGGTGTTTCCACTAGTTTTAATGTTGCAGATTTGAAACCATATGCGGGCGAGGATGAGGAGTTGCCGTCGAGGACGACTTCAGTTCAAGAAGGGGAGGATGATGAGGACATCACCGGTACATCTACACCAGCAGCACCTTCACCCCAAGCACCACCTTCAGGGCCGATCACTCGGGCTCGTGCAAGAGAGTTGAACTACGTCATGGTGCTAAAGAATGAAGGATATGTGGCTGGATTCGGACTGCGCACGAACGTCAACTTGTGACGGCCGCCACGACTTTATCCGGACTCCGTTTTGGGCGATCAAGTACTTGATGGAAAGCTTATCAAGTCTACTTTCAGATGGATCCGGACTCACCTTCATATCTTCACCGAGGCGGCCGCAATCGTCATTTTGAGTCGGACTGTTTTCTGTCCAAGGTGCTGCGTCACCTTATTTTGGCCCAATGGGCCGTGTATCAAGTTGGGTCCATTAGGGACGCGTCCTAGGGTTGGAGCACGACCCCAGCACCCCTGTGGACGTCCTCCCCCTATCATATACCCCCTAGCCGCCGCCAAGAACACTTGAGTTTTGTTTTACATCTAGCTTTAGCTACACCAAACACGCACAAATACGTGCTGTCCTCGTGTGATTCAGAACTGCACCTTTGAGTGATATTAAGATTGCTCGCCTTCTTTTTCTTGTTCGTTCTTTGATTGCGTACAGGAAGTTCTGATCTTGATTGCAACAGGGTCGGTAACCA
The DNA here is from genome assembly GCA_015476505.1 of Urochloa ruziziensis. Classification (NCBI taxonomy): domain Eukaryota; kingdom Viridiplantae; phylum Streptophyta; class Magnoliopsida; order Poales; family Poaceae; genus Urochloa; species Urochloa ruziziensis. The sequence continues at coordinate 37,302,988 of CM027119.1, read as the reverse complement.
CAGGGAGTTGGTTCAGCGATTGCATTGGCGCTTTGGGTTCGCTCGTTGTAGTCGGATCGTGAGGGTCGACTTCCACCAAATCAAAATTATCCTCCACTCACCGAAAGATCGGGCACTTCAGCTCTATCAGAACACCAAGAACTCGAGTTCATCCCAAAAACTTCAAATCCAAAGCGATTCCCGGCGTTTGGGGGCAAGAGATCACTAGCAAAAGAGGCACAAGGCACTCATACGTGAATGCCCCAAAGAAATCTGAGAGAAAACGCCTAAGAAAGTGAAGAACAAAAATCACCCAAAAATAGCTCCGAAAATACCTCCGAAAATAAGAAAAAGAAAAGGAGCTCAAAGATGAGCAGCACAAACTCAATCAACCAACCATGAATTCACCTATACAAACTACGAATGATTCGAAATGGTTCTAGGTGGATGGGATGAAAGGGAAATACAAGTCCAAAGGAAAACCAAAGAGATAACTAGAGAAGATGCAAAGAGATAGCAGCCACCAACCCCTAGGGGGTCTATTATATAGTCCAAGTGGTGGTGCTCTAAAGACTAAACTACCCCTAAGTGATACATACCCCTCAGGGGCAAATTTGACATTTGGTTTCAGATATTTTCCGGCTGGGACACTTTCCACCGCAAGCTAGCTTCCCTCCGACGCAAGCCTTGCGGTCACGCCGCGTGTCCTCCGGATCGAAGCTCCTCGACGCCGAACTTGGGCCTGGCTGGTCACCTCAGCCCAGCTGCCCAAACTTCGCCTCGTCGAGTTCTCGGCCTTGGTTTTGAGGCCCAAACCAAGGGAAACCGTCCACCGATGATTTTGTGGCCAAATCACCAAACCTCGCATGCAAGCTTCGGTTGTGAGCCGCTACCTTGCACCGGCTTCTCGTCCGCGTACGAGCTTCGGTTGTGAGCCGCTACCTCGCACCGGAACTACGTCCCCTTGCTCGTTCTTGCACCATGTGAACCGCACTTGATCCATCTGGCCACCGGGTCCCTCGAACCAAGCCTACTTGTCTCTCCGCTCCTCGGAGGCCGCCATGGCTAAGACCTTTCGCGCCTGTTCTTCACCTGCACCAATGCAATCAAGCCGCATTCTACACCTGTAATACTTGAGCCAAGGAAAACGTCAATCCACACCACGTTGTCAATCACTCATCACACCAGGAAGCGACCATCCACCGGTCCTCGGACACACCGGGTCCTCAATCTCCCCCTTGATGAGTGCATTGACAACACACAGATAGTAACCATAGAGATTAAAAGAAAAAGAAAAGAAATCGAAAACAAGACTCAAGCAAGTGACTAAAAGCCAGAACAAGCCAAGAACAAAGTCACTTCACAAGAGAAAGCTCCAGAAACGCTGACCCTTCAAGAAGAAGCGAAAGGGCTCAACACCATTGGCAAAAGAGCAAAAGCACAAAGCACAAATCACAAATCTCCAGTGAACTTGTGCGTGCGAAAAACACTCAAAAATGCTCAAAAACTTTCTCCCAAATTTAGCAACTTCTCCCCCTTACAAAAAGCTCCAGAAATTCTCCCCCTTGTTGACAATGCACAAATCAAGGAAAAAATATACAAAATGCAACTATAAGCTTCTCAAATATACAATGAGCAATATAAAATGCTACAAGTTAGAGAAGCGGCAAACAAGATAGTTCATCGTGTGACACGGGCATTGCCATCAAGAAGGTAAAGACATATAGTCAATTGACAAAGCCATGATCAATTTGTGTAGTTTTATCAAAAATGTCACCACATGAGCAAAGTCCTAACCATGGATTGTTCAAGCAAAAATGAACTTCATCTCACCAAGATTATGAAAGGACAAGCATTCTTGACAAAAGATCATTGCAAACGCCCAAACTCTATCTCATGTCATGTCAAAGCACGGAGCCATGTGTTCACTTCTCATGGGAGACTTCTCCGGCAAACAACATGCAACCACTTAGCACCCATGTGTGCAAGTGTGTGCAATGGTGAAGGCATAGAGACAGGAGCATAATTTTCAGCAAGTATGTCTTTTTCTCATTTTGCTTCTTTCATGCATAGACATCTCATTTTTCAAGTTTTTCAAATTAAGCATGGTACATGAAATGTCTTTGCGACAAAAAGAAGCTTAGGCTCCTCCACAAGATAAAACATGGGCTAAACATTCACAATGACAAAGGTCTTTGACCCAATTGAAAAGAATATCATATCCTAACATGATCTTAAGCAAGATATAGCCATTTCGGCTCAAACAAGACATGCAAAAGCAATATCATATCCTAACTCATGGGTGAAAGAGTTTAAGTTCAGTTTGTCATTTTAATTCAAAAAAAAGAGACTATCTCAATAGAATATATATCAAAACCATCAAGAGCATAGCCATCCATACAATCAATCCCTAGCCAGCCTGCCTAAACTCTAAAATGTAGCAAATTGTAGTAATCACTACATATAGGAGAAGCTCATCCTAAGATATGAAACAAATGCAACATGATATATCACAAGATGCAAAAATGAAAACTATACATCAAGATACAAAAAGCAGAAAAATGTACATCAAGAGACAAAGATGGTATAATAGTATACATATGCTACAAGAGAAGTCTCCAAAACTCAGCTTAGAAAACCGCACACACAACAAGTTCTCCTCGCAAGCGGGTGAAGGTAAAATGTCTGCAAGCTGGTTTTGGGTAGAAACATGGGCAAGCTCGATATCTCCTTTCTCCACATGATCTCTCAGGAAATGGTACCTCACTTCTATGTGTTTGGTTTTGGAATGAAGCACGGGATTTTTGGCTACGCTTATGGCACTGGTGCTATCACAAAGAAGTGGTACATGGGACATGTCTAAGCCAAAGTCTCTCAAGGTGTAGGTGATCCAAAGCAACTGGGAACAACAGCTAGCAGCAGCAACATACTCGGCTTCTGTGGTGAATTGGGCTACACTAGACTGCTTGCGAGAAGACCAAGACACAAGAGACGAACCAAGAAACTGACACTGACCAGAAGTAGACTTACGATCAACACGATACCCAGCAAAATCAGCATCAGAAAAACCATGGAGTGCAAGTGTGGAATCAGCAGAATACCAAAGACCCAGCTCAGGAGTAAACTTGAGATACCTGAAAATCCGCTTGACGGCCTGACGATGTGAAGTCCTCGGTGAAGCCTGAAAACGAGCGCACAGACACAAGTTGAACTGTATGTCCGGCCTCGTTGCCGTCAAGTAGAGAAGGGAGCCGATCATGCTCCGGTACTCCTTATGGTCCACTGGTTCCCCGTCCTCATCCGCATCCAAAGCTGTAGTCGTACTCATCGGTGTAGTCATCGGCTTGGAGTCGCTCATGTAGAATTTCTTGAGAATGTCCTTCGTGTACTTCCTTTGGTGCACGAACGTCCCGTCCTTGGTCTGCTTGATCTGTAGCCTGAGAAAGAACTGCAACTCTCCCATCATCGACATCTCAACTACTCTGCTCATATCCTCTGCAAACTTGGCAACAAGACTGTGAGAAGAGCCACCAAAAATGATATCATCCATGTAAATCTGAACGATTAAGAGATCATTGTCATTTCTCAACAAGAAGAGCGTCTTATCAACCTTCCCTATCACAAACCCCTTGCTAAGCAAGAACCCCCTCAACCTACCATACCACGCTCTGGGTGCTTGCTTTAGGCCATATAAAGCTTGGTGGAGTTTGTACACTCGGTGTGGGTATCTCTCACTCTCAAAACCCGGGGGCTGCCTCACATACACTTCTTCCTCGATCACCCCATTTAGAAAGGCACTCTTCACGTCCATTTGGTACAATTCGAATCCTTTAGCAACAGAGAATGCTGGAAGAATTCGAATTTTCTCCAAACGGGCAACAGGAGCAAAGGTCTCCTCATAATCTATCCCCTCCTGCTGCGAAAACCCCTGAGCAACCAACCTCGCTTTGTTTCTCACAATCTCACCACCCTCATCCCTCTTGTTTTTGAACACCCACTTGGTTCCTATAGAATGGCAATTTGGAGGTGGTTCTACTAACTCCCACACATGGTTTCTCTCAAAGTTTTCAAGCTCTTCATGCATGGCATTGACCCAATCAGAATCAGATAAAGCGTGTCCAACATTTTTGGGCTCGAAAGACGCAATAAAAGCAGAACGAGCGAAATGAGAGATGATCTGTGACCTCGACCGTGTAGTACGTTCATCCAAGTTCCCGATGAGCTTCGCTGTAGGATGATTCTTCTATACCAGCCGAGGAGCTTCTCGTCTCGAGATTGCCTCCCCCTCAACATCAGCTTCCACTTGAACTCGATCATGTGCGTGACTCGATGAAGGTGTAGCAGAAGGACCATCGTCGAACGTCGTGGTAGTAGTGGAAGTAGAAGATACAAGCTCTCCACACGGTGCATGATTCTCCTCATCATCCTCTTCATCAAGCTGTTCTTCCTCAAAGATATATTGTCCCAACTCGTCATCACCTGCACACTCAAAGACAGAGGAGCTACACGGAATGGTCTCGTCGAAAGTGACTTCGCAAGTCTCCATGATTTGGTTAGTCTCAAGATTGAGCACACGATCTGCTCGAGAATGATTAGCATAACCAAGAAAAATTCTATCCATCGAACGAGACTCAAACTTGTCCAAATTTCCTTTCTTAAGAATGAAACACTTGCAACCGAAACCCCGAAAGTGACTCACACGTGGGGAACGACCATGGAAAAGCTCATAGCAAGTTTTCTTCTTGAAAGCATGAAGGAAAATCCGATTTGAAACATGACAAGCTGTGTTCACCGCCTCGGCCCAATATTTCCTAGGAGTTCTATGCTCATCTAGCATCGTCCTAGCCATCTCACAAAGCGTGTGTTTAACACTCTTCATATATTTCATGTCCTCATCATGAAGGTGGTGCTTGGGGTGAAGGTGCTGCTGGTGTAGATGTACTAGTGATGTCCTCATCATCCTCCCCTTCTTGAACTGAAGTCGTCCTCGACGGCAACTTGATGAGGACATCACCGGTACATCTGCACCAGCAGTACCTTCACCCCAAGCACCACCTTCAGGGCCAATCACTCGGGCTCATGCAAGAGAGTTGAACTACGTCATGGTGCTAAAGAATGAAGGATATGTGGTGGGATTCGGACTGCGCACGAACGTCAACTTGTGACGGCCGCCACGACTTCATCCGGACTCCGTTTTCGACAATCAAGTACTTGATGGAAAGCTTATCAAGTCTAATTTCAGATGGATCTGGACTCACCTTCATATCTTCACCGAGGCGGCCGCAATCATCATTTTGAGTCGGACTGTTTTCTGTCCAAGGTGCTGCGCCACCTTATTTTGGCCCAATGGGCCGTGTATCGAGTTGGGTCCATTAGGGACGCGTCCTAGGGTTGTAGCACGACCCCAACTCCCTTATGGCCGTGCTATTAAACCCTATAGCCGTCATTAGCATCCTCGAGTTTTGTTTTACAGCTAGCTTTAGCTACACCGAACACGCACAAATACGTGCTGTCCTCGTGTGATTCAGAACTCCACCTTCGAGTGATATTAAGATTGCTCGCCTTCTTTTTCTTGTTCATTCTTTGATTGCGTACAGGAAGTTCTGATCTTGATTGCAACAGGGTCGGTAACCACAGGGAGTTGGTTCAGCGATTGCATTGGCGCTTCGGGTTCGCTCGTCGTAGTCGGATCGTGAGGGTCGACTTCCACCAAATCAAAATTATCCTCCACTCACCGAAAGATCGGGCACTTCAGCTCTATCAAGTGGTATCAGCTTTCCAGGTTGATCGGTGAGTTTTTATCGAGTGTTGTTCCATTACCTACAGTCCACAAAACCCAAAAAAAATTCAGGTTAGACCATTGTCCCAAAACCTTTCTTCGCCTTGCACTTTCTTTCAATAATTTTGCGTTGTTGAATTTGTGTGCTTCTCGTTAATTTGTTGCTGGTCACTTTGTGCTTCCGCCGCTTTCCATCTCCACCACCGCCGCCGCCGCTGTCCTACCTCGCCACCAGCACCACCGCCGCCGCAATCATCATCACCACCAGCGCCGTTACCCCCTCCAACCGAACCCTACTCGGTTTCGTTTTCCTTCCCCAAGCCGCACCCCACGCGCCGCCGATCCAACAGAACCCTACTCAGTTTCGTGTTTCTGTTTGAGGAAAGAGAAAAAAAGGAAAGAAAAAAAAGCAAAGAAAGAAAAAAAAGGAAAAAAAAGGAAAGTTCTGAGAAGAAAGACAAAGGAAAGAATTACAAAAAAAAAGGGAAAGAGCAATTCGTTTTTGGAAAGTTCGGTTTTTCGTTTGGCAGTTTTGTGTCGTTACGAACACCCGTTTTGTAACGGCCATAACTTTTCGCTCGGATCTCCGATTTCAGCGTTCTTTTTTTTTCCGGAAAGCTTACGAAATTTCCTATACGGGGCACCCGGCGTAGCGCCCGGTGAAGCCGGTTCGAGGCCAAAAAACGCCGTTTACACAGCGTAACGCGGCCCGAGAGATTTTCCGTTTCTGCAGCCTACTTCCTTGTTGCCTTCCCTTGATCCATCGCGGGTGGCACTTGTTACCAGCAGCTTTGTTACGTGTTTCGCACTATTATTCAGCTTTGCATTTATTGTTTGATTGTGCTAATCCTTGACTTGAGTGCAGCCTACCCAGAACTACACATATTCCTACGACGAGCAGACTTTTGTTTCTCCAGGCAATCGCTGCTCCAATCTTTCACAGGTGCCACTTGTTGTCTGTGATCGCTCCTGTTGCTTGGTAAGAACGGATAAGAACTTGATCGTAGCATCTTTGTGAGCTTTCCACCCACACCTTTGTTGTCGTAGGATCTGTTTTTCTTGTGTTTGCGCTAACCATGTCAGGAGACGACGACAAGATGGACTCCAAGCTGCAAGGCATGCGAGCAGATCTTGATGGACTTAAAGACGACATAAAGACGCTGCACGAGAAGGTTGATTCCGCGCTCTCTTCATCCAATGAGCGTCTCGACCAGCAGGACCTTGCTCAGACAGCCGCCAAGTGTACATTTGACGCCTTGACGGCCCGGCTTGATGCGATGAACACGACGCTCACAACGATGAACGCGACGCTCACGGACTTGCAGAAGGGCTATGGTGGTGACACGGAATATGAGGATGGAGTCCGTCAACCTCGTGCCCGCCGTGTGGTACGTAATCCGGTTAATGATTCATTTGCGAAGATTAAATTTAAGATTCCTACTTTTAATGGCAAGTATGATCCTGCTGCATATCTTGATTGGGAGTTAGAGGTAGAACAAAAATTTTCATGTCATGATATCCCTGCTACGTCTCAAGTTAAGGCTGCTATTAGTGAATTTACTGAGTTTGCTTTAATTTGGTGGCGTGAATATAAACTCAAACATCCCACTGCTGTTCCATCTACTTGGGCTCAATTAAAAGCCGCTATGCGACATCGTTTTGTTCCTTCTTATTATGCCCGAGATTTGCTTAACACCATGCAGCGATTCCAGCAAGGCCAACGATCCGTTGAGGAGTATTACCAAGAGTTACAAAAGGGTATGATTCGTTGTGGTTTATTTGAACAGGATGATGCTGTCATGGCACGATTTCGTGGTGGATTGAACAGGGAAATTCAGGATATACTTGATTATAAGGAGTATAATGATATGACCATGTTATTTGAATATGCTTGCAAAGCTGAACGTGAAGTGCAGGGACGCCGTTCGAAGACATATACTAACCCTTTTGCAGGAAGAAGCCCGTCGTCCAGCTCTACACCTTCCACTCCAGCACCTTCTACACCTAGCACTACGCCGCGTGAGAAGACGACGAAACTTGCAGCACCTTCGACGAAACCTACACCAGGCGCAGCTTCTTCCTCGGGACGTACACGAGATGTTCGGTGTTTTCGTTGCCAAGGCTTTGGGCACATGATTCGGGACTGTCCCAACACCCGTGCTTTGATCATACGTGACGATGGTGAGTACTCTTCTGCTAGTGATTCCGATGAACCTCACCATACTATGATTGCCACTAACCATGCAGATAATGAGGCGGTCCATGCTACTCCTAGTGACGCAGATAGGTATGAAAGTCTTGTTGTGCAGCGTGTTCTTAGTACACAGGTCGCTCCGCCAGAGAAAAATCAGCGACACACTCTTTTCCATACAAAGGGTGTTGTGCAGGAGCGGTCGATTCGCATCATCATTGACAGTGGTAGCTGCAACAACTTGGCGAGTACAGCGCTGGTAGAGAAGTTGTCCTTACCCACCCGTAAGCATCCGCATCCCTATCATATTCAGTGGCTTAATGATGGTGGAAAGATTAAAGTAACACAGTCGGTACGTGTTCCGTTCTCCATAGGTGCCTATTCTGATTTTGTTGATTGTGATGTTATTCCTATGGAGGCATGTTCTTTGTTACTTGGTAGACCTTGGCAATATGATACTGATAGCTTGCATCATGGTCGTTCGAATCATTATTCTCTCATGTTTAAAGGTCAGAAAATAATTATACATCCCATGACACCTGAACAAATTGTTAAAGATGACCTTGCTCGAGCCGCTAAAAATGCTAAACAACTTGTACCATCACCTTCTGAAATCAAGTTGAATGCGCCTATTTTATTTGCTACACGTGCTGATTTTGATGATCTTTGTGTTGATGAGCTACCTTGTTATGCGCTTGTATGTTCTAGTGTGCTCGTTTCACTTGATGATCTACCATCTTTGGATATTCCCCCTGCGGTTGCTAACATTTTGCAGGAGTACGCTGATATTTTTCCCAAAGATTTACCATCGGGACTACCTCCACTTCGTGGCATTGAGCACCAGATTGACTTCATTCCCGGCGCACAGCTTCCGAATCGCGCCCCGTACCGCACCAATCCCGACGAGACGAAAGAGATTCAGCGCCAGGTCCAGGCGTTGCTTGACAAAGGGTACATTCGTGAGTCTCTTAGTCCTTGCTCCGTTCCAGTGTTACTTGTTCCAAAGAAGGATGGAACCTGGCGTATGTGTGTAGATTGTCGTGCTATTAATAACATCACTATTCGTTATCGATATCCTATACCACGCCTTGATGATATGCTAGATGAGCTTAGTGGTGCCATTATTTTTACTAAGATTGATTTGCGTAGTGGTTACCATCAGATTCGAATGAAATTGGGCGATGAATGGAAAACGGCTTTTAAAACTAAATTTGGTTTATATGAATGGTTGGTTATGCCGTTTGGTTTGACTAATGCTCCCAGCACTTTTATGCGTTTGATGAATGAAGTCCTCAGGCCTTTCATAGGTTTGTTTGTTGTTGTATATTTTGATGATATCTTGATTTACAGCAAGTCTATGGAAGAGCATTTCGAACATTTGCGTGCTGTTTTTAATGCGTTGCGTGCAGCTCACTTGTTTGCTAACATGGAAAAATGCATCTTCTGCACACAACGTGTTTCGTTTCTTGGTTATGTTGTTACTCCACAGGGTATTGAGGTGGATAGCAGCAAGATTGATGCAATTCGGGAATGGCCTACACCGACGACGGTTACGCAGATTCGGAGTTTTCTTGGGCTTGCAGGTTTCTACCGTCGATTCGTACGAGATTTTAGCTCTATTGCAGCACCTCTACATGAGCTTACAAAGAAAGGTGTGCCTTTTACTTGGACTGATTCCCAGGAGCTCGCCTTCACTACATTGAAAGATAAGTTAACACATGCTCCTCTTTTGCAATTGCCTGATTTTGGTAAAATATTTGAGCTCGAATGTGATGCCAGTGGTATTGGGTTAGGTGCTGTTCTGTTACAAGAAGGAAAACCGGTTGCTTATTTCAGTGAAAAATTAAGCGGTGCTAGTTTGAAATATTCTACTTATGATAAAGAACTTTATGCTTTAGTGCGTACTTTGCAAACGTGGCAGCACTATCTCTGGCATCGTGAGTTTATAATCCATTCTGATCATGAGGCTTTAAAACATATTCGTACCCAAACTAATCTGAACCGTCGTCATGCTAATTGGGTAGAATTCATTGAGTCTTTTCCTTACATCATTAAACACAAGAACGGGAAGGACAATGTGATTGCTGATGCTTTGTCTCGCCGATATAATATGCTGTCACAATTGGATTTTAAAATTTTTGGTTTACACACTATGAAGGATCAATATGTCGATGATAATGATTTTAAAGATGCTTATAAACATTGTATGACTGGTAAACCATGGGGGAAATTTCATATGCAGGATGGGTTCCTGTTTCGCGCTAACAAGCTGTGTATTCCAGCTAGCTCGGTTCGTCTTTTGTTGTTACAGGAAGCTCATGGAGGCGGACTAATGGGACATTTTGGCGTTTACAAAACGCTTGAGGTGCTGGCCACCCACTTCTTTTGGCCTCGGATGCGTCCTGATGTTGAGCGCTTGGTTGCACGATGCACTACATGTCAAAAGGCTAAGTCACGTTTGAACAACCATGGTTTGTATATGCCTTTGCCTGTCCCTACTTTACCTTGGCTTGATATTTCTATGGACTTTGTTTTGGGATTGCCTAGAACTAAGAAGGGGAGGGATAGCATTTTTGTGGTTGTTGATAGATTCTCTAAAATGGCTCATTTCATTCCTTGTCATAAAACTGATGATGCTAGCAATGTTGCTGAATTGTTCTTTAGGGAGATTATTCGTTTACATGGTGTTCCTAAAACAATTGTGTCTGATCGTGATGCTAAGTTTCTAAGTCATTTTTGGAGATCTCTTTGGAACAAATTAGGCACTAAATTGCTGTTTAGCACAACTTGTCACCCACAAACTGATGGACAAACTGAAGTGGTCAATAGAACTTTGTCAACCATGCTTAGGGCTGTTTTGGATAAAAATCTGAACCGTTGGGAAGATTGTTTACCTCATGTTGAGTTTGCTTATAATCATGCAACACATTCTTCTACAAAGATGTGCCCTTTTCAGATTGTTTATGGTTATATTCCTCGGGCGCCTATTGATTTATTTTCGCTTGATGCTGTGGACGCCCCACATATTGATGCCGTTGAACATGTTGATCATATGATTAACCTACATGAACAAACACAACAAACCATTTCTGCTACTAATGCTAAGTATCAAGTTGCTGGTAGTAAAGGAAGAAAACATGTTACTTTTGAACCCGGTGATATGGTTTGGTTGCATTTGAGGAAGGATCGTTTTCCTACTTTGCGTCGTTCTAAATTAATGCCTCGTGCTGCTGGTCCTTTTAAAGTGCTAACCAAGATTAATGATAATGCTTATTGCCTTGACCTGCCTGCGGAGTTTGGTGTTTCCACTAGTTTTAATGTTGCAGATTTGAAACCATATGCGGGCGAGGATGAGGAGTTGCCGTCGAGGACGACTTCAGTTCAAGAAGGGGAGGATGATGAGGACATCACCGGTACATCTACACCAGCAGCAACTTCACCCCAAGCACCACCTTCAGGGCCGATCACTCGGGCTCGTGCAAGAGAGTTGAACTACGTCATGGTGCTAAAGAATGAAGGATATGTGGCTGGATTCGGACTGCGCACGAACGTCAACTTGTGACGGCCGCCACGACTTCATCCGGACTCCGTTTTGGGCGATCAAGTACTTGATGGAAAGCTTATCAAGTCTACTTTCAGATGGATCCGGACTCACCTTCATATCTTCACCGAGGCGGCCGCAATCGTCATTTTGAGTCGGACTGTTTTTCTGTCCAAGGTGCTGCGCCACCTTATTTTGGCCCAATGGGCCGTGTATCGAGTTGGGTCCATTAGGGACGCGTCCTAGGGTTGTAGCACGACCCCAACTCCCTTGTGGCCGTGCTATTAAACCCTATAGCCGTCATTAGCATCCTCGAGTTTTGTTTTACATCTAGCTTTTAGCTACATTCACGGCCGCACAAATACGTGCTGTCCTCGTGATTCAGAACTCCACCTTCGAGTGATATTAAGATTGCTCGCCTTCTTTTTCTTGTTCGTTCTTTGATTGCGTACAGGAAGTTCTGATCTTGATTGCAACAGGGTCGGTAACCACAGGGAGTTGGTTCAGCGATTGCATTGGCGCTTCGGGTTCGCTCGTCGTAGTCGGATCGTGAGGGTCGACTTCCACCAAATCAAAATTATCCTCCACTCACCGAAAGATCGGGCACTTCAGCTCTATCAAGTTGTGCTAAACAGCAATTTAGTGCCTAATTTGTTCCAAAGAGATCTCCAAAAGTGACTTAGAAACTTAGCATCACGATCAGACACAATTGTTTTAGGAACACCATGTAAATGAATAATCTCCCTAAAGAACAATTCAGCAACATTACTAGCATCATTAGTTTTATGACAAGGAAATGAGCCATTTTAGAGAATCTATCAACAACCACAAAAATGCTATCCCTCCCCTTCTTAGTTCTAGGCAATCCCAAAACAAAGTCCATAGAAATATCAAGCCAAGGTAAAGTAGGGACAGGCAAAGGCATATACAAACCATGGTTGTTCAAACGTGACTTAGCTTTCTGACAAGTAGTGCATCGTGCAACAAGACGCTCAACATCACGACGCATCCGGGGCCAAAAGAAGTGAGCAGCCAACACCTCATGTGTCTTGTAGACTCCAAAGTGGCCCATGAGACCACCTCCATGCGCTTCCTGTAACAACAAAAGATGAATCGAGCTTGCTGGAATACACAGCTTGTTAGCGCGAAACAGGAACCCATCCTGCATATGAAATTTGCCCCAAGGTTTGCCATTCATACAATGTGTAATAGCATCATTAAAACCAGTATCGTTGACATATTGATCTATCATAGCTTGCAAACCAAAGATCTGAAAATCTAATTGGGATAGCATAGTATATCAACGAGATAAAGCATCAGCAATAACATTTTTCTTCCCATTCTTGTCTTTAATGATGTAAGGAAAAGACTCAATAAATTCTACCCAATTAGCATGACGACGGTTCAGATTAGTTTGGGTACGAATATGTTTTAAAGCCTCATGATCAGAATGGATTATAAACTCACGATGCCACAGATAGTGCTGCCAAGTTTGTAAAGTACGCACGAAAGCATAAAGTTCTTTATCATAAGTAGAATATCGCAGACTAGCACCGCTTAATTTTTCACTAAAGTAAGCAACTGGATTTCCTTCTTGCAACAAAACAGTACCAAGCCCAACACCACTAGCATCACATTCAAGCTCAAACACTTTATTAAAGTCAGGCAATTGCAAAAGGGGAGCATGTGTTAACTTATCTTTCAAAGTAGTGAACGCGACCTCCTGCGAATCACCCCAATCAAAAGGAACACCTTTCTTTGTAAGCTCGTGTAAAGGCGCTGCAATGCAGCTAAAATCACGCACGAATCTGCGATAGAAACCTGCAAGCCCAAGAAAACTAGAATCTGCGTAACCGTCGTTGGAGTAGGCCACTCCCAGATGGCATCAATCTTGCTGCTATCCACCTCAATGCCCTGTGGAGTCACAACATAACCAAGAAACGAGACACGTTGTGTGCAAAAGATGCATTTTTCCATGTTAGCAAATAAATGAGCAGCATGCAACGCATCAAAAACAGCACGCAAATGTTCTAAATGCTCTTCCATAGACTTGCTGTAAATAAGGATATCATCAAAATAGACAACAACGAACAATCCTATGAAGGGCCTAAGAACTTTAGTCATCAAACGCATAAAAGTGCTGGGAGCATTTGTCAATCCAAACGGCATAACCAACCATTCATATAAACCAAATTTCGTTTTAAAAGCCGTTTTCCATTCATCACCTAATTTCATTTGAATCTGGTGGTAACCACTACGCAAATCAATCTTAGTAAAATAAATGGCACCACTAAGCTCATCTAGCATATCGTCAAGACGTGGTATAGGATATCGATAACGAATGGTGATATTATTAATAGCATGACAGTCGACACACATACGCCCTGAACCATCTTTCTTTGGAACAAGTAAGACAGGAACCGAGCAAGGGCTAAGGGACTCACGAATGTAACCTTTATCAAGCAACGCCTGTACCTGGCGCTGGATCTCCTTTGTCTCCTCTGGATTTGTACGATATGGTGCACGGTTCGGAAGCTGGGTGCCGGGGATGAGATCGATCTGGTGCTCAATGCCACGAAGTGGTGGAAGGCCCAGCGGCAAGTCTTTGGGAAAAACATCAGTGTATTCCTGCAAAAGGTTAGACACAACAGGAGGAATATCCAAAGACGGTGCATCATTATGTGAAACAAGCATATTAGTGCATACAAGTGCATAGCAGGGCAAATGATCAGTGTATATATCATCCAAATCAGCATGTGTGGCAAGTAAAACAGGAGCATTCAATTTGATTTCAGCAGTAGAAGGTGACGGTTCAAGTTGTTTAGCATTCTTAGCAGCCCTAGCAAGATCATCCTTAATAATATGTTCAGGTGTCATTGGATGTATAATTATTTTCTGACCCTTAAACATGAGAGAATAATGATTTGAACGACCCTGATGTAAGCTATCAGTATCATATTGCCAAGGTCTACCAAGTAACAAGGAACATGCCTCCATAGGAATAACATCACAATCAACAAAATCAGAATAAGCACCTATGGAAAACGGAACACGCACTGACCTTGACACTCTAATCTTTCCACCATCATTAAGCCACTGAATATGATATGGGTGCGGATCCTTACGAGTGGGTAGCAACAACTTCTCAACCAGCATAGAACTCGCCAAGTTATTGCAGCTACCGCTGTCGATGATGATGCAAATGGACCGCTCCTACACAACACCCTTTGTATGGAAAAGAGTGTGTCGCTGATTTGTCTCCGGTGGGGCGACCTGTGTACTAAGAACACGCTGCGCAACAAGACTCTCAAACCGATCTGCATCGGTGGGATTAGCATGGATCGCCTCAGTATCTGCATGGTTAGTGGCAATCATAGCAAGATGAGGTTCATCAGAATCACTAGCGGAAGAGTACTCACCATTGTCACGTATGATCAAGGTACGCTTGTTGGGGCAGTCCCGACTCATGTGCCCAAAGCCTTGACAACGAAAACATCGAACATCTCGTGTACATCCTGTTGGAGGGGCAGCTCCTGTCGGTTGTGTTGCTGCAGGTGTAGGAATCTTTGCCGGGGCCAAAGTTGGCGTAACTGGTACTGGCTTTGCCGGCGTTGAT
Organism: Urochloa ruziziensis; assembly: GCA_015476505.1. Taxonomy (NCBI): domain Eukaryota; kingdom Viridiplantae; phylum Streptophyta; class Magnoliopsida; order Poales; family Poaceae; genus Urochloa; species Urochloa ruziziensis. Next base: position 37,287,882 of record CM027119.1, on the reverse strand, counting down.
GATGTTGAACTTCTACCTGCAAAAGGGTTAGAAAATGTCTTCGGACGGCGTCCCTGCACTTCACGTTCAGCTTTGCAAGTATATTCAAATAATGTGGTCATATCAGTTTACTCTTTATAATCAAGTATGTCCTGAATTTCGCGGTTCAACCCACCACGAAATCGTGCCATAGCCGCATTATTCTCCAAAAACAACCCACAACGAATCATACCCTTTTGCAACTCTTGGTAATACTCCTCAACGGAGCTGTGACCTTGCTGAAAACGCTGCATGGTATTAAGCAAATCACGGGCAAAATAAGAAGGAACAAATCGATGTCGCATAGCAGCCTTCAATTGAGCCCAAGTAGATGGAATATCAGTGGGGTGTGTGAGCTTATATTCACGCCACCAAATTAAAGCAAAATCAGTAAACTCACTAATAGCAGCTTTAACTTGAGACGTTGCAGGAATATCATGGCAAGAAAATTTTTGTTCTACCTCTAACTCCCAATCAAGATATGCGGCCGGATCATATTTGCCATTAAAAGACGGAATTTTAAACTTAATCTTAGCAAATGAATCATTAGCGGGAGGACGTACCACACGGCAGGGACGTCGGCGGCCACCATCATCCTCCGTGTCAACGCCATAACCCTGCTGTAGATCGGCAATTTGTGTACCCATTGCATCGAGGCGTGCGGTGATGTCCTTCAGTCCATCGAGGCGTGCGGTGATGGTGTCAAGCGCGAGCCTCGTGGCTGTCTGAGCGAGGTCATTCTGATCAAAACGCTCATAAATCGTCTTGATGTCCTTGGTAAGGTCATCCACTCATGACTGCATGGCTTGCATGTCCTTCTTGTCGTCGTCACCTGACATGGTTAGAGCAAACACAAACAAAAAACCGATCCTACGACAACAAAGGTGTGGGTGGAAAGCTCACAAAGATGCTGCGATCAAGTTCTTATCCGTTCTTACCAAGCAACAGGGGCGATCGCAGACAACAAGTAGCACCTGTGAAAGATTGGAGCAGCGATTGCCTGGAGAAACAAAAGTCTGCTTGTCGTAGGAATATGTGTAGTTCTGGGTAGGCTGCACTCAAGTCAAGTATTAGCACAATCAGACAATAAATGCAAAGCTGAATAATAGTGCTAAACACGTAACAAAGCTGCTGGTAACAAGTGCCACCCGCGATGGATCAAGGGAAGGCAACAAGGAAGTAGGCTGCAGAAACGGAAAATCTCTCGGGCCGCGTTACGCTGTGTAAACGGCGTTTTTTGGCCTCGAAACCGACTTCACCTGGCGCTACGCGGGGTGCCCCGTATAGGAAATTTCGTAAGCTTTTCGAAAAAAAAAGAACGCTGAAATCGGAGATCCGAGCGAAAAGATATGGCCGTTACAAAACGGGTGTTTGTGACGACACAAAACTGCCAAACGAAAAACCAAACTTTCCAAAAACGAACTGCTCTTTCTTTTCAGAACGTTCCTTTTTTTCTTTCCTTTTTTTCTCCCTTTCTTCAAACAGAAACAAGAAACCGAGTAGAGTTCGGTTGGATCGGCGCGCGTGGAGTGCGGCTTGGGGAAGGAAAACGAAACCGAGTAGGGTTCGGTTGGAGGGGGTAACGGCGTGGTGGCGGCGGCGTGGTTTTGTAGGGTTTGTGATGATGCAAAACGGCAGCGACAGCGCTGGTGGCGATGATTATTGCAGCGGCGGTGGTGCAGATGGAAAGCGGCGGAAGCACAAAGTGACCAGCAACAAATTAACGTGAAGCACACAAATTCAACAATGCAAATTATTGAAAGGAAGTGCAAGGCGAAGAAAGGTTTTGGGACAATGGTCTAACCTGAATTTTTTTTTTGGTTTTGTGGACTGTAGGTAATGGAACAACACTCGATAAAAACTCACTGATCAACCCAGAAAGCTGATACCACTTGATAGAGGCGAAGTGCCCGATCTTTCGGTGAGTGGAGGATAATTTCGACTTGGGCGGAAGTAGACCCTCACGATCCGACTACGACGAGCGAACCCGAAGCGCCAATGCAATCGTTGAACCAACTCGCTGTGGTTACCGACCTTGTTGAAGCAAGATCAGCCTGATCACGAAGATCAATTCCTGTGCGCAATCGAAGAATGAACAAGAACGAGAGGCGAGCAATCTTATTATCACTCGAAGGTGGAGTTCTGAATCACGAGGACAGCACGTATTTGTGCGCCTGTGAATGTAGCTAAAAGCTAGATGTAAAACAAAACTCAAGGATGCTAATGACGGCTATAGGGTTTAATAGCACGGCCACAAGGGAGTTGGGGTCGTGCTACAACCCTAGGACGCGTCCCTAATGGACCCAACTCGATACACGGCCCATTGGGCCAAAATAAGGTGACACAGCACCTTGGACAGAAAACAGTCCGACTCAAAATGACGATTGCGGCAGCCTCGGTGAAGATATGACGGTGATTCTGGATCCATCTTAAAGTAGACTTGATAAGCTTTTCATCAATTAATTGATCGACCAAAACGAGTCCGGAAGAAATTGTGGCGGCCGTCACAAGTTGACGTTCGTGCGGAGTCCGAATCCAGCCACATATCCTTCATTCTTTAGCACCATGACGTAGTTCAACTCTCTTGCACGAGCCCGAGTGATTGGCCCTGAAGGTGGTGCTTGGGGTGAAGGTGCTGCTGGTGTAGATGTAGTGGTGATGTCCTCATCACCAACCAAGTCCATATGCAAAAGCTCCCCTGGACGTTCAGTCATAACATCTGTCAATGATGGATGGGAAGCAGCAACCATCTTACCATGCCGGCAAGGTGCACAAACCAAATCTTTCTCAAACTTGAGCTTGGGCAATCCTCGGATAAGATCAAGAGCACTCAAGCGTGTGAGTAAATCAAAGCTCACATGACCCAATCTCCTATACCACTTCCAAAGCTCAGAAGAAGTACCAGTGATCAAACACCGTGGAGGACCAAAAGATCGAGAAAAATCAGCACGAAAAATCTGTCCCTCGGGAATGATCATACACACAAGGTCACCTCGAGACTCAAGAATTCGAGAATCACCACTCTTAAACCGAACCACATAACCCTCATCAAGAAGCTGAGAAACTGAAAGCAAATTAAATCCAAGATTCTTGACAAGAGCAACCCGCTTCAACAAAAAACTGTCACTCACCTGAATAACACCCTCAGACAACACTCTACCTCTACTCTTATCCCTGAAAGTGATGTACTACCTGGACACCACCGGGGTGAGACTGGAGAACCACTTCCTATTACCTGTCATATGTCTCGAACAGCCAGAATCCATCAACCAAATGTTCTTCAAGCCTCCCACCTGCACGATCAAAAGTGAGAACGAGAATGAGCGAATGACTCGACACTGGGGTTAGCACAAAACGAGTCAAACCAGTGTCAGGCCATCTGCTCAAAAGAGCGGTTAGCAAAATCAACTCTACCACGTGAAACTCTCTCGTCTCTCACCATCGGACCTCTAGCACCACGTGGGAGAAAACGTGGCCTAGACTCTCTCCTAGCCTCAAAGCTACGGTCAAACCTCCCTGAACTAAACTGACCACGAGCAGGAGGCCGCCTAGCAAAACCACTACGAGCTGGAACACCACGACTACCCAACGAAGGAACTGTACGCACAAAGGCCTCTCCTCTAGGCAAGGGCGAACGAGACACAGGCACACTACGGGAAGAGTAGTACGTGTCCCTGTTCCCCATCTCCTTCTCTTGTCTCACCTCCCTCTTCTTCCTCCAGCAAAACTCCTCAAGATGTACATCCCTTCCACAGTGCTCACAATTGAAGCGGACTGGTTTTGGCTTTGGGGTTTCTCTCGGCTCTCTCTTCTGGTAAACCCTACTCCTCACAAAGGTCACTCTCCTCTGGAAGTTGTTTGTCTTTCGTGGAAACTTGTGAGGATCTGGAGTGGTGTCAAGCTTGTTCAGTAGGTGGTTGGGTTTGGGTGTGAAGTTGTTCTTTGGGGAAGCTTTCTGTGGTGTTGGGATGTTTGTGGTGGGGTTAGCTTGCTCTCTCTTTCTCACCACTACTCTCACCAATCTCCTCAAAACCCAGACCACGACCATCAGCTCTCTTGAACCCAGCTATCAACATCTTAAGCTGAGGCTCGCGACCGGACAACCATCCCAAACACTGACGCAGCTCATCATTCTCATCTTGCAAACGATCAACACATTGTTATAGCTCAACATTCTTCAAAGCCACAACATCACAAGCAGAACAAGAATTTGCAATAGGATATTTCAATTGAGCTTCAAGCGAACTGATCATGGTACGAGATTCAAGCAACTTAGCATGTAAAGCAGGACAAGAAGTACAAGCACTTAGCAAAGAAGGTCTAGACTTCAACTCAACAATCTCAACCCAAGCATCTTCTAGATCATCTAAGCATATCATGTGTTTCTCCTTAAGAACAACCAGATCAGCAAGATGCACATCACAGAAAGAGCACTCAACCTCATCAAAAACAACAGGAGCATCTTTCAACACAGCAATCTCCGACTCAAGCTTAGCTGCTCTCTCCCTAGACTCGCAAAGCAAAGACTCAAAGTCCATCGCCTTCTTTCCAGTCTCAGAAAGTAAGGCCTCAAGCTCAGCTACTATTTCCTTGGACTCTCCTAACAAAGACCTAAACTCTCTCTTCTCCTTGTTGGTCTTCCTAAGCACATCATCCCGATTATCGACCAACTGCTCTAGCCTAGCAATCTCCTTACGCAAAGAGGTGGAATCGGTCAATACCTCATCCTCGGAGTCGGAGTCGGAGTCGTCCTTGCTCTTCACGGAGTCGTGCGCCATGGTGCAGTAGTCGACGGCGATGAAGGATATGCCGTTGAAGTTGCGGTTCACATTCTTCTTCTCCTTGCAGTGGCCGCGATCTTCATCTTCACTGCTCGAGCTTGATGACGTATTGGTGGAGCTTGTGTCGATGTCGCTCGCATTTGCCACCATTGCTCGAGATCGGTTCTTCTTGTGTCCACCGCGCTTGTTCTTCGACCTTCTCTCTTCCTTGTTCTTGTACTTGGAGCGGTACTCGTCCTTGTGATGAGGACATGAAATACAGGAAGCGTGTTAAACACACATGAAAGGCATGGAGGACCAAAGAGGTCGATTGGGGACCAAGTCAAAGTATTCCCACGTTTTACACCAGGCTATCACGTCACTTTTGGTCTAAGGAAATAAAGAGATTGAATCCAACACGTTTTGGAAACGCTGGATTCGGACTGCAGGAAAGTCCTAACTTTCAACGGCCGCCACGACTTCATCCGGACTCCGTTTGGGGCGTTCAAGTACTTGATGGAAAGCTTATGAAGTCTAATTTCATATGGATCTGGACTCATGTCCATATCTTTCCCCAGGCGGCCGCAATCGTCAAATCATTGACTGAAAGTTTTTGTGTCCAGGTGCTGCGACACCTTATTTTGGCCCACGGGCCGTGTATCAAGTTGGGTCCATTAGGGACGCGTCCTAGGGTTGGAGCACGACCCCAGCACCCCTGTGGACGTCCTCCCCCTATCATATACCCCCTAGCCGCCGCCAAGAACACTTGAGTTTTGTTTTACATCTAGCTTTAGCTACACCAAACACGCACAAATACGTGCTGTCCTCGTGTGATTCAGAACTCCACCTTCGAGTGATATTAAGATTGCTCGCCTTCTTTTTCTTGTTCGTTCTTTGATTGCGTACAGGAAGTCCTGATCTTGATTGCAACAGAGTCGGTAACCATAGGGAGTTGGTTCAGCGATTGCATTGGCGCTTCGGGTTCGCTCGTCGTAGTCGGATCGTGAGGGTCGACTTCCACCAAATCAAAATTATCCTCCACTCACCAAAAGATCGGGCACTTCAGCTCTATCAAGTGGTATCAAAAGTCCAGGTTGATCGGTGAGTTTTACCGAGTGTTGTTCCATTACCTACAGTCCACAAAACCAAAAAAAAATTCAGGTTAGATCATTGTCCCAACACCTTTCTTCGCCTTGCACTTTCTTTCAATAATTTACGTTGTTGAATTTGTGTGCTTTGCGTTCAATTGTTGCTGGTCACTTTGTGCTTCCGCCGCTTTTCCATCACCGCCGCCGCCCCACCTCGCCGCCTCACATCGCAGCCACCCCCCCAAACCGAAACCCTCCCTGCCTCGGCCGCGCCTCCCACACCGAGTCCTACTCGGCCGCGTGTTCAAAGTTTGGAAAAAAAAGAAACAAAAAAGGAAAGAAATAAAAAAGGAAAAGAGAGAAAAAGGAAAGAATAAAAAAAAGGAAACAGCAAAGTTGCCTAATCTTGCTCGGTTTATGTTTGGAAGTTTTGTGCAGTTTCGAACACCTTCACGAAAACGGCCATAACTTTTCGCTCGAATCTCCGTTTTCAGCGTTCCTTTTTTTTCCGTAAAGCTTACGAAATTCTCCTATATAGGTCACCTGGCTAAGCCAGGTGAAGTTGGTTTTGAAGCCAAAAAACGCCGTTTACACAGCGTACTGGGCTCTGGGAGATTTCCCGTTTCTGCATACCCACTTCCTTGTTCCCTTTGCTTGCTCCATAGCGCGTTGCACTTGTTTCCAGCAGCATAGTTACATGTTTAGCACTATAATTCAACTTTGCATTATTGATTGATTGTGCTAATCCTTGATTTGAGTGCAGCCTACCCAGAACTACACATAATCCTACGACGAGCCGACTTTGTTTCTCCAGGCAATCGCTGCTCCAATCTTTCGCAGGTGCTACTTGTTGCTTGCAGGTCACCCCTGTTGCTTGGTAAGAATGGATAACAACTTGATCGCAGCATCTTTGTGAGCATTCCATCCACACCTTTGTTGCCGTAGGATTTGTTTTTGTGTTTGCGCTAATCATGTCAGGAGACGTCAATGGCATCGTGGCACGATTCGATGCGTGGTCCACGTCGGTCACGGCGTTGCACAAGGACTATAACAGTGACATGGAGCTAGACGATGGAGATCGCCACGGTTGTGCCCGCCGTGTGGTATGTCATCCACACATTGACTCATTTGCTACGATTCAATTTAAAATTTCATCTTATAATGGCAAATATGATCCTGCTGCATATCTTGATTGGGAGTTAGAGGTAGAACAAAAATTTTCATGCTATGATATTCCTGCTAGCGCACAAGTTAACACTGCTATTAGTGAATTTACTCTTTTTGCTTTAATGTGGTGGCGTGAATATAAGCTAAAACATCCCACGGCTATTCCAACCACTTGGGCTCAATTAAAAGTTGATATGCGTCATCGCTTTGTACCTTCATATTATGCCCGAGATTTGCTTAAACAAATGTAGCGGTTTCAGCAAGGGCAACAATCTGTTGAGGAATATTATCAGGAATTACAAAAGGGTATGATCCGTTGTGGTTTATTTGAGACAGATGCCGCTGCTATGGCACGTTTTCGCAGTGGTTTGAACCGCGACATTCAGGACATACTTGATTCTAATACTTATGCTGATATGACCACATTGTTTGAATATGCTTGCAAAGCTGAACGTGAAGTGCAGGGACGCCGCTCGACGACATATACTAACTCTTTTGCAGGACGAAGCCCGGCATCCAGCGCAGATACTGCTCTCCCTACGCCATCCACGTCTAGCACTACACCGCGCGAGAGGACGGCCACAACAGCGCCGTCGACGACAGGTGCTCCACTCACGGAAGGTGAGACCACTTCTACTGTGCTGAATTTTTCCACACCTCATGCTATCATAGAGCAATTATTAGTGGAACCATCTCTTGATGAACCTTTGTCACATGATGATGTGCTTATTGTTCCTTGTGATAAAGAAGATCATTTGCCTTTGTCACAAGATCATTTGCTTGATGTACCTTGTGATGAAGAAGAGTTGTGTGATAGTGATTCTTTTATTCCTCTGCCACAATTACTTAATCATGATGACACATGCTTTGGAGCCATATAATTATGCTGAAAATCAAATGTTTTTTCCAATTACTTGTGCAAATGATGAACAAAAATTGCTATCTTCTTTAAATACTTTAGGTTATATTGACTTTGCTGTTCTATGTAATCTAAATTGTTTGGAGGAGAGATTTCTTGCATATCTCAAATTGCCATGCTTATCTAGGAACACATATCACTTCATTGGCAAATATAATCACAATGGAGAATATATGATGCATCGAGTTTATATTTGTTCAAATCTGGTTGGACAACAATGTGATAAGTTAGAGAGCTGCACTAAGAATAATCATGTCACATCCAATTTCTCTAGCTTTGTTTTAAAGAAACATGTTCAATCCAAAGAAGGGGAGTTTTGCTGGTTGCTACCTATGCCTGCTTTGTCTTTTGTTGGTACTAATCTTGTGCAGGATCATGTTGACAACCATATTGTGTCGTCCGATCCAGAAGTCTATATTCCTGCTGAAATGTCTATGCGAGATGATACATTTGACAATTCGAAGCATGGTGACCCTCCTCCTCCCAATACATTTGCTTTCTTTTGTTTTCGCAACCCCGTTCTCCTTTGCGTTGTGCAGGATCAGTTTCAAGTACAATTGACGCCGAGGACGGCTTTTCGTCAAGAAGGGGAGGATGATGAGGACATGAAATACATGAAGCGTGTTAAACACACATGGAAGGCATGGAGGACCAAAGAGGTCGATTGGGGACCAAGTCAAAGTATTCCCACGTTTTACACCAGGCTATCACGTCAATTTTGGTCTAAGGAAATAAAGAGATTGAATCCAACACGTTTTGGAAACGCTGGATTCGGACTGCAGGAAAGTCCTGACTTTCAACGGCCGCCACAACTTCATCCGGACTCCATTTGGGGCGTTCAAGTACTTGATGGAAAGCTTATGAAGTCTAATTTCATATGGATCCGGACTCATGTCCATATCTGTCCCGAGGCGGCCACAATCGTCAAATAATTGACCAAAGGTTTTTGTGTCCAGGTGCTGCGACACCTTATTTTGGCCCACGGGCCGTGTATCAAGTTGGGTCCATTAGGGACGCGTCCTAGGGTTGGAGCACGACCCCAACACCCCTGTGGACGTCCTCCCCCTATCATATACCCCCTAGCCACCGCCAAGAACACTTGAGTTTTGTTTTACATCTAGCTTTAGCTACACCGAACACGCACAAATACGTGCTGTCCTCGTGTGATTCAGAACTCCACCTTCGAGTGATATTAAGATTGCTCGCCTTCTTTTTCTTGTTCGTTCTTTGATTGCGTACAGGAAGTTCAGATCTTGATTGCAACAGGGTCGGTAACCACAGGGAGTTGGTTCAGCGATTGCATTGGCGCTTCGGGTTCGCTCGTCGTAGTCGGATCGTGAGGGTCGACTTCCACCAAATCAAAATTATCCTCCACTCACCGAAAGATCGGGCACTTCAGCTCTATCACCTTGGAACGGTGCTTGTGGTCATCTCGCGGGCAATGCTTGCGGTTGTAGTCGTTCTTGATCTCCTCGGGGCACTCGGCGATGAAGTGACCCATCTTCCTGCATCTGTAGCACGTACTTCCGACACGCCTCGAACCCTTCCGGTTCTGGTACATCCGCTCGAACCTCCTCGTGAGCAACACGAGATCCTCCTCGCTCGGCACCTCATATTCCTCATCTAGAAGAGACACAAGAGAAGACAAAGCAAAGTGTCTGGAAGTATTAGCATGTCCATAACCAGAGCCACCAACTAGAGCCAGACTATGGGGATCAGTCGGACTCTTAGCCTTGGCAAGCAGCTGTCTATCAACCTCAGAAGACTTCAACTTCGAGAAAAGCTCATCAACAGACAAAGTTTCATAGTTAGCCGACTCCATGATCGCCTCAACCTGGGCACCCCACATGGATCTATCAAGTGCTTGCAAGAGCTTGATAGCTCTGTCATGATCCGAGTATGGGAGTACGGTAATGTTGGCTTTCATGTTGTTGACTATGGAAGTGAAGCGCTGAAACAAAGCATCAACAGACTCTCCGGGCAAGTGAGCGAAATTCTCATACTCTCTGCGATACATTGAGAAGAGCCTAGCCTTCACATGGCTATCACCACCGTGTGCTACCTTGAGCTTCTGCCAGATCTGGCTAGCTAGGTCCTCGCCCATAACACGCTCAAACTCCTCGGTCGACAAAACACGAAACAAGTAGTCGACAGCTCTAGCGTTTGCCTCAAACATATCTTTTGCATCCTGGGCATCTAAGTTGGTGGGATTGACATAGTGTTCATCTTTGGTCACATCCCACAACAACTTTCCTTTGCCTCGCAAGAAAGCGCCCATACGCGCGACCCAATTCGGATAGTTCTTCCCATCGAAGTGTGGAGGCCCGGAAAACCGATCTTGGTACGCCATCTTTGGATCTTAGACTGGTTAGAGTCGCAAAGACCCGTAACCTGCTCTGATACCAATTGAAGGACCGATTAGGCGACTAGAGAGGGGGGGGAGTGAATGGGAGCCGATAAAATTTCTTTCCCAAATCCAGCTTTTCCCAAATCAACTCCAAGCCAACCAAACGATCTAGCCAAGATCACGTAGCTACTGAGAAGCTACTGACCCTAGGAACTAGATCAAAACAGCGAAAAAAGAATCGAACAAATCGAGCACAAGACGCGGCCTCAACAGGAAGAGTTCAGTGAAATTTACACGGGTCGTTTGATCCGACCGCACATGAAAAGCACCGGTCGGATTGATCGCCTATCCTTCGACCGCTACCGTGAAAAAACAATAGATCGAATCAGCGAAAAATACACGGGTCGATTGATCCGACCGCACATGAAAAGCACCGGTCGGATTGATCGCCTATGCTCCGACAGTTGTTGAGTGAAAACCACCGGTCGATTGATACGACCAGTACAAGTGCCTCCGGTCGCATCGATAGGTCAACAGTCGAGTCACTGACCTAACCCTTCCCTCAGTGCGATCGGATGATCCGACCGAGAGTCGATCGGAGCATTCAATCGAAATATCGACCTTCTACCAGAGAGTTTGCAAGGCTGCGAAGGCAAGCGGTCGATTGATCCGATCGAGCCAGGAAGAACCGATCGGATCGATAGATCGACATAGAGAAAACTGTCAACTCGAGATTGGAAGGCTACGAAGTCCTAGCGGTCGATTGATCCGACCCAGTCAAGGAAAACCGATCAGATCAATAGATCGACACAGCGAAAAGGTCAACTCGAGAATGGATCTCCCAAACGACCTGGAGTCTTGAGACAAGATTTTGGGTAGATGATATACACCTCAAGGAGAGGCTATGCCCCAATGATCTTGGCCTCAAACCTCCTAGAACTCCTGGAATCATAGATCTCGTGAAGAACACCAAGAACTCGAGTTCATCCCAAAAACTTCAAATCCAAAGCGATTCCCGGCGTTTGGGGGCAAGAGATCACCAGCAAAAGAGGCACAAGGCACTCATACGTGAATCCCTCAAAGAAATCCGAGAGAAAACGCCCAAGGAAGTGAAGAACGAAAATCACCCAAAAATAGCTCCGAAAATACCTCCAAAAATAAGAAAAAGAAAAAGAGCTCGTGGATTCAAATCATGGCACAAAGATGAGCAACACAAACTCAATCAACCAACCATGAATTCACCTATACAAACTACGAATGATTCGAAATAGTTCTAGGTGGAAGGGATGAAAGGGAAATACAAGTCCAAAGGAAAACCAAAGAGATAACTAGTGAGGATGCAAACAGATAGCAGCCACCAACCCCTAGGGGGTCTATTATATAGTCCAAGTGGTGGTGCTCTAAAGACTAAACTACCACTAAGTGATACATACCCCTCAGGGGCAAATTTGACATTTGGTTTCAGATATTTTCTGGCTGGGACACCTTCCACCGCAAGCTAGCTTCCCGCCGACGCAAGCCTTGCGGCCACGCCGCGTGTCCTCCGGATCGAAGCTCCTCGACGCTGAACTTGGGCCTGGCTGGTCACCTCAACCCAGCTGCCCCAACTACGCCTCGTCGAGTCCTCGGCCTTGGTTTTGAGGCCCAAACCAAGGGAAACCGTCCACCGATGATTTTGTGGCCAAATCACCAAATCCCGCGTGCAAGCTTCGGTTGTGAGCCGCTACCTTGCACTGGCTTCTCGTCCGCGTACGAGCTTCGGTTGTGAGCCGCTACCTCGCACCGGAACCACGTCCCATTGCACGTTCTTGCACCATGTGAACCGCACTTGATCCATCTGGCCACCGGGTCCCTCGAACCAAGCCTACTTGTCTCTCCGCTCCTCGGAGGCCGCCATGGCTAAGACCTTTCGCGTCTGTTCTTCACCTGCACCAATGCAATCAAGCCGCATTCTACACCTGCAATACTTGAGCCAAGGAAAACGTCAATCCACACCACGTTGTCAATCACTAATCACACCAGGAAGCGACCATCCACCGATCCTCGGACACACCGGGTCCTCAACTTGCCTTGTTGAATTCGTGTGCTTTTGCGTCAATTGTTGCTGGTCACTTTGTGCTTCCACGGCGGCCGTTTTTCCTCTTTGCATCACCACCCCCCCAAAAAAAAAATTGTCTCCCCGCTGTAGTTTGCCTTTTACCAAACCGACGCCCCCCTCCCCCCCCCCCCCCAAACCGAACCTTCCTCTTTCGGGTTTTGGGCAAGTACAAAAAAAAGGAAAGAAACAAAAAGGAGAAACCGAACAGAGTCCGTTCCGCGTTGGTTTTTGCGTCAAGGTGGTTTTTGTGCGTGACGCCGGGGCCGCCGCTCTCTCTATTTTCTTTCGCCCTTGCTCCTTTTGCACTTTCTTCTAGCAACTTTGTTACGTGTTAGCACTATAATTCAGCTTTGCATTATTGTTTGATTGTGTTAATCCTTGATTTGAGTGCAGGCTACCCAGAACTACACATATTCCTATGACAAGCGGATTTTGTTTCTCCAGGCAATCGCTGCTCCAATCTTTCGCAGGTACTACTTGTTGGTCGCAGCTCGCCCCTGTTGCTTGGTAAGAACGGATAAGAACTTGATCGTAGCATCATTGTGAGAGTTCCATACACATTTTTGTTGTCGTAGGTGTTGGCACTCCTTAGCGCCACGTTTTAGCAACGCTTCAAGAGCGCGTAGATATATCGTTGTATGCAAATGGATTTTGCAAGCGCAAAGAATATATCTCGTTGTAGCACTTCACCAAGGAAGTTATCCCATGGTATCGTATTTATATTTCCGCAGGGAAGCAGAGTGGTTAAAGTGTATTGAAGAATGAAATGATATATCTTGCCAGAAATATCAAGCCACTAAACCCATGGGCACAAACTCTAAGGTTTGGGATAATGGTCAAATAAATGACCGCATAGAAGGTCTAAAAGACAAGCGACACAGGAGCACCTAAATCTATAGAAAAGGAAAAACGTTGGGAGAGACTGGACTTAGACACTTCCTACCTCAGAGCAAAAGGCACTCTAACCTTAACCTAGACTCTAGCTTAGATACCGGGAACAGAGCTTGCCTTGACGGCTAGAATGGGAGAACCTCAGAACGGGGTGAGAGAGGTGGTTCTCCGGGCTCAGCACTACTGTTATGAGTACACCTGAACATGGTGGACTACGAAGGACGGACAGGGCTGTCACCACCTGCCGCCTACCACTGCAGTTCCGTGGGGTGCAACACATTTCATAGTTAATCAACAAACCAGACACCACGCCTACACTCGATGATTAAGATTTTTCTTGAGGCCTGTCAAGAGAAATCCCCGTCTTCCCTAAGGCGTCTTACGGGCCGATCAAGGCGAGCAAAACCGCGAGGTAAGACTCGGTAGAGCTAAACTAAACTCTACACTAAGACTAAAGGAGGGGAAACTTTACTCTAAAAGAGCAAGATTAAAAGACAAAAGATAAACTTAAGCTCTGAAAATAGAGAAGGTAAATGTATTGATAAACTCTTCAAAATGAAGGAAAGGATACAAGAGCTTTACGAGAACTCCGAAGACTCCGATGATCCGAGCTAAGCTCGACTCGACTTTACTCCCAACTCTAATCCTAATCTAAGAAATGGAAAAGGTACAAGAGCTCCCTTCAAGTATTAACTTGAGAAGTGTGGTGTTCTCCCAAGGTGGATGAGTGCTCGTTTTATAGTCTTCAGGGGCGAAGCTCAGGGTCATTAGCAAGCTAAGGACTTGCTTAAGCTTCACGCAGAGGGTGGCACGTGGCAGCCACAGGGGAGGCCGATCGCCCTGCCCAAGGCCTGCCGGCTTGGCCTTGGTGCCAAGTGGCACCGCTTTTCGCAGGTGTGACAATCTAGGTGTTTAATTAGCTTAATCATCTCTAAATCAGGTGGCTTAAGCTTAATTAGGTGTACCCTGGCCCCACCTAGATTTTCACTTAAGAAAAATTCATCTAAATCCCTTTATCACGTGGTGAAATTCTGGCATTCCTCGGTTGGCGTGGTTCAAAATCCAAATTTCACTTAAACACTTAAAAATCTGCCAATATAAAAGTTGTTCACTTTTTAGTGGGACACAACTTTGTCAATTGGTGGACTTCAAGATTTTGAGTGTTTCATGCCTAAAAACTCGATCAAAGCCAGAGCACACCCCTGAGTTCACACACATTTCATCAGGAGTTCACCCAAACTTCTCCTCGCGTTCACCACCAATCTAGGCACTTTTTCTATGGTCACCCTTTGTAAAAGTTGTAGCTGGTGGCTGGGAACACAACTTTTGTTTTTGGAGAATTTGAACTTTAGTTCAAATTTTTGGAATAACGGCCGTTTGAATGTGCGCCCGGCAGGTGTTCGGCAGAATGCCTCGCGCTCGCTGGCACCCGAGAGCGCCCCGCGTTCCAGCCCTCCAGACCGCCGCCACGCGGCGCTCGTCGCCTGACCCGGACGCCGAGGCCCGAGGGCCATCATGGCAATGGGACAGGGCGTCCCTTGACCCGTCCGCGTCCAAGCCTCGCTCCCCGCGCGGTCCTTGACCCGCGCGCACCGCACGCCACGCGGCGGCGCCTCCCCGCGCCGTGCGCCGCGCCCGAGGGCAGCTGCCCGCTGCTCCAACCGCCCGGCGCGCCTCACCCAATCCCCGTGCGCGCCATCCCACCTCCCCGCGACCGCGATCCCGCCTGGCCAACCGGCGACGCCGTCCGCCTCGGCCCCCTCCCCGCCGCGCAGACCGCCAGCCGCTCCCCGGCGCTGTCCGCCTGGCCTGGCCTCGCCAGCCACGCCCTGCCCCAGGCAAGTGGGCGTGACAACACGCCCGGCTCGCTCGCAGCCGCGTCAGCGCGCCCCGGCGGCCGCCACGTGCTCGCCGCCCGGCGACCGGCGCCGCACGACTGCCCGCGCCCCTGCCCGGCCGCGTGCCCGCGCTGCCCGCTCCTTAGCTTCGCCTCGACGCCAAGACGCTCCCCCGGCTATAAATAGCCCACCCCAGCCCGCCGACGAGCTCCCCCGCCGCCGCCAGGCTGCCGCACTGCGCCACTGCCTCCGCGCCGCTCCGCAGCCGCCCAACACCGCTGCCGTGCTCCACTGCCCACCCTTGAGCTCGCCCAGCACCTAGCCGAGCTTCTCCCCCACCGCCGCCGCCGGCATTGGGGAAGAAGCAGAGCACCGCCGCCCGCTCGCCGTCCGCCGCCGTCGCACCGCCTTTCCCCCTCCTTCCTGCACAAGATCGACAATAGGTGAGCCGGTGAGTGGATCCCCCATGCTCTCGCCCAGTTCCGCGGCCTCACCTCGCCGGATTCCGGCCTTCACGCCGCCGGCCATGGCCAAGGACCCCCTCGCGAGGATCGAACTCTTTCCAGGGTGTTTAATGTAAACTAGGGACCTATCTGTGAAGGTTTTAGAAAGTCCAGGGGGTTTTGTAGAAATAGATTCTTCAGATCTAGATTCAAAAGCTGGGAACTTTGAAAATCGACTAAAAATCACAGAAAAATCAGAAAAATGCAAGGCCAATTTTGTTGGACTCACAGTGTTGTGTGCTACCTTTTATAGAAAGCATGTATAGGAGTTTTCTGTGTAGATTTCAAACTAGATTCAAATCTGTTCAAATACAAATCTCTGCGCAGTTTGAAATCTGTAGCTTAGTTTGTGATGAGTTTTGGATATGTTGTTGCCTGAGTAATTGTAGGCTTGCTGTAAAAAGATGGAATCCAGAACTGTTCTAGATTTTGAGTTATGATTTATTTAAGCTTATCTGTGCAGTTTATTTCCTTGATTTGTTTAAATTAATTGGTTAAGCAATTGAGCCCAATCTTTTTGCAGTAGCTCCATGTTAGTGTGGTACATCTGTGATAAATAGCAGAGCTCAGTTTGACTTGGCTAACTTGCTCATTTAATTGGATCAGTGCTTAAATCAACTAAATTAATCAGCTTGTTCCTGAAATCTTTTTAAGCTCATCCTTGGCATGACAACTAGTTTAGGCTAGTATAGCTTCTGGTAAAAAGTTAAGGACAAATGGCTGATAGGGTGAATTGTTAGGATTTATTCTTGATGCTAGTGTGATAAACTTGCATGATTTATCCTTGTTGCTGTATAAGATCTTTTGGCCTAATTTTTGGGCAGCAAATCTAATAACCAACTAAGAGCATGCAGTAATTTTCTCACATTAAAATAAAGTACCAAACTGCCAGAACTAATTGTTGAAGTTTCATTGCTTAAAAGACTAAATAAAAGTAAATCACCCCTTTAAGCCAATTTAAATAATTTAAATATTTCACTCCTCACACACACCCTTGTTGTTTTGTGAGTAACTCAAATCCAATAATTTTATATGTGTACACAATCACCATCAACCAACCCCAAGTACTTTTGTGAGTAACTACAAACTAAATCAAAGAAAGGGAAGGTCAGATCAAAATTGTCCAGGTGAATGTGTCACTAATTACACCCCGGGTTTATCATTATGCAATTATGATGACTCGATATAAGATCACCTCTTATGCATGTGCATCTCGTGTAGAACAAGCACTCGCCGACGGTGACTACGAGTTGGTGCCGACCGGAGACGAAGGACAAGCCTCGGGAGACGTGAACGTGATCCAGGTGGAGGACGAACTGAACCCCGCCGCCGAGAACCCCCAAGCTAACCACGTGCCCGAAGGCAAGCCCCGGAGCATGTCCCATGTTTCGAATACATGCAACTATGTTTGTTAAGATTTACTTGTGCATTTACGTTCAGGAGTTGAATTGAAACCTTAGTTGCATGATCCTAGGTACCTATGCTTTGCAATACTAGTATGATAGGTCGATAGCGGCTATGCTATAAGGACCCGGTAAAAGTCGAGTGATTTCCTGTCACTCGCGAGATATAGGAATCAACTGCTTTACTTATGTTGGAATCATAAGGATGACGGGCGGGGATTTTTGTCATGTAGATGCCCCGTCCGTGTAAGCAAAAGTTGGTTAAGGCCGAATGGTGTGGTACCGATGGTTAAGTGTTTGAAAGCACTAAGCACTTGTTTGGGCATGGGACCGGTAAGTTTAGTACCTGTTCGGAACGGGGAGTGGCCTCGCCCTGCTTTCCTTGGGATTCACCTCCCCATGCGGTACACATGTGGCTCAAGACCGAATCCGGCCGGCATGGCCGCGAAGTATCAACCGGATAGGCTTGTGTCCAAGGGAAGTAGGCTCGGATTAACGAACCGGGATGACATGGGAACGGCCTGGTTAGCGTCAACCTTGGTGGTTGGTGCTGTTCCGTGTGTTTAGTTTCCACCTTGCAAGGTTAAAATCGGTTCGAACTGTCTGTTTCTCGCAGCTAATGAGACTACTTAACCCCGCTACCGCATTGAGTAAGAAAGTGGAACATGACGTTGATGATAAACTTGATGCTTTCATAATTTTCTGCTCAACATGCTTGATTAGAATCAGGTGCTTACCTAGAATGGTTAACTCGAACTAGAACTTGATGCTAAAAGATTGAAAGCAAGGACCCACTCTTAGTCGCTCTTTGGCAAAACAAACCCACCAGCCAAAAGCCTTGCATGTCTAGGAGTCGGTGACGTAGTTCTCACCCGACGGGTAAGTCTTGCTGAGTATTAGTATACTCAGCCTTGCTTTGTTGACTGTTTTCAGGTAGTACTCTTGAGGAGATGGTAGCCGGTCTTACCTGGCCGACCACCCTTCCTCCGGGTTGGACCGTTGTCTGGGACGAGGATGCTTCTGAGTGATGTCACGACGGCTTCACGTGATGTCACTACCTTTCCGAATAATAGTTCTTTCCGCTGCTTTTAAAAACTCTGAATTATCTTTACTTTATGCATGAACTGAATTTGTAATAAAGTACCGAAGTGGGACCTGTTTAAATTATCCGTGGATTGTTGTAATCTCTAGTACTCTCCTTCGAGGGAGTAAATGCACGACTCGTTTCGATCTCGGTAACTGTGCGTGGTTGCATCGGGCGTGACCCGACAGACTGTCACTTTAATTCGGCTAAGTGTCTAATCGCGTCTAATGCGATGTTTAGCACGCTAAGCCGGATTAATCTGAGCGGTTCTGCCACAGCAGGGACGGTCCTGATGCTCTCCTGAAGTTAGTAACAGTTGCACCAGGTTGAAGCTGTCCGAGAATCCTAGGTTGTGGGCCCTTCAATCCATGTTTATCCCACTCTAGGCCTTTCGGGTCCTTGGATCAAACCGACATCAATTGCACATCTCCTAATCATCTAGGATACTTGGCTCAGCTTGTGGATCAAGGATGTGGCTAGAGGTGGCCAGGGGAGGTCGGTCCTCCTAGGGTAGGCCGGCCAGCCTGGCCCTGTGCCAGGTTTGGCCCTGATTTCACCTGATTTGTCCTGCAAGCATAACTTATCCAAAACTTGTGGAATTTGTCAGTAAAAACATTTTTTATGTATGAAACATGGTATGATCATCCTCATTTTACCGAAATGTTGACGATCGGTCACTACAAGGTTATAATGGCCGTCAACAGTAGGCTTTGTTTTGTGTTTGCGCTAACCATGACAAGTTGACGGACTTGCCGTGACCAAGAAGACGATGTATGAACGGTTTGACTCGATGATCACGTCGTCGATCGAGTGGTTCGATCGTTTCGACCTCGCTTAGACGGTCATTCAGACCACTCTCGACACCATTGTGGCACGACTCGATGAGATGACCACATCGCTCATGGAGTTGTAGGAAGATGGACATCACCGCGGTCATGTCTGCTGTGTGGTACGTCATCCACATCACGATTCATTTGCTAAGATTCAATTTAAAATTCCATCTTATAATGGCAAATATAATCCTGCTGCATATCTTGATTAGGAATTAGAGGTCGAACAAAATTTTACATGCCATGATATTCCTGCTAGTGCACAAGTTAAAGCTGCTATTAGTGAATTTACTGATTTTGGTTTAATGTGGTGGCGTGAATATAAGCTAAAACATCCCACGGCTATTTCAACCGCTTGGGCTCAATTAAAAGTTGCTATGCGACACAGATTTATTCCTTCCTATTATGCCCGAGAGTTGCTTAACAAAATGAAGCGTTTTCAGCAAGGTCAACAATCTGTTGAGGAATATTACCAGGAACTACAAAAGGGTATGATCCGTTGTGGTTTATTTGAGACGGATGCCGCTGCTATGGCACGTTTTCGCGGTGGTTTGAACCGCGACAATCAGGACATACTTGATTCTAATACTTATGCTAATATGACCACATTGTTTGAATATGCTTGCAAAGCTGAACGTGAAGTGCAGGGACGCCGCTCGACGACATATACTAACTCTTTTGCAGGACGAAGCCCGGCATTCAGCGTAGATCCTGCTCTCCCTGCGCCATCCATGCCTAGTACTACACCGCATGAGAGGACGGCCACACCTACAGCGCCCTCGACCACAGGTGCTCCACTCACGGATGGTGAGACCACTTCTGTTGTGCTGAATTTTTCCACACCTCATGCTATCATAGAGCAATTGTTAGTGGAACCATCTCTTGACGAATCTTTGTCACATGATGATGTGCTTGTGGTTCCTTGTGATAAAGATGAATTGTTTGATCATGTTTCAGTTCTACATGTTTTGGAACCAACCATTTGTACTGAAAATAAACATGCTATGCATATTGCTAGTGCAAATGATGAGCTAACATTCTTGTCTTCTTTACATACTTTGGGTTACATTGAATTTGATGATTTGTGTAAACTATATTGTTTGCAAGAGAGATTTTTTTCAAAATGTTGATTTGCCTTGGTTTGCTAAACACACTTATCATGTTATTGGAAAATATGACAAC
This sequence comes from Urochloa ruziziensis, assembly GCA_015476505.1. NCBI lineage: Eukaryota > Viridiplantae > Streptophyta > Magnoliopsida > Poales > Poaceae > Urochloa > Urochloa ruziziensis. The sequence continues at coordinate 37,267,754 of CM027119.1, read as the reverse complement.
AAAGAACAATATATGATACAAAGAGTCTACATTGGTTGCGATATGAGTACTCCTTTTGTTGTGAAAGATTATGATCAATTAGAGGACAGCCATACTACACATCCAAGTTTACATTCCTCTAGTTCTATTTTCATGAAACAAGTTTACTATAAAGAAGGGGAGCCTTGCTGGTTGCTATCTATGCCTGCTTTGTATTTTGTTGGTACTAATCTTGTGCAGGATCGTGTTGAAAAACATCGTGTGTCGCCTGATCAAGAAGCCTACATGATTACTAAAAGTTCTATGCGAGATGACACTTTCGCCAATTGGAAACATAGTGACATCCCTCCTCTTAATATTTTTGGTTTCTTTGGTTTTCGAAACCCCGTTCTCCTTTGTGTTGTGCAGGACTGGTTTCAAGTACAATCGACGCCGAGTACGACTTTTCGTCAAGAAGGGGAGGATGATGAGGGCATAGCATCCAAGCATATGTTCATGATTGGCATATGGAAGGAGGAGTCCAGCACGGGTGTCCACATCAAGACGGACGTCCGAGTCTAATTCAGTTCAAGTCTCCAAGGTGGAGGCCCAAAACAACTCAAGTTCGCGTCCATCTCGGAGTTCAAGAGTAGCCCATGATATTTTGGTCGCCACGACCACATATGGAGTCCATTTTGGACGTTCTACAAATGGATGGAAAGGAAGGAGATACACTTTCCAATGGCGCCAGTCTCATGCCAAAATTCTATCCAAGTCAACTGGAATCATCGAAACAAGTGGGCGTCCAGAATCTGCCAGGGCGCTGCACCGTCGTCTTTTGGGTCGTTGGCCCAACAGGAAGCCCAACTCCGCAACCCTAGGCGTGAATTGTTCCCACGGGTACTGTAGCATGTCGCCGTCCCTCCTGGCCACCAGGGGCTGCACCCCCTAGTTAGATATACCCCTTTTTTATTTTCAGACTTGAGTTTTGTTTTGCATTTAGCTTTAGCTACAACGAACACGCACAAATATGTGATGTTCTCGTGTGATTCAGAACTGATGAGGACATCTTCCTCCACTATTACCTGTTGGCAAATATGCAACAAGATGGGTCGAGTGGCCTAGTTGTAGTCGGGCGGCGACCGTATGAGCCTCTGAATAATCCCACCTTGCTTAGCTTGGGTGGAGGAAGCCACCTTAAAAGGGAGAGCCACCCTTCCCCTATCAGATTAGTCTTTTAGGAAGATTGGGCCTATCCTTGAGAGGTGCGCCGGAGTGCGGTGCTAAGATTGTCGAGGCGCAACAAGAGGCCCTAGTGGCGTTGTAGGCCCGATCGGTGCGTCGTAATTTCGGATGCTGGTGCTAAGATTGCCGAGGTGCAACAAGAGGCCCTAGTGGCGTTGTGACCGGATCGGTGTGTCGAGCTTTTCATCCACCCCCACCTGGGTCGAACTTATCAATTGGTATCAGAGCTGGGCCCTTGTTAAGGAGGGGAGAATGATGAGGACATCTTCCTTCACTATTACCCGTTGGCAAAGACACAACAAGATGGGCCCAGTGGCCCAGTTGTAGTCGGGCGGCGACCGTGTGAGCCTCTGAATAATCCCATCTTGCTTAGCTTGAGAGGAGAAAGTCACCTTAAAAGGGAGAGCCACCCTTCCCCTGTCAAACTAGTCTTTTAGGGAGATTGGGCCTATCCTTGAGAGGTGCGCTGGAGTGCGGTGCTAAGATTGCCGAGGCGCAACAAGAGGCCCTAGTGGCGTTGTGGGCCGGATCGGTGCGTCATAATTTCGGCTTCTGGTGCTAAGATTGCCGAGGTGCAACAAGCGGCCCTAGTGGCGTTGTGACCGGATCGGTGTGTCGGGCTTTTCATCCACCTCCACCTGGGTCGAACTTATCAAGAACTCCACCTTCGAGTGATATTAAGATTGCTCGCCTCTTTTTCTTGTTCGTTCTTCGATTACGTACAGGAAATGATCTTCGTAATCATGCTGATCTTTCTTCAACAGGGTCGGTAACCACACGGAGTTGGTTCAGCGATTGCATTGGCGCTTCGGGTTCGATCGTCGTAGTCGGATCGTGAGGGTCTACTTCCACCAAGTCGAAATTATCCCCACTCACTGAAAGATCAGGCACTTCAGCTCTATCAATGTGTTAGCTGTTGATGAGGACATGACACACATGAAGAGTGTTAAACATACAAGGAAGGTATGGAGGACCAAAGAGGTTGATTGGGGACCATGTCCAAGTGTTCCCACGTTTTACACCAGGCTATCACGTCAGTTTTGGTCTAAGGAAATAAAGAGATTGAATCCAACACGTTTTGGAAACGCTGGATTCGGACTGCAGGAAAGTACTGACTTTCAACGGCCGCCACGACTTCATCCGGACTCCGTTTGGGGCGTTCAAGTACTTGATGGAAAGCTTATGAAGTCTAACTTCATATGGATCTGGCCTCGTGTCCATATATATCCTGAGCCGGCCGCAATCGTCAAATCGTTAACTGAAGGTTTTTCTGTCCAGGTGCTGCGACACCTTATTTTGGCCAACGGGCCATGTATCAAGTTGGGTCCATTAGGGATGCGTCCTAGGGTTCGAGCATGACCCCAGCACTCCTTTGGTCGTCCTCCACCTATCATATACACCCTAGCCGCCGCCAAGAAGTCTTGAGTTTTGTTTTACATCTAGCTTTAGCTACACCGAACACGCACAAATACGTGCTGTCCTCGTGTGATTCAGAACTCCACCTTCGAGTGATATTAAGAGTGCTTGTTCTTACCTGTGATAAAGATGATTTGTGTGATAATGCTTCTGTTGTACATGTTTTAAAATCACACCCTTGTGCTGAAATTCAACATGATAACATAGAGCAACTATCGAAAGAACCCTTACTAATTTCGCCTTTTTCAAAAGATCATTTGCTTGATGTTCCTTGTGATAGAGAAGAGTTGTGTGATAGTGATTCTTCTATTCCTCTGCCACAATTACTTCATAATGATGGTACACATGCTTTGGAGCCATATAATTCTGCTGAAAATAAAATGTTTGTTCCAATTACTTGTGCAGATGATGAACAAAAATTGCTATCTTCTTTAAATACTTTAGGTTATATTGAATTTGATGTTCTATGTAATCTAAATTGTTTGGAGGAGAAATTTCTTGCATATCCCGAATTGCCATACTCATCTAGCAATACATATCACTTCATTGGCAAATATAATCACAACAGAGAATATATGGTGCATCGAGTTTATATTTGTTCAAATCTGAAATCTTCTTTGGTTGGACAACAATGTGATAACTTAGAGGGCTGCAATAACAATAATCATGTCACATCCAATTTCTCTAGCTTTGTTTTAAAGAAACATGTTCAATCCAAAGAAGGGGAGCCTTGCTGGTTACTGTATATGCCTGCTTTGTCTTTTGTTGGTACTAATCTTGTGCAGGATCGTGTTTGAAAACATCGCGTGTTGGCTGATCAAGAAGCATATATGTTTGCTAAAAGTTATATGCGAGATGACACTTTCGCGAATCGGAAACATAGTGACATCCCTCCTCTTAATATTTTCGGTTTCCTTGTTTTTCGAAACCCCGTTATCCTTTGTGTTATGTAGGATTGGTTTCACGTACAATTGATGTCGAGGACGGCTTTTCGTCAAAAAGGGGAGGATGATGAGGACATGACACACATGAAGAGTGTTAAACATACAAGGAAGGCATGGAGGACCAAAGAGGTTGATTGGGGACCAAGTCCAGGTGTTCCCACGTTTTACACAAGGCTATCACGTCACTTTTGGTCTAAGGAAATAAAGAGATTGAATCCAACACGTTTTGGAAACGCTGGATTTGGACTGCAGGAAAGTCCTGACTTTCAACGGCCGCCACGACTTCATCCGGACTCCGTTTGGGGCGTTCAAGTACTTGATGGAAAGCTAATAAAGTCTACTTTCATATAGATCCAGCGTCGTGTCCATATCTGTCCGGAGACGGCCGCAATCGTCAAATCATTGACCTGAAGGTTTTCTATCACGGTGCTGCGACACCTTATTTTGGCCCACGGGCCGTGTATTAAGTTGGGTCCATTAGGGACGCGTCCTAGGGTTGGAGCACGACCCCAGCACTCCTTTGGTCGTCCTCCACCTATCATATATCCCCTAGCCACCGTCAAGAAGTCTTGAGTTTTGTTTTACATCTAGCTTTAGCTACACCGAACACGCACAAATACGTGCTGTCCTCGTGTGATTCAGAACTCCACCTTCGAGTGATATTAAGATTGCTCGCCTATTTTTCTTGTTCGTTCTTCGATTGCGTACAAGAATTGATCTTCGTGATCAGGCTGATCTTGCTTCAACAAGGTCGGTAACCACAGGGAGTTGGTTCAGCTGATTGCATTAGGCGCTTCGGGTTTTGCTCGTCGTAGTCGGATCGTGAGGGTCTACATCCACCAAGTCGAAATTATCTCCACTCACCGAAAGATCGGGCACTCCAGCTCTATCAAGTGGTATCAAAAGTCCAGGTTGATCGGTGAGTTTTATCGAGTGTTGTTCCATTACCTACAGTCCACAAAAACCAAAAGAAAACAATTCAGGTTACATCATTGTCCCAACACCATTCTTCGCCTTGCACTTTCTTTCAATAATTTGCGTTGTTGAATTGTGTGCTTCGCGTTCAATTGTTGCTGGTTACTTTGTGCTTCCACCGCCGCCGCCACCACCACCCGCCGCCACTGCCACCACCACACGCCGCCGCGACCGCCGCTCTACATCTTCACCACAAACCCTACAACCCCACGCCGCTCATCCGAGTCCTACTCGGTTCGGCCGCCACGCGTTCGCAGTTTGGAAAGAGATAGAAAAGAAAAAGGAAAGAAAAAAAGGGAAAGAAAAAAAGAAATAAAAAAGGAAAGTTTTGAAAAGAAAGAAAAAGGAAAGAATAAAAAAAGGAATCAGCAGTTCGGTTTTCGTTTGGAAGTTTCATTTTGGCAGTTTCGAACACCTTCACGAAAACGGCCATAACTTTTCGCTTTGATCTCCGATTTCAGCGTTCTTTTTTTTTCAGAAACCTTACGAACCTTCAGCGCTGGGTGCGGTTGGTTTTGAGGCCAAAAAATGTCGTTTACATAGCGTAACGTGGCCCGATAGATTTTCCGTCTTTGCATTCCACTTCCTTGTTACCTTTGCTCGATCCATAGCGCGTGGCACTTGTTTCCAGCAGCTTTGTTACGTGTTTAGCACTATAATTTAGCTTTGCATTATTGATTGATTGTGCTAATCCTTGACTGGAGTGCAGCCTACCCAGAACTACACATATTCCTACGACGAGCCGACTTTGTTTCTCTAGGCAATCGCTGCTCCAATCTTTCGCAGGTGCTACTTGTTGCTTGCAGGTCGCCCCTGTTGCTTGGTAAGAACGGATAAGAACTTGATCGCAGCATCTTTGTGAGCATTCCATCCATACCTTTGTTCCCGTAGGATTTGTTTTTGTGTTTGCGCTAATCATGTCAGGAAACGTCAACGGCATCGTGGCACGATTCGATGCGTGGTCCACGTCGGTCACGGCGTTGCACAAGGACTATGACAGTGACATGGAGCTAGACAATGGAGATCGCCACGGTTGTGCCCGCCGTGTGGTATGTCCTCCACACATTGACACATTTGCTACGATTAAATTTAATATACCCTCTTATAATGGCAAATATGATCCTGCTGCATATCTTGATTGGGAACTGGAGGTAGACCAGAAATTTTCATGCCATGATATTCCTGCAAATTCTCAAGTTAAAGCTGTTATCAGTGAATTTACTGATTTTGCTTTAATTTGGCGGCGTGATTATAAACAAAGACATCCCACTGCTATTCCAACCAATTGGGCTCAATTAAAAGCTGCTATGCGACATCGCTTTGTACCTTCATATTACGCCCGAGATTTGCTTAAACAAATGCAGCGATTTCAACAAGGTCAACAATCTGTTGAGGACTATTACCAGGAGCTACAAAAAGGTATAATTCGTTGTGGTTTGTTTGAGACGGCTGACACTGCTATGGCACGTTTTCGCGGTGGTTTGAACCGCGAAATTCAGGATATACTTGATTATAAAGATTATGTTGATATGCCCACATTACTTGAGTATGCTTGCAAAGCTGAACGTGAAGTGCAGGGATGCCGCTCGATGACATATACTAACTCTTTTGCAGGATGAAGCCCGGCATCCAGTGCAGATCCTGCTCTCCCTACGCCATCCATGCCTAGCACTACACCGCATGAGACGACGGCCACACCTACAGCGCCGTCAACCACAAGTGCTCCACTCACGGATGGTGAGACCACTTCTACTGTGCTGAATTTTTTCACACCTCATGCTATCATAGAGCAATTGTCAGTGGAACCATCTCTTGACGAATCTTTGTCACATGATGATATGCTTGTTGTTACATGTGATAAAGATGATTTGTGTGATAATGCTTCTGTTGTACATGTTTTAAAATCACACCCTTGTTCTGAAATTCAACATGATAACATAGAGCAACTATCGAAAGAACCCTTACTAATTTCGTCTTTGTCAAAAGATCATTTGCTTGATGTTTCTTGTGATAGAGAAGAGTTGTGTGATAGTGATACTTCTATTCCCCTGCCGCAATTACTTCATAATGATGGTATACATGCTTTGGAGCCATATAATTCTGCTGAAAATAAAATGTTTGTTCCAATTACTTGTGCAAATGATGAACAAAAATTGCTATCTTCTTTAAATACTTTAGGTTATATTGAATTTGATGTTCTATGTAATCTAAATTGTTTGGAGGAGAGATTTCTTGCATATCCTGAATTGCCATCCTTATCTAGCAATACATATCACTTCATTTGCAAATATAATCTCAACGGAGAATATATTTTGCATCGAGTTTATATTTGTTCAAATCTGAAATCTTCTTTGGTTGGACAACAATGTGATAACTTAGAGGGCTGCAATAACAATAATCATGTCACATCCAATTTCTCTAGCTTTGTTTTAAAAAAACATTTTCAATCCAAAGAAGGGGAGCCTTGCTGGTTACTGTCTATGCCTCCTTTGTCTTTTGTTGGTACTAATCTTGTGCAGGATCGTGTTGAAAAACATCGCGTGTTGGCTGATAAAGAAGCATATATGTTTGCTAAAAGTTATATGCGAGATGACACTTTCGCGAATCGGAAACATAGTGACATCCCTCCTCTTAATATTTTCGGTTTCGTTGTTTTTCGAAACCCTGTTCTCCTTTGTGTTATGCAGGATTGGTTTCACGTACAATTGATGCCGAGGATGACTTTTCGTCAAGAAGGGGAGGATGATGAGGACATGACACACATGAAGAGTGTTAAACAAACAAGGAAGGCATGGAGGACCAAAGAGGTTGATTGGGGACCAAGTCCAAGTGTTCCCACGTATTACACCAGGCTATCACGTCGCTTTTGGTCTAAGGAAATAAAGAGATTGAATCCAACACATTTTGGAAAAGCTGGATTCGGACTGCAGGAAAGTCCTGAATTTCAACGGCCGCCACGACTTCATCCGGACTCCATTTGGGACATTCAAGTACTTGATGGAAAGCTTATGAAGTCTACTTTCATATAGATCCGGCCCGATGTCCATATCTATCCTGAGCCGACCGCAATCGTCAAATCTTTGACCGAAGGTTTTTCTGTCCAGGTGCTGCGACACCTTATTTTGGCCCACAGGCCGTGTATCAAGTTGGGTCCATTAGGGACGCGTCCTAGGGTTGGAGCACGACCCCAGCACTCCTTTGGTCGTCCTCCACCTATCATATACCCCTAGCCGCCGCCAAGAAGTCTTGAGTTTTGTTTTACATCTAGTTTTAGCTACACCGAACACGCACAAATACGTGCTGTCCTCGTGTGATTCAGAACTCCATCTTCGAGTGATATTAAGATTCCTCGCCTCTTTTTCTTGTTCGTTCTTTGATTGCATACAGGAATTGATCTTCGTGATCAAGCTGATCTTGCTTCAACAAGGTCGGTAACCACAGGAAGTTGGTTCAGCGATTGCATTGGCGCTTCGGGTTTTGCTCGTCGTAGTCGTATCGTGAGGGTCTACTTCCACCAAGTCGAAATTATCTCCACTCACTGAAAGATCGGGCACTCCAGCTCTATCAGTTGTCCCCTGGATCAATGATGTGGCCGTGAATGTAGCTAAAATCTAGATGTAAAACAAAACTCAAGGATGCTAATGACGGCTATAGGGTTTAATAGCACGGCCACAAGGGAGTTCGGGTCGTGCTACAACCCTAGGACGCGTCCCTAATGGACCCAACTCGATACACGGCCCATTGGGCCAAAATAAGGTGGCGCAGCACCTTAGACAGAAAATAGTCCGAATCAAAATGACGATTGCGGCCGCCTCGGTGAAGATATGAAGGTGAGTCTGGATCCATTTGAAAGTAGATTTGATAAGCTTTCCATCAAGTACTTGATCGCCCAAAACTGAGTCCGGATGAGGTCGTGGCGGCCGTCACAAGTTGACGTTCGTGCGCAGTCCGAATCCAGCCACATATCCTTCATTCTTTAGCACCATGACGTAGTTCAACTCTCTTGCACGAGCCCGAGTGATTGGCCCTGAAGGTGGTGCTTGGGGTGAAGGTGCTGCTGGTGTAGATGTACCGGTGATGTCCTCATCATCCTCCCCTTCTTGAACTGAAGTCGTCCTCGACGGCAACTCCTCATCCTCGCCCGCATATGGTTTCAAATCTGCAACATTAAAACTAGTGGAAACACCAAACTCCGCAGGCAGGTCAAGGACATAAGCATTATCATTAATCTTGGTTAGCACTTTAAAAGGACCAGCAGCACGAGGCATTAATTTAGAACGACGCAAAGTAGGAAAACGATCCTTCCTCAAATGCAACCAAACCATATCACCGGGTTCAAAAGTAACATGTTTTCTTCCTTTACTACCAGCAACTTGATACTTAGCATTAGTAGTAGCAATGGTTTGTTGTGTTTGTTCATGTAGGTTAATCATATGGTCAACATGTTCAACAGCATCAATATGTGGGACGTCCACAGCATCAAGCGAAAATAAATCAATAGGCGCCCGAGGAATATAACCATAAACAATCTGAAAAGGGCACATCTTTATAGAAGAATGTGTTGCATGATTATAAGCAAACTCAACATGAGGTAAACAGTCTTCCCAACGGTTCAGATTTTTATCCAAAACAGCCCTAAGCATGGTTGACAAAGTTCTATTGACCAGTTCAGTTTGTCCATCAGTTTGTGGGTGACAAGTTGTGCTAAACAGAAATTTAGTGCCTAGTTTGTTCCAAAGAGATCTCCAAAAGTGACTTAGAAACTTAGCATCACGATCAGACACAATTGTTTTAGGAACACCATGTAAACGAATAATCTCCCTAAAGAACAATTCAGCAACATGACTAGCATCATCAGTTTTATGACAAGGAATGAAATGAGCCATTTTAGAGAATCTATCAACAACCACAAAAATGCTATCCCTCCCCTTCTTAGTTCTAGGCAATCCCAAAACAAAGTCCATAGAAATATCAAGCCAAGGTAAAGTAGGGACAGGCAAAGGCATATACAAACCATGGTTGTTCAAACGTGACTTAGCCTTTTGACATGTAGTGCATCGTGCAACCAAGCGCTCAACATCAGGACGCATCCGAGGCCAAAAGAAGTGGCGGCCAGCACCTCAAGCGTTTTGTAAACGCCAAAATGTCCCATTAGTCCGCCTCCATGAGCTTCCTGTAACAACAAAAGACGAACCGAGCTAGCTGGAATACACAGCTTGTTAGCGCGAAACAGGAACCCATCCTGCATGTGAAATTTCCCCCATGGTTTACCAGTCATACAATGTTTATAAGCATCTTTAAAATCATTATCATCGACATATTGATCCTTCATAGTGTGTAAACCAAAAATTTTAAAATCCAATTGTGACAGCATATTATATCGGCGAGACAAAGCATCAGCAATCACATTGTCCTTCCCGTTCTTGTGTTTAATGATGTAAGGAAAAGACTCAATGAATTCTACCCAATTAGCATGACGACGGTTCAGATTAGTTTGGGTACGAATATGTTTTAAAGCCTCATGATCAGAATGGATTATAAACTCACGATGCCAGAGAGAGTGCTGCCACGTTTGCAAAGTACGCACTAAAACATAAAGTTCTTTATCATAAGTAGAATATTTCAAACTAGCACCGCTTAATTTTTCACTGAAATAAGCAACCGGTTTTCCTTCTTGTAACAGAACAACACCTAACCCAATACCACTGGCATCACATTCGAGCTCAAATATTTTTCCAAAATCAGGCAATTGCAAAAGAGGAGCATGTGTTAACTTATCTTTCAATATAGTGAAGGCGAGCTCATGGGAATCAGTCCAAGTAAAAGGCACACCTTTCTTTGTAAGCTCATGTAGAGGTGCTGCAATAGAGCTAAAATCTCGTATGAATCGACGGTAGAAACCTGCAAGCCCAAGAAAACTCCGAATCTGCATAACCGTCGTCGGTGTAGGCCATTCCCGAATTGCATCAATCTGGCTGCTATCCACCTCAATACCCTATGGAGTAACAACATAACCAAGAAACAAAACACGTTGTGTGCAGAAGATGCATTTTTCCATGTTAGCAAACAAGTGAGCTGCACACAACGCATTAAAAACAACACGCAAATGTTCTAAATGCTCTTCCATAGACTTGGTGTAAATCAAGATATCATCAAAATATACAACAACAAACAAACCTATGAAAGGCCTGAGAACTTCATTCATCAAATGCATAAAAGTGCTAGGAGCATTAGTCAAACCAAACGGCATAACCAACCATTCATATAAGCCAAATTTAGTTTTAAAAGCCGTTTTCCATTCATCGCCCAATTTCATTCGAATCTGATGGTAACCACTACGCAAATCAATCTTAGTAAAAATAATGGCACCACTAAGCTCATCTAGCATATCATCAAGGCGTGGTATAGGATATCGATAACGAATAGTGATGTTATTAATAGCACGACAATCTACACACATACGCCACGATCTATCCTTCTTTGGAACAAGTAACACTGGAACGGAGCAAGGACTAAGAGACTCACGAATGTACCCTTTGTCAAGCAACGCCTGGACCTGGCGCTGAATCTCTTTCGTCTCGTCGGGATTTGTGCGGTACGGGGCGCGATTCGGAAGCTGTGCGCCGGGAATGAAGTCGATCTGGTGCTCAATGCCACGAAGTGGAGGTAGTCCCGATGGTAAATCTTGGGGAAAAACATCAGCGTGCTCCTGCAAAATGTTAGCAACCGCAGGGGGAATGTCTAAAGATGGTACATCATCAAGTGAAACGAGCACACTAGAACAAGCAAGTGCATAACAAGGTAGCTCATCAACACAAAGATCAATAAAATCAACATGTGTAGCAAATAAAACAGGCGCATTCAACTTGATTTCAAAAGGTGATGGTACAAGTTGTTTAGCATGTTTAGCGGCTCGAGCAAGGTCATCTTTAACAATTTGTTCAGGTGTTATGGGATGTATAATTATTTTCTGACCTTTAACCATGAGAGAATAATGATTTGAACGACCATGATGCAAGCTATCAGTATCATATTGCCAAGGTCTACCAAGTAACAAAGAACATGCCTCCATAGGAATAACATCACAATCAACAAAATCAGAATAGGCACTTATGGAGAACGGAACACGTACCGACTGTGTTACTTTAATCTTTCCACCATCATTAAGCCACTGAATATGATAGGGATGCGGATGCTTATGGGTGGGTAAGGACAACTTCTCTACCAGCGATGTACTCGCCAAGTTGTTGCAGCTACCACTGTCAATGATGATGCGAATCGACCGCTCCTGCACAACACCCTTTGTATGGAAAAGAGTGTGTTGCTGATTTTTCTCTGGCGGGGCGACCTGTGTACTAAGAACACGCTGCACAACAAGACTTTCATACCTATCTGCGTCACTAGGAGTAGCATGGACCGCCTCATTATCTGCATGGTTAGTGGCAATCATAGTATGGTGAGGTTCATCGGAATAACTAGCAGAAGAGTACTCACCATCGTCACGTATGATCAAACCACGGGTGTTGGGACAGTCCCGAATCATGTGCCCAAAGCCTTGGCAACGAAAACACCGAACATCTCGTGTACGTCCCGAGGAAGAAGCTGCGCCTGGTGTAGGTTTCGTCGAAGGTGCTGCAGGTTTCGTCGTCTTCTCACGCGGCGTAGTGCTAGGTGTAGAAGGTGCTGGAGTGGAAGATGTAGAGCTGGACGACGGGCTTCTTCCTGCAAAAGGGTTAGTATATGTCTTCGAACGGCGTCCCTGCACTTCACGTTCAGCTTTGCAAGCATATTCAAATAACGTGGTCATATCATTATACTCCTTATAATCAAGTATATCCTGAATTTCCCTGTTCAATCCACCACGAAATCGTGCCATGGCAGCATCATCCTGTTCAAATAAACCACAACGAATCATACCCTTTTGTAACTCTTGGTAATACTCCTCAACGATCGTTGGCCTTGCTGGAATCGCTGCATGGTGTTAAGCAAATCTCGGGCATAATAAGAAGGAACAAAACGATGTCGCATAGCAGCTTTTAATTGAGCCCAAGTAGATGGAACAACAGTGGGATGTTCGAGTTTATATTCACGCCACCAAATTAAAGCAAACTCAGTAAATTCACTAATAGCAGCCTTAACTTGAGACGTAGCAGGGATATCATGACATGAAAATTTTTGTTCTACCTCTAACTCCCAATCAAGATATGCAGCAGGATCATACTTGCCATTAAAAGTAGGAATCGTAAATTTAATCTTCACAAATGAATCATTAACCGGATTACGTACCACACGGCGGGCACGAGGTTGGCGGTCTCCATCCTCATATTCCGTGTCACCACCATAGCCCTTCTGCAAGTCCGTGAGCTTCGCGTTCATCGTCGTGAGCGTCGTGTTCATCGCATCAAGCCGGGCCGTCAAGGTGTCAAATGTACACTTGGCGGCTGTCTGAGCAAGGTCCTGCTGGTCGAGACGCTCGTTGGACGAAGAGAGTGCGGAATCAACCTTCTCGTGCAGCGTCTTTATGTCGTCTTTAAGTCCATCAAGGTCGGCCCGCATGCCTTGCAACTTGGAGTCCATCTTGTCGTCGTCTCCTGACATGGTTAGCGCAAACACAAAAAAAAACAGATCCTACGACAACAAATGTGTGGGTGGAAAGCTCACAAAGATGCTGCAATCAAGGTCTTATCCGTTCTTACCAAGCAACAGGGGCGATCGCAAACAACAAGTAGCACCTGTGAAAGATTGGAGCAGCGATTGCCTGGAGAAACAAAAGTCTGCTCGTCGTAGGAATATGTGTAGTTCTGGGTAGGCTGCACTCAAGTCAGGGATTAGCACAATCAAACAATAAATGCAAAGCTGAATAATAGTGCTAAACACGTAACAAAGCTGCTGGAAACAAGTGCCCCCCGCGATGGATCAAGCAAAGGCAACAAGGAAGTGAGGTGCAGAAACGGAAAATCTCCCGGGCCACGTTATGCTGTGTAAACGGCGTTTTTGGCCTCGAAACCGGCTTCACCTGGCGCTACGCGGGGTGCCCCGTATAGGAAATTTCGTAAGCTTTCCTGGAAAAAAAAGAACGCTGAAATCAGAGATCCGAGCGAAAAGTTATGGCCGTTACAAAACGGGTGTTCGTAACGACACAAAACTGCCAAACGAAAAACCGAACTTTCCAAAAACGAACTGCTCTTTCCTTTTTTTTAATTCTTTCCTTTGTCTTTCTTGTCAGAAGTTTCCTTTTTTTATTTCCTTTTTTTTCTTTCCTTTTTTCTCTCTTTCCTCAAACAGAAACACGAAACCGAGTAGGGTTCGGTTGGATCGGCGGCGCGTGGAGTGCGGCTTGGGGAAGGAAAACGAAACCGACTAGGGTTTGGTTGGAGGGGGTAACGGCGTGGTAACTCGACGTGGTGGCGGTGGCGTGGTTTTGTAGGGTTTGTGGTGATGATGACGGCGGCGACGCCGCTGGTGGTGATGATGATTGCGGCGGCGGTGGCGCTGGTGGCGAGGTAGGACAGCGGCGGCGGCGGCGGTGGAGATGGAAAGTGGCGGAAGCACAAAGTGACCAGCAACAAATTAACGTGAAGCACACAAATTCAACAACGCAAATTATTGAAAGAAAGTGCAAGGCGAAGAAAGGTTTTGGGACAATGGTCTAACCTGAATTTTTTTGGGTTTTGTGGACTGTAGGTAATGGAACAACACTCGATAAAAACTCACCGATCAACCTGGAAAGCTTTGATACCACTTGATAGAGCTGAAGTGCCCGATCTTTCGGTGAGTGGAGGTAAATTCGATTTGGTGGAAGTCGACCCTCACGATCCGACTACGACGAGCGAACCCGAAGCGCCAATGCAATCGCTGAACCAACTCCCTGTGGTTACCGACCCTGTTGAAGCAAGATCAGCCTGATCACGAAGATCAATTCCTGTGCGCAATCGAAGAATGAACAAGAACGAGAGGCGAGCAATCTTATTATCACTCGAAGGTGGAGTTCTGAATCACGAGGACAGCACGTATTTGTGCGGCCGTGAATGTAGCTAAAAGCTAGATGTAAAACAAAACTCAAGGATGCTAATGACAGCTATAGGGTTTAATAGCACGGCCACAAGGGAGTTGGGGTCGTGCTACAACCCTAGGACGCGTCCCTAATGGACCCAACTCGATACACGGCCCATTGGGCCAAAATAAGGTGGCGCAACACCTTGGACAGAAAACAGTCCGACTCAAAATGACGATTGCGGCCGCCTCGGTGAAGATATGAAGGTGAGTCTGGATCCATCTGAAAGTAGACTTCATAAGCTTTCCATCAAGTACTTGATCGCCCAAAACAGAGTCCGGATGAAGTCGTGGCGGCCGTCACAAGTTGACGTTCGTGCGCAGTCCGAATCCAGCCACATATCCTTCATTCTTTAGCACCATGACGTAGTTCAACTCTCTTGCACGAGCCCGAGTGATTGGCCCTGAAGGTGGTGCTTGGGGTGAAGGTACTGCTGGTGTAGATGTACCGGTGATGTCCTCATCACAACAATTGTCGCACTGCCATGCCAGATGCATGGGCGAATATTCCCTCAGTAAACCGATCTCACTAGGCCAATAAATATGAGGGGAGGGGGCTCAAATGAGGACACACTTGACCATCCACTTCAAGAGCTCCACTTGAGTTTAGTGCTTCATTACTAGTGCTTAAAGAGTAGGGAGAGAGTGAGGGGTGTTTAGGAGGAGTGCCAGGATGTTGGCACTCTCCTCCTAGCTTGTACCTCTACGGATGCTGGTTCTCTTCTAACTAGAGTAAAGTGGGTATTCCTGCATATCTCAATTAGACTAAAGTCGCATTTGTGATTCCTTCATCTACAGTATACTTGGTTGCTTGAGTTATCTTAATTCCTTTGCTATGTTTATGTGCTTGGCTTTTATGCTCATATGCTAGTCATATACCCTTGCTACCATAGTATAGGCTTGAGTGCTCTCTTACATGTTCATAGTATATGCTAGCATCTCTTATAGTTGAGTGAGATCAGTTCTCTTACTTGCGGATCTGTCTCTCTATATTCATACAAGTGCCATAGTTTACTATGCACCGCCGAATAGCGTAGTCAGGCTACAGTAGTAATCATTAGCGTAGACGTGGTGTCTAGGCTAAGGGTTATCTTTCGTTTGCCTTATATCCCATGGATTTGGGTAGAGGTAGGTTGTAGGTGGTGAATGATGAGGACATCAACGACAACAGGAGTGATTCTACACCAGCAGCACCAGTCCAGGCGCCACTTTCAGCCCAGGCGCCACCTCCAGTTCCAGAAGCCCAGGCGCCACTTCCACCTGGGCCAATTACTCGGCCCTGTGCGAGAGAATTGAACTTCGTCATGCTGCTGAAGAACGAAGGCCCAGAAGAATAGAAGCTGGCCCAACATGAGTCCCAGGTGGGGGCGCCTGACTGGTGGGGCCCACCTTGGGCGCTCCCCCACCCCCCTTGGGCGTGGGATTCCCCTACACGCCGGCCCTAGGGGCTGCGCCCCCTATTTAGATAGACCCCTCTTTTATTTTCAGACTCGAGTTTTGTTTTACATCTAGCTTTAGCTACACCGAACACGCACAAATACGTGATGTCCTCGTGTGATTCAGAACTCCACCTTCGAGTGATATTAAGATTGCTCGCCTCTTTTTCTTGTTCGTTCTTCGATTGCGTACAGGAATTGATCTTCGTGATCAGGCTGATCTTGCTTCAACAAGGTCGGTAACCACAGGGAGTTGGTTCAGCGATTGCATTGGCGCTTCGGGTTTGCTCGTCGTAGTTCGATCGTGAGGGTCTACTTCCACCAAGTCGAAATTATCTCCACTCACCGAAAGATCGGGCACTCCAGCTCTATCAAGTGGTATCAGCTTTCCAGGTTGATCGGTGAGTTTTAATCGAGTGTTGTTCCATTACCTACAGTCCACAAAACCAAAAAACAATTCAGGTTATACCATTGTCCCAAAACCTTTCTTCGCCTTGCACTTTCTTTCAATAATTTGTGTTGTTGAATTTGTGTGCTTCGCGTTCAATTGTTGCTGGTCACTTTGTGCTTCCGCCGCTTTCCATCGCCACCACCGCCGCCACCGCCGTCCTACCTCGCCACCAGCGCCGCCGCCGCCGCAATCATCATCGCCACCAACGCCGCCGCCGCCGTTTTGCATCACCACAAAACCTACAAAACCACGCCGCTGCCACCACGCCGAGTTACCACGCCGTTACCCCCCTCCAACCGAACCCTACTCGGTTTCGTTTTCCTTCCCCAGGCCGCACTCCACACGCCGCCGCTCCAGCCGAACTCTACTCGGTTTCTTGTTTCTGTTTGAGGAAAGAGAGAAACAAAAAGGAAAGAAAAAAGGAAAGAAAAAAAAGGAAATAAAAAAAGGAAAGTTTTGAAAAGAAAGACAAAGGAAAGAATTCAAAAAAAAAAGAGCAGTTCGTTTTTGGAAAGTTCAGTTTTTCGTTTGGAAGTTTTGTGTCGTTACGAACACCCGTTTTGTAACGGCCATAACTTTTCGCTCGGATCTCCGATTTCAGTGTTCTTTTTTTTCTGGAAAGCTTACGAAATTTCCTATACGAGGCACCCCGCGTAGCGCCAGGTGAAGTCGGTTTCGAGGCCAAAAAACGCCGTTTACACAGTGTAACGTGGCCCGGGAGTTTTTCCGTTTCTGCACCCCACTTCCTTGTTGCCCTTGTTTGATCCATTGCGGGTGGCACTTGTTTCCAGCAGCTTTGTTACGTGTTTAGCACTATTATTCAGCTTTGCATTTATTGTTTGATTGTGCTAATCCTTGACTTGAGTGCAGCCTACCCAGAACTACACATATTCCTACGCCGAGCAGACTTTTGTTTCTCCAGGCAATCGCTGCTCCAATCTCTCACAGGTGCTACTTGTTGTTTGCGATCGCCCCTGTTGCTTGGTAAGAACAGATAAGAACTTGATCGCAGCATCTTTGTGAGCTTTCCACCCACACCTTTGTTATCGTAGGATCTGCTTTTTTTGTGTTTGCGCTAACCATGTCAGGAGACGACGACAAGATGGACTCGAAGCTGCAAGGCATGTGGTCCGACCTTGATGGACTTAAAGACGACATAAAGACGCTGCACGAGAAGGTTGATTCCGCGATCTCTTCATCCAACGAGCGTCTCGACCAGTAGGACCTTGCTCAGACAGCCGCCAAGTGTACATTTGACACCTTGACGGCCCGGCTTGACGCGATGAACACGACGCTCACGACGATGAACGCGACGCTCACGGAATTGCAGAAGGGCTATGGTGGTGACACGGAATGATAGAGCTGGAGTGCCCGATCTTTCGGTGAGTGGAGGATAATTTCGACTTGGGCGGAAGTAGACCCTCACGATCCAACTACGACGAGCGAACCCGAAGCGCCAATGTAATCGCTGAACCAACTCCCTGTGGTTACCGACCTTGTTGAAGCAAGATCAGCCTGATCACGAAGATCAATTCCTGTGCGCAATCGAAGAACGAACAAGAACGAGAGGCGAGCAATCTTATTATCACTCGAAAGTGGAGTTCTGAATCACGAGGACAGCACGTATTTGTGCGGCCATGAATGTAGCTAAAAGCTAGATGTAAAACAAAACTCAAGGATGCTAATGACGGCTATAGGGTTTAATAGCACGACCACAAGGGAGTTGGGGTCGTGCTACAATACAACGCAAGAACAACGCAAGAAGATGTATGAATGAAGTACTGGTTGGCTAATATATATATATATATATATATATATATATATATATATATATATGCTATTACTTATGTTGTTGTCTCAATACAACGCAAGAACAACGCAAGAAGATCAATGAACAACGGAGCAACAACGAAAAACTGATCATGGGGTCGGCGCCGACATGTGGGACCCGCGTTTCAGTCTCAAGAACGGACGCGCCCGAGAGGAATACGCTTCCTACTACAACCGTCCCGTGCATGCGGACGTGGCCCATCGGGGAGTTTTGGCCCACTTAGTATGGGTGTTCTTTGTCTGTCGACTGGGCCCTATCCCTTGCAGCCCCACACGTCAGTGCTATCTGGCCAAAGGGTTGGACTTCCATAGCACGGGGAGTTGCCCCTTAGTCTTCGCCCTTTCAACACGCATATGTTTTCCATTCCTTCATGCCACTTACAGGTGGTCCTAGTCGTTACATGGCCCACAAGTTAGTGGAATGCGATGCTTTGGTCAAAGTAGCGTTTACTTAGTAACTTCCCCATTTCTTTTTATAAGCAAACCGTCCGGTCCGGCAGAGTCCCCACCACTTGCGCTCTCTCTCCCCAAGTTGTCCCATCAGAACGAGTGCTTTCCATCGCCGGACTCTTCCTCTTTCCTTCCCTTCCATCGTCGACTTGAGTGACCATGTATATGTTGTTGAGATGGTAGCTAGTGCTCCCACCCACACACTCATGAATACAATTCACTACTCCGTATAATTTGTACAAGGGATGTGCATATGCAGGTTGGATTTGTAAAATAACTCAATGACACCAAAGCATGAGTTCAAATTCGCAAAGAAAACATTCAAATTCGCCATAAATGCAAAAAAATTGCACTTCTTACGTCATCTCTGTATGAAAGCGTAAAGCTTTGTGCCTCCGACGAGTGGGACCAGTGGACCTGTGGACCGGCGGTTTCCTCCACCGGCGGCACCTCGCGGGCGACTCGCGATAACGAGGAAGCGTATTCCAATCGAGCAAGTTCGATCGTGTGGCAGAAAGGTGGGACCCACATGTTAGCATGATAGAGCTGGAGTGCCTGATCTTTCGGTGAGTGGAGATAATTTCGATTTGGTGGAAGTCGACCCTCACGATCCGGCTACGGCGAGCGAACCCGAAGCGCCAATGCAATCGCTGAACCAACTCCCTTTGGTTACCAACCTTGTTGAAGCAAGATCAGCCTGATCACGAAGATCAATTCCTGTACGCAATCGAAGAACGAACAAGAACGAGAGGCGAGCAATCTTATTATCACACGAAGTTGGAGTTCTGAATCACGAGGACATCACGTATTTGTGCGGCCGTGAATGTAGCTAAAAGCTAGATGTAAAACAAAACTCAAGGATGCTAATGACGGCTATAGGGTTTAATAGCACGGCTACAAGGGAATTGGGGTCGTGCTACAACCCTAGGACGCGTCCCTAATGGACCCAACTCGATACACGGGCCATTGGGCCAAAACAAGGTGACGCAGCACCTTGGACAGAAAATAGTCCGAGTCAAAATGACGATTGCGGCCGCCTCATTGAAGACATGACGGTGATTCCAGATCCATCTGAAAGTAGACTTGATAAGCTTTCCATCAAGTACTTGATCGCCCAAAACGGAGTCCGGATGAAGTCGTGGCGGCCATCACAAGTTGACGTTCGTGCGCAGTCTGAATCCAGCAACATATCCTTCATTTTTTAGCACCATGGCGTAGTTCAACTCTCTTGCACGAGCCCGAGTGATTGGCCCTGAAGGTGGTGCTTGGGGTGAAGGTGCTGCTGGTGTAGATGTACTGGTGATGTCCTCATCATCCTCCCCTTCTTGAACTGAAGTCGTCCTCGACGGCAACTCCTCATCCTCGCCCGCATATGGTTTCAAATCTGCAACATTAAAACTAGTGGAAACACCAAACTCCGCAGGCAGGTCAAGGACATAAGCATTATCATTAATCTTGGTTAGCACTTTAAAAGGACCAGCAGCACGAGGCATTAATTTAGAATGATGCAAAGTAGGAAAACGATCCTTTTTTAAATGCAACCAAACCATATCACCGGGTTCAAAAGTAACAAGTTTTCTTCCTTTACTACCAGCAACTTGATAATTAGCATTAGTAGCAGCAATGGTTTGTTGTGTTTGCTCATGTAGGTTAATCATATGGTCAACATGTTCAACGACATCAATATGTGGGGCGTCCACAGCATCAAGCGAAAATAAATCAATAGGCGCCCGAGGAATATAACCATAAACAATCTGAAAAGGGCACATCTTTGTAGAAGAATGTGTTGCATGATTATAAGCAAACTCAAGATGAGGTAAACAATCTTCCCAATGGTTCAGATTTTTATCCAAAACAGCCCTAAGCATGGTTGACAAAGTTCTATTGACCACTTCAGTTTGTCCATCAGTTTGTGGGTGACAAGTTGTGCTAAACAGCAATTTAGTGCCAAATTTGTTCCAAAGAGATCTCCAAAAGTGACTTAGAAACTTAGCATCACGATCAGACACAATTGTTTTAGGAACACCATGTAAACGAATAATCTCCCTAAAGAACAATTCAGCAACATTACTAGCATCAGCAGTTTTATCACAAGGAATGAAATGAGCCATTTTAGAGAATCTATCAACAACCACAAAAATGCTATCCCTCCACTTCTTAGTTCTAAGCAATCCCAAAACAAAGTCCATAGAAATATCAAGCCAAGGTAAAGTAGGGACAGGCAAAGGCATATACAAACCATGGTTGTTCAAACGTGACTTAGCCTTTTGACATGTAGTGCATCGTGCAACCAAGCGCTCAACATCAGGACGCATTCGAGGCCAAAAGAAGTGGACGGCCAGCACCTCAAGCATTTTGTAAACGCTAAAATATCCCATTAGTCCGCCTCCATGAGCTTCCTGTAACAACAAAAAACGAACCGAGCTAGCTGGAATACACAGCTTGTTAGCGCGAAACAGAAACCCATCCTGCATGTGAAATTTCCCCCATGGTTTACCAGTCATACAATGTTTATAAGCATCTTTAAAATCATTATCATCGACATATTGATCTTTCATAGTGTGTAAACCAAAAATTTTAAAATCCAATTGTGACAGCATATTATATCGGCGAGACAAAGCATCAGCAATCACATTGTCCTTCCCGTTCTTGTGTTTAATGATGTAAGGAAAAGACTCAATGAATTCTACCCAATTAGCATGACGACGGTTCAGATTAGTTTGGGTACGAATATGTTTTATAGCCTCATGATCAGAATGGATTATAAACTCACGATGCTAGAGAGAGTGCTGCCACGTTTGCAAAGTACGCACTAAAGCATAAAGTTCTTTATCATAAGTAGAATATTTCAAACTAGCACCGCTTAATTTTTCACTGAAATAAGCAACCGGTTTTCCTTCTTGTAACAGAACAACACCTAACCCAATACCACTGGCATCACATTCGAGCTCAAATATTTTTCCAAAATCAGACAATTGCAAAAGAGGAGCATGTGTTAACTTATCTTTCAATATAGTGAAGGCGAGCTCATGGGAATCAGTCCAAGTAAAAGGCACACCTTTCTTTGTAAGCTCATGTAGAGGTGCTGCAATAGAGCTAAAATCTCATATGAATTGATGGTAGAAACCTGCAAGCCCAAGAAAACTCCGAATCTGCATAACCGTCGTCGGTGTAGGCCATTCCCGAATTGCATCAATCTTGCTGCTATCCACCTCAATACCCTGTGGAGTAACAACATAACCAAGAAACAAAACACGTTGTGTGCAGAAGATGCATTTTTCCATGTTAGCAAACAAGTGAGCTGCACGCAACGCATTAAAAACAACACGCAAATGTTCTAAATGCTCTTCCATAGACTTGGTGTAAATCAAGATATCATCAAAATATACAACAACAAACAAACCTATGAAAGGCCTGAGAACTTCATTCATCAAACGCATAAAAGTGCTAGGAGCATTAGTCAAACCAAACGGCATAACCAACCATTCATATAAGCCAAATTTAGTTTTAAAAGCCGTTTTCCATTCATCGCCCAATTTCATTCGAATCTGATGGTAACCACTACGCAAATCAATCTTAGTAAAAATAATGGCACCACTAAGCTCATCTAGCATATCATCAAGGCGTGGTATAGGATATCGATAACGAATAGTGATGTTATTAATAGCACGACAATCTACACACATACGCCACGATCCATCCTTCTTTGGAACAAGTAACACTGGAACGGAGCAAGGACTAAGAGACTCACGAATGTACCCTTTGTCAAGCAATGCCTGGACCTGGCGCTGAATCTCTTTCGTCTCGTTGGGATTTGTGCGGTACGGGGCGCGATTCGGAAACTGTGCGCCGGGAATGAAGTCGATCTGGTGCTCAATGCGACGAAGTGGAGGTAGTCCCGATGGTAAATCTTGGGGAAAAACATCAGCGTGCTCCTGCAAAATGTTAGCAACCGTAGGGGGAATGTCTAAAGATGGTACATCATCAAGTGAAACGAGCACACTAGAACATGCAAGTGCATAACAAGGTAGCTCATCAACACAAAGATCAAGAAAATCAACACGTGTAGCAAATAAAACAGGCGCATTCAACTTGATTTCAAAAGGTGATGGTACAAGTTGTTTAGCATGTTTAGCGGCTCGAGCAAGGTCATCTTTAACAATTTGTTCAGGTGTCATGGGATGTATAATTATTTTCTGACCTTTAAACATGAGAGAATAATGATTTGAACGACCATGATGCAAGCTATCAGTATCATATTGCCAAGGTCTACCAAGTAACAAAGAACATGCCTCCATAGGAATAACATCACAATCAACAAAATCAGAATAGGCACCTATGGAGAACGGAACACGTACCGACTGTGTTACTTTAATCTCTCCACCATCATTAAGCCACAGAATACGATAGGGATGCGGATGCTTACGGGTGGGTAAGGACAACTTCTCTACCAGCGATGTACTGGCCAAGTTGTTGCAGCTACCACTGTCAATGATGATGCGAATCGACCGCTCCTGCACAACACCCTTTGTATGGAAAAGAGTGTGTCGCTGATTTTTCTCTGGCGGGGGACCTGTGTACTAAGAACACGCTGCACAACAAGACTTTCATACCTATCTGCGTCACTAGGAGTAGCATGGACCGCCTCATTATCTGCATGGTTAGTGGCAATCATAGTATGGTGAGGTTCATCAGAATCACTAGCAGAAGAGTACTCACCATCGTCACGTATGATCAAAGCACGGGTGTTGGGGCAGTCCTGAATCATGTGCCCAAAGCCTTGGCAACGAAAACACCGAACATCTCGTGTATGTCCCGAGGAAGAGGCTGCGCCTGGTGCAGGGGGTGCCGCAGGTTTCGTCGTCTTCTCACGCGGCGTAGTGCTAGGTGTAGAAGGTGCTGGAGTGGAAGACGTAGAGCTGGACGACGGGCTTCTTCCTGCAAAAGGGTTAGTATATGTCTTCGAACGGCGTCCCTGCACTTCACGTTCAGCTTTGCAAGCAAATTCAAATAACGTGGTGATGCAGCACCTTGGACATAAAACAGTCCGACTCAAAATAATGATTGCGGCCGCTTCGGTGAAGATATGATGGTGATTTCAGATCCATCTGAAAGTAGACTTGACAAGCTTTCCATCAAGTACTTGATCGCCCAAAACGGAGTCCGGATAAAGTCGTGGCGGCCGTCACAAGTTGACGTTCGTGCGCAGTCCGAATCCAGCTACATATCCTTCATTCTTTAGCACCATGACGTAGTTCAACTCTCTTGCACGAGCCCGAGTGATTGGCCCTGAAAGTGGTGCTTGGGGTGAAGGTGCTGCTGGTGTAGATGTACTGGTGATGTCCTCGTCACGGAATATGAGGATGGAGAACGCCGCCCTCGTGCCCGCCGTGTGGTACGTAATCTGGTTAATGATTCATTTGCTAAGATTAAATTTAAGATTCCTCCTTTTAATGGCAAATATGATCCTGCTGCATATCTTGACTGGGAGTTAGAGGTAGAACAACAATTTTCATGTCATGATATTCCTGCGATGTCTCAAGTTAAGGCTGCTATTAGTGAATTTACTGAGTTTGCTTTAATTTGGTGGCGTGAATATAAACTCAAACATACAAAGGGAAAGAGATTCAGCGTAGTACTCCCAGTGACGCAGATAGGTATGAAAGTCTTGTTGCGCAGCGTGTTCTTAGTACACAGGTCGCCCCGCAAGAGAAAAATCAGCGTCACACTCTTTTCCATACAAAGGGTGTTGTGCAGGAGCGGTCGATTCGCATCATCATTAACAGTGGTAGCTACAACAACTTGACGAGTACTACGCTGGTAGAGAAGTTGTCTTTACCCACCCGTAAGCATCCGCATCCCTATCCTATTCAGTGGCTTAATGATGGTGGAAAGATTAAAGTAACACAGTCGGTACGTGTTCCGTTCTCCATAGGTGCCTATTCTGATTTTGTTGATTGTGATGTTATTCCTATGGAGACCTGTTCTTTGTTACTTGGTAGACCTTGGCAATATGATACTGATAGCTTGCATCATGGTCGTTTGAATCATTATTCTCTCATGTTTAAAGGTCATAAAATAATTATACATCCCATGACACCCGAACAAATTGTTAAAGATGACCTTGCTCGAGCCGCTAAAAATGCTAAACAACTTGTACCATCACCTTCTGAAATCAAGTTGAATGTGCCTGTTTTATTTGCTGCACGTGCTAATTTTTTTGATCTTTGTGTTGATGAGCTACCTTGCTATGCACTTGTATGTTCTAGTGTGCTCGTTTCACTTGATGATGTACCATCTTTGGATATTCCCTCTGCGGTTGCTAACCTTTTGCAGGAGTACGCTGATGTTTTTCCCAAACATTTACCATCGGGACTACCTCCACTTCGTGGCATTGAGCACCAGATCGACTTCATTCCCGGCGCATAGCTTCCGAATCGCGCCCCGTACCGCACAAATCCCGACGAGACGAAAGAGATTCAGCGCCAGGTCCAGGTGTTGCTTGACAAAGGGTACATTCGTGAGTCTCTTAGTCCTTGCTCCGTTCCAGTGTTACTTGTTCCAAAGAAGGATGGATCGTGGCGTATGTGTGTAGATTGTCGTGCTATTAA
The DNA here is from genome assembly GCA_015476505.1 of Urochloa ruziziensis. Classification (NCBI taxonomy): domain Eukaryota; kingdom Viridiplantae; phylum Streptophyta; class Magnoliopsida; order Poales; family Poaceae; genus Urochloa; species Urochloa ruziziensis. The sequence continues at coordinate 37,242,385 of CM027119.1, read as the reverse complement.
TAACATCACCATTCGTTATCGATATCCTATACCACGCCTTGATGATATGCTAGATGAGCTTAGTGGTGCCATTATTTTTACTAAGATTGATTTGCGTAGTGGTTACCATCAGATTCGAATGAAATTGGGAGATGAATGGAAAACGGCTTTTAAAACTAAATTTGGCTTATACGAATGGTTGGTTATGCCGTGTGGTTTGACTAATGCTTCCAGCACTTTTATGCGTTTGATGAATGAAGTTCTCAGCCCTTTCATAGGTTTGTTTGTTGTTGTATATTTTGATGATATCTTGATTTACAGCAAGTCTATGGAAGAGCATTTAGAACATTTGCGTGCTGTTTTTAATGCGTTGCGTGCTGCTCACTTGTTTGCTAACATGGAAAAAGCATCTTCTGCACACAACGTGTTTCGTTTCTTGGTTATGTTGTTACTCCACAGGGTATTGAGGTGGATAGCAGCAAGATTGATGCAATTCGGGAATGGCCTACACCGACGATGGTCATGCAGATTCGGAGTTTTCTTGGGCTTGCTGGTTTCTACCGTCGATTCGTACGAGATTTTTGCTCTATTGCAGCACCTCTACATGAGCTTACAAAGAAAGGTGTGCCTTTTACTTGGACTGATTCCCAGGAGCTCGCCTTCACTACTTTGAAAGATAAGTTAACGCATGGTCCTCTTTTGCAATTGGCTGATTTTGGTAAAATATTTGAGCTCGAATGTGATGCCAGTGGTATTGGGTTAGGTGCTGTTCTGTTACAAGAAGGAAAACCGGTTGCTTATTTCAGTGAAAAATTAAGCGGTGCTAGTTTGAAATATTCTACTTATGATAAAGAACTTTATGCTTTAGTGCGTACTTTTTTTTACAAACGTGGCAGCACTATCTCTGGCATCATGAGTTTATAATCCATTCTGATCATGAGGCTTTAAAACATATTCGTACCCAAAATAATCTGAACCGTCGTCATGCTAATTGGGTAGAATTCATTCAGTCTTTTCCTTACATCATTAAACACAAGAACGGGAAGGACAATGTGATTGCTGATGCTTTGTCTTGCCGATATAATATGCTGTCACAATTGGATTTTAAAATTTTTGGTTTACACACTATGAAAGATCAATATGTCGATGATAATGATTTTAAAGATGCTTATAAACATTGTATGACTGGTAAACCATGGGGGAAATTTCACATGCAGGATGGGTTTCTGTTTCGCGCTAACAAGCTGTGTATTCCAGCTAGCTCGGTTTGTCTTTTGTTGTTACAGGAAGCTCATGGAGGCGGACTAATGGGACATTTTGGCGTTTATAAAATGCTTGAGGAGCTGGCCGCCCACTTCTTTTGGCCTCGGATGCGTCCTAATGTTGAGCGCTTGGTTGCACGCTGTACTACATGTCAAAATGCTAAATCCCGATTGAACAACCATGGTTTGTATATGCCTTTGCCTGTTCCTACTTCCCCTTGGCGCGATATTTCTATGGACTTTGTTTTGGGTTTGCCTAGAACTAAGAAGGGGAGGGATAGTATTTTTGTGGTTGTTGATCGATTCTCTAAAATGGCTCATTTCATACCTTGTCATAAGACCGATGATGCTAGCAGTGTTGCTGAATTGTTCTTTAGAGAGATTATTCGCTTGCATGGTATTCCAAATACAATTGTTTCTGATCGTGATGCTAAGTTTCTTAGTCATTTTTGGAGATCTCTTTGGAATAAATTGGGAACTAAATTGCTGTTTAGCACAACTTGTCACCCTCAAACTGATGGACAAGCTGAAGTGGTTAATAGAACTTCGTCAACTATGCTTAGGGCTGTCCTAGATAAAAATTTGAGACGTTGGGAGGATTGCTTGCCTCATGTTGAGTTTGCTTATAATCATGCTACGCATTCCTCTACAAAGATGTGCCCTTTTCAGATTGTTTATGGTTATATTCCCCGGGCACCTATTGATTTGTTTTCGCTTGATGCTGATGGCGCTCCACACTTAGATGCGGTTGCACATGTTGAACATATGATTAATTTGCATGAACAAACTCAACAAAACAGTGCTGCTGCAAATGCTAAATATCAGGTTGCTGGTAGTAAAGGGAGAAAACTTGTTACTTTTGAACCGGGTGATATGGTTTGGTTGCATTTGAGAAAGGATCGTTTTCCTACTTTGCGTCGTTCTAAATTAATGCCTCGTGCTGCTGGTCCTTTTAAAGTGCTAACCAAGATTAATGATAATGCTTATGTACTTGACCTGCCTGCGGAGTTTGGTGTTTCCACTAGTTTTAATGTTGCAGATTTGAAGCCGTATGCGGGAGAAGATGAGGAGCTGCCATCGAGGACGACTTCAGTTCAAGAAGGGGAGGATGATGAGGACATCAACGACAACAGGAGTGATTCCACACCAGCACCACCAGTCCAGGCGCCACTTTCAGCCCAGGCGCCACCTCCAATTCCAGAAACCCAGGCACCACTTACACCTGGGCCAATTACTCGGGCCCGTACGAGAGAATTGAGCTTCGTCATGCTGCTGAAGAACGAAGGCCCAGAAGAATAGAAGCTGGCCCAACAGGAGTCCCAGGTGGGGCCGCCTGACTAGTGGGGCCCACCTTGGGCGCGTCCCCACCCCCCGGGCGTGGGATTCCCCTACACGCCGGCCCTAGGGGCTGCGCCCCCTATTTAGATAGACCCCTCTTTTATTTTTAGACTCGAGTTTTGTTTTACATCTAGCTTTAGCTACACCGAACACGCACAAATACGTGTTGTCCTCGTGTGATTCAGAACTCCACCTTCGAGTGATATTAAGATTGCTCGCCTCTTTTTCTTGTTCGTTCTTCGATTGCGTACAGGAATTGATCTTCGTGATCAGGTTGATCTTGCTTCAACAAGGTCGGTAACCACATGGAGTTGGTTCAGCGATTGCATCGGCGCTTCGGGTTTGCTCGTCGTAGTCGGATCGTGAGGTTCTACTTCCACCAAGTCGAAATTATCTCCACTCACCGAAAGATCGGGCACTCCAGCTCTATCAGTGACAGCCGTATCGGTCCTTTGTAACCCTCCACGTTCGGATATAGCGTAGGCTGGGTTCTTCATTGAACCACTTGCCAGAGTCGCCTGATAGATCAGGGGTAAGCTGGTGCCCGAAACAAGGTGTGCCTGAGAGATCGACCTTTAACTCATCTATATAGCTATCCTTAGGAATCCTCTCTACCCTCTACCACTTATTGTGGTGTGTCCTTGGATCGGCTAGACTAGGAGATAGTGCACACACGTTCCCTTTGATTTGATACCCCTGGAATACTCCTAGGGGAAAGCTATAGCAGTATTCGTGCGCTTGCGGATTCATTCGTTATCGCTCAATACCCATAGGCCTTCTGGCATAACTACTTATTTAGTAGTGACGCTAAGAAACAACAACAAGCTTTCTGGCGCCGTTGCTGAGGAATGATTGATGTATCTATCTTCGTGCCAAGTCTTCCTCGTATTTTTTTATCTTTCCTTTCCTTCTACCTTTACCCCCGCTACCTATGGAGAAGCCATCCTTTCACAGCCTCTCTACTCCAAGGGGCGAGTCTATTGAGCCACCAACATCTTCTACATCTGGCTATGAACTCTGTCCTGGCCTTATAGCCATGGTTCGGAAACAACCCTTCTCTGGAGCAATCCATGAAGATCCCTACGATCATTTATACGAGTTTGACAAACTATGCTTGAGCTTGGAAATCCTAGGCATGACATAGGAAACTGTCAGGTGGAAGTTGTTTCCTTTCTCTCTCATTGGGAGAGCGGAACAATGGTACGCCCATACGGTAGAGAGTTTGAGCGGTGATTGGAAAGAACTTCAAAGTGATTTCTTTCACTCATTCTCCCTTTCGGAATGCATTACCTTCCTCCCAGTTTGTAGCATGGGCTAGATTCTTATGCCATTTGGCATCTAACCAGATTTGACTATATCCGATGATGTTTCATTGAACATTTTTCGCTTGGGTCTAGATTAGAAATCTTACCAATACTGAAAGGACCAACACTAGGCCTAGAGGGAGGTGAATAGGCGTTCCTGCAAAATAAAACGTAAAGCGTAGCGGACAGTGTAAAGTCGGCTCACCTGGTTCAACTCGGCTCACTCGAGTTGCACTCGGGTCAGCCGCCCTGAACTGGCTCAGCCGACTATGAAATTTAAATCAAATTGATCTACTAAACTAGCCCACCAAAACTTACTCTAATGGATTCTATGGACTAGAAATAAAGTAAACTAACAGATCCACAAGGGGGCTTGAGCTAGAACAACAACAAACAAGAGATCCACCCTAGGATATGAAAGTCCACTAAAATGAGAGCAAGAACGTGAAGAACATAAGAACACGAGGAGACACAAGATTTAACCCGAAGTTCAGTTACACAAAGGAAGCTACGTCTCTGTTGAGAAGCTCACAAAGAGCCGGGTTGTCACTAACCCTTTTCTCCCTCAATCAACAACAAAGGAGGATTGAATCACTTACTCTTGCTCTCACAAAGAGAGGGGTAATACAAACTTTCCGGTGCTCAAACCACAAAGGAATGAGAGCTACCAGCGACGCCAAACTGTCTAGGAGCTTGGAGCTCCAAGAGTAACAAATCCAAGGCGTTGCTTCACCGGTGACTTCAAATCCGCCGGGAGGAACCCGAGTCAAACCATGAGTCTCTCAACAAACGAATTCGAGCTTTCATCATCCACATCCTTAGATTCAGCCATAGAACCCTCTTCCGAACCAGGAACAACGGAGGAAGAAGAAATTCAACCTTCAGAGTTCCCTTTCCGATTTGAGGATGATCCCTCCAGAAATCATACAAACACCTCGAATCTCTTTTGCAAGGAAGAGCCATCAATTCTCTCATCCACCGTTAGGCGCAACGAAAGGTTAAGAGTGTTGGAGCTATCGTCAAAAGTTCTTCGGATCGGCTCCCCTGCCTTAACCATTCAATGCATTGTGTGAGGGATAGAGGTGTATGCTCTTTACAATCCCACGGTCGGTGTCAACATCACCTCCGAGTCTTTCATGTCGAGCATTCTGGGACATGAGTCGATGGCCCCAACAGAGAAAACCTTCCATACCTCCTATGGAGAAACCTTAGAAGGAATAGGGATCTTGCAGAACGTGTCTATAAGACACAAAGACATTGATGCTATCCTGGACTTTCATGTCTTTGGAGTCTTAGACTTTGATATCTTGATTGGACATCCTATGGAGAATTTTCTCTTAGATGCTCCAACTCTAGGAAAACTTGATCTCCAGCTTAGGAAGGAGCCCTCTTCTGTTCAGATCTATCAATCCAATTCTATGGAAGAACCTTCCTTTAGGCCTACATAACCACCTTTGCCTCCCAATCTGCCTAACGAAGCAGTTCTTAAGGAGGCTATGAATGAGCAGTGGTTGTATAGAGTTATATACTTAAGAATCTAATTATCTAGTTCATGTACAAGGTCGGGTCAGCCAAGTTGGGGTCGGCTCACCCGGATTTGAACGTGGACCGGATACAAAATCTTTAATATGTGAGATATATCCCACGAAATTGAAATTCCTTTTAGATTCGAGCAATGTGATGCATACGGAGTTGATTGACCAAAGGGAATCGATTGAAATTTACCTAGATCGGGTCACGGGAGCATTTAGTATACCTTTGAATTGAATTTTCCGCGTAAACGTTGAGTCAAAGATTTGCCTCAAGAAGAAGATAATGTGGAGCAGGAGCAGCATCACAGCAAGGTCGACCTCCCCGGGCGTGCAGACCTGGCGGCGCCGGCCGGCCCACGGCAGCAGCAGCCGAGGTGGTCCTGCCCACCCGCGTAAGGATGGAAATGTGGAAATGGAATCCGAATTATCCGATATCCGTATCCGCTAAAACGTAAATATGGATATCCGTATTCGTATTCGAATTCAAATGTGGTAATAAAATGGATACATCCGAATTCGTTTTCGTTGAATTTCTCTATCCGATTCCACATTCGTATTCGGCGATATCCGGCAGTATCCGTATTCGACCATATGAAACTGTTAGTTATTTCTATAACTAATGACAAATGATGTCCATTTAAATATTAATAATGGTAGTGTATAATTAAAAAAAGTTATCTCCATTACTAATGATTATGATATTGATTTTAATATAAAAAATATTGCATCCACAAATAAAATATGTATTTATTAATAGTTTTATTATTTATTATATGATTAATTGTTAAAATAATTATGAATGAATGTAATATTATTAATGAATGATCTTTGTTTAGACTTGTTATGTACTCATACTTTAGTCTTTACTTTTATATAATAATTTTATAATATAAACTATTAATAAAGAAAATAAGTAAATATTGTTTTACAACTGGTGTAAATATCCGATGCGTATTCGAATTCGAGACATCCGTTTTGTATTCGTATTCGAGAACATTCAAATCCGTATTCGTATTCGAGTTAAAATGTGGTAAAAGGTGATATCTGAATCCGATTCCATGCGAATCCGATCCGTTTCCATCCATGCACCCGTGGCAGCCAGCCTGCGGGAGCACATGCGGGACAGGCCCGCGCGCACAGGAGCAGGAGCAGAGGGACCAGCACCTGGATGCAAGAGCAGGGGGGCGGCGCAGGAATTTGGAGGAGGCGGCGTAGAGATTGGAGCGACGCAGGCAGCAGAAGGATGAGAGGCCGGCGTTCCTTTTTCTCGCGAGAGGAAAAGGGAGGGAGAGACGGCGGCGTTCGACAGAAACCAGAGAGAAAAGAGGGAACGGCGCTCGTGTGGGCCCCCTGAATTTTTTTTTTGTTGACCGACACACAGAGCAAACCTCAAGAGAGATGAGAGAGATGCGAGAAAAAGACGAGGCCCAGCGATACTGTTCTTTTTTTTTAATAGGAGCGACAAGCTACATGCACAAGAGATTTTTTTTATTTGAATGATACATGCATGCGTGAGAGAAGTGGGCCGCCCATTATTTTTTTTGTTTGACCGATGGGAGAGAGATTGAGTGGGTTCGGATTTTTTTTTTAACTTGACCGACACCCACAAAACCAAATTGTTGCTCCCAGAGACAGAGAACAGGACAGCGCAGCAAGGGAAGGTCGGCTCAGCTGGTTTGCCGCGCGCTACCCTACCCAGAAACAGAGAGATCCGGACGGTGCAACAGGGGCAGATCGGCTCAGCCGAGATTTCGAAGAAAAACTGGATCATAAGATTTTTATAGAGACTTTAATGATTAAGATTAGACACATTTGTATAGGGACATATAAAACTATTTGTCACAAAATGATCAGCCAACAATCAACATTACATAACCATGATCATTTGTAACAAATCAAGATCCAACGATTCAAAAGCCAAATATTTGTAAAGCACACCAATCAATATTTTTCATAGAACCTATCTAAAAATTCTACAAATCTAGAACAACCAATTTTTGTATGCATGACCTCAAGCCAAGTTACGATAATCTAAAATATTTAGATCACTCCTCAAAGAACAAAACAATTGCTCATCAAGAAGCTTTGTGAAAATATCGGCTAGTTGTTGTTCGGTGCCTACATGGCTTAGGGCGATATCTCCTTTGGCTTCATGATATCTAAGAAAGTGATGTCTAATGTCAATGTGCTTGGTCCTTGAGTGTTGGACGGGGTTGTTCGCTAGTTTGATGGCACTCTCATTGTCACACAAGAGAGGGATATTTTTGTACTGGCAACCAAAATCACTCAAGGTTTGCCTCATCCATAGGAGTTGGGCTTTTGACCTTCTTGTTAAGAATGTAACATTTGCATCCAAAGACTCTAAATTAGTGCACCTTGGGCTTGTTACCGCTGAGTGCTTAATATGGAGTCTTGCTCAAGTACTTGTTGAGAAAGAGACGGTTAGAGGTATGGCAAGCCGTGTTAACCGCCTCGGCCCAAAATATATCCAGAGTCTTGAACTCATCAAGCATGGTTCTTGCCGTTTCAATCAATATCCTATTCTTACTCTCAACAATGCCATTTTGTTGAGGTGTGTATGGAGCGGAGAGCTCATGCTTGATCCCTTCTTCATCAAGTAGTTCTTCAACATTGGTGTTCCTAAATTTCGATCCATTGTCACTTCTCATATGCTTGATCTTCAACTCAAACTCATTTTGGGCTCTTCTAATAAATTTATTGATAATCCCTTGAGCTTCACTCTTGTCTCTCAAATAAATCCATATGAATTAACTTCAATGGTCTTGAGCTATTCAATACAGTCTTGGGTCGATAAGGAGCACCAACTTGTTTTCTCGGCTTGACATGCGCTACACAACCTATCTTTCTCAAACACAACATTTGTTAGTCCTAAGATGTGTTCATCCTTTTGAAGTGTGGCCAAGTTCCTCATGCCAACATGGGCTAGCCGTGATAGAGCTGAAGTGCCCGATCTTTCGGTGAGTGGAGGATAATTTTGATTTGGTGGAAGTCGACCCTCACGATCCGACTACGACGAGCGAACCCGAAGCGCCAATGCAATCGCTGAACCAACTCCCTGTGGTTACCGACCCTGTTGCAATCAAGATCAGAACTTCCTGTACGCAATCAAAGAACGAACAAGAAAAAGAAAGCGAGCAATCTTAATATCACTCGAAGGTGGAGTTCTGAATCACGAGGACAACACGTATTTGTGCGGCCGTGAATGTAGTTAAAAGCTAGATGTAAAACAAAACTCAAACCCTAATGTGACGGCGGCTACTGAATATATGGGGGCTAGGTCGTGACCTACCCCCATGGTCACGCCCCTATGGGCTCCAACACGATACACGGGCCACCGGCCCAAAAGACGGCGGCGCAGCGCCCTGACAGATTCTGGACGTCCACTTGTTTCGACGATTTCCGTTGACTCAGAAGAATTTGGGCATGAGACCGGTGCCATTAGAAAGTGCGTCTCCTTAGCTTTCCATCCATATGTAGAACGCCCAAAACGGACACCGTATGTGGCCGGGGCGACCAAAACATCACGGACTGCTCCTGAACTCCGAGATGGACTCGAACTTGAGTTGTTTTGGGCCTCCACCTTGGTGACTCGAATTGAATTAGCCTTGGGCCTCCTTCATGACTTGGACAACCTTGTTGGACTCCTCCTTCACTAATACATGACCCAATCATGGTCGTATGCATGTGTTTCATGTCCTCATCAAGCCGGCGATGTCAAAGCCAACCCAAGCTAGATTTTGCCACTAAACAAGTCTTCGGTTCCACTTTAGTGGTTGTGAAATCAACCAAATAAAGTTTTCCTTTAAGTTGACCCGTAAAAGCAATAAAGGAATCCTCCCTTCTAAGAATGCTCACACTCTCATTAGTAAAGAGACAATTGTAGCCTTTCTCACAAAGTTGTGAAACTGATGACAAGTTGTACCCTAAAGAGATGAATCTTTTGAGATAGCAATGTCACCTTGCCCTACAAGATCACCATGATTATTATCTCCAAACGTAATTCTTTCAATGGGTGAGTCATATTCTTCTAGTTTGGTAAACATATTTTTCTCTCCGGTCATATGATTTGAACAACCACTATCAAGCAACCATGAAGGACCATCGGAGGAATATGCCTACAAAACAAGTTAAGCTTTGTGTTTAGTTACCTAAACGAATTCGGGTCCTTATGTGTTAGAACTAGGCATCTTGGGCACCCAAACACTTCTCAACATCTTCTTGACATGAATACCAACATACTTGACAACCATTCTCCCATTGTGATCCCACTTGACCGAATAATCAATAGTGTAGTTGGGAGATGGCTTGTGCTCAATGATCTTCTCATTTGTTTTTTCCAAAGTCGAGCCCTTAGCACCCTTGCTAGGAATCTCAACATTGGCCTTTGCTACGGGGGTGGTCTGCCTTGACACACCATGAGCAAAGTTCATCAAATCACAAAAGTTGGCACCTTGGTTGAACAATGGCACATCTTGTCCTTTGATCCTTTTTGTGTCATTTGCCTTTTCTTTTCTAGTGTATCCAAGTCCATCCTTGATGTTAGGATATCTCTCGGCATGATAAGCCGGATGGGACTCAAACACACTCTTCTCTTTAGCTTTACCCTTGCCAACGATCTTGTTCAACTCTTTGAGTTGGACATTCTTTGTCTTGATTTCCTTCTCTAGCTTGGCAAGGTTAGCAACACAAGCATCCACATCTATTTTATAACATCTTGAGCAACCTTTGCTAGTGGAGGCATCGGAATCAAGAGTGACTTTGGAGTCGGTCTTAGTGCTTTTCCGAAAAATGTAATACTTGGCTTCACGGTCTTTGTATTTGACCTCAAGGCTTGAATGCCTTTGTTGAATCTCACTATGAACATTCTTTAGATTAGATGGAGAGTCATTTGCCAAGGTCATCTCCTTAGACATCCTCTCATTTGAGTCCTTAGCCAATGACAAGTTAACGACCAATTTCTCTACCTTAACCTTCTCCTCCTCTAGCGCCTTCTCAAGAGCAAGGTTTCTCTCCTTTTCAAGGATGAACAAGTCCTCTTGCCTATCAAGAGACGCTTCTCTCTTCTCCAATTTCTCCATTAGCTTTTTAATTTGTTTAGCACCTTTCTTGCCAAACACACTTATCAAGTTCTTATCATGTTTAGCTTCTTTCTCATCTAGGTTTTCTATATCACTAGATGTAGAGGGAGTGGATGATGGAGGAGTGGAGTCATTTAGTACCTTGGTCCCTTGTGCCATAAGACACATGGGAGCTTCATCATCATCATCACTATCAAGGTTCTTGAAGAGTCTTGGTGTTGGTGAAGAATCATGGATGGCAAGAGTTGCCACACCTTCCTTGTCGGAGTTCTCACTAGAATCCCAACCTTCACCAACATGAGCTTGTCCATTCTTTTTCTTGTATTCATTGCTCTTCTCCTTGTACTTCCTCTCTTTGTCATAGGACTTGTCCTTGGACTTCTTGTCTTCCTTGCTTTCCTTCTTGTGTAGGCAATCCGCAATGTAATGCCCTCTCACACCACACACTCATAGCATCTTCTTTGTGAGACCGACTTTTTGATGCCCTTCCTCTTGATGAAGTTCTTGTACTCTCTCACCATTATGGCGGTCTCTTCATCGATGGTGGCTTCATCACTAGAGTCTTCCTTCTTGCGAGACTTGGAGGACTTTGATGACTTGTCCTTTGACTCACTCTTCTTGCTTGGCTCGACCTTGAAAGCAATGGCTTTGACTTCTTGAGGCTCATTTCCCTTGACATTGATCTTCTCTACTCTATGTGACTCATGATATTAAAATTTGTTGTACAAGTCGATGGGAGTCATGGTCTTTAACTTTCTCTTGTCCCTAATCATAGTGGCAAGAGTAGGGTCTCTAGTTGCATATGCTTTAAGCATTTTCTTTGTGACCTTGTGCTCATCCCAATCACCACTTCCAAGAAGTCTTATTGCGGACACAAGAAATTTCAACCGATTGTATATTGCTTCCAAGTCCTCATCATCCTTCATAGTGGACGCCTTAAGTTCTCCTTGGAGCAAATCCATCTTGCCTTCCATCTCATCTCCTTCATGTGATCTTCTAAGTTTATCTCAAATTTCCTTGGCTATCTCAAGCCCTCTAACCTTGTTGTACTCATAAGTGCTCAAGCAACTTCTAAGAATGATGACGGCTTGTGTGTTGCGGAAGTTGTCATGTTCTTGCTCTCTTGTGAGTGGTGGCTTGACCTTCTTGTCAACACCCACACATGTCACGGTCCAAAGATGTGGGTGAAGACCATACAAATACATCTTCATATCATCTTTCCACCGAGAGTAGTCATTTCCATCAAAGTGAGTGACTTTTCCCAATTGAACCGATGAGAATGAAATTGCATCGAGATCTTTCTTGGATGACGAAGAAGTGTCATCATACTTGTGAGACATGGAGTGAAAGCTATCAAGAACTTCTTTTTCTTTCATCTTCTCCTTAAGCATCTTGAGTGCTTTCTTCTCAACATTCTCATCAAATTTCTTCTTTAGCTTCTCCTTTCTCTTTTTGTTCTTCTCAACCTCATCCAAGCTCTCATCCACATCACTAATCTCAAAATCATCATCACTAGAAACAACCACCTCATGAGTATCATCTTTGCCGGAACCATCTCCGGAAGGAGCCATAGTGTTTCTCTTAGGTTGTTAAACCTTTAAACAAGAGACCAAGCTCTGATACCAATTGAAAGGACCAACACTAGGCCTAGAGGGGGGTGAATAGGCGTTCCTGCAAAATAAAACATAAAGTGCAGCGGATAGTGTAAAGTCGGCTCACCTGGTTCAACTCGGCTCACCCGAGTTGCACTCGGGTCAGGCGCCCTGAATCGGCTCAGCCGACTATGAAATTTAAATCGAATTGATCTACTAAACTAGCCCACCAAAAGTTACTCTAATGGATTCTATGGACTAGAAATAAAGTAAAATAACAGATCCACAAGGGGGCTTGACAACAACAAATAAGAGATCCACCCTAGGATATGAAAGTCAACTAAAATGAGAGCAAGAACGCGAAGAACATAAGAACACGAGGAGACACAAGATTTAACCCAAAGTTCACTTCCACAAAGAAGCTACGTCTCCGTTGAGAAGCTCACAAAGAGCCGGGTTGTCACTAACCCTTTTCTCCCTCAATCAACCACAAAGGAGGATTGAGTCACTTACTTTTGCTCTCACAAAGAGAGGGGTAATACAAACTTTCCGGTGCTCAAACCACAAAGGAATGTGAGCTACCGGCGACGCTTAACCGTCTAGGAGCTTGGAGCTCCAAGAGTAACAAATCCAAGGCATTGCTTGGCCGGTGACTTCAAAGCTCAAAGAAGATGATGATGAACACAAGCTTCCTCTCAAGGTCTCTCACAAATCCCACTCAAATCTTTGGCCAAGATGTGCTCTAGAGGGAGTTGGAGAGGTGAAGGGAGTGCTAGAGGAGGTCTTGTTTCAGTTTTGAACGAAATGGCCAAGAGAGTGGAGAGGAAGGGAATGAGGGGGTATTTATACCCGCTCCCCCGAAAACTAGCCGTTATAGTCAAGTCGGCTCAGCCGACATTGCTAGTTCGCTGCTTAAGACACAGCACAGACAGAGAGCCCAAGTTGGTGCACCCTTGCCAAGTCGGCTCAGCCGACTTTGCACATTGAAAACAAGGTCGAGTTAGGGTGTTTGTGTATGGGTTGTCCAAGTGTATTTGTGGTATGTTGGGCATCTATTTGAGCTTTTGATCACCTGCAAAGAACACACATTGGATCCCCCTTGATAGTACGGCATCCTATACTCAAGATTCAAAAACAAAAGAATTTAAATCTTCATCTTTGAAACCTCATGCCGTCAATCTTTCACTTTGCATTTGAAGGGGTCGCCAATCACATAGATATTCAATATAGCATCGATTCAACCCTGCTCATACACTTTGTGAAGTCATTAGAACTTTAATTTGATCGTCATCAATTTACCAAAACCCACTAGGAGGGATGAATGCACTTTCAAATACCTCCACATCGCTCTCAAAGGGTCATCTGATCCAATGAAAGGAAGACATATCCTAGATTACCTATCATTAAACTTCTCCTTCCCTTCGAAACATGAAATCCGTCGGGAGGAACCCGAGTCAAACCATGAGAGTCTCTCAACAAACGAATCCGAGCTTTCATCATCCACATCCTTAGATTCAGCCATAGAACCTTCTTCCGAACCAGGAACAACGGAGGAAGAAGAAATTCAACCTTCAGAGTTCCCTTCCCAATTCGAGGATGATCCCTCCAGAAATCATACAAACACCTCGAATCTCTTTTGCAAGGAAGAGCCATCAATCCTCTCATCCACCGTTAGGTGCAACGAAAGGTTAAGGGTGTTGGAGCTATCATTAGAAGTTCTTCGGATCGGCTCCCCTACCTTAACCATTCAATGCACTGTATGAGGGATGGAGGTGTATGCTCTTTACAATCCCACGGTCGGTGTCAACATCACCTCCGAGTCTTTCATGTCGAGCATTCTGGGACATGAGTCGATGGCCCCAACAGAGAAAACCTTCCATACCTCCTATGGAGAAACCTTAGAAGGAATAGGGATCTTGCAGAACGTGTCTATAAGACACAAAGACATTGATGCTATCCTGGACTTTCATGTCTTTGGAGTCTTAGACTTTGATATCTTGATTGGACATCGTATGGAGAATTTTCTTTTAGATGCTCCAACTCTAGGAAAGCTTGATCTCCAGCTTACGAAGGAGCCCTCTTCTGTCCAGATCTATCAATCCAATTCTATGGAAGAACCTTCCTTTAGGCCTACATAACCACCTTTGCCTCCCAGTCCACCCAACGAAGCAGTTCTTAAGGAGGCTATGAATGAGCAGTGGTTGTATAGAGTGATATACTTAAGAATCTAATTATCTAGTTCATGTATAAGGTCGGGTCAGCCAAGTTGGTTGTATGCAGTGATATACTTTTCTGAAGCAATTTGGACTAGTTCAGCCTCTATGATCGTTCCTTGCTCTATAAAGGGAATTACCGTAGAATCCCATCTTAACCCTGTCATGAAGGTTAATGTTTTGCCTTGGCACTTAGTGTACACACTATTGGAAGACCATCCAACAAGCTTGTCAAGAGTTGTCCATATGGACACATCCTTGAATCTCGGAGGGTCGCATGTGCCGTGTCGTTCATGACAGACAAGATCAAGGTCAGCTTAGACTTCCATATCTTTGATATCCTTGATCTTGATCTTCCCCTAGGCTCCCCGCTAGAAAAGTTTGTTCATAGATATCAAGGGAGCCTAGATGAAAAGCTTAGGGAAGCCGCCTCTGCCATCACTACCCCTTGTCCAGAAAATCCTATGGCAAAGCCTCTTCTGAAGCTAAACCCGCTTGGGAAAATGTATGGATCATCGTTCATATCATCAGAGCTTATTCTCTTCCAGGTTGCAGAATTTCCCGCTCCTAAAGAGTATGACTCAGAAGAACCTCTTCACTCATGTGAAGACGAACGATCATCATCACCCCTAATTGAGTTTGAGCCTCTTTCCTCTAACCCATATCATGTTGTTCTCAACCATAATCGAGAATAAACATTGAGCTACCATAATGAATCTCTTGAGATGGAGAACCCATGGGTCATGGAAGATTGTGAGGCACCGACTTTCGAGTGCAAAGAAAATAGTCTCTTGGATGAGCATGGGAGTTTCATTCTTGAAATGGCACATAGACCATGCTCATTCACTTCCTCTCCTGAGTCAGCCATGTCTAGCGCGCTAAGCGCACACGAGGACTACAACCAACTTAAAGTCCTCTCTTATAAAAAGTATAAAAGGTTGGTTGTAGATACATATTGTGGCAGAACCGCTCAAATTAACCCGGCTTAAGTGTGCTAAACATCGGCTTAAATGCGATCAAACAATTCAATTGAATTGAGATGACAGTCTAGACAGACTGTCATCTCTATTCGATTTAAGTGTCTGGTTGCATTTAAGTCGACGTTTAGCACACTTAAGCCTGGTTAATTTGAGCGGTAAATCATAAAAATGCAAACTCAACTGTTCTGGAATCCTTGTGAAGAGCTCTAACTTTACTAGAAAACATGTATAGGAGTTTTGTTAGTAGATTTCAAACTAAGTTCCAATCTGTTCAAACACGAAATTGTGTATAGCTTGAAATCTACATCTTTGTTTGATTGGATCTTTTTACATGTTGTTTCTAGTATCATGCTACGGCTCCTGTAAAAAAATGGCACTAAATGGCACACTAGATTTCGAGTTATATTTAAATCTAGCTTTCCGCACACAGTTAGATCTATGAATTTTAATAATAAATTTGTTCACTTAATAAATCTTAACTTTCTGCAGAGGCTTGCTAACTTGATAATATAGATGAGGTTAGATTGACCTTTCCAACATGTTGTTAATTAATAAACACCCACTTCAGCTAAAATAAATAGATTTTTGTACAACTAATTTTCTAGTAAGATCCTTTGATCTTTTTAATCTGATGTTTGGCATGATAGCTTGTCTTAGCTAGGTATCTCTGATATTTTTGTTACGAATTATTTCTGTTAGTGTGATTTTGTAAGGATTTTTCATGTATTTAGTGTGTTAACCTTGCTTGCATTTTCATGGTAGTTGTATAAATGCTTTTGAGTTGGTTTTTGGCTAGTAAATCTATGATGATATAAATAACACACTGTAATTTTCTCAACTGCAAATCATGCACTTAACTACCAAAACAAATTAACTAAGTTGGCTAAGCTAAATAAATTGCATGGAATGATGTGAATCAACTCTTGATCTTGACGCAAATTAAATAACCATCCCCACAAACATCGCTTGTTCAGTGAAGGAAACAACTTAATGAACAATAGATGTGCACACAATCACCATAAAAAACCACCAAGTTCTTTAATAAGTATCTAACTTGTTACTTAAAAAAGGAAAGGTTAGACAGAGTTTGTCTAGGTGAATGTGGTCACTCAATACACTCCGGGTTTATCTTGTGAAAGCATGAACTAGAATGAAGAGAGATATTGCCACATATGTTTCTCAATGCGACACTTGCCCGAGGATTAATGCTAGTCACCTCAAAGTAGCCGGAACACTACAACCCCTTCCGACACCCTCTTGGAAATGGGAGGACATAAGTATGGATTTCATCATGGGATTTCCAGTCACTTCCCAAAAACATGATTCCATATGGGTTATAGTTGACCGACTCACCAAAACCGCCTACTTTATCCCATTTGAAAACATTTATCACGCCAAGCAGTATGTGGACATTTATTTCGATCAGATCGTTCGCCTGCATGGTACACCTAGAACCATCATATCAGACCGCGGTCCCCAGTTTATGGCTTGCTTTTGGGAGCATTTGCAAGAATCTTTAGGAACCAAGTTAATTTGTACTTCTGCATACAACCCACAAACAGATGGCCAGACTAAAAGAGTGAACCAAATCGTAGAAGATATGCTAAGAGTTTGTGTCATACATTATGACAAGAATTGGGACAAATGTTTGCCACTCGCTGAGTTTTCTTACAACAATAGCTACCAAGCTAGTTTGAAGATGACAACTTTTGAGGCACTATATGGTAGAAGGTGTCAAACTCCGTTAAGTTGGTCTTAGTCGTGAGAAAGACAAGTCTTTGGACCTAACCTAGTAACACAAGCAGAGGAGAAAGTAAAGATAATTCAGGCCAACCTCAAGGCAGCTCAATCTAGACAGAATAGTTACTTCGATAAGAGGAAGAAACCCCAACATTTTTTCGTCGAAGATCACATCTACTTACGAGTTTCACCAATCGAGGGAGTGCAGAGGTTCAGAGTAAAAGGGAAATTGGCACCCCGATACATAGGACCCTATGAGATCATAGAAACTTGTGGACCGGAAGCTTACCAAGTACGGCTCCCATATAGACTAGCACCCATCCACAATGTCTTTCATGTATCACAACACAAGAAATGTGTTAGGGTTCCAGAAGTTGAAATCGTCGACCAAGAGACGGCATGGGTAGAACCCGACCTTGCTTTGATAGAGCACCCTTTGAGAATTCTCGATCGCAAAGAAAGAGGAACTAGACAGAAGATCATTAAAATGTACAAGATACAGTGGAACCATCATACGGAAGAAGAAGCCACATGGGAAACAGAGGACTACTTAAACACCAAGTTTCTGGGTTTTCTTCTGCTACATGATCGTAAGCACCTTTACACCACACTAGTTCTTTCTAACCCTTGAATCTCGGGTCGAGATTCTGTTTAAGGGGGGTAGTGATAGAGCTGAAGTGCCCGATCTTTCGGTGAGTGGAGGATAATTTTGATTTGGTGGAAGTCGACCCTCACGATCCGACTACGACGAGCGAACCCGAAGCGCCAATGCAATCGCTGAACCAACTCCCTGTGGTTACCGACCCTGTTGCAATCAAGATCAGAACTTCCTGTACGCAATCAAAGAACGAACAAGAAAAAGAAGGCGAGCAATCTTAATATCACTCGAAGGTGGAGTTCTGAATCACACGAGGACAGCACGTATTTGTGCGTGTTCGGTGTAGCTAAAGCTAGATGTAAAACAAAACTCGAGGATGCTAATGTCGGCTATAGGGTTTAATAGCACGGCCACAAGGGAGTTGGGGTCGTGCTACAACCCTAGGACGTGTCCCTAATGGACCCAACTCAATACACGGCCCATTGGGCCAAAATAAGGTGGCGCAGCACCTAGGACAGAAAACAGTCCGACTCAAAATGACGATTGCGGCCGCCTCGGTGAAGATATGAAGGTGAGTCCGGATCCATCTGAAAGTAGACTTGATAAGCTTTCCATCAAGTACTTGATCGCCCAAAACGGAGTCCGGATGAAGTCGTGGCGGCCGTCACAAGTTGACGTTCGTGCGCAGTCCGAATCCAGCCACATATCCTTCATTCTTTAGCACCATGACGTAGTTCAACTCTCTTGCACGAGCCCGAGTGATCGGCCCTGAAGGTGGTGCTTGGGGTGAAGGTGCTGCTGGTGTAGATGTACTGGTGATGTCCTCATCATCCTCCCCTTCTTGAACTGAAGTCGTCCTCGACGGCAACTCCTCATCCTCGCCCGCATATGGTTTCAAATCTGCAACATTAAAACTAGTGGAAACACCAAACTCCGCAGGCAGGTCAAGGACATAAGCATTATCATTAATCTTGGTTAGCACTTTAAAAGGACCAGCAGCACGAGGCATTAATTTAGAACGACGCAAAGTAGGAAAACGATCCTTCCTCAAATGCAACCAAACCATATCACCGGGTTCAAAAGTAACATGCTTTCTTCCTTTACTACCAGCAACTTGATACTTGGCATTAGTAGCAGCAATGGTTTATTGTGTTTGTTCATGTAGGTTAATCATATGGTCAACATGTTCAACGGCATCAATATGTGGGGCGTCCACAGCATCAAGCGAAAATAAATCAATAGGCGCCCGTGGAATATAACCATAAACAATCTGAAAAGGGCACATCTTTGTAGAAGAATGTGTTGCATGATTATAAGCAAACTCAACATGAGGTAAACAATCTTCCCAACGGGTCAGATTTTTATCCAAAACAGCCCTAAGCATGGTTGACAAAGTTCTATTGACCACTTCAGTTTGTCCATCAGTTTGTGGGTGACAAGTTGTGCTAAACAGCAATTTAGTGCCTAATTTGTTCCAAAGAGATCTCCAAAAGTGACTTAGAAACTTAGCATCACGATCAGACACAATTGTTTTAGGAACACCATGTAAACGAATAATCTCCCTAAATAACAATTCAGCAACATTACTAGCATCATCAGTTTTATGACAAGGAATGAAATGAGCCATTTTAGAGAATCTATCAACAACCACAAAAATGCTATCCCTCCCCTTCTTAGTTCTAGGCAATCCCAAAACAAAGTCCATAGAAATATCAAGCCAAGGTAAAGTAGGGACAGGCAAAGGCATATACAAACCGTGGTTGTTCAAACGTGACTTAGCCTTTTGACATGTAGTGCATCGTGCAACCAAGCGCTCAACATCAGGACGCATCCGAGGCCAAAAGAAGTGGGTGGCCAGCACCTCAAGCGTTTTGTAAACGCCAAAATGTCCCATTAGTCCGCCTCCATGAGCTTCCTGTAACAACAAAAGACGAACCGAGCTAGCTGGAATACACAGCTTGTTAGCGCGAAACAGGAACCCATCCTGTATGTGAAATTTCCCCCATGGTTTACCAGTCATACAATGTTTATAAGCATCTTTAAAATCATTATCATCGACATATTGATCCTTCATAGTGTGTAAACCAAAAATTTTAAAATCCAATTGTGACAGCATATTATATCGGCGAGACAAAGCATCAGCAATCACATTGTCCTTCCCGTTCTTGTGTTTAATGATGTAAGGAAAAGACTCAATGAATTCTACCCAATTAGCATGACGACGGTTCAGATTAGTTTGGGTACGAATATGTTTTAAAGCCTCATGATCAGAATGGATTATAAACTCACGATGCCAGAGATAGTGCTGCCATGTTTGCAAAGTACGCACTAAAGCATAAAGTTCTTTATCATAAGTAGAATATTTCAAACTAGCACCGCTTAATTTTTCACTGAAATAAGCAACAGGTTTTCCTTCTTGTAACAAAACAGCACCTAACCCAATACCACTGGCATCACATTCGAGCTCAAAGATTTTACCAAAATCAGGCAATTGCAAAAGAGGAGCATGTGTTAACTTATCTTTCAATGTAGTGAAGGCGAGCTCCTGGGAATCAGTCCAAGTAAAAGGCACACCTTTCTTTGTAAGCTCATGTAGAGGTGCTGCAATAGAGCTAAAATCTCGTATGAATCGACGGTAGAAACCTGCAAGCCCAAGAAAACTCCGAATCTGCGTAACCGTCGTCGGTGTAGGCCATTCCCGAATTGCATCAATCTTGCTGCTATCCACCTCAATACCCTGTGGAGTAACAACATAACCAAGAAACGAAACACGTTGTGTGCAGAAGATGCATTTTTCCATGTTAGCAAACAAGTGAGCTGCACGCAACGCATTAAAAACAGCACGCAAATGTTCGAAATGCTCTTCCATAGACTTGCTGTAAATCAAGATATCATCAAAATATACAACAACAAACAAACCTATGAAAGGCCTGAGGACTTCATTCATCAAACGCATAAAAGTGCTGGGAGCATTAGTCAAACCAAACGGCATAACCAACCATTCATATAAACCAAATTTAGTTTTAAAAGCCGTTTTCCATTCATCGCCCAATTTCATGCGAATCTGATGGTAACCACTACGCAAATCAATCTTAGTAAAAATAATGGCACCACTAAGCTCATCTAGCATATCATCAAGGCGTGGTATAGGATATCGATAACGAATAGTGATGTTATTAATAGCACGACAATCTACACACATACGCCACGATCCATCCTTCTTTGGAACAAGTAACACTGGAACGGAGCAAGGACTAAGAGACTCACGAATGTACCCTTTGTTAAGCAACGCCTGGACCTGGCGTTGAATCTCTTTCGTCTCGTCGGGATTTGTGCGGTACGGGGCGCGATTCGGAAGCTGTGCGCCGGGAATGAAGTCGATCTGGTGCTCAATGCCACGAAGTGGAGGTAGTCCCGATGGTAAATCTTTGGGAAAAACATCAGCGTACTCCTGCAAAATGTTAGCAACCGCAGGGGGAATATCCAAAGATGGTACATCATCAAGTGAAACGAGCACACTAGAACATACAAGTGCATAACAAGGTAGCTCATCAACACAAAGATCAACAAAATCAGCACGTGTAGCAAATAAAACTGGTGCATTCAACTTGATTTCAGAAGGTGATGGTACAAGTTGTTTAGCATTTTTAGCGGCTCGAGCAAGGTCATCTTTAACAATTTGTTCAGGTGTCATGGGATGTATAATTATTTTCTGACCTTTAAACATGAGAGAATAATGATTCGAACGACCATGATGCAAGCTATCAGTATCATATTGCCAAGGTCTACCAAGTAACAAAGAACATGCCTCCATAGGAATAACATCACAATCAACAAAATCAGAATAGGCACCTATGGAGAACGGAACACGTACCGACTGTGTTACTTTAATCTTTCCACCATCATTAAGCCACTGAATATGATAGGGATGCGGATGCTTATGGGTGGGTAAGGACAACTTCTCTACCAGCGCTGTACTCGCCAAGTTGTTGCAGCTACCACTGTCAATGATGATCCGAATCGACCGCTCCTGCACAACACCCTTTGTATGGAAAAGAGTGTGTCGCTGATTTTTCTCTGGCGGGGCGACCTGTGTACTAAGAACACGCTGCACAACCAGACTTTCATACCTATCTGCGTCACTAGGAGTAGCATGGACCGCCTCATTATCTGCATGGTTAGTGGCAATCATAGTATGGTGAGGTTCATCGGAATCACTAGCAGAAGAGTACTCACCATCGTCACGTATGATCAAAGCACAGGTGTTGGGACAGTCCCGAATCATGTGCCCAAAGCCTTGGCAACGAAAACACCGAACATCTCGTGTACATCCCGAGGAAGAAGCTGCGCCTGGTGTAGGTTTCGTCGAAGGTGCTGCAAGTTTTGTCGTCTTCTCACGCGGCGTAATGCTAGGTGTAGAAGGTGCTGGAGTGGAAGGTGTAGAGCTGGACGACGGGCTTCTTCCTGCAAAAGGGTTAGTATATGTCTTCGAACGGCGTCCCTGCACTTCACGTTCAGCTTTGCAAGCATATTCAAATAACGTGGTCATATCATTATACTCCTTATAATCAAGTATATCCTGAATTTCCCTGTTCAATCCACCACGAAATCGTGCCATGGCAGCATCATCCTGTTCAAATAAACCACAACGAATCATACCCTTTTGTAACTCTTGGTAATACTCCTCAACGATCGTTGGCCTTGCTAGAATCGCTGCATGGTGTTAAGCAAATCTCGGGCATAATAAGAAGGAACAAAACGATGTCGCATAGCAGCTTTTAATTGAGCCCAAGTAGATGGAACAACAGTGGGATGTTCGAGTTTATATTCACGCCACCAAATTAAAGCAAACTCAGTAAATTCACTAATAGCAGCCTTAACTTGAGACGTAGCAGGGATATCATGACATGAAAATTTTTGTTCTACCTCTAACTCCCAATCAAGATATGCAGCAGGATCATACTTGCCATTAAAAGTAGGAATCGTAAATTTAATCTTCACAAATGAATCATTAACCGGATTACGTACCACACGGCGGGCACGAGGTTGGCGGTCTCCATCCTCATATTCCGTGTCACCACCATAGCCCTTCTGCAAGTCCGTGAGCGTCGCGTTCATCGTCGTGAGCGTCGTGTTCATCGCATCAAGCCGGGCCGTCAAGGCGTCAAATGTACACTTGGCGGCTGTCTGAGCAAGGTCCTGCTGGTCGAGACGCTCGTTGGACGAAGAGAGTGCGGAATCAACCTTCTCGTGCAGCGTCTTTATGTCGTCTTTAAGTCCATCAAGGTCGGCCCGCATGCCTTGCAACTTGGAGTCCATCTTGTCGTCGTCTCCTGACATGGTTAGCGCAAACACAAAAAAAACAGATCCTACGACAACAAATGTGTGGGTGGAAAGCTCACAAAGATGCTGCAATCAAGGTCTTATCCGTTCTTACCAAGCAACAGGGGCGATCGCAAACAACAAGTAGCACCTGTGAAAGATTGGAGCAGCGATTGCCTGGAGAAACAAAAGTCTGCTCGTCGTAGGAATATGTGTAGTTCTGGGTAGGCTGCACTCAAGTCAGGGATTAGCACAATCAAACAATAAATGCAAAGCTGAATAATAGTGCTAAACACGTAACAAAGCTGCTGGAAACAAGTGCCCCCCGCGATGGATCAAGCAAAGGCAACAAGGAAGTGAGGTGCAGAAACGGAAAATCTCCCGGGCCGCGTTATGCTGTGTAAACGGCGTTTTTGGCCTCGAAACCGGCTTCACCTGGCGCTACGCAGGGTGCCCCGTATAGGAAATTTCGTAAGCTTTCCTGAAAAAAAAAGAACGCTGAAATCGGAGATCCGAGCGAAAAGTTATGGCCGTTACAAAACGGGTGTTCGTAACGACACAAACCTGCCAAACGAAAAACCGAACTTTCCAAAAACGAACTGCGCTTTCCCCTTTTTTTTAATTCTTTCCTTTGTCTTTCTTCTCAGAACTTTCCTTTTTTTTCTTTCCTTTCTTTTTTTTTCCTTTTTTTTTCTTTCCTCAAACAGAAACACGAAACCGAGTAGGGTTCGGTTGGATTGGCGGCGCGTGGAGTGCGGCTTGGGAAAGGATAACGAAACCGAGTAGGGTTCGGTTGGAGGGGGTAACGGCGCTGGTGGTGATGATGATTGCGGCGGCGGTGGTGCTGGTGGCGAGGTAGGACAGCGGCGGCGGCGGCGGCGGTGGAGATGGGAAGCGGCGGAAGCACAAAGTGACCAGCAACAAATTAACGCGAAGCACACAAATTCAACAACGCAAATTATTGAAAGAAAGTGCAAGGCGAAGAAAGGTTTTGGGACAATGGTCTAACCTGAATTTTTTTTTGGGTTTTGTGGACTATAGGTAATGGAACAACACTCGATAAAAACTCACCGATCAACCTGGAAAGCTGATACCACTTGATAGAGCTGAAGTGCCCGATCTTTCGGTGAGTGGAGGATAATTTTGATTTGGTGGAAGTCGACCCTCACGATCCGACTACGACGAGCGAACCCGAAGCGCCAATGCAATCGCTGAACCAACTCCCTGTGGTTACCGACCCTGTTGCAATCAAGATCAGAAGTTCCTGTACGCAATCAAAGAACGAACAAGAAAAAGAAGGCGAGCAATCTTAATATCACTCGAAGGTGGAGTTCTGAATCACACGAGGACAGCACGTATTTGTGCGTGTTCGGTGTAGCTAAAGCTAGATGTAAAACAAAACTCGAGGATGCTAATGTCGGCTATAGGGTTTAATAGCACGGCCACAAGGGAGTTGGGGTCGTGCTACAACCCTAGGACGTGTCCCTAATGGACCCAACTCAATACACGGCCCATTGGGCCAAAATAAGGTGGCGCAGCACCTTGGACAGAAAACAGTCCGACTCAAAATGACGATTGCGGCCGCCTCGGTGAAGATATGAAGGTGAGTCCGGATCCATCTGAAAGTAGACTTGATAAGCTTTCCATCAAGTACTTGATCGCCCAAAACGGAGTCCGGATGAAGTCGTGGCGGCCGTCACAAGTTGACGTTCGTGCGCAGTCCGAATCCAGCCACATATCCTTCATTCTTTAGCACCATGACGTAGTTCAACTCTCTTGCACGAGCCCGAGTGATCGGCCCTGAAGGTGGTGCTTGGGGTGAAGGTGCTGCTGGTGTAGATGTACTGGTGATGTCCTCATCAGGTAGGCTATGACAATCTAGGTGTTTGTTTAACATAATCACCCGCTAAACCTTTTTTCTTAGCCTAATTAGGTTTAGTTTAGCCCCACCTAGATTTTCACTTAGGAGTTCCACCTGAAATCCCTTTGCAACTCAGTGAACTTTTGACCTTTCCTGGTTAGCATGGTTTGAATTTAAATTTTCACTTAAGAACTAAAAAATGTGCCAATACAAAAGTTGTTCACATTTTGAAGGACCGATTAGGCGACCAGAGAGGGGGGGAGTGAATGGGAGCCGATAAAAATTTCTCTCACGAATCCGGCTACTCCCAACTCAACTCCAAAGCCTATCAACCGATCTTGCCAAGATCACGTAGCTACTGTGAGGCTACTGACCCTAGGAACAAGATCAACACAGCGGAACATGAATCGAACAAATCCAACACAAATCGAACGAAAACCACACGAATCACCAACTCTCAGCCAGAGGCGGTTGCACCTCTCTTCAGGGGCGGTTGCACCGCCCTTGCCTGCCAGGGGCGGTCACACCGGTATCCGAGGGCGGTCGCACCGGTCTTGCCAGACAGCACGGAAAAAAGGTCAACTCAAGAACGGATCTCCCAAACGGCTTGGAATTTTGAGACGAAACTTTGGGTAGATGATATACGCCTCAAGGAGAGGCTATGCCCCAAAAATCTCGGCCTCTAACTCCCTAAAACTCCAAGAATTTCAAATCTAGCGAAGAACACACCCTCCACGAGTTCATCCCGAAAACTTCAAATCTAAACCGATTCCCGGCGTTTGGGGGCAAGGGATCACTAGCAAAAGAGGCACAAGGCACTCATACGTGATTCCCCCAAAGAAATCCGAGAGAAAACGGGCTAGAAAGTGAAGAACGAAAATCCCCCAAAAATGGCTCCGAAAATACCTCCGAAAATGGGAAAAAGAAAAAGAGCTCGGGAAATCAAATCATGGCACAAAGATGAGCATCACAAACTCCATCACATAACCATGAATTCACCTATACAAAACTAAGAAAGATTAGAAGTAGTTCTAGGTGAAGGGGATGAAGGGAAAACTAGTTCAAAGGAAAACCAAAGAGAAAACTAGCAGAGATAACAGCCACCACCCCTAGGGGGTCTATTAAATAGTCCAAATGGTGGTGCACGAAAGACTAAACTACCCCTAAGCGATACATACCCCTCAGGGGCGAATATGACATTTTTCGCGAAGATTTTTCCGGCTGGGACACCTTCCACCGCAAGCTAGCTTCCCTCCGACGCAAGCCTTGCGATCACGCCGCGTGTCCTCCGGATCGAAGCTCCTCGACGCTCACGGGCGACCTGCCCAGGTGGGACCGGTCACACCGCCCCTGGGGGGCGGTTGGACCGCCCCTGGCTGGCAGGCCGGGCCGCCGCTACGTCGAGTCCTCGGTCCTTGGTTTTGAGGCCCAAACCAAGGGAAACCGTCCACCGATGATTTTGTGGCCAAATCACCAAACCCCGCGCGCAAGCTTCGGTCGTTAGCCGCCACCTTGCACCGGCTTCTCGTCCGCGTACGAGCTTCGGTTGTGAGCCGCTACCTCGCACCGGAACCACGTCCCCTTGCTCGTTCTTGCCAGCATGTGAACCGCACTTGATCCATCCGGCCACCGGGTCCCTCGAACCAAGCCTACTTGTCTCTCCGCTCCTCGGAGGCCGCCATGGCTAAGACCTTTCGCGCCTGTTCTTCACCTGCACCAATGCAATCAAGCCGCATTCTACACCTGCAATACTTGAGCCAAGGGAAACGTCAATCCACACCACGTTGTCAATCACTCATCACACCAGGAAGCGACCATCCACCGGTCCTCGGACACACCGGGTCCTCAATCTCCCCCTTGATGAGTGCATTGACAACACACACATAGTAACCATAGATAGAAAAAGAAAATAGAAAAGAAATCGAAACCAAGACTCAAGCAAGTGACTAAAAGCAAAGACAAGCCGAAACAAAGTCACTTTGCAAGAGAAAGCTCCAGAAACGCCGACCCTTCAAGAAGAAGCGAAAGGGCTCAACACCATCGGCAAAAGAGCAAAGCACAAAACACAAGTCACGAATCTCCAAATCACTTTTCAGAACACTCAAAGCACTCCCCCTGCATTGATGCAAACTCCCCCTGAACAAGTGAACTTGTGCGTGCGAAAATGCATCGAAAATGGATCAAATCCCAGAAAACCTCGTGCCACTGCACAGGGCCGGTTGGACCTCCCTGGAGGGCCGGTTGCACCGCCCTAGCTCCAGGGGCGGTCACACCGCCCTACAGGGGCGGACACACCGCCCTGCCCAGTCAAAGCACAAAAATGCAAATCACAGAAAAATGCTCGGAATGATGTCGTTTCAACTCGAAAACCTTCCATAAGTGCCCAGCAAGGTATTCCAATGCTCAAACTCTCCCCCTTGTTGACAATGCACAAATCAAGGCAAAAATGCAAAAATTTCAACTCTAAGCTTCTCAAATAGGCAATGAGCGATACAAAATTCTACAAGTTAGAGAACAGGCAAACTAGACAGGCCACATCATCATAAGGGCATTGCCGTCAAGAAGGTGAAGATATATAGCCATTTGACAAAGCCATGATCAATTTGTGCAATTTTGTCGAAAGGTTCACCTCATGAGCAAAGTCCTAAACATGGACCATTTGAGCAAAAATAAACTTCATCTCACCAAGATCATGATAGAACAAGCATTCTTGACAAAAGATCATTATAAACGCCCAAAATCTATCTCATGTCATGTCAAAGCACGGAGCCATGTGTTCACTTCTCATGGGAGACTTCTCCGGCAAACAACATGCAACCGCTTAGCACCCATGTGTGCAAGTGTGTGCAATGGTGAAAGCATAGAGTCATGAGCATAAATATGTTCAAATAAATCTTTTTCTCATCTTTCTTCTTTCATGCATAGACATCTCATTTTTCAAGTTTTTCAAATTAAGCATGGTACATGAAATGTCTTTGCGACAAAAAGAAGCTTATGCTCCTCCATGAGATAAACATGGGCTAAACATTTACAATGACAACGATCTTTGACCCAAATGAAAAGAATATCATCCTAGCATGACCTTAAGCAAAATATAGCCATTTCGGCTCAAATAAGACATGCAAAGGCATTTACTCATGGGTGAAAGATTTAAGTTCAGTTTATCATTTTAATTCAAAAAGAGACTATCTCAAAAGAATATATATCAAAACCATCAAGAGCATAGCCATCCATACAATCAATCCCTAGCCAGCCTGCCTAAACTCTAAAATGTAGCAAGTTGTACCAATCACTGCATATAGGAGAAGCTCATCCTAAGATATGATACAAAAGATGAAATCAAGATACAAAAGCAAGAAAAATGTACATCAAGATACAAAGATGATACAATAGTATACATATGCTACAAGAGAAGCCTCCAAAACTCAGCTCAGAAAACCGCACACACACCAAGTTCTCCTCGCAAGCGGGTGAAGGTAACTTGGTCAAGTGGCTTAGTGAAAATGTCTGCAAGCTGGTTTTGGGTAGAAACATGGGCAAGCTCAATATCTCCTTTCTCCACATGATCTCTCAGAAAGTGGTACCTCACTTCTATGTGTTTGGTTTTGGAATGAAGCACAGGATTTTTGGCTACGCTTATGGCACTGGTGCTATCACAAAGAAGTGGAACATGGGACATGTCTAAGCCAAAATCTCTCAAGGTGTATGTGATCCAAAGCAACTGAGAACAGCAGCTAGCAGCAGCAACATACTCGGCCTCTGTGGTGGATTGGGCTACACTAGACTGCTTGCGAGAAGACCATGACACAAGAGACGAACCAAGAAACTGACACTGACCAGAAGTAGACTTGCGATCAACACGACATCCAGCAAAATCCGCATCAGAAAAACCATGAAGTGCAAGAGTGGAATCGGCAGAATACCAAAGACCCAGCTCAGGAGTAAACTTGAGATACCTGAAAATCCTCTTGACGGCCTGACGATGTGAAGTCCTCGGTGAAGCCTGAAAACGAGCGCACAGACACACGCTGAACTGTATGTCCGGCCTCGTCGCCGTCAAGTAGAGGAGGGAGCCGATCATGCTCCGGTACTCCTTCTGGTCCACTGGTTCTCCGTCCTCATCCGCATCCAAAGCTGTAGTCGTACTCATCGGCGTAGTCATCGGCTTGGAGTCGCTCATGTCAAATTTCTTGAGGATGTCCTTGGTGTACTTGCTTTGATGCACGAACGTCCCATCCTTGGTTTGCTTGATCTGCAGCCCGAGAAAGAACTGCAACTCTCCCATCATCGACATCTCAAATTCCCTACTCATATCGTCTGCAAACTTGGCAACAAGATTATGAGAAGAGCCACCAAAAATGATATCATCCACGTAAATCTGAACGATTAAAAGATCATTGCCATTTCTCAGCAAGAAGAGCGTCTTATCAACCTTTCCCATCACAAACCCCTTGCTAAGCAAGAACCCTCTCAATCTACCATACCACGCTCTGGGTGCTTGCTTTAGGCCATATAAAGCTCGGTGGAGCTTGAACACTCGGTGTGGGTATCTCTCACTCTCAAAACCCGGGGGCTGCCTCACATACACTTCTTCTTGATCACCCCATTCAAGAAGGCACTCTTCACATCCATTTGGTACAATTTGAACCCTTTAGCAACTGCAAATGCTAGAAGGATCCGAATCGCCTCCAAACGGGCAACAGGAGCAAATGTCTCCTCATAATCTATCCCCTCCTGCTGCGAAAACCCCTGAGCAACCAACCTCGCTTTGTTCCTCACAATCGCACCACTCTCATCCCTCTTGTTCTTGAACACCCACTTGGTTCCTATGGGATGGCAATTTGGAGGTGGTTCAACTAACTTCCACACCTGATTTCTCTCAAAGTTTTCAAGCTCTTCATGCATGGCATTGACCCAATCGGAATCAGATAAAGCGTGTCCAACATTTTTGGGCTCAAAAGACACGACAAAAGCAGAATGAGCATAATGAGAGATGTTCTGTGACCTCGACCGTGTAGTGCGTTCATCCATGTTCCCGATGATCTTCGAAGGTGGATGATCCCTCTGTACCAGCCGGGGAGCTTCTCGCCTCGAGATTGCCTCCCCCTCAACATCAGCTTCCACTTGAACTCGATCTGGAGCGCGACTCGACGAAGGTGTAGCAGAAGGGCCGTCATCGATCGTCGTGGTAGTAGTGGAAGTAGAAGGTACACGATCTTCACACGGTGCCTGAAATTCCTCATCATCTTCATCATCAGGCTGTTCTTCCTCAAAGATGGGCTGTCCCAAGTCATCATCACCTGCACACTCAAAAACAGAAGAGCTACACGGAATGGTCTCGTCGAAGGTGACTTCGCAAGTCTCCATGATTTGGTTAGTTTCAAGATTGAGCACACGATATGCTCGAGAATGATTAGCATAACCAAGAAAAATTGCATCCATCGAACGAGACTCGAACTTGTCCAAATTTCCTTTCTTCAAGATGAAACACTTGCAACCAAAGACCCGAAAGTGACTCACACGGGGGGGACGATCATGGAAAAGCTCATAGCAAGTTTTCTTCTTGAAAGCACGAAGGAAAATCCGATTCGAAACATAGCAAGCTGTGTTCACCGCTTCTGCCCAATACTTCCTAGGAGTCCTATGCTCATCTAGCATCGTCCTAGCCATCTCACAAAGTGTTCTATTCTTTCTCTCAACAACACCATTCTGACAAGCAACATATGGCGAAGAGTATTGGTGTTCGAGACCAAGATCACGACAGAAGGCATCAAAACGAGTGTTCTTAAATTCCGTACCATTGTCGCTACGTATAGCTCTCATGGCACCTCCATTACTCTCGTTTTTCAACCTCAAAATCAGATCTCGAACAAAATCAAATGTCTCATCCTTCGACGCCAGAAAGAACACCCAAGCATACCGAGAAAAGTCATCAACAACCACAAGAACATACCACTTCCCACCAACTGAACGAACTCGAGCGGGGCCAACCAAATCCATGTGCAAAAGCTCCCCTGGACGCTCAGTCATAACATCTGTCAAAGGTGGGTGAGAAGCAGCAACCATTTTTCCATGCCTACAAGGTGCACAAACCAAATCTTTCTCGAACTTGAGCTTGGGCAATCCTCGGATAAGGTCAAGAGCACTCAAGCGTGCGAGTAAATCAAAGCTCACATGACCCAATCTCCTATGCCACTTCCAAAGCTCAGAAGAAGTACCACCGATCAAACATCGTGAAGGACCAAAAGATCGAGAAAAATCAGCACGAAAAATCTGTCCCTCAGGAATGATCATACACACAAGGTCACCTCGAGAATCAAGAATTTTCGAATCACCATGCTTAAAGCGAACCTCATAACCCTCATCAAGAAGCTGAGAAACTGAGAGCAAATTGAAACCAAGATTCTTGACAAGAGCAACCCGCTTCAACATGAAAGTGTCGCTCACCTGAATAGCACCCTCTGACAACACTCTACCTCTACCCTTATCCCCGAAAGTGATGTACTGCCTGGACACCACCGGGGTGAGACTGGAGAACCACTTGCCATTACCTGTCATATGTCTCGAGCAGCCATAATCCATCAACCAAAAGTTCTCCAAGCCTCCCACCTGCACAATCAAAAGCAAGAACGAGAATGAGCAAATGACTCGACACTGGGGTTAGCACAAAACGAGTCAAACCAGTGTCGGGCCATCTGCTCAAAAGAGGGGTTAGCAAAATCAACTCTACCGCGTGAAACCCTCTCGTCTCTCACCATCGGACCTCTAGCACCACGCGGGGGAAAACGTGGCCTAGACTCTCTCCTAGCCTCAAAGCTACGGTCGAACCTCCCTGAACCAAACTGACCGCGAAACGGAGGCCGCCTAGCAAACTCACGAACAGCTGGAACACCACGACTAGCAACCACAGGAACTGTACGCACAAAGGCGTCGCCTCTCGGCCAGGGTGAACGAGACACAGGCACACTACGAGAAGAGTAGTACCTGTCCCTATTCCCCACCTCCTTTCTCTTCTCACCTCCCTCTTCTTCCTCCAACAGAACTCCTCAAGGTGTCCATCCCTTCCACAATGCTCACAATGGAAGCGGACTGACTTTGGCTTTGGGGTTTGTCTCGGCTGTGCCCTCTCTCTAGGCTGGTAAACCCCACTCCTCACAAAGGTCACTCTCCTCTGAAAGTTCTCTGACTTAGGTGGAAACTTGGGAGGATCTGGAGTGGTGTCAAGCTTGTTCAGCAGGTGGTTTGGTTTGGTTTGGGTGTGAAGTTGTTCTTGAGAATGGTTTTTGGTGAGTTTGTGGGAATGTTTGCGGTGGAGCTCTCTGGATCTCTCTCTTCTCACCACTACTCTCACCAACCTTATCAGAACCAAGACCACAACCATCAGCTCTCTTGAAACTAGCAATCAACATCTTGAGCTGAGGCTCACGACCAGACAACCAACCCAAACACTGTCTCAGCTCATCATTCTCATCTTGCAATCGATTCACACACTGTTCTAGCTCAACATTCTTCAATGCAACAACATCACAAGCAGAACATGAATTTGCAATAGGGGATTTAAGTTGTGCTTCAAGTGAACTAATCATGGTGCGTGATTCAAGCAACTGAGCATGCAAAGCAGGACAAGAAGTACAAGCACCTAGTAAAGATGACCTAGACTTCAACTCAGCCAGCTCAACCCTAGCACCCTCTAGTTCATCCAAGCAAGTCATGTGTTTCTCCTTAAGCACAACCAAATCAGCAATATGCACATCACAGAACGAGCATTCTACCTCATCAGACACAAGAGGAGCATCTTTCAAAACAGCAATCTCAGACTCAAGCGAAGCTGCTCTCTCCCTAGACTCGCTAAGCAAGGACTCAAACTCCATGGCCTTCTTTCCAGTCTCAGAAAGCAAGGTCTCAAGCTCAGCCACTCTATCCTTGGACTCTCCTAGCAAGGACCTAAACTCCCTCTTTTCCTTGTTGGTCTTTCTAAGCACATCATCGCGGTTATCGACCAACTGCTCTAGCCTAGCAATCTCCTGACGCAAAGAGGTGGGATCTGTCAATACCTCATCCTCGGAGTCGGAGTCGGAGTCGTCCTTGCTCTTCACGGAGTCGTGCGCCATGGTGCAGTAGTCGACGGCGCCGAAGGAGATGCCGTTGAAGTTGTGGTTCAAGCTCTTCTTCTCCTTGCGGTGGCCGCGGTCTTCATCTTCACTGCTTGAGCTTGACGACGTGTTGGTGGAGCTTGTGTCGATGTCGCTCGCATCAGCCATCATCGCTCGAGATCTGCGCTTCTTGTGTCCACCGTGCTTGTTCTTGGATCTTCTTTCGTCCTTGTTCTTCTTCTTGGAGCGGTACTCGTCCTTGGGACGGTGCTTGTGGTCATCTCGCGGGCGGTGCTTGCGGTTGTAGTCGTTCTTGATCTCCTCGGGGCACTCGGCGATGAAGTGGCCCATCTTCCCGCATCTGTAGCACGTACTCCCGGCACGCCTCGAACCCTTGCGGTTCTGGTACATCTGCTCGAACCTCCTCGTGAGCAACGCGAGATCCTCCTCGCTCAGCACCTCATACTCTTCATCTGGAAGGGACACAAGAGAAGACAAAGCAAAGTGTCTAGGAGTGTTAGCATGTCCATATCCAGAGCCACCGACTAGAGCCAGACTATGGGGATCAGTCGGACTCTTAGCCTTGGCAAGCAACTGTCTGTCCACCTTGGAAGACTTCAACTTCGAGAAAAGCTCATCAACAGACAGAGTCTCATAGTTTGCCGACTCCATGATCGCCTCAACCTTGGCACCCCATACGGATCTATCAAGTGCTTGCAGGAGCTTGATAGCTCGGTCATGATCCGAGTATGGGAGCACGGTAATGTTGGCTTTCATGTTGTTGACAATAGACAGTGAAACGCTGAAACAAAGCATCAACAGACTCTTCAGGCAAATGAGCAAAATTCTCATACTCCCTCCTGTACATCGAGAAAAGCCTAGCCTTGACATGGCTATCACCACCGTGGGCTACCTTGAGCTTCTGCCAGATCTGGCAAGCTAGGTCCTCGCCCAAAACACGCTCAAACTCCTCGGCAGACAAAGCACGGAACAAGTAGTCAACAGCTCTAGCGTTTGCCTCAAACCTATCCTTTGCATCCTGGGCATCTAAGTTGGTGGGATTGACATAGTTTTCATCTTTCGTCACATCCCACAGCAACTTTCCTTTGCCTCGCAAGAAAGCGCCCATACGCGCAACCCAGTTCGGGTAGTTCTTCCCATCGAAGTGCGGAGGCCCGGAACCCCGATCTTGGTACGCCATCTTTGGATCTTAGACTGGTTAGAGTCGCAAAGACCCGTAACCGGCTCTGATACCAATTGAAGGACCGATTAGGCGACCAGAGAGGGGGGGGAGTGAATGGGAGCCGATAAAAATTTCTCTCACGAATCCGGCTACTCCCAACTCAACTCCAAAGCCTATCAACCGATCTTGCCAAGATCACGTAGCTACTGTGAGGCTACTGACCCTAGGAACAAGATCAACACAGCGGAACATGAATCGAACAAATCCAACACGAATCGAACGAAAACCACACGAATCACCAACTCTCAGCCAGGGGCGGTTGCACCTCTCTTCAGGGGCGGTTGCACCGCCCTTGCCTGCCAGGGGCGGTCACACCGGTATCCGAGGGCGGTCGCACCGGTCTTGCCAGACAGCACGGGAAAAAGGTCAACTCGAGAACGGATCTCCCAAACGGCTTGGAGTTTTGAGACGAAACTTTGGGTAGATGATATACGCCTCAAGGAGAGGCTATGCCCCAAAAATCTCGGCCTCTAACTCCCTAGAACTCCGGAAATTTCAAATCTAGCGAAGAACACACCCTCCACGAGTTCATCCCGAAAACTTCAAATCTAAACCGATTCCCGGCGTTTGGGGGCAAGGGATCACCAGCAAAAGAGGCACAAGGCACTCATACGTGATTCCCCCAAAGAAATCCGAGAGAAAACGGGCTAGAAAGTGAAGAACGAAAATCCCCCAAAAATGGCTCCGAAAATACCTCCGAAAATGGGAAAAAGAAAAAGAGCTCGGGAAATCAAATCATGGCACAAAGATGAGCATCACAAACTCCATCACATAACCATGAATTCACCTATACAAAACTAAGAAAGATTAGAAGTAGTTCTAGGTGAAGGGGATGAAGGGAAAACTAGTTCAAAGGAAAACCAAAGAGAAAACTAGCAGAGATAACAGCCACCACCCCTAGGGGGTCTATTAAATAGTCCAAATGGTGGTGCTCGAAAGACTAAACTACCCCTAAGCGATACATACCCCTCAGGGGCGAATATGACATTTTTCGCGAAGATTTTTCCGGCTGGGACACCTTCCACCGCAAGCTAGCTTCCCTCCGACGCAAGCCTTGCGATCACGCCGCGTGTCCTCCGGATCGAAGCTCCTCGACGCTCACGGGCGACCTGCCCAGGTGGGACCGGTCACACCGCCCCTGGGGGGCGGTTGGACCGCCCCTGGCTGGCAGGCCGGGCCGCCGCTACGTCGAGTCCTCGGTCCTTGGTTTTGAGGCCCAAACCAAGGGAAACCATCCACCGATGATTTTGTGGCCAAATCACCAAACCCCGCGCGCAAGCTTCGGTCGTTAGCCGCCACCTTGAACCGGCTTCTCGTCCGCGTACGAGTTTCGGTTGTGAGCCGCTACCTCGCACCGGAACCACGTCCCCTTGCTCGTTCTTGCCAGCATGTGAACCGCACTTGATCCATCCGGCCACCGGGTCCCTCGAACCAAGCCTACTTGTCTCTCCGCTCCTCGGAGGCCGCCATGGCTAAGACCTTTCGCGCCTGTTCTTCACCTGCACCAATGCAATCAAGCCGCATTCTACACCTGCAATACTTGAGCCAAGGGAAACGTCAATCCACACCACGTTGTCAATCACTCATCACACCAGGAAGCGACCATCCACCGGTCCTCAGACTAACCGGGTCCTCACATTTTTATGGGACAAAACTTTTTCCAATGAAGCTCAATGAGATTCTAAGTGTTTCATGCCTAAAAACTTAGTCAAAGCCAGATTACCCTGCTGAGTTCACCGCATTCATGGCAGAAGTTCACACTGTTTTCTCATCGCTTTTCCCGTTGATCTATGGACTTTTTCTATGGTTGACCTTTGGGAAAGTTGTAGCTGGTAATGAGGGACACAATTTTGATCTTTGGACAATTTGAAATTTAGTTAAAATTTTTAGAGAACCAGTGGTTCAAATGCATGCACGGTACTGTTCGACATTTTGCCAGCATTCACGCCGTCGTGGCCGCCACCACGCGTCGCTGTCCGTCTGTCCTAGACGCCGAGGCCCGAGAGCCATCATGGCGATGGGACAGGGCGAGGCTTGACTCGTCCCGGCCCTGGCCTCGCTTCTCCCCCGGTGTCGACCCGCGCGCGGCACTCTGCCGCTGCACACCACGCGGCAGCACCGCTCTGCCTCCCGCGCTGCACCCGATACTGCTCGCCTGCCACTCGCCAACCCGCAGTGATGAGGACATGAAATACATGAAGCGTGTTAAACACACATGGAAGGCATGGAGGACCAAAGAGGTCGATTGGGGACCAAGTCAAAGTATTCCCACGTTTTACACCAGGCTATCACGTCACTTTTGGTCTAAGGAAATAAAGAGATTGAATCCAACACGTTTTGGAAACGCTGGATTCGGCTGCAGGAAAGTCCTGACTTTCAACGGCCGCCACGACTTCATCCAGACTCCGTTTGGGGAGTCAAGTACTTGATGGAAAGCTTATGAAGTCTACTTTCATATGGAGCCAGACTCATGTCCATATCTGTCCTGAGGCGGCCGAAATCGTCAAATCTTTGACCTTAGGTTTTTCCGTCCATGTGCTGTGACACCTTATTTTGGCCCACGGGCCGTGTATCAAGTTGGGTCCATTAGGGACGCGTCCTAGGGTTGGAGCATGACCCCAGCACCCCTGTGGACGTCCTCCCCCTATCACATACCCCTAGCCGCTGCCAAGAACACTTGAGTTTTGTTTTACATCTAGCTTTAGCTACACCGAACACGCACAAATACGTGCTGTCCTCGTGTGATTCAGAACTCCACCTTCGAGTGATATTAAGATTGCTCGCCTTCTTTTTCTTGTTCGTTCTTTGATTGCATACAGGAAGTTCTGATCTTGATTGCAACAGGGTCGGTAACCACAGGGAGTTGGTTCAGCGATTGCATTGGCGCTTCGGGTTCGCTCGTCGTAGTCGGATCGTGAGGGTCGACTTCCACCAAATCAAAATTATCCTCCACTCACCGAAAGATCGGGCACTTCAGCTCGATCAAGTGGTATCAAAAGTCCAGGTTGATCGGTGAGTTTTACCGAGTGTTGTTCCTTTACCTACAGTCCACAAAAACCAAAAAAAAATTCAGGTTAGATCATTGTCCCAACACCTTTCTTCGCCTTGCACTTTCTTTCAATAATTTGCGTTGTTGAATTTGTGTGCTTCGCGTTCAATTGTCGCTGGTCACTTTGTGCTTCCGCCGCTTTTCCATCACCGCCGCCGCCCCACCTCGCCGCCTCACATCGCAGCCCCCCCCCCCCCCCAAAAAAAAACCGAAACCCTCCCTGCCTCGGCCGCGCCTCCCACACCGAGTCCTACTCGGCCGCGTGTTCAAAGTTTGGAAAAAAAGAAACAAAAAAGGAAAGAAACAAAAAAGGAAAAGAAAGAAAAAGGAAAGAATAAAAAAAGGAAACAGCAAAGTTGCCTAATCTTGCTCGGTTTACGTTTGGAAGTTTTGTGCAGTTTCGAACACCTTCACGAAAACGGCCATAACTTTTCGCTCGGATCTCCGTTTTCAGTGTTCTTTTTTTTTCTGAAAAGCTTACGAAATTCTCCTATATAGGTCACCTGGCAAAGCCAGGTGAAGTCGGTTTCGAAGCCAAAAAACGCCGTTTACACAGCGTACTGGGCTCTGGGAGATTTCCCGTTTCTGCATACCCACTTCCTTGTTCCCTTTGCTTGCACCATAGCGCGTTGCACTTGTTTCCAGCAGCATAGTTACGTGTTTAGCACTATAATTCAACTTTGCATTATTGATTGATTGTGCTAATCCTTGATTTGAGTGCAGCCTACCCAGAACTACACATATTCCTACGACGAGCCGACTTTGTTTCTCCAAGCGATCGCTGCTCCAATCTTTCGCAGGTGCTACTTGTTGCTTGCAGGTCACCCCTGTTGCTTGGTAAGAATGGATAAGAACTTGATCGCAGCATCTTTGTGAGCATTCCATCCACACCTTTGTTGCCGTAGGATTTGTTTTTGTGTTTGCGCTAATCATGTCAGGAGACGTCAACGGCATCGTGGCACGATTCGATGCGTGGTCCACGTCGGTCACGGCGTTGCACAACGACTATAACAGTGACATGGAGCTAGACGATGGAGAGCGCCACGGTTGTGCCCGCCGTGTGGTATGTCATCCACACATTGACTCATTTGCTACGATTCAATTTAAAATTCCATCTTATAATGGCAAATATGATCCTGCTGCATATCTTGATTGAGAGTTAGAGGTAGAACAAAAATTTTCATGCCATGATATTCCTGCTAGTGCACAAGTTAACGCTGCTATTAGTGAATTTACTCTTTTTGCTTTAATGTGGTGGCGTGAATATAAGCTAAAACATCCCACGGCTATTCCAACCACTTGGGCTCAATTAAAAGTTGCTATGCGTCATCGCTTTGTACCTTCATATTATGCCCGAGATTTGCTTAAACAAATGCAGCGGTTTCAGCAAGGGCAACAATCTGTTGAGGAATATTATCAGGAATTACAAAAGGGTATGATCCGTTGTGGTTTATTTGAGACGGATGCCGCTGCTATGGCACGTTTTCGCAGTGGTTTGAACCGTGACATTCAGAACATACTTGATTCTAATACTTATGCTGATATGACCACATTGTTTGAATATGCTTGCAAAGCTGAACGTGAAGTGCAGGGACGCCGCTCGACGACATATACTAACTCTTTTGCAGGACGAAGCCCGGCATCCAGCGCAGATCCTGCTCTCCGTACGCCATCCACGTCTAGCACTACACCGCGCGAGAGGACGGCCACAACAGCGCCGTCGACGACAGTGCTCCACTCATGGAAGGTGAGACCACTTCTACTGTGCTGAATTTTTCCACCCCTCATGCTATCATAGAGCAATTATTAGTGGAACCATCTCTTGATGAACCTTTGTCACATGATGATGTGCTTATTGTTCCTTGTGATAAAGAAGATCATTTGCCTTTGTCACAAGATCATTTGCTTGATGTACCTTGTGATGAAGAAGAGTTGTGTGATAGTGATTCTTTTATTCCTCTGCCACGATTACTTAATCATGATGATACACATGCTTTGGAGCCATATAATTATGCTGAAAATCAAATGTTTGTTCCAATTACTTGTGCAAATGATGAACAAAAATTGCTATCTTCTTTAAATACTTTAGGTTATATTGACTTTGCTCTTCTATGTAATCTAAATTGTTTGGAGGAGAGATTTCTTGCATATCTCAAATTGCCATGCTTATCTAGGAACACATATCACTTCATTGGCAAATATAATCACAATGGAGGATATATGATGCATCGAGTTTATATTTGTTCAAATCTGGTTGGACAACAATGTGATAAGTTAGAGAGCTGCACTAAGAATAATCATGTCACATCCAATTTCTCTAGCTTTGTTTTAAAGAAACATGTTCAATCCAAAGAAGGGGAGTTTTGCTGGTTGCTACCTATGCCTGCTTTGTCTTTTGTTGGTACTAATCTTGTGCAGGATCATGTTGACAACCATATTGTGTCGTCCGATCCAGAAGTCTATATTCCTGCTGAAATGTCTATGCGAGATGACACATTTGACAATTCGAAGCATGGTGACCCTCCTCCTCCCAATACATTTGGTTTCTTTTGTTTTCGCAACCCCATTCTCCTTTGCGTTGTGCAGGATCAGTTTCAAGTACAATTGACGCCGAGGACGGCTTTTCGTCAAGAAGGGGAGGATGATGAGGACATGAAATACATGAAGCGTGTTAAACACACATGGAAGGCATAGAGGACCAAAGAGGTCGATTGGGGACCAAGTCAAAGTATTCCCACGTTTTACACCAGGCTATCACGTCACTTTTGGTCTAAGGAAATAAAGAGATTGAATCCAACACGTTTTGGAAACGCTGGATTCGGACTGCAGGAAAGTCCTGATTTCAACGGCCGCCACGACTTCATCCAGACTCCGTTTGGGGCGTTCAAGTACTTGATAGAAAGCTTATGAAGTCTACTTTCATATGGATCCGGACTCATGTCCATATCTGTCCCGAGGCGGCCGAAATCGTCAAATCTTTGACCTTAGGTTTTCCATCCAGGTGCTGCGACACCTTATTTTGGCCCACGGGCCGTGTATCAAGTTGGGTCCATTAGGGACGCGTCCTAGGGTTGGAGCACGACCCCAGCACCCCTGTGGACGTCCTCCCCCTATCATATACCCCCTAGCCGCCGCCAAGAACACTTGAGTTTTGTTTTACATCTAGCTTTAGCTACACCGAACACACACAAATACGTGTTGTCCTCGTGTGATTCAGAACTCCACCTTCGAGTGATATTAAGATTGCTCGCCTTCTTTTTCTTGTTCGTTCTTTGATTGCATACAGGAAGTTCTGATCTTGATTGCAACAGGGTCGGTAACCACAGGGAGTTGGTTCAGCGATTGCATTGGCGCTTCGGGTTCGCTCGTCGTAGTCGGATCGTGAGGGTCGACTTCCACCAAATCAAAATTATCCTCCACTCACCGAAAGATCGGGCACTTCAGCTCTATCACGCAGGGCTTTGCCCAACCCCCGCGCGCGTGATCTCGCCTTGCCGCGACACTATCCTGCACGCCCAATCGCCGTCACCACCCGTCTTGGTCCTCCCCCGCACTCCCAGACCCGGACGGCCAACCATGGCACTGCCCCTCCACTCTACCTCGCCTGCCATGCCCTGCAACCGGCAAAAGTGTGACAGCATAGCCACGCCAGCCAGAGCCGCGTTAGCACCGCCCCGCCGGCCGCCATGTGCTTGCCGCGTGCCGGCCGAGCTCCACCAGGCGCACCCGCCAATGCCGCGTGCCTCGCCGCCCTGGGCTTCGCCCCGATGCCATGCCCGACCCACGCCTATAAAAAGAGCCCCCAACCTCCTCTCCTGCACCCGTCGCTCCACTCATCGATGCCGTCAGGATGCTCCGGCGAGCTGTCACCCCCGCGCCTTCCCTTCCACTTTTTCCCCCACAGCCGAGCTCCACCACCATCGCTTGAGCCTCACCGGTCCCTAGCCTAGCTTCTCCGCCACTGCCGCCACCGGCATTGGGGAAGAAACCTGCCGCCGACCAGCTTCTGGCCATTTCTGCCCGTGTTTTATTCACAAGATCGAAGCTAGGTCACCTCCTGGGTAATCCTAGCTTGTTCCTCCTCAGCTTCGTGGCACCACCTTGCCGGATTCTGGCCGAAACCATCGCCGGCCGCACCTAGGACTACATTGCAAGGCTCAAGTTCTTCCTAGGGTCTTTAGTGTAAAAATTCAGGGTCCTATCTGCGTAGTTTAGAAAGTTCTAGGGGGTTTTGTGAAAGTAGATTCTTCAGATCTAGGTTTGAAATCTGAGATCTTCTAAAATCGGTTAAAAATCACAGACAAATCGGAAAAATGCAAACTCAACTGTTCTGGAAGCCATGTGAAGAGCTCCATCTTTTCTAGAAAGTATGTATAGGAGTTTTGTGAGTAGATTTCAAACTAAGTTCCAATCTATTCAAACACGAAATTGTGCATAATTTGAAATCTACAGCTTTGTTTGATTGGATATTTTTACATGTTGTTTCTAGTATCATGTTAGGGATCTTGTAAAAAGATGGCACTAAATGGCGCACTAGATTTCGAGTTATATTTAACTCTATCTTTCCGCACACAATTGGATCTATGAATTTTAATAATTAATTTGTTCACCAAATAAATCTCAACTTTCTGAAGAGGCTTGCTAACTTGATATTGTGCTTGGATTAAATAGATGAGCTTAGATTTACTTCCCCAACATGTTGTTAAATAATAAACACCCACTTCGGCTAAAATAAACACTTGTTTTTACAACTAATTTTCTAGGAAGATCCTTTTATCTTTTTAAGCTGATGTTTGGCATGATTGCTTGACTTAGCTAGGTGTAGCTCTGGTATTTTGGTTATGAGTTATTTCTGTTAGTGTGATTTTGTAAGGATTTTTCATGTATTTAGTGTGTTAAACTTGCTTGAATTTGCATGGTAGTTGTATAAAGGCTTTTGAGTTGGTTTTTGGCCATTAAATCTGTGATGATATGAATAACACACTATAATTTTCTCTACTGCAAATCAAGCACCTACCTAACAGAACAATAACTAATTTGGCTAAGCTAAATAAGTTGCATGGAATGATGTGAATCAATGTTGACGGTTGTTAAGTACTAAATATAGCCGTCAATATTCGAAAAATTAACATCTCTTACACGCATATTTGGATTGGAATAACGTAGTTTCACATGTCCTTGGGATTATTTGAGTGTAGGAGAAATAAAGGCAAAAAGATGGAGAACAATCTTATGGTGGAGAAACACAACTCCAACCAATGAGAGGGCGCCACCTAGGCAGCACATGGATCCATGGGCCCACAAGAGAGAGAAGAAACACACTCTCGGCCAATCAGGCGCAAGCACATGGATTGAGGGGCCCACCTCGGGGGGGGGGGGGTAAAATGCATAGAAACACCCAACACACCCCCATACCCACATGAGGACCCACACCTGTCCAAAGGCGGTTGTGTGGGGGTCCACCATGGGTCGGGCGACCCCCTGGTTCGGCGAACCAGGGGTGTCTCCCCTCACCTCGAGCTGCCACGTGTCCTCTCCAAGGAATATTCCTTCGGTGATTCCCTCGTGATACCGCCTCCAAGTGCCTATAAATATGAGTGGATGGGCTCCATTCTAAGCACCACAAGAAGCACTCTCTCTCACTTTTAGTCTTTCGGCAAGGGAAAAAGCACCACAATTTTGGAAAGGGAAATTTGAGATAACTACCAATTTTACCTTTTGGCAAATGACTCGCCATTTTAAGTCTGACGAGCGGGACTCTTTCTCCATCGTGTTCAGCTCGATGACGTGGCATCCAATCCTGGAGAAGTGGATTTGGATGGTTGTCTTTCATTGTCCACCACACCTTCTTTGATCTTTAGTTGTTGCAATGGTGTGGACAATGATTCCCCAGACTGTGGAGGCTGTGTAGCAGCTCTCCTCTTTGGTTTCTTTACCCAACGACGTGGTTCCTTGAACTTGCATTCTGCAATGTTTCCCCGAAGGTGAAGCTAAATTTTCTTACCATTCACATCAATCTTCACCTTCATGGTGTTCAAGAACGGTCGCCCAAGAATGAGTGATACTTCCTAGTTGGCTTCCATGTCAACTACAGCAAAATCCACGGGGAGATAGGTCTCAAATTTTCATCGGGACACTCCGTGCAATACCCACGGGATAGCGATTGGTTCCTTCGGCCATCTACAAGCACATTCTTGTAGGGCGCAAGGGAGGATAATTGATTTCATCATACTTTGCCATGATGCTTATGCTTGATCCAAGGTCACATAGACAATGCTTGGCATGGTACTCCCAGATCGAGCACTCCAACATCGGATAGCCAGGATCCTCCCTTCTTAGCTTGGGT
Source organism: Urochloa ruziziensis (assembly GCA_015476505.1). NCBI lineage: Eukaryota > Viridiplantae > Streptophyta > Magnoliopsida > Poales > Poaceae > Urochloa > Urochloa ruziziensis. The sequence continues at coordinate 37,198,834 of CM027119.1, read as the reverse complement.
TGATTGAATGGGGAACTCCTTCGTAGAAGAGGTTTCTTGCCTTTCTCCTCTTCGTACTTTGCTGCAGTGTTAGCATAGTATGGATTTTGAGAAAGTGTTTCCCACTTCTCGATCACCGCACAAACATTTTCACGGAAAGGTTCGGGTTGCCCCAAATTCTCTTCGATCCCAAAATAAGGCATAACAGCATCCAACTGAGCTATCTTAGTTTTTAGCATTTTATTCAAGCTTAGTTGGTTTTTAAAAGCAAAGGATAGGATTTCCAAGGTTTGTTCATTAGCAGCAAGCTTTTTAGAGAGGTTTTCAATTATTTTTGCTTGGCCAAAGCCACGATCTTCCAAGGAGGATTGAAAAGAATTGACGTTACTTGTGTTACCTCCAGCAGCCATTGTTGTTGTCGTTCGTGTCCAATATGTCCGGATGAAGTTGGAGTCTCACATCATTCCACTCTTGGTTGGAGACCATCTTCTTAATAAGATTTTTGGCATTTTCAATGGTCAAAGAGAAGAAGGCTCCTCCAGCAGCAGCATCAATATGATCACGTTCGCATCATAGATGCAATAATGATGTATATGGTCATTTTTTCCCTTTGAAAAAAACACAAGAGCATGTTTCTAGAATAAAGTTGTCCTTCGGGTATTTGTGGTCACTAACCTTTTCAAGTAGAGACTAAAGAAGGATGATGGACAAATGAGGCCTAAGAACATGTGAAGTATATCAACTGCAACAGCTTGGTAAGTCTTGGAGAGGGAATGATCACGAAAGGAGCCTTGAATTCCGCACACTTGAGTTAAGTTGCCTAGCAATCCAAACTTCAAGTGTGAGGGAGGTATGTGAGAATCCCAAGTAAAGTTCCAATCATACCAAAGCTTGTCTTGGTTTGAAGTTTGTGTTGGTTCTTGCATCTTGCCCTCAACTAATACTGAAACACAAAAAAATATTTGATTTTGAATAAAGGCTCCTTGGTTCTCGAACCGTAGAGTCCCTCAATTGCTTCCATATTTTGTTAGAATGACAGCACCAGTAAAAGTACAAGTGTGGGGGTGATCTCTCAAGCTCATCATTGACATGTACACTCGAGATCCCCCGCAAAGATGTCACACATCATCGATTGCGGAACCATGACAAAACGACAAGGTGAGAGCACCATAATGAGTTGGTCACCCCCATGGGTTGTCCAACTCACTATTAGGTTGTCTTGATCCCTATCTTGTTCAAGAACGATGGTATGTGCACCCTACCTCACAACTCCTTAATTCATGAGTTTTCAATGAGTTTCAAATCCTATCCATTAAAATCAAACTCAAATAAAATGATCAATGTGCCATGCCTTCTCTACATGTTCCCTATGGTTGGCTTGCATATGTTTTATTTTATGCTTATCATCTTGATGCCTGTGAACAAAAATCATTAGTACCTCATGTTCATCTAAGTAGTTGGTGTGTGAGATATTGTTGGATGATAAGATCTTCACTCATAATGTTTGATGTGGTCCATGGCAGGGGCTCGAGGATGTGTTGCATGTGTGGATGTGTGCGTGTGTGAGTGAGTGTGTATTGCAGGGGTTCTTAAACCCTTTATCTTCTTAATATAACGATGTACACCTCTCCTACGTTTTTTCAGAAAAAAGTCCAAATATCAATGATTTTTGTAGATGGCATTTTTGTATGCAATTCATTGAACACCTTGCATGCAGTCACCCTAACACAGTTGAAACAAAGAGCCATCGGTACAGAATTCTAGTGCAATTGTAACATGTCTGTTATATATTAGTCTGGTTCAATGTGGCATCATAGATATCATCACCTCGTTGAAAAGCATGCCAACTATATAAAAGACAAAAGTTCCTCTTACACGATGTAATAAAGTTCCTCTTACACTATGCTCCTCTACTTGAAAAGGTTAGTGACCACAAATACCCGAAGGACAACTTTATTCTAAAAACATGCTCTTGCGTTTCTGAAATAACGTAGGAGAGGTGTACATCATTATAAAACAAATGTCCAAAGGCGGTAGTGAGGGGGGTCCACCATGGGTCGACCGACCCCCTAGTTCGGCCGAACTAGGGGTGTCTCCCCTCACCTCGAGATGCCACATGTCCTCTCCAAGGAATATTCCTTCAGTGATTCCCTCATGATACCGCCTCCAAGTGCCTATAAATATGAGTGGAGGGGCTCCATTCTAAGCACCACAAGTTGAAGCACTCTCTCTCACTTTAGTTCAGATTCAAGGTCTTCTTGGAGCTAAGGGTATGGTTCTTGTATCTTCTAGTACCTCAATGGGGCCTATTGTTTAACTTGTGGAAGTGTTGTAACCTCTGGGCTCTGATAGAGCTGAAGTGCCTGATCTTTCGGTGAGTGCAGGATAATTTTGATTTGGTGGAAGTCGACCCTCACGATCCGACTACGACGAGCGAACCCGAAGCGCCAATGCAATCGCTGAACCAACTCCCTATGGTTACCGACCCTGTTGCAATCAAGATCAGAACTTCCTGTGTGCAATCAAAGAACGAACAAGAAAAAGAAGGCGAGCAATCTTAATATCACTCGAAGGTGGAGTTCTGAATCACACGAGGACAGCACGTATTTGTGCGTGTTCGGTGTAGCTAAAACTAGATGTAAAACAAAACTCGAGGATGCTAATGACGGCTATTAATAGCACGGCCACAAGGGAGTTGAGGTCGTGCTACAACCCTAGGACGCGTTATGGACCCAACTCGATACACGGCCCATTGGGCCAAAATAAGGTGGCGCAGCACCTTGGACAGGAAACAGTCCGACTCAAAATGACGATTGCGGCCGCCTCGGTGAAGATATGAAGGTGAGTCAGGATCCATCTGAAAGTAGACTTGATAAGCTTTCCATCAAGTACTTGATCGCCCAAAACGGAGTCCGGAGGAAGTCGTGGCGGCCGTCACAAGTTGACGTTCGTGCGCAGTCCGAATCCAGCCACATATCCTTCATTCTTTAGCACCATGACGTAGTTCAACTCTCTTGCACGAGCCCGAGTGATTGGCCCTGAAGGTGGTGCTTGGGGTGAAGGTGCTGCTGGTGTAGATGTACCGGTGATGTCCTCATCATCCTCCCCTTCTTGAACTGAAGTCGTCCTCGACGGCAACTCCTCATCCTCGCCCGCATATGGTTTCAAATCTGCAACATTAAAACTAGTGGAAACACCAAACTCCGCAGGCAGGTCAAGGACATAAGCATTATCATTAATCTTGGTTAGCACTTTAAAAGGACCAGCAGCACGAGGCATTAATTTAGAACGACGCAAAGTAGGAAAACGATCCTTCCTCAAATGCAACCAAACCATATCACCGGGTTCAAAAGTAACATGTTTTCTTCCTTTACTACCAGCAACTTGATACTTAGCATTAGTAGCAGCAATGGTTTGTTGTGTTTGTTCATGTAGGTTAATCATATGGTCAACATGTTCAACGGCATCAATATGTGGAGCGTCCACAGCATCAAGCGAAAATAAATCAATAGGCGCCCGAGGAATATAACCATAAACAATCTGAAAAGGGCACATCTTTGTAGAAGAATGTGTTGCATGATTATAAGCAAACTCAACATGAGGTAAACAATCTTCCCAACGGTTCAGATTTTTATCCAAAACAGCCCTAAGCATGGTTGACAAAGTTCTATTGACCACTTCAGTTTGTCCATCAGTTTGTGGGTGACAAGTTGTGCTAAACAGCAATTTAGTGCCTAATTTGTTCCAAAGAGATCTCCAAAAGTGACTTAGAAACTTAGCATCACGATCAGACACAACTGTTTTAGAAACACCATGTAAACGAATAATCTCCCTAAAGAACAATTCAACAACATGACTAGCATCATCAGTTTTATAACAAGGAATGAAATGAGCCATTTTAGAGAATCTATCAACAACCACAAAAATGCTATCCCTCCCCTTCTTAGTTCTAGGCAATCCCAAAACAAAGTCCATAGAAATATCAAGCCAAGGTAAAGTAGGGACAGGCAAAGGCATATAAAAACCATGGTTGTTCAAACGTGACTTAGCCTTTTGACATGTAGTGCATCGTGCAACCAAGCGCTCAACATCAGGACGCATCCGAGGCCAAAAGAAGTGGGTGGCCAGCACCTCAAGCGTTTTGTAAACGCCAAAATGTCCCATTAGTCCGCCTCCATGAGCTTCCTGTAACAACAAAAGACGAACCGAGCTAGCTGGAATACACAGCTTGTTAGCGCGAAACAGGAACCCATCCTGCATGTGAAATTTCCCCCATGGTTTACCAGTCATACAATGTTTATAAGTATCTTTAAAATCATTATCATCGACATATTGATCCTTCATAGTGTGTAAACCAAAAATTTTAAAATACAATTGTGACAACATATTATATCGGCGAGACAAAGTATCAGCAATCACATTGTCCTTCCCGTTCTTGTGTTTAATGATGTAAGGAAAAGACTCAATAAATTCTACCCAATTAGCATGACGACGGTTCAGATTAGTTTGGGTACGAATATATTTGAAAGCCTCATGATCAGAATGGATTATAAACTCACGATGCCAGAGATAGTGCTGCCACGTTTGCAAAGTACGCACTAAAGCATAAAGTTCTTTATCATAAGTAGAATATTTCAAACTAGCACCGCTTAATTTTTCACAGAAATAAGCAACCGGTTTTCCTTCTTGTAACAGAACAGCACCTAACCCAATACCACTGGCATCACATTCGAGCTCAAATATTTTACCAAAATCAGGCAATTGCAAAAGAGGAGCATGTGTTAACTTATCTTTCAATGTAGTGAAGGCAAGCTCCTGGGAATCAGTCCAAGTAAAAGGCACACCTTTCTTTGTAAGCTCATGTAGGGGTGCTGCAATAGAGCTAAAATCTCGTACGAATCGACGGTAGAAACCTGTAAGCCCAAGAAAACTCCGAATCTGCGTAACCGTCGTCGGTGTAGGCCATTCCCGAATTGCATCAATCTTGCTGCTATCCACCTCAATACCCTGTGGAGTAACAACATAACCAAGAAACAAAACACGTTGTGTGCAGAAGATGCATTTTTCCATGTTAGCAAACAAGTGAGCTGCACGCAACGCATTAAAAACAGCACGCAAATGTTCTAAATGCTCTTCCATAGACTTGTTGTAAATCAAGATATCATCAAAATATACAACAACAAACAAACCTATGAAAGGCCTGAGAACTTCATTCATCAAACGCATAAAAGTGCTGGGAGCATTAGTCAAACCAAACGGCATAACCAACCATTCATATAAACACAAATTCAACAACGCAAATTATTGAAAGAAAGTGCAAGGCAAAGAAAGTCTAACCTGAATTTTTTTTGGGTTTTGTGGACTGTAGGTAATGGAACAACACTCGATAAAAACTCACCGATCAACCTGGAAAGCTGATACCACTTGATAGAGCTGAAGTGCCCGATCTTCGGTGAGTGGAGGATAATTTTGATTTGGTGGAAGTCGACCCTCACAATCCGACTACGACGAGCGAACCCGAAGCGCCAATGCAATCGCTGAACCAACTCCCTGTGGTTACCGAACCTGTTGCAATCAAGATCAGAACTTCCTGTACGCAATCAAAGAACAAACAAGAAAAAGAAGGCGAGCAATCTTAATATCACTCGAAGGTGGAGTTCTGAATCACACGAGGACAGCACGTATTTGTGCGTGTTCGGTGTAGCTAAAGCTAGATTAAAACAAAACTCGAGGATGCTAATGACGGCTATAGGGTTTAATAGCACGGCCACAAGGGAGTTGGGGTCTTGCTACAACCCTAGGATGCGTCCCTAATGGACCCAACTCGATACACGGCCCATTGGGCCAAAATAAGGTGGCGCAGCACCTTGGACAGAAAACAGTCCGACTTAAAATGACGATTGCGGCCGCCTCCGTGAAGATATGAAGGTGAGTCCAGATCCATCTGAAAGTAGACTTGATAAGCTTTCCATCAAGTACTTGATCGCCCAAAACGGAGCCCGAATGAAGTCGTGGCGGCCGTCACAAGTTGACGTTCGTGTGTAGTCCGAATCCAGCCACATATCCTTCATTCTTTAGCACCATGACGTAGTTCAACTCTCTTGCACGAGCCCGAGTGATTGGCCCTGAAGGTGGTGCTTGGGATGAAGTTACTGCTGGTGTAGATGTACCGGTGATGTCCTCATCAGGCTCACCTTGGAGTGAGTGTTTGCATGACTAGTTTCGATCGACGTAACGGTTAGTGGTTGCATCGGGCTCGACCCGACAGACTGTCATCTTAATTCAATTTAAGTGTCTGATCGCATTTAAGGCAATGTTTAGCACACTTAAGCCAGGTAAATTTGAGCGGTTCTGCCACACATATGTTTACCACAAGCATTGCAAATTTCGTGGGTGCATTGTGGCACTAACCTTCCAACTGAAGCTACTATGACACATCAACAATTGGTGGTGAGTGGGGAACGACATCACCAATGGTAGCAGCAAGAGAATGTTCCCATGGTCGAGTTTATGACCATAAACAAAGCACTGCCGGGAGATAGCTCGGATGGTCATTTTTTCCCTTCGAGTAAAACGCAAGAGCATGTTTCTAGAATAAAGTTGTCCTTCGGGTACTTGTGGTTACTAACCTTTTCAAGTAGAGACTAAAGAAGGATGATGGACAAATGATGCCTAAGAACATGTGAACTATATCAATTGCAATAGCTTGGTAAGTCTTGGAGAGGGAACGATCACGAAAGGAGGCTTGAATTCCACACACTTGTTACCTCAATGGGACCTATTGTTTAACTTGTGGGACTTGCGATAACGAATGAATCCGCAAGCGCACGAATACCGCTATAGCTTTCCCCTAGAAGTATTCCAAGGGTATCACCTTGTTGAAAAGCTTGCCAACTATATTCCTAAAGTTGTACTCTTTTTTTAGAAAATGGATATAATTCCGGCCTCTGTGACCGCGCACATCCATCCTAAAGCTATACTCTGTGAAGCTAAGGCATCTTCTTAAACCTGCAAAACAGGTCATGAGCTCAATAGAAATACATCTAGGTCCACAACAAACAATATTCCTCTAAATCTAAGTGTACGCTTTTGAATAAATTAGCACAAAAAAATGACAATATAAATGCCCTTCTCGAGAACCACGTCATCGGTTCTCTATGGCGTCCGCACAACTATCGCTCAAAGCTCAGTTTCGTCCCTAAATTACAAAAACGTTCGTTTTCATCCTTAAACTTTCGAAACAGGCTCAATTTCGTCCCTGGGCTGATGTGGAGCGCCACATGGCTTGCCTTGTCATCATCCAGGTCAGCATCTGATTCACTTGGGCTGTGAAATACCATTTCTACCCTTACCACTTGGCTATCATACCACCACGCCATCAGTTCTCTATGGCGTCCGCCATGGCCGCCTCGTCGCCGACGGTGGCGATCCCCTTCCGTCGGCGCACCTACGGCCGCACTGCACCATGCTTGTTCCTGCCGGCCTCCGTCGCCTCATTGCCTGTGCCGCTTGGTGACTGTCCACCAACTGCAGACAGCAAGAATAAATAACGCAAGGACGGCGAATTAAACGTGACCGAACAGAATAGAACTGAAACCCAAACGCATTTCTTTTTTCTTCTTGAAGAATTGAATCATCATCGGCAACAGAGAAAGATAAATAAAGAGGAATTTTTAAAGGCACAATCTTTTGGTATTCTTGGCTGGCAACCGGCGGCATTGGGGAATAATGCAGGTGGGTTGGCGAACGGGCGGAGCAATCAAGAACACCAACAGCTGAAGATGGAGTAAATTAAAGCCCCAACCTTGCATCCAAGGGAGCAGAATCGGAATGGGTCGAGCAGCGCGTGGCCGCAGATCTTGCAGTTGTAAGGCAACATGGTGGCCTTTCCCGCGGCGGCGCCAGCGCCTCGCGACTAGGGGCGCTCGTTGAGGAAGAGGACCCTAGTGCTGTTGATGACGTAGGTCTGGACACCGGTGAGGTCGAGGACGTCCTCCACCTCGGAACGACAGCGGTGCAGGGTAGGGAGGCGGTTGCCGGTGTGCGGGCTGGAGCGAGGCCGTCGGCAAGCGAAAGTCGCGCTGTCGCGAGCGGAGAGATGAGGACTGCAGATAAGAGAGAGATGGTAAGGGGTAAAACTAGTAATTCATAGCTCTAAACTGACTGGGACGATGATGAGGCAAGCCATGTGGCGCTCCACGTCAGCCCAGGGACAAAGTTGAGCCGGTTTCGAAAGTTGAAGGATGAAAACGACCGTTTTTGTAATTCAGGGACAAAACTGAGTTTTCGATGATAGTTGAGGGACGAATTTGGCTATTCCGCCCAACAGAAACTTCCACATATACAGGTCCTAGAACCCCTGAAGAATTAGCATAAACAAACACTACAACTCATCTTTGACGTTCCATAACACAGGGTGAAACCATAAGTTCAGTACTACATTAATATAAGCACTCTAAACTTTTAAATTGCTTCAGTGCTTGTTCCTAGTTGAAATTATGAGCATTTTAAACATGAACTTCCTTTTCCAATTTGGAACTAAAATATTACTTTGTATAATTTGGATATACATGAAAGTTGTGGCAACATATATTGGACTGTCATACAGCTCAAACTCCACCCAACTTCCTCTCACAAGGTAGCATATAAATCTTCTTTTTTCTAGAGCAGTAGCATGCATGTTTAAAACAATGCATTTTCAGCATAGATTATCGTGAAATATAGGTATGTGTTACCTAGTATGGATTTGTATGTAGATGTAAATAAATGAATCATTTTAGCAAGATTCATGAAGACTCACAAATATGGACGTAGAGGTAATAAATAGATAAATCATTTTGACAAATATTCGTGAAGTGTCATTTCAGGAAAAGCCTCATTTCCAGAGAAAAACACATCCTATAACCATAAACAATCATGATGTCTCTAATCAAGAGATGTAGACCACTTTAAGAACTAAACCATCAACACTACTAAGTCACATATTGCATATATTTGGAATTTTAATAGAAGCAAAGAAAACTAAACGGAATTTCTTTCACCAACGCACGCTAATTTTGCTGATGATAAATGATTAGCGTTTTCCCCACATCCTCCCTGCTGTAACCAAATGATATGCTATGTGAGCTCATATGTTTCAATAAAAAAGAATTCAGGTCGTAATGCAATCTGCTAGGTTGTGAAATCAAAAAAGAACAATTCATACTAAAAAAATTTATAGAATAATTGATTTAGTTAGTTCCTACATCGTTAGCCACTAAAGCTACTATTATTTTTTGGGAAACAGCCACTAAGGCTACTCTGAGAGGTAATTTCTCTAAAGCTGCTCTCATATTTAGACTTCCAGATCAAACCCCATTAATTATTATGGATATAAATATACCTCATCAATCTTTCGTTAGTCTTTATATGCTATGACAGAGAAAAGATTGACACCAATCTAGAGTCAAACACATGTGCAACATATACAAGATGGAGTGATAAGAATCAAATGGTGTTGACGCTTTTTCGGAGCCAACACACGAATGCGTTAGATGCGCGGGTCACGAAAGACCGAATTAGCAAGATGCTACCAAGGGCGGTTAAACTGCCCCTACAACCCGGTTAGACCGGTATTGAGGGTTTTGCCAAGATCGATCGTCCGAGACGAATAACTACCATTCTTACATGATGGTGAACGGCAAGGTTTACGAGCAAACCAGCAAAGGGGTAGCCAACACACTTACGTTGCAAAGAACGACTAGTTTAAAAGCAAACTAGCAAAGGTCGTCGAAGCATACACCCGGGAGGGACCCTGTCAGGGCATGGACGTCGCCGAACGTGCCCTAGGTTGACCAGCAAACCTTAGGACACCATCAATGGTCGTGGAGATCACGATGAACAGCAAGAGAGGTTGGAAAAGCTAGGATTTAGAGATAAAAAGTAAGGATAATGTTAGATTCGATTGGGGTTATCTCAATTGGCCGTGGCCCTTCATAAATATAGGGTGGGAAGGTCTTGCCCTAGTAGAAGTCGAAAATTACATAAATCCCGTGTCAAATTATAACTCCTAATTCGAATTTGGCTGTCAAACTCGGTTAAACTGCACCTGGGACCTGGTTTAACCGCCCTTGGCAGGTGTAGATCTTTCCGAGGTTATATCTCCTTCATTCGGACGCCAAATTAGGTGATCCACATATGCATTTCAATTAGCTCGACGAGAGAAAGATGATGGTGCAGTCCAATTCCACTTTTTAGAACTTTACTCACGCCGGTTTAACCGCCCTAGGCACCTAGTTAAACTGTCATGCCTAGACTGATAGCAAAATCCATCCGGTTCCAATTTTGGTTGTCAACATATGCTCCCTGTTTCTTGCTGAAGCTTGCTTTGCCCAGAAATATTAATCCGAACAAAAATTGTACAGGAACGATGACTAACACTGGCACATCGACCATGTCTTGATTTTCAAGGATGACAGCATCTATCGGAGGTCTTCCCTAGTAGAATTCGAAGATTACATAAATCTCGTGTCAAATTATAAATCCTAATTCGGAATTGGCTGTCAAACCCGGTTTAACCGCCCCTAGCAGGTGTAGATCTTCCCGAGTTCATATCTCCTTCATCCGGACTCCAAATTAGGCAATCCACATATGCATTTTGATCACGTCGACGAGAGAAAGATGATGGTGCAATCCAACTCCACTTTTGAGAACTTTACTCAAGCCGGTTTAACCGCCCTGGGCTCCCGGTTAAACCGCCATGCCTAAACTGATAGCGAAATCCATCCAGTGCCAATTTTGGTTGTGACAACCTTTTAAACAGACTAGTAGAGATACACGCGCCTATGGCACGTGTTTTCTAAAACCTAGTAAATAAAAATATTATATCTATAAACATTCATAAATAATATTTTATATTTTTATCAAAAGAGTAAATATTGCAAGGACACACATTCAAAAAATCTAGTAAAAGGAGTTTGTATTCATAAAAAATATGGTCAGCAATAATTTAATATTCATAACAAAGTCGTAACATATTTTTTTAAAAGTTAGTAAATAAGAATGTTAGATTCAGTAACATCACATAGATTAAAAATATTGAGTTAGGCTAGTCCCACTGGGAGATTTCATTTTTGTGTTCCAAAAATGCCACATAAGCAACAATGTATTAAATTGATGGATGAAATAGGCTTCACAATGCATTGTTTCATGATGGTGTTTCATAGGCAACACATGCAAGACACAAATTAGTTGGAAATTGTGCATACATGATTTCATCTCCATGAAACTCATTTCATCTCTTTCCTCGTTAACTTCTTGCCACATCACTAAAATTGCTGATGTGGCACCCTATTTAATGTGCATGAAACCTTATGAAACTCACCACTGGGATTGGCCTTACAAAAATTGTAACCCATACCACAATCTCCTTTCATTTACTTATTACCGGTTACAATAATTACTTTTCTCATGACTGTACACTAAGACACACACAATTGTCTAGCTGACCAATTGATAGAAACTTGTGATAACAGACTGAACTGTTATCAACATATCTCTAATTGGTTTACCTAAATAGTATAGATCCCTAGTGTGATTGAGCAATGCGACAAACACCTTTGTACTACTGTGAGGGATACAGACCTGCTGTTCTCAAAGCAACATCGCCAATCAAGTGAACTCGTCAAAGATTGCATACCCTTCTCCCCTCCATATCCCTTGATCTTCTCCCTCGCACTGCCGCCATCCACAGGCCATGGAACTGACCTCTATGCTTATGCTTAGCATTACATTGACAACATAATGAATACTTGAACTTCAGTCATCTTTCCAAATACGAAACATGAAGCAGGAACAACGATTAAAAACAACCAACAAACTCTCACGCTACTGCATAATTAAGATTGTAGAAAACAAATAGTTGTGCCTAGAACACACACATGCACAGTTGAGTATATGATCTATTTCTACCACTAAAAGTTCTCCTAGCTACTAAAGCTTTTTGCATTAGTGGTGTTTCCATGAGATTAACACATTTAGTATCATACTCTGTCCATGTTTGTAGATAAAAAGGTTGAGCAGAATACCATTCCATTCCATTAGGACGGAGGATGAATGCATATAGCACTGCCATTGGGATGGCTAACATGAATGTGTCGAATGTAGTGAATTCCAATTTCTATCCCACATCACCCCAAGAGCCATGTACATCGCTTCTGTAGTCGTTGACCAAATCCTCATTGCAGACGCCCACAGTTACTCATGATCAAGTCCAAATTTGCCATAGCAACAGTAAAAATGTTGCAATAAAAAGATAATACTAATCCAGACTCGCCTCTATATTTTGCTCGGAGTCGGCCGCAATTGTCGATTTACCACAGATACCTTTTCTGCCCATGGTGCTGCTTCACCTGATTTTGGACCGATGGGATGTGTATCAAGTTGCGCCCAATAGGGGCGCGTCCTAGGGTTGAGGGACAACGCCCACCGCGTCCAGGCCATCATCTAACCTCTCATATACTTCTGTAGCCACCATATGAAGGACCGAAACGGCGACCAGAGAGGGGGGGAGTGAATGGGAGCCGATAAAAATTCTTTCTTAACTAATCCGGCTATTCTCCCAAATCAACTCCGAAACCTCCGAGAACAATCTTGCCAAGATCACGTAGCCACTGTCAAGCTACTGACCCTAGGAACAAGAAACACGCAGCGGAACACGAATCGATCGAAAGGAACACAAAACGACCCGAAACAAGACTCGATCCAACACACCCAGGGGGGACGGTTAAACCGGGTCAGGGGGGCGGTTAAACCGCCCAGACCTGGGAGGCTCGGGAAAAAGTCAAACCAGAAGTGGATCTCCCAAACCGCTTGAGCTCTTGAGGCAAGATTTTGGTCAGATGATCTAGACCTCCAGTGGAGTGTTTTCCCAAAAGATCTCGGCCTCTAACTCAGTACAACTCCCGGAATCTCAGATCTCGTGATGAACACCATGACCTTGAGTTCATCCCGAAAATCTCAAATCCAAAGCGATTCTCGGCGCTTGGGGGCAAAGGATCACCAGCAAAAGAGGCACAAGGCACTCATACGTGAATCCCCCAAAGAAATCCGAGAGAAAACACCCTAGAAAGAGAAGAACGAAAATCCCCCAAAAATAGCTCCGAAAATACCCACGAAAATAGAAAAGGAAGAAGGAGCTCGTGAAATCAAATCATGGCACAAAAATGAGCAGCACAAACTCCATCACATAACCATGAATTCACCTATACAAAACTAAGAAAGATTCGAAATAGTTCTAGGTGGAGGGGATGAAAGGGAAAACTAGTTCAAAGAAAAAACTAAAGAGATAACTAGAAGGATAACCAAAGAGATAGCAGCCACCAGCCCTGGGAGGGGCTATTAGTAGTCCAAGTGGTGGTGCTCTAAAGACTAAACTACCCCTAAGTGATACATACCCCTCAGGGGCAGATTTGACATTTTGTTCTCAGATATTTTCTGGCTCGGGCACCTTCCACTGCAAGCTAGCTTCCCTCCGACGCAAGCCTTGCAGTCACGCCGCGTGTCCTCCGGATCGAAGCTCCTCGACGTCGGTTTTGGGCCAGCCCAGGGGGGCGGTTAAACCGGCCCTGGGGGCGGTTAAACCGCCCCTGCCAGCCACACACAGCCCAGCAGCCCATCTCCGCCACGTCGAGTCCTCGGTCCTTGGTTTTGAGGCCCAAACCAAGGGAAACCGTCCACCGATGATTTTGTGGCCAAATCACCAAACCCCACGCGCAAACTTCGGTTGTTAGCCGCCACCTTGCGCCGGCTTCTCGTCCGCGTACGAGCTTCGGTTGTGAGCCGCCACCTCGCACCGGAACCACGTCCCCTTGCTCGTTCTTGCTAGCATGTGAACCGCACTTGATCCACCGGCCACCGGGTCCCTCAAACCAAGCCTACTTGTCTCTCCGCTCCTCGGAGGCCGCCATGGCTAAGACCTTTCGCGCCTGTTCTTCACCTGCATCAATGCAACCAAGCCGCATTCTACACCTGCAATACTTGAGCCAAGGGAAACATCAATCCACACCACGTTGTCAATCACTCATCACACCAGGAAGCGACCATCCACCGGTCCTCGGACACACCGGGTCCTCAATCTCCCCCTTGATGAGTGCACTGACAACACACACATAGTAACCAATGATATGAAGAAAATATAAAAGAAATCGAAAACAAGACTCAAGCAAGTGACTAAAAGCAAGAACAAGCCGAGAACAAAGTCACTCTGCAAGAGAAAGCTCCAGAAACGCCGACCCTTCAAGAACAAGCGAAAGGGCTCAACACCATCGGCAAAAGAGCAAAAGCACAAAGCACAAATCACAAACTTCAAAACCTCCAACTCACTTTTCAGGACATTCAAAGCACTCCCCCTGCAAAGATGCAACTCCCCCTGAACAAGTGAACTTGTGCGTGCGAAAAACACTCGAAAATGACTCAAACTATCACAAACCTTGTGCACTCAGCACAGGGGCGGTTAAACCGCCTAGGGGGGCGGTTAAACCTCCCTGGCAGATGACCCAACTTGACAATGCCAAAATCGCACAAACGAACTCGCAACGATGCCGTTCCAACTTGAAAACCTTCCAAATGTGCCCAGCAAAGTTTTCCAATGCTCAAACTCTCAGAAACTTCACAAATTTTTGAAAACTATCATTTTGGCAAAACTCTCTCTTCTCACACAAAACCGACAAATTCTAGAGCAAAAGCTTTCTCATAGATTCAGCAACATCTCCCCCTTGCAAAATGCTCCAGAAATTCTCCCCCTTGTTGACAATGCACACATCAAGGAAAAATGTACAAAATGCAACTACAAGCTTCTCAAATATACAATGAGCAATACAAAATGCTACAAGTTAGAGAAGAGGCAAAAAAGATAGTTCATCATGTCACACGGGCATTGCCATCAAGAAGGTGAAGACATATATCCAATTGACAAAGCCATGAGCAAGTTGTGTAGTTTTATCAAAAATGTCACCACATGAGCAAAGTCCTAACCATGGATTGTTTAAGCAAAAATGAACTTCATCTCACCAAAAACATGGAAGGACACGCATTCTTGACAAAAGATCATCATAAACGCCCAAGTTCTACCTCATGTCATGTCAAAGCACGGAGCCATGTGTTCACTTCTCATGGGAGACTTCTCCGGCAAACAACATGCAACCGCTTGGCACCTATGTGTGCAAGTGTGTGCAATGGTGAAAGCATAGAGACATGAGCATAATTTTCTGCAAATATATCTTTTTCTCATCTTTCTTCTTTCATGCATAGACATCTCATTTTTCAAGTTTTTGAAATTAAGCATGGTACATGAAATGTCTTTGCAACAAAAAGAAGCTTATGCTCCTCCACAAGATAAAGCATGGGCTAAACATTTACAATGACAAAGGTCTTTGACCCAATTGAAAAGAATATCACACCCTAGCATGATCTTAAGCAAGATATAGCCATTTCGGCTCAAACAAGACATGCAAAGGCATTTACTCATGGGTGAAGGATTTAAGTTCAGTTTGTCATTTTAATTCAAAAAGAGACTACCTCAATAGAATATACATCAAAACCATCAAGAGCATAGCCATCCATACAATCAATCCCTAGCCAGCCTGCCTAAACTCTAAAATGTAGCAAGTTGTAACAATCACTACATATAGGAGAAGCTCATCCTAAGATATGATACAAAAGATGAAATCAAGATACAAAAGCAAGAAAAATGTACATCAAGATACAAAGATGGTACAATAGTATACATATGCTACAAGAGAAGCCTCCAAAACTCAGCTCAGGAAACCGCACACACACCAAGTTCTCCTCGCAAGCGGGTGAAAGTAACTTGGTCAAGTGGCTTAGTGAAAATGTCTGCAAGCTGGTTTTGGGTAGAAACATGGGCAGGCTCAATATCTCCTTTCTCCACATGATCTCCCAGAAAGTGGTACCTCACTTCTATGTGTTTGGTTTTGGAATGAAGCACGGGGTTTTTGGCTACGCTTATGGCGCTGGTGCTGTCACAAAGAAGTGTAAGATGGGACATGTCTAAGCCAAAATCTCTCAAGGTGTAGGCGATCCAAAGCAACTGGGAACAACAGCTAGCAGCAGCAACATACTCGGCTTCAGTGGTGGATTGGGCTACACTAGACTGCTTGCGAGAAGACCAAGACACAAGAGACGAACCAAGAAACTGACATTGACCAGAAGTAGACTTGCGATCAATACGACATCCAGCAAAATCCGCATCAGAAAAACCATGAAGTGCAAGTGTGGAATCGGCAGAATACCAAAGACCCAGCTGATGAGGACATCACCGGTACATCTACACCAGCAGCACCTTCACCCCAAGCACCACCTTCAGGGCCGATCACTCGGGCTCGTGCAAGAGAGTTGAACTACGTCATGGTGCTAAAGAATGAAGGATATGTGGCTGGATTCGGACTGCGCACGAACGTCAACTTGTGACGGCCGCCACGACTTCATCCGGACTCCGTTTTGGGCAATCAAGTACTTGATGGAAAGCTTATCAAGTCTACTTTCAGATGGATCCGGAATCACCTTCATATCTTCACCGAGGCCGCCGCAATCGTCATTTTGAGTCGGACTGTTTTCTGTCCAAGTTGCTGCGCCACCTTATTTTGGCCCAATGGGCCGTGTATCGAGTTGGGTCCATTAGGGACGCGTCCTAGGGTTGTAGCACGACCCCAACTCCCTTGTGGCCGTGCTATTAAACCCTATAGCTGTCATTAGCATCCTCGAGTTTTGTTTTACATCTAGCTTTAGCTACACCGAACACGCACAAATACGTGCTGTCCTCGTGTGATTCAGAACTCCACCTTCGAGTGATATTAAGATTGCTCGCCTTCTTTTTCTTGTTCGTTCTTTGATTGCGTACAGGAAGTTCTGATCTTGATTGCAACAGGGTCGGTAACCACAGGGAGTTGGTTCAGCGATTGCATTGGCGCTTCGGGTTCGCTCGTCGTAGTCGGATCGTGAGGGTCGACTTCCACCAAATCAAAATTATCCTCCACTCACCGAAAGATCGGGCACTTCAGCTCTATCCAGTGGTATCAGCTTTCCAGGTTGATCGGTGAGTTTTTATCAAGTGTTGTTCCATTACCTACGGTCCACAAAACCCCAAAAAAAAATTCAGGTTAGACCATTGTCCCAAAACCTTTCTTCGCCTTGCACTTTCTTTCAATAATTTGCGTTGTTGAATTTGTGTGCTTCGCGTTAATTTGTTGCTGGTCACTTTGTGCTTCCGCCGCTTTCCATCTCCACCGCCGCCGCCGCCGCCGTTGTCCTACCTCGCCACCAGCACCACCGCCGCCGCAATCATCATCACCACCAGCGCCGTTACCCCCTCCAACCGAACCCTACTCGGTTTCGTTTTCCTTCCCCAAGCCGCACTCCACGCGCCGCCGATCCAACCGAATCCTACTCGATTTCGTGTTTCTGTTTGAGTAAAGAGAAAAAAAAGGAAAGAAAAAAAAGAAAGGAAAAAAAAGAAAAAAAAGGAAAGTTCTGAGAAGAAAGACAAAGGAAAGAATTACAAAAAAAAAGGAAAGAGCAGTTCGTTTTTGGAAAGTTCGGTTTTTCGTTTGGCAGTTTTGTGTCGTTACGAACACCCGTTTTGTAACGGCCATAACTTTTCGCTCGGATCTCCGATTTCAGCGTTCTTTTTTTTTGGAAAGCTTACGAAATTTCCTATACAGGGCACCCCGCGTAGCGCCAGGTGAGGTCGGTTTCGAGGCCAAAAAATGCCGTTTACACAGCGTAACGCGGCCCGAGAGATTTTTCGTTTCTGCAGCCCACTTCCTTGTTGCCTTCCCTTGATCCATCGCGGGTGGCACTTGTTACCAGCAGCTTTGTTACGTGTTTAACACTATTATTCAGCTTTGCATTTATTGTTTGATTGCGCTAATCCTTGTCTTGAGTGCAGCCTACCCAGAACTACACATATTCCTACGACGAGCAGACTTTTGTTTCTTCAGGCAATCGCTGCTCCAATCTTTCACAGGTGCCACTTGTTGTCTGCGATCGCCCCTGTTGCTTGGTAAGAACGGATAAGAACTTGATCGCAGCATCTTTGTGAGCTTTCCACCCACACCTTTGTTGTCGTAGGATCTGTTTTTCTTGTGTTTGCGCTAACCATGTCAGGAGACGACGCCAAGATGGACTCCAAGCTGCAAGGCATGCGAGCAGACCTTGATGGACTTAAAGACGACATAAAAACGCTGCACGAGAAGGTTGATTCCGCGCTCTCTTCATCCAATGAGCGTCTCGACCAGCAGGACCTTGCTCAGACAGCCGCCAAGTGTACATTTGACACCATGACGGCCCGGCTTGATGCGATGAACACAACGCTCACGACGATGAATGCGACGCTCACGGACTTGCAGAAGGGCTATGGTGGTGACACGGAATATGAGGATGGAGACCGTCAACCTCGTGCCCGCCGTGTGGTACGTAATCCGGTTAATGATTTAAATTTAAGATTCCTACTTTTAATGGCAAGTATGATCCTGCTGCATATCTTGATTGGGAGTTAGAGGTAGAACAAAAATTTTCATGTCATGATATTCCTGCTACGTCTCAAGTTAAGGCTGCTATTAGTGAATTTACTGAGTTTGCTTTAATTTGGTGGCGTGAATATAAACTCAAACATCCCACTGCTGTTCCATCTACTTGGGCTCAATTAAAAGCCGCTATGCGACATCGTTTTGTTCCTTCTTATTATGCCCGAGATTTGCTTAACACCATGCAGCGATTCCAGCAAGGCCAACGATCCGTTGAGGAGTATTACCAAGAGTTACAAAAGGGTATGATTCGTTGTGGTTTATTTGAACAGGATGATGCTGCCATGGCACGATTTCGTGGTGGATTGAACAGGGAAATTCAGGATATACTTGATTATAAGGAGTATAATGATATGACCACGTTATTTGAATATGCTTGCAAAGCTGAACGTGAAGTGCAGGGACGCCGTTCGAAGACATATACTAACCCTTTTGCAGGAAGAAGCCCGTCGTCCAGCTCTACATCTTCCACTCCAGCACCTTCTACACCTAGCACTACGCCGCGTGAGAAGACGACGAAACTTGCAGCACCTTCAACGAAACCTACACCAAGCGCAGCTTCTTCCTCGGGACGTACACGAGATGTTCGGTGTTTTCGTTGCCAAGGCTTTGGGCACATGATTCGGGACTGTCCCAACACCCGTGCTTTGATCATACGTGACGATGGTGAGTACTCTTCTGCTAGTGATTCCGATGAACCTCACCATACTATGATTGCCACTAATCATGCAGATAATGAGGCGGTCCATGCTACTCCTAGTGACGCAGATAGGTATGAAAGTCTTGTTGTGCAGCGTGTTCTTAGTACACAGGTCGCCCCGCCAGAGAAAAATCAGCGACACACTCTTTTCCATACAAAGGGTGTTGTGCAGGAGCGGTCGATTTGCATCATCATTGACAGTGGTAGCTGCAACAACTTGGCGAGTACAGCGCTGGTAGAGAAGTTGTCCTTACCCACCCATAAGCATCCGCATCCCTATCATATTCAGTGGCTTAATGATGGTGGAAAGATTAAAGTAACACAGTCGGTACGTCTTCCGTTCTCCATAGGTGCCTATTCTGATTTTGTTGATTGTGATGTTATTCCTATGGAGGCATGTTCTTTGTTACTTGGTAGACCTTGGCAATATGATACTGATAGCTTGCATCATGGTCGTTCGAATCATTATTCTCTCATGTTTAAAGGTCAGAAAATAATTATACATCCCATGACACCTGAACAAATTGTTAAAGATGACCTTGCTCGAGCCGCTAAAAATGCTAAACAACTTGTACCATCACCTTCTGAAATCAAGTTGAATGCGCCTGTTTTATTTGCTACACGTGCTGATTTTGTTGATCTTTGTGTTGATGAGCTACCTTGTTATGCACTTGTATGTTCTAGTGTGCTCGTTTCACTTGATGATGTACCATCTTTGGATATTCCCCCTGCGGTTGCTAACATTTTGCAGGAGTACGCTGATGTTTTTCCCAAAGATTTACCATCGGGACTACCTCCACTTCGTGGCATTGAGCACCAGATCGACTTCATTCCCGGCGCACAGCTTCCGAATCGCGCCCCGTACCGCACAAATCCCGACGAGACGAAAGAGATTCAGCGCCAGGTCCAGGCGTTGCTTGACAAAGGGTACATTCGTGAGTCTCTTAGTCCTTGCTCCGTTCCAGTGTTACTTGTTCCAAAGAAGGATGGATCGTGGCGTATGTGTGTAGATTGTCGTGCTATTAATAACATCACTATTCGTTATCGATATCCTATACCACGCCTTGATGATATGCTAGATGAGCTTAGTGGTGCCATTATTTTTACTAAGATTGATTTGCGTAGTGGTTACCATCAGATTCGAATGAAATTGGGCGATGAATGGAAAACGGCTTTTAAAACTAAATTTGGTTTATATGAATGGTTGGTTATGCCGTTTGGTTTGACTAATGCTCCCAGCACTTTTATGCGTTTGATGAATGAAATCCTCAGGCCTTTCATAGGTTTGTTTGTTGTTGTATATTTTGATGATATCTTGATTTACAGCAAGTCTATGGAAGAGCATTTAGAACATTTGCGTGCTGTTTTTAATGCGTTGCGTGCAGCTCACTTGTTTGCTAACATGGAAAAATGCATCTTCTGCACACAACGTGTTTCGTTTCTTGGTTATGTTGTTACTCCACAGGGTATTGAGGTGGATAGCAGCAAGATTGATGCAATTCGGGAATGGCCTACACCGACGACGGTTACGCAGATTCAGAGTTTTCTTGGGCTTGCAGGTTTCTACCGTCGATTCATACGAGATTTTAGCTCTATTGCAGCACCTCTACATGAGCTTACAAAGAAAGGTGTGCCTTTTACTTGGACTGATTCCCAGGAGCTCGCCTTCACTACATTGAAAGATAAGTTAACACATGCTCCTCTTTTGCAATTGCCTGATTTTGGTAAAATATTTGAGCTCGAATGTGATGCCAGTGGTATTGGGTTAGGTGCTATTCTGTTACAAGAAGGAAAACCAGTTGCTTATTTCAGTGAAAAATTAAGCGGTGCTAGTTTGAAATATTCTACTTATGATAAAGAACTTTATGCTTTAGTGCGTACTTTGCAAATGTGGTAGCACTATCTCTGGCATCGTGAGTTTATAATCCATTCTGATCATGAGGCTTTAAAACATATTCGTACCCAAACTAATCTGAACCGTCGTCATGCTAATTGGGTAGAATTCATTGAGTCTTTTCCTTACATCATTAAACACAAGAACGGGAAGGACAATGTGATTGCTGATGCTTTGTCTCGCCGATATAATATGCTGTCACAATTGGATTTTAAAATTTTTGGTTTACACACTATGAAGGATCAATATGTCGATGATAATGATTTTAAAGATGCTTATAAACATTGTATGACTGGTAAACCATGGGGGAAATTTCACATGCAGGATGGGTTCCTGTTTCGCGCTAACAAGCTGTGTATTCCAGCTAGCTTGGTTCGTCTTTTGTTGTTACAAGGAAGCTCATGGAGGCGGACTAATGGGACATTTTGGCGTTTACAAAACGCTTGAGGTGCTGGCCGCCACTTCTTTTGGCCTCGGATGCGTCCTGATGTTGAGCGCTTGGTTGCACGATGCACTACATGTCAAAAGGCTAAGTCACGTTTGAACAACCATGGTTTGTATATGCCTTTGCCTGTCCCTACTTTACCTTGGCTTGATATTTCTATGGACTTTGTTTTGGGATTGCCTAGAACTAAGAAGGGGAGGGATAGCATTTTTGTGGTTGTTGATAGATTCTCTAAAATGGCTCATTTCATTCCTTGTCATAAAACTGATGATGCTAGTCATGTTGCTGAATTGTTCTTTAGGGAGATTATTCGTTTACATGGTGTTCCTAAAACAATTGTGTCTGATCGTGACGCTAAGTTTCTAAGTCACTTTTGGAGATCTCTTTGGAACAAATTAGGCACTAAATTTCTGTTTAGCACAACTTGTCACCCACAAACTGATGGACAAACTGAACTGGTCAATAGAACTTTGTCAACCATGCTTAGGGCTGTTTTGGATAAAAATCTGAACCGTTGGGAAGACTGTTTACCTCATGTTGAGTTTGCTTATAATCATGCAACACATTCTTCTATAAAGATGTGCCCTTTTCAGATTGTTTATGGTTATATTCCTCGGGCGCCTATTGATTTATTTTCGCTTGATGCTGTGGACGCCCCACATATTGATGCCATTGAACATGTTGACCATATGATTAACCTACATGAACAAACACAACAAACCATTGCTGCTACTAATGCTAAGTATCAAGTTGCTGGTAGTAAAGGAAGAAAACATGTTACTTTTGAACCCGGTGATATGGTTTGGTTGCATTTGAGGAAGGATCGTTTTCCTACTTTGCGTCGTTCTAAATTAATGCCTCGTGCTGCTGGTCCTTTTAAAGTGCTAACCAAGATTAATGATAATGCTTATGTCCTTGACCTGCCTGTGGAGTTTGGTGGTTCCACTAGTTTTAATGTTGCAGATTTGAAACCATATGCGGGCGAGGATGAGGAGTTGCCGTCGAGGACGACATCAGTTCAAGAAGGGGAGGATGATGAGGACATCACTAGTACATCTACACTAGCAGCACCTTCACCCCAAGCACCACCTTCAGGGCCGATCACTCGGGCTCGTGCAAGAGAGTTGAACTACGTCATGGTGCTAAAGAATGAAGGATATGTGGCTGGATTCGGACTGCGCACGAACGTCAACTTGTGACGGCCGCCACGACTTCATCCGGACTCCGTTTTGGGCGATCAAGTACTTGATGGAAAGCTTATCAAGTCTACTTTCAGATGGATCCGGACTCACCTTCATATCTTCACCGAGGCTGCCGCAATCGTCATTTTGAGTCGGACTATTTTCTGTCCAAGGTGCTGCGCCACCTTATTTTGGCCCAATGGGCCGTGTATCGAGTTGGGTCCATTAGGGACGCGCCCTAGGGTTGTAGCACGACCCCAACTCCCTTGTGGCCGTGCTATTAAACCCTATAGCCGTCATTAGCATCCTCGAGTTTTGTTTTACATCTAGCTTTAGCTACACCGAACACGCACAAATACGTGTTGTCCTCGTGTGATTCAGAACTCCACCTTCGAGTGATATTAAGATTGCTCGCCTTCTTTTTCTTGTTCGTTCTTTGATTGCGTACAGGAAGTTCTGATCTTGATTGCAACAGGGTCGGTAACCACAGGGAGTTGGTTCAGCGATTGCATTGGCGCTTCGGGTTCGCTCGTCGTAGTCGGATCGTGAGGGTCGACTTCCACCAAATCAAAATTATCCTCCACTCACCGAAAGATCGGGCACTTCAGCTCTATCACCAGCTCAGGAGTAAACTTGAGATACCTGAAAATCCTCTTGATGGCCTGACGATGTGAAGTCCTCGATGAAGCCTGAAAACGAGCGCATAGACACACGCTGAACTGTATGTCCGGCCTCGTCGCCGTCAAGTAGAGGAGGGAGCCGATCATGCTCCGGTACTCCTTCTGGTCCACTGGTTCTCCGTCCTCATCCGCATCCAAAGCTGTAGTCGTACTCATCGGCGTAGTCATCGGTTTGGAGTCGCTCATGTCGAATTTCTTGAGAATGTCCTTGGTGTACTTGCTTTGGTGCACGAACGTCCCATCCTTGGTTTGCTTGATCTGCAGCCCGAGAAAGAACTGCAACTCTCCCATCATCGACATCTCCAATTCCCTGCTCATATCGTCTGCAAACTTGGCAACAAGATCATGAGAAGAGCCACCAAAAATGATATCATCCACGTAAATCTGAACGATTAAAAGATCATTGCCATTTCTCAACAAGAAGAGCGTTTTATCAACCTTCCCCATCACAAACCCCTTGCTAAGCAAGAACCCTCTCAACCTGCCATACCACGCTCTGGGTGCTTGCTTTAGGCCATATAAAGCTCGGTGGAGTTTGTACACTCGGTGTGGGTATCTCTCACTCTCAAAACCCGGGGGCTGCCTCACATACACTTCTTCCTCGATCACCCCATTCAAGAAGGCACTCTTCACGTCCATTTGGTACAATTTGAACCCTTTAGCAACTGCAAATGCTAGAAGGATCCGAATTGCCTCCAAACGGGCAACAGGAGCAAATGTCTCCTCATAATCTATCCCCTCCTGTTGCGAAAACCCCTGAGCAACCAACCTCGCTTTGTTTCTCACAATCTCACCACTCTCATCCCTCTTGTTCTTGAACACCCACTTGGTTCCTATAGGATGGCAATTTGGAGGTGGTTCTACTAACTTCCACACCTGATTTCTCTCAAAGTTTTCAAGCTCTTCATGCATGGCATTGACCCAATCAGAATCAGATAAAGCGTGTCCAACATTTTTGGGCTCAAAAGACGCGACAAAAGCAGAATGAGCATAATGAGAGATGTTCTGTGACCTCGACCGTGTAGTGCGTTCATCCAAGTTCCCGATGATCTTCGAAGGTGGATGATCCCTCTGTACCAGCCGGGGAGCTTCTCGCCTCGAGATTGCCTCCCCCTCAACATCAGCTTCCACTTGAACTCGATCTGGAGCGCGACTCGACGAAGGTGTAGCAGAGGGACCGTCGTCGAACGTCGTGGTAGTAGTGGAAGTAGAAGGTACACGATCTCCACACGGTGCATGAAACTCTTCATCATCTTCATCATCAGGTTGTTCTTCCTCAAAGATGGGCTGTCCCATATCATCATCACCTGCACACTCAAAAGCAGAAGAGCTACACGGAATGGTCTCGTCGAAGGTGACTTCGCAAGTCTACATGATTTGGTTAGTTTCAAGATTGAGCACACGATATGCTCGAGAATGATTAGCATAACCAAGAAAAATTCCATCCATCGAACGAGACTCAAACTTGTCCAAATTTCCTTTCTTCAAGATGAAACACTTGCAACCAAAGACCCGAAGGTGACTCACACGGGGGGAACGACCATGGAAAATCTCATAGCAAGTTTTCTTCTTGAAAGCACGAAGGAAAATCCGATTTGAAACATAGCAAGCTGTGTTCACCGCTTCTGCCCAATACTTCCTAGGAGTCCTATGCTCATCTAGCATCGTCTAGCCATTTCACACAGTGTTCGATTTTTCCTCTCAACAACACCATTCTGACAAGCAACATATGGCGAAGAGTACTGATGTTCGAGAGCAAGATCACGACAGAAGGCATCAAAACGAGTGTTCTTAAATTCCGTACCATTGTCACTACGTATAGCTCTCATGGCACCACCATTACTCTCGTTTTTCAACCTCAAAATCAGATCTCGAACAAAATCAAATGTCTCATCCTTCGACGCCAGAAAGAACACCCAAGCATACCGAGAAAAGTCATCCACAACCACAAGAACATACCACTTCCCACCAACTGAACGAACGCGAGCGGGGCCAACCAAGTCCATGTGCAAAAGCTCCCCTGGACGCTCAGTCATAACATCTGTCAAAGATGCGTGGGAAGCAGCAACCATTTTACCATGCCTACAAGGTGCACAAACCAAATCTTTCTCGAACTTGAGGTTGGGCAATCCTCGGATAAGGTCAAGAGCACTCAAGCGTGTGAGTAAATCAAAGCTCACATGACCCAATCTCCTATGCCACTTCCAAAGCTCAGAAGAAGTACCAGCGATCAAACACCGTGAAGGACCAAAAGATCGAGAAAAATCAGCACGAAAAATCTGTCCCTCGGGAATGATCATACACACAAGGTCACCTCGAGAATCAAGAATTTTAGAATCACCACGCTTAAATCGAACCTCATAACCCTCATCAAGAAGCTGAGAAACTGAAAGCAAATTGAAACCAAGATTCTTGACAAGAGCAACCCGCTTCAGCATGAAAGTATCGCTCACCTGAATAGCACCCTCAGACAACACTCTACCTCTACCCTTATCCCCGAAAGTGATGTACTTCCTGGACACCACCGGGGTGAGACTGGAGAACCACTTCCCATTACCTGTCATGTGTCTCGAGCAGCCAGAATCCATCAACCAAAAGTTCTCCAAGCCTCCCACCTGCACAATCAGAACCGAGAACGAGAATGAGCGAATGACTCGACACTGGGGTTAGCACAAAACGAGTCAAACCAGTGTCGGGCCATCTGCTCAAAAGAGGGGTTAGCAAAATCAACTTTACCACGTGAAACCCTCTCGTCTCTCACCATCGAACCTCTAGCACCACGCGGGCGAAAACGTGGCCTAGACTCTCTCCTAGCCTCAAAGCTACGGTCGAACCTCCCTGAACCGAACTGACCACGAAACGGAGGCCGCCTAGCAAACTCACGACCAGCTGAAACACCACGACTGCCAACCACAGGAACTGTGCGCACAAAGACTTCGCCTCTCGGCCAGGTTGAACGAGACACAGGCACACTATGGGAAGAGTAGTACCTGTCCCTGTTCCCCACCTCCTTCTCTCTTCTCACCTCCCTCTTCTTCCTCCAACAGAACTCCTTAAGGTGTCCATCCCTTCCACAATGCTCACAATGGAAGCGGACTGGCTTTGGCTTTGGGGTTTCTCTCGGTTGTGTCCTCTCTCTCGGCTGGTAAACCCCACTCCTCACAAAGGTCACTCTCCTCTGAAAGTTATCTGTCTTCGGTGGAAACTTGGGAGGATCTGGAGTGGTGTCAAGCTTGTTTAGCAGGTGGTTAGGTTTGGGTGTGAAGGTGTTCTTGAGAATGGCTTTTGGTGGGTTTGTGAGAATGTTTGTGGTGGAACTCTCAGGTTCTCTCTCTCTCTCACCACTCGTCTCACCAACCTTCTCAGAACCAAGACCACGACCATCAGCTCTCTTAAAACCAGCAATCAACATCTTGAGCTGAGGCTCGCGACCCGACAACCAACCCAAACACTGTCTCAGCTCATCATTCTCATCTTGCAAGCGATTCACACACTGCTCTAACTCAACATTCTTCAATGCAACAACATCACAAGCAGAACATGAATTTGCAATGGGAGATTTCAGTTGTGCTTCAAGTGAACTAATCATGGTGCGTGATTCAAGCAACTGAGCATGCAAAGCAGGACAAGAAGTACAAGCACCTAGCAAGGATGATCTAGACTTCAACTCAGCAAGCTCAACCCTAGCACCCTCTAGTTCATCCAAGCAAGTCATGTGTTTCTCCTTAAGCACAACCAAATCAGCAATATGCACATCACAGAATGAGCATTCAACTTCATCAGACACAAGAGGAGCATCCTTTAACACAGCAATCTCAGACTCAAGCTTAGCTGCTCTCTCCCTAGACTCGCAAAGCAAAGACTCAAACTCCATAGCCTTCTTTCCAGTCTCAGAAAGCAAGGTCTCAAGCTCAGCCACTCTATCCTTGGACTCTGCTAGCAAAGACCTAAACTCCCTCTTTTCCTTGTTGGTCTTTCTAAGCACATCATCGCGGTTATCGACCAACTGCTCTAATCTAGCAATCTTCTGACGCAAAGAGGTGGGATCGGTCAATACTTCATCCTCGGAGTCGGAGTCGGAGTCGTCCTTACTCTTTACGGAGTCGTGCGCCATGGTGCAGTAGTCGACGGCGGCGAAGGAGATGCCGTTGAAGTTGCGGTTCAAGCTCTTCTTCTCCTTGAAGTGGCCGCGGTCTTCATCTTCACTGCTTGAACTTGACGATGTGTTGGTGGAGCTTGTGTCGATGTCGCTCGCATCTGCCACCATCGCTCGAGATCTGTGCTTCTTGTGTCCACCGTGCTTGTTCTTCGATCTTCTCTCATCCTTGTTCTTGTGCTTGGAGCGGTACTCGTCCTTGGGACGGTGCTTGTGGTCGTCTCGCGGGCGGTGCTTGCGGTTGTAGTCGTTCTTGATCTCCTCGGGGCACTCGGCGATGAAGTGGCCCATCTTCCCGCATCTGTAGCACGTACTCCCGGCACGCCTCGAACCCTTCCGGTTCTGGTACATCCGCTCGAACCTCCTCGTGAGCAACGCGAGATCCTCCTCGCTCAGCACCTCATATTCTTCATCTGGAAGAGACACAAGAGAAGACAAAGCAAAGTGTCTAGGAGAGTTAGTATGTCCATATCCAGAGCCACCGACTAGAGCCAGACTATGGGGATCAGTCGGACTCTTAGCCTTGGCAAGCAGCTGTCTGTCAACTTCAGAAGACTTCAACTTCGAGAAAAGCTCATCAACAGACAAAGTTTCATAGTTTGCCGACTCCATGATCGCCTCAACCTTGGCACCCCACACGGATCTATCAAGTGCTTGCAGGAGCTTGATAGCTCGGTCATGATCCGAGTATGGGAGTACGGTAATGTTGGCTTTCATGTTGTTGACAATAGAAGTGAAACGCTGAAACAAAGCATCAACCGACTCTCCAGGCAAATGAGCGAAATTCTCATATTCTCTCCTATACATCGAGAAAAGCCTAGCCTTTACATGGCTATCACCACCGTGGGCTACCTTGAACTTCTGCCAGATCTGGCTAGCTAGGTCCTCGCCCAAAACACGCTCAAACTCCTCAGCAGACAAAGCACGGAATAAGTAGTCAACAGCTCTAGCATTCGCCTCAAACTTATCCTTTGCATCCTGGGCATCTAAGTTGGTGGGATTGACATAGTTTTCATCTTTCGTCACATCCCACAGCAACTTTCCTTTGCCTCGCAAGAAAGCGCCCATACGCGCAACCCAGTTCGGGTAGTTCTTCCCATCGAAGTGCGGAGGCCCGGAACCCCGATCTTGGTACGCCATCTTTGGATCTTAGACTGGTTAGAGTCGCAAAGACCCGTAACCGGCTCTGATACCAATTGAAGGACCGAAATGGCGACCAGAGAGGGGGGGAGTGAATGGGAGCCGATAAAAAATCTTTCTTAACTAATCCGGCTATTCTCCCAAATCAACTCCGAAACCTCCAAGAACAATATTGCCAAGATCACGAAGCCACTGTCAAGCTACTGACCCTAGGAACAAGAAACACGCAGCGGAACTCGAATCGATCGAAAGGAACACAAAACGACCCGAAACAAGACTCGATCCAACACACCCAGGGGGGCGGTTAAACCGAGTCAGGGGGGCGGTTAAACCGCCCAGACCTGAGAGGCTCAGGAAAAAGTCAAACCAGAAGTGGATCTCCCAAACCGCTTGAGCTCTTGAGGCGAGATTTTGGTCAGATGATCTAGACCTCCATTGGAGTGTTTTCCCAAAAGATCTCGGCCTCTAACTCAGTACAACTCCCGGAATCTCAGATCTCGTGATGAACACCATGACCTCGAGTTCATCCCGAAAATCTCAAATCCAAAGCGATTCTCGGCGCTTGGGGGCAAAGGATCACCAGCAAAAGAGGCACAAGGCACTCATACGTGAATCCCCCAAAGAAATCCGAGAGAAAACGCCCTAGAAAGAGAAGAACGAAAATCCCCCAAAAATAGCTCCGAAAATACCAACGAAAATAGAAAAGGAAGAAGGAGCTCGTGAAATCAAATCATGGCACAAAGATGAGCAGCACAAACTCCATCACATAACCATGAATTCACCTATACAAAACTAAGAAAGATTCGAAATAGTTCTAGGTGGAGGGGATGAAAGGGAAAACTAGTTCAAAGAAAAAACTAAAGAGATAACTAGAAGGATAACCAAAGAGATAGCAGCCACCAGCCCTGGGAGGGGCTATTAGTAGTCCAAGTGGTGGTGCTCTAAAGACTAAACTACCCCTAAGTGATACATACCCCTCAGGGCAGATTTGACATTTTGTTCTCAGATATTTTCTGGCTCGGGCACCTTCCACTTCAAGCTAGCTTCCCTCCGACGAAAGCCATGCAGTCACGGCGCGTGTCCTCCGGATCGAAGCTCCTCGACGTCGATCTTGGGCCAGCCCAGGGGGGCGGTTAAACCGGCCCTGGGGGCGGTTAAACCGCCCCTGCCAGCCACACACGGCCCAGCAGCCCATCTCCGCCACGTCGAGTCCTCGGTCCTTGGTTTTGAGGCCCAAACCAAGGGAAACCGTCCACCGATGATTTTGTGGCCAAATCACCAAACCCCGCGCGCAAATTTCGGTTGTTAGCCGCCACCTCGCGCCGGCTTCTCGTCCGCGTATGAGCTTCGGTTGTGAGCCGCCACCTCGCACCGGAACCACGTCCCCTTGCTTGTTCTTGCCAGCATGTGAACCGCACTTGATCCACCGGCCACCGGGTCCCTCGAACCAAGCCTACTTGTCTCTCCGCTCCTCGGAGGCCGCCATGGCTAAGACCTTTCGCGCCTGTTCTTCACCTGCACCAATGCAACCAAGCCGCATTCTACACCTGCAATACTTGAGCCAAGGGAAACGTCGATCCACACCACGTTGTCAATTACTCATCACACCAGGAAGCGACCATCCACCGGTCCTCGGACACACCAGGTCCTCACCATAAATATATCGGGTTTTGTTTAGTTGAAAGTTTAGATATTGCTACTTGTGAGCGCGCTGGTCACCACCTTGTATCCAGAACCCCACCTTTGTGAGTTCAGGTTGGTTGATATTTGCCATTGAGTTGCTTGTTCTACTTGTTCTTCGATTGCTCGCAGGAATTACCCTAGTGGTTTGGTTGATTGTGCTCCATAAAATTGTGATGACCGCTGGAGTTGGTGTATCAGTTGCTAAGGTGCAGCGTCCTTGGACGACTGTAGTCGGGCCGTGAATGTCTCTCTAGTCCAGATCAAACTTATCCCCCACTCAGTGGGTGAAAGATCGGGAACAAACCCCTTAGTGGGGTCATATCAGTTGGTATGAATGTTGGTATTTCTTATGACCTACAGATAAATCCGCAAGCGTACGGATACCGATGTAGCTTTCACCCGAGAGTATTCCAGAGTATCGATTTCCACGAGGAATATGAAGTGTACTAATCCTTAATTAGTTCGTCCGAAGGGATAAATGTAGATGATGACAACGAAGAGAAGAGGTAAATGGGACGAGGGCAGAGAGGGTTCTTGTGTAGCAACACAGTTATTCCTCTGATCAAGCAACACTGACTTACTAACGATAGTTTACTTCGGGCGCCTGAGACACCACCACTCACAGAAAGGGATGAGAAGGGGAGTGGTACCGCCTACCCCTAAGTCCTACAGACCAGAACTAACGTGGTGGATTACGTCGGCCGGACAGGGCAGTCACCACCTGCCGGCTACCACAGCTATTCTGTTGAACTGGGTGCAAACCAAGGTAACGACTAGTCTAGGCACCGCGCCTACACTAATAATTACTACTTCACTCGACGTCAGAGCAAAGCACCCACTACTAAGTAGTGAACGAGGAACCAGGAAACAAAAGTAAGTAAGAGTAAATGCTTGATTAATTAGAGGGAACCAGAGTTACCAGACAAGACCCGGATATAGTCACTCGAAGATGAACTGCATCCGCCGAGGTACAAAGTAGAGGAAGAGCGGACACCTCCGGCTCCTCCCCCGAACTCTCACCTCGCCTCTCTCCCTATTTTCTAAGGCTAGGAGTGGCAGCGCTTCGCCTTGGAGCTTCTTCTCTTGTATTTCGACGTGTTCTTGAGTGGGGGTGAAGGGCACCTTTTATAGCCTCCCAAGCATGGAAGACAGCGTAAATGTTAAGCCACATGCTTGCTTAGCTTCCACGCGAAATTGGAGGCGTAACCGCCACGAAAGTGGGCCGGCTGGCCTGAAGGAGGCCGTTCGCCCTGGGATGTCGTCCGTTCGGCACCGTCTTTCTTGTGGACGCTGCTGATGATGTCCTGATGACGGTTGTGGTGGCGTTCACCTCAAGCTTGACAGTTGGGGGCCGGCCGGCCTAGGGGAGGCCGTTCGGCCTGGCACTAGCCCCTCTCGGCCCTCCGTTGCACCGACTCGCTCATCAACGGTTGCATGTTGTCCCTTGAGACGGTTTTGGTTGCGTCGAGTTGAAGTTGTCCGAGAATCCTAGGTAGGTGGACCGGAATCCATGGCCTAGGCCTTTCGGTCTTTACTTCATTTATTCTTGTCAATTCTTGCTTGGGGTTCCATTGGTGACTCCCTAAGGTCCTTGTGCAAAGTTCGGATCATTTTGGGGATGATTGCTGGCTGGCCGGCGTTTTCCAGGCCGATCGGCCTAAGTCAGGCCGACCGGCCTGGCAGGTTTCGCCGGCGATTTTCCCGGAGGCGTAACTTTCTCGTCCGGACTCCGAATTGGGTCATCCAAATATCCATTTAGATCGTCTCGACGAGGCCTTCGCAATTGTGCATTCCAATGGTGCCACTTTTATACGTATTTTGCATTTTTTTATCATTGTATCCAGATGTGGCCTCTTGAAATCAACAATTCACCAAAGCTAGTGGGAATAGTTAGAATTAAACCCCTATGTCTAGTTTGGTGTTTGTTTTATGCCAGGGTTGACGACCAATAATGGCATATAATGGCCGTCAACACACCCCCACACTTAGACCCTTGCTCGTCCTCGAGCGAGGAGTAGGGACTAAGACGACACATGACATCCAAGAAAATGGAACAAGCATATGAAATATTCAAAGCCATACCTTGTACATTGTGAATTTTGTAGTGTCTATCATGCCATCTTGAGTAGTTGAGGAATGGAACGGTCGTGAATCAAATCACTTTAACTCCATGTGTCAAGTAGCTTGGGATTTTTCAATAAGTTTTCAAAAACAAACCTTTGCATTGCTCCTCATTTGATTCTCTCGGATCTCTCAATGCGTATATATCCTCACCAAGGCATTAACTTTCCTTTCTTCATCCTACTTCTAAAGATGGATATATGTGGAGCTCAAGGTAGGGTATGAAGATGAGGCATACTTGCATCACATGTATTGCAAAGTCAAAGAGTGGATCCAAGAAGAAATCAAATCATACAATCGGATCAAGATGTGCACGTGTATGGGTATGATGGATGGTGGATGGAATAAACAACTCCTTTGTGTGTGGTCTCTCTCCTTTAAATAAAATCTTTTGAGAACATGGCTATCAGAATTTTTTTTCTTTCTTTGACCTTCATGTGTCCAACTTTTTTTTCTTTTTTTCCTTTATTTTTCTTTTTTCGGGACCTTCATGTGTCCATATATATTTTTTTTCTTCGATAGCCATGTCTCTTTTGTAACAATACTGAGGAGTGAGACTTGCACATACATGATGGAGCATTTATTTTGTGGAATGGATGGATGAATGATAAAATGCTAACTTCTAGTGTAGAAGTATAGCAAGGGGGGTAAACAGTGTACGTGATCTTGATCATGAAAGCATGAAAAGAATTCTCATAAGGGTCGCAACAATTTGACAAAGCTCAATGCAATGACAAGTAGCATATGTGTACATGGTTTTCAAGATAACTCAATATATAGCTTTGGCAGGACTTTGGCATATCAAAGAGGAGCTTTGCAAAATGGTTTTCAAATTTTCAAATAAATTTCCCAATCACTTAAACATGAGAGTGAACATCATGTCATCAAACCATATCTCAAACATCAACTAGTTAGATGAACATGGTTCCCTAGAAATATTTATTCACAAGTAGCAAGATGAAGCGAGGAATAAAACATATGCAAGCCAAACATGGGAACATGAAGGGTAGGCATAGCAGGGTGAATTATTTTATCTTGAGATTGATTTTAATGATAGGGATTGAAATTCAATCAAACTCATGAATTAAGGAGCGAGAGGTGGAGTGCACGTACCATCGCTTTTTTTTTCTTGTCATGTTAGCGCAGTCGATGTTGTGCGACACCTTCGTGGGGAGCCTCGAATGTGTATGTTGATGATGAGCTTGAGAGATCTCCCCCACACTTGTACTTGTGCTGGTACTGTTATTCAAAACCAAAAAGTGGAAACAAAAGAGGGGCTCTACTGGTTCAAGAACCGGGGAGCCTTTATTCAAGTTTTATTGTGTTTTTTTTTGGCAAGATGCACGAACAAACACCATCTCTAAACCAAAGAAAGTTTGGCATGAAAGGAACTTGACTTGGGATACTCACATACCTCCCCCAGACTTGGAGTTTGGATTGCTCGGCAACACAAATCAAGTGTGTGGAGTTCAAGCTTCCCTTCATAATGTTCCCTCACCAAGACGTACTAAGGTGTTGTAGTTGATGTAGCTCTCATGCTCTTAGGCTTCACTGATCCATCGTTCTTCTTGATCTCTACCTGAAATGGTTAGCAACCAAAAATACCCGAAGGACAACTTTATCCTAAAGACATGATCTTGCTTTTTATTCAAAAGGAAATAAATGCTAATCATCTGGGCTATCTCCCAGTAGTGCTTTGTTTATGGTCATAAGCTTGACCTTAGGAACATTCTCTTGCAGCCACCATTGGTGATGTCATTTCCGTCTTATCACTAATTGTTGATGTGTAATGAAGCTTTTAGCTGCAAGGTTAGTGCAACAGAGCAACCACGAAATTTGCAATGCTTATGGTAAACATATGCATCTACAACCAACCTTCTAAATGTTTTGTAGAAGAGGACCTTGAGGTGGTTGTAGTCCTCATGTGTGTTCGAGGCACTAGACGTGGTTAACTTTGGAGAGGCAGTGAACGAGCATGGTCTATGTAGGATTTCAGGAATGAAACTTCCATGCTCATCCAAGAGATTATTTTCTTTATACTCCAAGGTTAGCATTTTACAATCTTCCATGGCCCATGGGTTCTCTATCTCAAGAGATTCATCGTGGAAGCTTGATGTTGCTTTTCGATCATGGTCGGAAACGACATAGTAAGGGCTAGTGGGAAGAGGCTCAAACTCGTTCGAGGGTGATGATGATCGTTCGTCTTCACAAAGGTGAAGGGTCTCTTCCGACTCGTAATCTTTGAGAGCGGAGACCGCAACCTCAAAGAGAACAGGCTCGGATGATGTGAACGGAGATCCATGCATCATACTCTTGAACGGGTTTAGCTTAGGAAGAGGCTTCGCCATAAGTTTTGCTAGACAAGAGGTAGTGGCGGCGAAGGCAGCTTCCCTAAGCTTTTCATCTAGGCTCCCTTGAGGTTTATCAAGGAGTTCTCCTACTGGGCAGCCTAGGAGTAGATCAAGATCGAGTATATCAAACATGTGAAAGTCTAGGCTTACCTCGATCTTGTCTATCATGAGTGGCATGGCATATGCAACCCCCCGACATTCAAGGATGTGTCCAAAGGGACAACTCTTGAGGAGTTTATCGGACAGCCTTAGCGAGACACTGCCCAATAGAGTTTACGCTAAATGCCATGGCATCACATTAACCTCCATGATGGGGTTAAGATGGGCTTCTATGGTTATTCCACTCATGGAACAAGGAAGGATCGTAGAGGGAGAACTAATCCAAATTTCTTTGGAATAGCATCTCGCTCCACACAACCACTCCTGATTCATAGTCTCCTTAAGAGATGTTTCATTAGGAGGATCGGGAGGCAAAGGAGGTATCGTAGGCCTATGGGGAGGATCTATCAGAGAATTTTTAGCGTGATGAATTTGGACAGAAGAGGGTGTTGGTTCAAGGAGAGTATCGGAGAGATGTGCTACGATTGGTGCGGATTCTTGTGATGCTTTCACATCTTCCATCGCGGATGTCTCTTCTATGACCTCCTCAGGAATTTCTTCCGGGAATTCATCATAAATCCCAGTGTAAGGGGTGTTCTCTAGAATTTTGTCTAGAATGACCCTTCCCTCACTAGGTGTCAAATGAGTGAAAGATCCTCCTGAGGACGAATCTAGGAATTTGGCTGATTCGATTTCGAGACCTCTTCTAAAATGTATCAGAAGGATGGGTTTAGGGATCCCTAGATCAGGTCCCGCGGCCATAAGATAGGTAAATCGAGCCCAAGCGGCCCCTAGTGATTCTCCTTCCCTTTGTTTGAAGGTGAGTGCCTCGATTCGAAGGTCAGCGACCCGAGATTCAGGGAAGAAGGTTAGGCAGAATTTATCTCGTAGTATCTCCCAACTTCCCTCCACTCTCTCACAATAGTGACCACACCATTTCTTTGCTCGACCCGTCAAAGAGAAAGAAAACAACTTCCATTTCAGAGTTTCTTGGGACATCCCTGTAATTACGAGACACGAGCAAATTTGCTCAAATTCTCGTAAGTGAACATAAGGATTCTCCTTTTCAGCTCCAGAAAATGGATTCTCTTTTATCTTGGCTATGAATTCTGTGTGTATTTCGTAGCCAGAGCTTTTTATGGGGTGAGATGATGGTGGTGGCTCCAGATCTTTAGCTTTTGGAGCTGAGAATTGATATAAGGTAGGAGTGGAATTCATGATGGTAGGTCGATGATATGTGGACGAACTAGGTTCAGGATAAGAACTGCCAGAGAGCTTGTTGGTATTTTTATGACCTAAAGATAAATCCGCAAGCGTACGGATACTGATGTAGCTTTCACCCGGGAGTATTCCAGAGTATCAATTTCCAAGGGGAACGTGAAGTGTACTAATCCTTAATTAGTTCGTCCGAAGGGATAAATGTGGATATGGATGATGACAAAGAGAAGAGGTAAATGGGACGAGGGTAGAGAGGGTACTTGTGTAGTAACACAGTTATTCCTTTGATCAAGCAACACTGACTTACTAACGATAGTTTACTTCGGGCGCCTGAGACACCACCACTCACAGAAAGGGATGAGAAGGGGAGTGGTACCGCCTACCCCTAAGTCCTACAGACCAGAACTAACGTGGTGGATTACGTCGGCCGGACAGGGCTGTCACCACCTGCCGGCTACCACAGCTATTCCGTTGAACTGGGTGCAAACCAAGGTAACGACTAGTCTAGGCACCGCGCCTACACTAATAATTACTACTTCACTCGACGTCAGAGCAAAGCACCCACTACTAAGTAGTGAACGAGGAACCAGGAAACAAAAGTAAGTAAGAGTAAATGCTTGATTAATTAGAGGGAACCAGAGTTACCAGACAAGACCCGGATGTAGTCACTCGAAGATGAACTGCATCCGCCGAGGTACAAAGTAGAAGAAGAGCGGACACCTCCGGCTCCTCCCCCGAACTCTCACCTCGCCTCTCTCCCTATTTTCTAAGGCTAGGAGTGGCAGCGCTTCGCCTTGGAGCTTCTTCTCTTGTATTTTGACGTGTTCTTGAGTGGTGGTGAAGGGCACCTTTTATAGCCTCCCAAGCATGGAAGCCAGCGTAAATGTTAAGCCACATGCTTGCTTAGCTTCCACGCGAAAGGGGAGGCGTAACCGCCACGAAAGTGGGCCGGCCGGCCTGAAGGAGGCCGTTCGGCCTGGGATGTCGCCCGTTTGGCACCGTCTTTCTTGTGGACGCTCCTGATGATGTCCTGATGACGGTTGTGGTGGCGTTCACCTCAAGCTTGACAGTTGGGAGCCGGCCGGCCTAGGGGACACTGGCCCCTCTCGGCCCTCCGTTGCACCGACTTGCTCATCAACGGTTGCATGTTGTCCCTTGAGGCGGTTTTGGTTGCGTCGAGTTGAAGTTGTCCGAGAATACTATGTAGGTGGACCGGAATCCATGGCCTAGGCCTTTCGGTCTTTACTTCATTTATTCTTGTCAATTCTTGCTTGGGGGTCCATTGGTGACTCCATAAGGTCCTTGTGCAAAGTTTGGAGCATTTTGGGGATGATTGGTGGCCGGCCGGCCTTGTCCAGGCCGAGGACCGGCCTGGCAGGTTTCGCCGGCGATTTTCCTGGAGGCGTAACTTTCTCGTCCGGACTCCGAATTGGGTCATCCAAATATCCATTTCGATCGTCTTGACGAGGCCTTCGCAATGGTGCATTCCAATGGTGCCACTTTTATATGTATTTTGCATGCTTTTATCGTTGTATCCAGATGTGGCCTCTTGAAATCAACAATTCACCAAAGCTAGTGGAAATAGTTAGAATTAAACCCCTATGTCTAGTTTGGTGTTTGTTTTATGTCAGGGTTGACGACCAATAATGGCATATAACGGCCATCAACAATGAACCCGCTGAGCATTTGTTCCCGATCTTTTAGTGAGTTGAGAGATAAACCAGAAGCGATGGTTGATGATGTTCTGTCCATCCCAGTTGTCGTAGGAGTCGGTGTAGGGCCAGCCAGTGTTGAGAAAGAACATAGTCGATCTTGTCTCCCTTCGGGCCTCCACCTCGTCTGTCCAGGGATGACGGGGCAACAATGGCAGCGACGTTCATACGACTCCAGCGCCCCGGGATTAGGATGACGATGTAAGGGTGCATGGGGCACTTAGATGTCCTTGGACTAACTAAAACGAGCCGAGGAACCTCTTTTATTTGGGGTTGTGCGATCTGGAGCCGCAACCATGAGTTGGTTGCACCTCCAATCAAAATGGGTAGAGGATCAAGTCGGGGCTGATCTCCTTTTTCCCGTTGTTCCTTTTCTCTGTTTTTTTACCACTCCGAAATTTCCAATTGCCGGCAAGTTTAGCTCACTATCAAATTTACTACAATAAATATGGCAGCAAGTTTTCAG
Organism: Urochloa ruziziensis; assembly: GCA_015476505.1. Taxonomy (NCBI): domain Eukaryota; kingdom Viridiplantae; phylum Streptophyta; class Magnoliopsida; order Poales; family Poaceae; genus Urochloa; species Urochloa ruziziensis. Next base: position 37,160,428 of record CM027119.1, on the reverse strand, counting down.
ATTATTACCAAATTTATGCTATTAAGTTTTCTCTACTAAATTTACTGGCCGTTGTTATTACTTGAAACCAACAGATGCAGTAGCTAAATTCTTAGTCAATGATAAAACTTAACGTAGCATTGCTAGCAATCTAAATAGGTATTAATCTTCTTATGGATTTTATATATGAATCCCTATCTTCTAATTCTCTCAATTACAAGAAGTTCGTCTGACTAGAACAAACTAAGTCACCTTTATCGTCTCAATGCAATTTTATCATCCCTTAAATATTAAAAGAATGCAGTTACGGCAATCTACAATTAGAAATGCGATTTTATCAACCCTTAAATATTAAAATAAAGCAGTGAGAATATTTCATTTTGTAGGTAAGTTGTATTTTGTCAAAGGCAGCATATCCTATGCAAACTAGCTTCGTGTGCAAACTATACAAACTCTAATTTAGGACGCAGGATCTCCATTCGATGGCTCAATAGAGAGGTGAGAAATTTTAACAAATAAACTCACCCAACATTAACTTTGCTAATTATTTTTTTTCCTAAAACCTCCGTCTAATCCCCCGGGCGCCCGACGCCGCCGCTTGACGGCCTGGGAGGAAAAACGACGCCGCCGCCTGGCGGAAAAATCGACGCCACCGTGTCCTAGGAATCCTCCCCCTGGCCTTCTCCCAGAGATGTACGCTGCCTAATCACCTCTGCTCATCCCAGTGTACTTTTAATCTGGTTTTCCTTTTGAAAATTTTGCCTTTCTGTTCCGTTTGGTCGCTTGTTCCTAACAGATTTTGGTTTCGTGCTTCGATCGCGGGTGTAGATGGATACGGGAGCGTTGGGTTCTTCGAGGTCGTGCAGGGCTTGCACCCGCGTGGGATCCCCAAGTCTGAGGCGAGGGAAGGAGCTAGCTTCGCCGTGAACAAGGTCAAGAAGTACCTCGACAAGATAGACAGGGCCGTGGATTATGACTTCTTCGACGACGATGACCTCCGCTACACCCGTTTCAAGTCACCCTTCAACTGAGGATTCCTAGGACGCGGCGGCGGCTATTTTTCCTCCAGGCGGCGGCGGCGTCTTTTGCATGGGAGCGATCCAGGCGTCGGACGCCTAGGGGATTATGAGGGGGTTTTATAAAAAAAATGATTAGCAAGTTAATGGTGGGAGGGTTTATTTGTTAAAATTTCTCACTTCTCTCTTGTGCTATCCGATGGAGAGGGATGGAGATCCCAGGTCTTAGATTGGAGTTTGCATAGTTTGCACATGAAGCTAGTTTGCATAAGATATATTGCCTTTGTCAAAACTGTAAGTACGCTATAAAACTGAGCTCACATATAAAACTGGTACAACATAAATATTCCTTCAAGCAAAATATAGAAAATCAGCTTAAATTAGTTTTTCCAAAATTTTTTTCACCGATCACGTCGAATGTTTGATGTAAACAAAAAAAACAACTAATTACACAAACGGAGTGTAATTCGCGAAACGAATATGACGAGCCTATTTAATCCATGATTTACTATAGTGATGGTACAGTGAAGATCTACTAATCATGGATTAGTTACGTTCATTGGATTCGTCTCGCGATTTATAAGTGAATTCTGTAATTAGTTTTGTATGGCTTTCATGTGCCAATTTAATTGTTTATTCATTGTTTTGTTTTTTGGACTTCAGTGGTTGACCTGTATTTGGTATTTGCGCGCGCCCATGCATGCGGCTGATTAATGGGTGATTGTAGTAAATCAAGCGCCCATGCGCGCGGCTGATTAATGGGTGGTTGTAGTAAATCAAGGTTGTGTGTTTGTACGATGGCAACAACATATTCTGATCATGATTACAGATATTTAAATACTGTAACGATAGCTCAACAACACGGTCCTTATAGGCATATATATAATTTACAGTAGCACAAAGTGTGGTATATGCACCCCCCCCCCCCCCCCCCCCCAAAAAAAAAAAAAACCATTGTGCGAGTCCTTATATGACTACTGCGCGAGTATATGTCCCCAAAAAATAACTATTGTAAAAATAACATCTACAAAGACTTATTCCTCTGCCTCTACTCCACTGCCCTTGCCCTACCTGCAGGACCTCTGTTTGGTTAAGACACTAAAAGACATCTATGCTCCCTAGCACACATATGATTGAGAATGTTTCATCTTCAGTGATACTTCCTCACTTCACACATCACTAAACGTTCAACAGTCATAGGTTTCTAGAATCATAATAGCAGTCCCTAAATGTGCTTTAGCATCCTAGCAAAATTGCATAGGTCACTATACCAAAAAAAAATATACATACAGTAATAAAGTTTGCAAAAATTAGAAAATCATCAAAGAAAGGTAGCCACACATGCGCAAAAGCATGTATATGCAATTATGTATATCTGCAGTAACTACACATACAGACAAACTTGATTGTGGACATGAAGGCGAGCAGCTCTTTGTAGGCATGCTAACATGATCATAGGGAAAAGCAAAATAAGCACGAAAGAAGGTTTTAATTGTTTTTGCAGTTCAAATTTATTTCAGCTAATTAGAGCCTACAATGCAATTACTCTGCATCAAAATACCTCACCTTTCAATTCAACAATATGCAGGTGCATTCCTCAAGCATAGCACGGTAAAGGAGCAATGAATAGACGGCTTCCACAGTTCCACTGAAACTCAGACAACTCAGCTGGGGAAAACTCTTTGATCTGGCCGAACAGGATTAAAGAGGCAATCAGCTGAAACACGATATGGATCTAGAGATGAGCTAATGTTTTTTTGTTCCTTACACTTAGTAATAAGGTACATTTTATATTTTAGGGAACAAAATCTGGTGGTGTTCTTTAGCCTTGGAAGCTAAGTACCTAACTATAAGTAGCTTTTATGAACAATTTGGACAGGTCGTCACCATCCCATGCAAAAAAAAATGTTAATTCATATCCAATGGACATAATAAATTAAGCATCCAAGAATAACCGATAATACTCTGAATAGAGGATTTTCCAACCGTACTGTTTCGCACCCCCCCCCCCCCCCCCCCCCCTCATGAACCACAGCAGCTCACATTAAAGGATTCTGCTAAAATCATGTAGCAAATTGGAATATGCGAAATGACCAGACATGACTGTGACATCAAGTTTCTTCTGCCAAGGAAAATCATGATATCTAATTCATTTTGAACCTAAATAGAAATTTAACGTTCCCCCTATATATCTTTGCGGTTTCTTTTTTTACTATTATGATGACAGTCCAAATCGAGAAAAATATTTAAACTTTCAGGATGAACAATAGGTGACCTGGCAACAGAAGATATGCACATCGCATTCCTTAATAGCACACACTACTTTAAAAGGAGCGAACTGTGATCTTCCAGGTTTCAAATTTCAGTAGAAGTATCATCAACAAGAAAACTACAGATAAATTTAGAAGCACTATCACATACCTGCAGGAATGAATGATACGGGTTTGAGAACATGAAAGAACCTGGAGGCAATGTGCAATAGATGGTTGGAGCATGGCCCTTCTTCAGATTGATGAATGTTTGGATGGTGAGAATAAAATGCAATGTGCAATAGAATAGCTAACGTAGTACTCAATATCTAAACATCCAGGACCTCCCATACTACTTTTCTAATGGATTAGGTCTAATGGTAAAACTGTTTTTAACAGCAACATTGACCAATCTGTGGTTGTAAAAGCACTGCAATGAGAACATGGTAAGCTAAGTTGTCATGCAACAAGGCAATGTTGAAAATACTATGAGAACAAAACCGTGAGCGACATATGGGAAATTTGATCAGAACAAAACTATACCGCAAAATAACAAAAAAAAGGGAATTAATATTTCACTGTCTTGTGAATTAAATTCTTCCATATTCTTGCTCCATCTAAAGGTGCCGTAAACATCTTAGTTTTTTGTGGCCATCACTTGGATCTGCCTCTGTAGCCTCTACAACCAAAAAATAATAATTTCATGGTTAGTAGTGAAGGCAAAAGTACACTGGAGCAAAAATTGGACACCCAAGCAGTGTATAGCTGTGGTTTAAGTTCGTGTCTGACCCTTAAAAAAAATTGTGAACGGGAAGATATATGAACAAGGATCACCTTTGTGAAATTTAAATGCTGGTGCCTCCTTAAGGTTCTATCATTACCTTCTTACTATTGCAATGGGTTGCATGGAACATTGGCGTCTTTGGTCACTTAAAAGAATTGATCGATGGAGTAACAGTAAAGTACAGGTACCGCCTTTCTTTATTTTTTTAATTTCCATGCCCATTCACTTCGAACTTCATGATAAAATGCACTTGGCTCAAGAACTCTCAATCAACCACATCAGAATTCTATGAGAACTGAACCTTACATATTTTGGACACGATGAAAAATACAACTTAACCCGTGCAGTTCAGCTGAACCAATCTTTTGATACTGCATAGCAAGGAAAACGAATATATACAAACCTTGCAGCTCCATCTTTATTTGGCATATCCTTTCTTGTACTACACCATTCAAAACTGCAGCTGAAAAGCCTAAACATCGAACTGCATAGGGAGCTTAATTTTCTGCAATCAATCAAATGTATCAAAATTGTGACTATATATGCAGTTTGTTAGTTTAAACCATTTTAGTTAGGGAACCATTGTCATTCTTCCTGTACCAAGATGGATGGTGTAGAAAATGCATACATGAACATAAAGATCAACCAAAGAAAAATTAGGGGTGGGGGGGGGGGGGGGATAAAATTACCTTGCTGGCTGGTCATCTACCTCTTGCGTGCACCTGAGTGCTTCTGCCCTACCTCTGATTTGTGTGCCTTGCAACGGCTCTATCCATCCCATAACCAGGGGGAAGCTTTATGCACAGATTAGATCTGTAAAAAATATGCAACCGATGTATAAGAGAGTAATAAAAAGACAGAGCAAAGCTCAATCGATCTAGGCGGGGTCTAGTTTGATTCGAGTGTAGTTGAGTTGGGAATGGGGACAAATCAATCACCTGGTCTCGGCCTGGAGACACAAGAAGAAACATGCTGAGGTGAGGCAATGGAAGGGAAAAACTCACCTGCAATGTGGAGGCTCACGAAATAGAAGGCCAGCTGCGGCTCTGCGCCCACCGGCCGCCCGTGTGCCGCTGCCTTTGCGCTCGCCATACCGCCGTGACCCCATCCCGCGGCTGCCGTTCGCCCCACACGCCGCTCCCGGGATCCGCTACCGCCACTTGCTCCGGCTGCCACGCCTGGTCGTAGCTGAACCGTGGGCTGCCGGCAACCCCAAGGCCACCACTTCGCCCCGGGCCGCTGCACGGGCTGGGGCCTCGGCGTTGCGACGACGAGGAGGGCCGCCGCTACGGCTGAAACCGCTGGCGTTGCCAGTTCCGTGGCCGCCTGGGCCAGCCACCGCTTGGCTCGGCACCGGTCGACACGCCACGGCCGCGGCGACAGGGCGCGGGAGCCGCCCGCGCCGACTGTTGCCTGACCTGCGCCAACCGCCGCCGTGGCTGTGCCGATGGCGAGACGAACGGTGGCAGGGGGGGGCAGCGGTGGGGCGAGCCTGGGTGCGGCGACGCGGTTGGCGGGGTTGGCGGTGTGGCGCGCAGAGGGTGAGGGTGGGGGTGCCGGTGGCGGGGCCGACGTCGTCGTCGCCTTCGCCTGGCGCCACCGTCGGGTTGCGCGGTGGGGAGGGAAGGAGTGGAGATATTTCGCGACGGAGGGCCAAGGTCATGATTTTTGACGAACATAGGGGGCTTCATGCAAATTTTGAGCCTGGTTGAATGGATGCCAAAATCTTGGCATGCCCACACTTTGGCAAGGCAAAAGTTATCAATTTTTTGGACACTATTTGGTTTGCTATCAAAATGTTGGCACATCTCACATTTTTTTGGCAAAACGTTGGCTACTTTTTTGCCCAAACTTTGGCATGCCAACACTTTGGCATGCCAAAATGTTGGCACTTAACCAATCAGGCCCTTTGTGTGGTGGGGATAGGAGGAGAGGGGTGATATTTTGCAACCGAGGACGGCACGCGCGATTTCCTGGAAACATAAGGGGCTAAATGCAAAATATCACGCGCAACGGTCCGTCTCCAACCATCGGATCGTCGATCGGACGGCCGAAATCGATCGCGATGACGTGGACCGGCTGGCTGGTCGCCGAGCCCGGCAGCTTTCATATACAGTAACTAGTGATTTACGCGCGCCCATGCGCGCGGCTGAATCAAAAATACGTCAGTAGTTACAGAATCCAACATGTTATCAGGCTGTGCATAATTGTTCATCAAGCCAAATTACTACAAAACTTTGTATCTTCATGCAAAAATTTGTATCTTCATAGAAAATAACACTTATGCTCAACAGCAGAAGCAAAAACTATTAAACCACATGTAACTTCACGAGGACCTCAAAGTAGACCCAATCAATTCAACAATGTGACTTAATACAGTCATATACCAGGAATAATATGCTTATCCTTGTGGATGCTTCAACGTATACAGATCATGACCTAGAAAATAAGAACAAATCAAAGGAGGAATGTTTAAGAACTATGTACCGTGAAAACCAAGGGGGAAGTTCTGATTTGCTAAGACACAGTTGCATATCCAGACGCTATAATTAATTTACACATGTTCTTCTGTTATGTTTTCTGCAATTTTCTGATAACATGATGTCAAAATTCAAGTATAATATGGAACACATTGTAGGAACACTAGGAAGTATAAAGATGGGAAAATAATTTGTTTCGAAGGGTTAACATGTTGATTTATTTCCTGATTCAGAATGTGCATTTCAATACATGCCATACCTAATCCTGATTAGTTGAGGCAACCGATTCTAGAAAAATCCAAATTAAAAAAATGAACACATTGAAGTACGGTTTCGAAAAATAAGCATAAGACTTGTAATGGTCTCACCTATTCTACACGAATGTTGGCTATCAAAAATGAAGGTTTGTTCAAATGTTGAAAGTGTCCCACACTGAAATAACTGAGCCATCCATAAGAAATCTTATCAATCTATACTCGTTCAATTTCTACTGAATGCCAATGTAGTAGCAAGAAAGTAAGGGATGTTTCCAATGCATGTAGGAGAAGAAATGATTGGTAAGGAGATCATGAATTGTACATGGGCGTCAGATACCTGATGGACTGGAGTTGTAGTTCTCATACAATTCATTTCGAATGCACAATTTTTCACATACCAGCAGGACAGTTGTAGAGATTAAAGCGGCGCATTACTACGTAGCCATGGATTCAACAAAGGACTGCATCTTGACAAATGAAAAAAAAAGAGAAAGTTAGTTTACCGTTCGGTTGTGTGCACATAGGAATTAAGAAGCAGAAAAACATAACGCTAACAAAAATAAATCAGCCATATTATTAGCCAAAACTGAACCCCAAGCTATCGCAAATCCATATAGTAAGAACAGTTAACACTAATAATATTATGTGGATGCGCATGAATGAGTGCACCTATGTTTTTTATCCGCTACTCACAAAATAGGGTTGAAATACTCGTTAAAGAAAATGTAGGGTGGAAGTAAAAAAGCCATACATGTGACTACCATGCCAATGATAGTTTAAGAAAATTAATTTTAGAACATACCAATTAAAATCATACATGTGACTTGGGTGCGTACCTCACATAGGACACACATAAGTGGGTGAACAATAAGAAGCCATCACAAAAAGTCATCCAAAATCCCTTCACAAAGTAAGATTAAACGTTGCTATTTAAGCGGGAAACTATCTTTAATTGGTAACCTGCAAATTTACAACATTAAAAATTTTAATGATATGAATCTGAATATTTACTAAGTTTATGTGAAATTTTAAAGAAAAAGGAAATAGAGAGGCATTAAATATTTTTACAATCGAAGAAAAAAGAAAATAAAGGTGTTGGATGAATGAAGGAGGGATATCACAACACAAGCTTATAATCTAGAGCAGCATGATATAAAATTAACGACATAATTAGGAAGAGTATTTTTTTGCTGCAGATAACATTGTTTAGTAGATGTTTTAGAAAACAAATGGTAGGTCCAACAAACTATATTTATCTATTATTAGCTGCCATGATTACAGAGGATAATTCTACCTCTCATATGCACAATACACAAGCTATTTCTCAAAGATTTCAATGTAGCCTTTTGCCCAGCAAAATGAACTATGTTCCATACTATAATCATCCATCCAGATAAGCAGAAAAATATATAGGAATCTGATATGATTGAAATGGAGGAAAACAATGTTGTGCTTTACAGAAGGTACATCACTAGTAGCAGGTTTGATAAGATAATATATCTCAATCTGATACCAGCTAACCATTTAGTACTACCAGTTAAGTATTTAAGAGTACAACACCGATATGCAAATCAATATTCATGATTTTCCAAGCATAAAAAAGAACATTAATGGTGGTGGTGGATGTGGGAGAGGGACAAGACACAATAACACAGCACAATCAAGGGAGAAGACCAATATCATGAACTCAATCAAAAGAGATGGAGAAGTAGAGTAAAAAGTAAATAATATTTTTACCTACTGCATTCAGGATATTCTTTTTCATTGGAACTGTTGTCATTGCCAATTCAATTCCACAACATTTTGTATAAACCAATCATATGTATCAACATGGTACCTGCATGCACCGTTAAGTGTAGTGATGGAGGGCAGGAACAAAAGAAGCAATGCCATTCACTTCAATTGTAACCTTTACAAATATTAGAGCTGCATTACATAATTAAAACAAGAAGGAAGAAGAGATGAAGTGACGTGCACTTGGTCTCATCAGCTAATTTTAAAAGTAACAGCATCATGCTCAATTCTTTTCAGCGGGGCTAAAGTTTTACAGTAATTTTTAGAACACTACACTCATTCATGTACATTAGGCACCTAAAGTTCATCTGCTTGCTAATTCGCACATATAATTCATGCCTAATTCACACGTATAATTCATGCCTAAGAAGTGGTGGCCAATTGAAAAGTATTAAAATTAGACAGGTTGTGATTGAAATTAAACCAAATCCTGGAGAAAACATCCCACCCGACGGATCCATGAAAGCTGTGAAGAAAACTGATAAAAATGACAGGATTCAGGAAGGGATCAAGAATTCTTACCACAAGCTGGGCCTGCTAATGACTCCATCTTCTTCCTCTATGAACACAAATCTTACCATATTATTGTATATCTTGTGTGATCCTAATTTAACAGGTAGTGTCTTGAGCCACGGATCTACTCTATCATCACAAACCAAGCATCTGCAATGATCAAATCGAAGAAAAATCAACCAAAACAGAATACATGCTCACAAAATCGAACCATATATTAACCAAATCAATCTACAAATGCATCAAATTGAGGGGCCCGGGATAACCTCAGGAGGGAGCGAGAAAAGGATTCTGAAGGGAACAGCCTACAGCTAGGTGGTGCCACTGAAGTTCTTCCCGCTACCACTGTGACCGGACACCTCCTGCAACCATGGGAGCATTCTGTCAAACACCTAGCAGGCAGCGTCTATAGCCTGATTGAAATTGCAGGTAGCATAAGAGCAGCGCTAGCTCCGGCACTCTCGTGGGCCAAGCAGCAGGCACGATCACGGCTGCTTTCTCCTCCATCCATAGTTGAGCACAACCATACCTATTGGTTCAATTTGAACAGGTATATAGCATTAGAATGTAGAGAGGGTAAGAACAAGATAGCATTAAAACAGGAGTGAGATCGAGTGAACGCGCAAGAGGGAGTAGAAAAGAAAAGGTGAAGAGTATAATCTGAGGAAAAGGAACTCGATTTGGGCAACTGTAAGTTTGAATCCAGTGACTACATATCCGATTTGAGTTGGAAAGGGGCAGGAACGCTTTGAAGTTTCAAGGATGAGGAAGATGGTGATGGGAGGAGCTTACCTGCAAAGTGAATGCCTCTCTTGATGGCACGCTTCCACCGCAGCAGTGTGCCCACGCAGCCAACTGCTCGTGCCTGTGCACGGCCGTTATCATCCTCCTGAGCGTGGCACACTACTTGTCTCGTCGCGAGGTGACGTGAGTAATCCCCAGCAGTAGAAGGACAACAACCGAAGAGGAGGTTACATGGGGAAGGGCGACACTGAAAGCAGACATCACACGCAAGGAAGGATAATTACACGAAGCAGCTCACCTCAGGCCACCGCCGCCGCTCCCGGATTCGCAGCCGCTTGGATCGGCCACCGCTCGGCGCTGGGCTCGGCTCTCCGCGGCGTGCAACGCCGTTGTGCCACTCACCGTTGTCGCCGCTACCCATCCCGCGCCACCGCCGCCGCCATCTGTTGGTCTGCCCAGACGGCCCACCCCGCCGTGCGCCGAGGCCACCTAGATGCGGGGGCGCTGCCGTGCGCGGATGCCGGCCGCGGCGCACCCCGGGAAGCTCGCCGTGGCAAGCATTGGCTGCCGCGGGTTAGCCGCGCCGCACCGCCGCGTCCATCTCGCCTCGACGGCCACGCAGGCGTGCCCCCACCGGCCGAGCTTGCTGCGCCACAGCGTGGCTGTCAAGAATCCCACAGGGCCACTTGGCGGCGGCGGTCGACTGGCTCGCGTCGCGCGCCCCTGCTTCCGCATCACCGCCGCTGGCCGTGCCTTCATGCGCCACGGACGACCGCTGCTCCGACGTCCTACCCGGCACCCGCGCCATGCGGGCCGTGCCCCCATGCTGCTGCATCGGAGCCCCCTGCGAGCACTGCGATAGAAAGCGCCGCGGGCCAACATCCCCGCCGCGAGGAGGAGCAGCGCTCCACGGCCCGCAACAAGGGGCGGCACCACGCAACCCCGCAAGCGGCCCACGACTCGTCCCCGACACCGGCGCATCGTCGGAGCAGGCCGGAGCGCCGCCAGATCAGCGGAGGAGAGGAGAGCTGCAATGGGAGGGAGGGAGAGAAGAGGGCCAATTTTTTCACCGTGGAGAAGGAACGGGAGAGGTCGGGAGACTTCCATCCACTAGAACGACTCCACGTATACTTTGGAGCGCGGGTTATTTTTGTACAAACGCGAGGAGCTATTTGCAAAATGTCGTGCACAACTGTTGTGTAACCAGCCATTGGATCGCGATCTGACGGACGAAATCTTTTTCGCTGACGTGGACAGCCTCCACGGCTGCCGAGCCCGGCCACTTTCATATCTAGAGATGTGTAGATGAACCCTTCTTCAAGTGGTGAGGATGATGAGTTGGTGGAGATATCTTCTTCAAGTGATGCAAATATCATGCACACTAGGTACTGTGGCGCGCCCTGCGCGCCTGCCTCAAACCGGCCCATTATCTTGAGGTCTATGTGTCTTTGCTATTTTTGTTTTCGTTTTCTGCTGCTCCTTTCGCCGAACAGATGAATCATCGCGCTGGCTTTTATGCTGGGCTTTTGAATTTAGGCTCTACAGCCTTTTGCAAGTCCTTTTCTATCTCTAACTGTTCATCTAAGGTACAAAAGATCTCCATACAGTTTGAGCAAAATATGCTAACCAATGATTTAAGTCGAAATCGAATAACAGATACACATCAACTATCTAACATAGTTCACATTTCATGCACTCCTGACCTTTACATAATTATACAGCCAACAACATATGTACATTTCAGGTCTAATAGGCTTAGCTAATTCAGACAAACACAAAAGGTACCCAAAAGATGTCTCTTAGAACCATCACACCATTCTCTACCTTCAGTCGACTTGTGTTCAAAATACTGAAGGAAATTCTCTACCTTCAGTCGACTTGTGTTCAAAATACTGAAGGAAATTCTCTACCTTCAGTCCACTTGTGTTCAAAATACTGGAGGAAGTTACAATTTTCTGATTTTTCCCTGAATCGACAAAAGAGGAAGAGGATTATTATACAAAGGATATGTGAACACGGTGGTTTCAATTTGTGTAGCTTAAGATCAAATTTACAAAGAAACGCACCTGCCTAAGATAGACTTTCTTTTGACTGCCTCCTCACACCTAAACATCTGAATTAGCCCTTTCGACATCACTAAAAATGAAATGTGAATGCAATGGTCAGAATAAAGGGTGTTGACAAAGCGATCTTCTATATCATATGTCCATTAGGAAGAGGCTAACCAAACACTTGGAATACCGCCACTGCCATAAGCAAGCTCAGTAGTTTCGACAATGTTTCATCAGATTGTCATCATGATCAATCTATATCAAGAGACACCTATTTGTGGCTAGCAAAGCACAAATACATTTGTGTGTTCAGTATTATAATATAATCAATAGAATTAAACAACGACAGGCATCTTACAGGTAGCGTTTGTTGCACATATGCAGTATTTTTAGGACCATCTTTTGGAACCTTGGATTGATCCTCCTCTTCATTGTTCTTGCATTCTGAAGTTACAATTTTCTGATTTTTCCCTGAATGGACAAAGGAGGAAGATGATTATTGTACAAAGAAAATGTCAACACGGTGGTTTCAATTTGTGTAGTTTAAGATCAAATTTACAAAGAAACGCACCTGGCTAACCAAAAATTTGTGCCCTGGCCACCAAAATCATTAAATCTCTTTAGCTGAATTTTCCTACCTTGGTTGATTTACCTGTGATCCACCGAACAATGTCAGCAGAGTGGCAGATCCATTTATTTGCATGCATTGTTTAGAAGTAAGTCAAGAAGTAGTTGTATAGCTTGCAGAATGATGCCTTTGCAGTGCTTACCACTTCATATCTAAAGGATGCAATTAAGCTCTACAATTCTTTGTGTAAGATTAAATACCGTCATATAAAAATGATTCCATTCAACAAATGGGCTGATCTTGAAAATATAAATGGCTAAGCATGCCCAGTACAAACTGTATGCCAAATATGGATGCAGAGCTGATTTCAATGTAAGAGGAATGGCTACATGAAAAAAATGGATGCACTACTGCAGAAACATGCTTGATTCGTATATTTGATCTAACACTGATCTTTATGCGTTTTCATTAACCAATTTTCAGAACTTATTATTTAACTGGCTGCTCACACGTTCAATTGGGATGCACTTTAACCATCACATGAGCACAATACAGGTATTGAGAGTGTTGGCAATTAGCTCGGGTTACCTATATTTTCTGGTCATGTTTCTCACATAAAAAGAAATTGCATTAAAATTTCAGACCTAACAAATAGAAAAATGCACGCAGACGGAATGGATCACAACACTTATTATTCTAATAGCTACTGTTATTATCTTTGAGGAATTTTCACACATAATCAACTCTCTTAGAGAGGAACAATCTGCATTTAGTTTAGGCATGAACAATGAGAAGAAGGGATGGTAACAAAAAGGCTACAGGAAGACTGCAAATGTCCCAGTAACATACACACATAGGTGATATGATCTTTTGGTAAATAAATCTCAGATAACCTGAGTCTTCAAAAGAGGTGACCACACTATGCATATATATATATATATACAAATCACAAATCAAGAATATAGCCAAATGGATATGCCAACATGAAAGAACTAAACGTGATTGGCAGTAGAAATGAACTGAGAAACAACATATATAAAGTATAAGCAAATATACTCTATTTAGCAATCATTTGTTTGGTTTACCTGAATTTTGTTCCGCTGGACACAAATTCAACCTCATTGATCAGTCTACGTTACAGAAGGTGTGCCAAAGCAAAACTGAGCTGGAATAGGCAGCAAGATGTGTAAACACATGCAACAACAACGTAACAAAGACCAGTAAGAGCCATGCACATGAAACATACTGTTAATGGCCTCATGGATCAGTCTAGGTTACAGAAAGGGTGACAAATCAGACCTGAGCGTGAAGAGGCAGCAGGATCTGAAAACAAACGCGACAGCCGCCCTTCATCTTGGGAGAGCTCGAAGCAAATTCTGACCAAGGATCAATAGAAATCCAAAGTTTCAGGCTTGATTCCAATGCCGACAGAGATCGGCGGCCGCGACAAGAATGGGGAACAGGCAGCCACTATCCGAGATCCACTCTCACCTGCAACTAAAACGAGATTAGATCCATCTCCACGCTATAAGAAACATGACCGGTCAAGGGGAAGCGGGAGTAACATCAAAATTGCATCAGAATCGGCAGACAACGAAGTTATACACCAAAATCCAACAGGGAAGAAACAAACAGAAGACCACATGGAAATCGAAATTGAATACGGGTGAGGCCAAGCAGCACGGGGATAAATCACATCTGGAGGACAAAGAGGGAGGGGAAAGGACGCACGCGAGGCGCAGGGACACGAAAAGCGCAGATCAAAATCAAACAGAAAAGAAGAGGAACTAATGAACAGAAACTGCAGATCGAGATCGAATTGGAAAGAAGAGGAATGAAAGGAAAACTCGAGGAGAAGGAGGTCTACCAGGGAAGAAGAGGAACCAGGGAGAGCGAAGGGCAACTGGGACGAAGGAAGCGCCAGCGCGACCTAAAAGGTGGTCACCCATGCCGCGGAAGAAATGCAGTGCAGACGGTGAGGCGCCGTTGCGTCGGTCGAGTCGAGCTCGTACAACGGAGGGGCGAGGAAGGCGTCTAGAGGAAGGGAAGGGGGGCGGCGCAGGACGCACCCAGGGGAGGCCGCACCCGCTGTGCGCGCGTGACGCGGGCGGCCATCCACGCGTCCCAGGCGGAGATCCAACGGCACGAAAGCCACCGACGCCCTCCGATCGCTCCCAGGGCGCGCCTCCGCTCCATCCTTTCAGGTTTTTAATGTGAACCTGAATGTGAACCTGTATGTTGTTGTATTCAAGCAGTTCAGCTTGTTATTATTTGTATTGTTGTTTGATGTTCAGCAGTAGCAACAGTGAATGTACACGGGCAATGTCATAGCTGTGCATTTGTGGAAACAATGTTGCAGCTGGTGGCAACCAAGGGCATGAATGGAAAGTAGTTATGAAATGGTGTAAAAATCTAATTCTAGAATCCAGGAACCAATCAGCACGATATAGATTTTACCTATAATCTAGATGATTTTGGATCCAAACAGGGCGTAAGCGGCAGAGCTAAGATTATTTCAAGCGCAATTCTTCGATCTTCACCGTGCACCGTGGGAGAGTGTAGGGACTACTAGGCATCATCGTCATCACCGTGACACCGTCACATAACCCCCAACGCCGTACGTGTAGCAGCGCTCGTCTCCTTTACCTCGCCTCCCCTCCTCTCCTGCAGAACGACACGCGCATCTCCCTCCCTCCCCAATACGATTCCTCCCCTTCTCTCCCCCAGCGATCGCTCCAGCGCTCCCCCCAAAACCCTAACCGCCCGGCTCCTCGGCGGCGGCGTAGCGCCCCCCAGGCGGAAGCGGATAGCGCGGCGGGTTGCCCCTCTGCGGCTGTGGAGGCGGACGAGGCGGCGGCGGAGGGCTTTGGCGCCCGCCCCCCGGCGATGCGAATTGCGCGATGAAGCTCAAGCGGCGACGCGCGGTGGAAGTGGTGCGCCACCTTCCCCCACTCCGTTACCCTATCCCCACTCGATCGCCGCGATCTATGTCCCGATCGCCCTGATCGCGGCGGCGGCCTGCGATTGCGAACGGATTAGGGTATTGTCCCGGGGTTTCTGCCGGTGTGGGTTGCCTCTCTCGGTGACGATTCCTCCTCCGGAGGGAGAAGTTTTTTGGGTGATTTAGGATGCCGCGTGCCCAGGGAGCCTTTTGGTTTCGGGGAATCACTGGGCTTGCATCGTGGCTTGTGCAGGGTTTAGTGTCGACAATGCTTGTAACTACTGTTTATGGTTACATGGAGAAGCTCTAGACCTCAAGATATATGCTTTGCAGTTCCATGCTGACCAGGAGGAAGACTATTTTTTTTTTGTACTATAAAACTGTTTATGCAATCTTAGTGGGGGGCTATTTGCTTGTAAGGCTTGTCTTAGATCTGCAGTTGGTCAAACTTGTGTGCACGGTAGATAAAAATGGATCTGTTCCAGTTCCTTTTTGTTTTGCCAACTGATGTTTTTTTACTCTACTAGTTTGCGTGAAGAGATGAAGTTGATGCTTGATATGACTATGATAGTTTAATGCAAGGACTTCAATTTAGAAAGATTGAAACAAATTTAGATGCTTTGCTCTACATCGCTCAGATCTTTGAACAGATTACATCGCGGTCATAAACAGAAGCATGCATTTTAATAAACATTAATCCTCTGTAGTTGCTATTGGTTTTGGTATTTGTGTAGTGTCCAATCTATACTTAGCTAGGAAAATCCCAATTGGTCATGATGTGGAGCCCTAATTTGGTTTCATTGACTCGGCACTGATTGCAAGTCCTAGAATTTTCTAGCTTTGAACTGGCTTTGCCTACAATTTGATATTCTAAAATTTTACATTCTAGTCACAACTTCTTTCCTGACTCATTAAGATCTGAATTATAGGACACTTATGTGTACAAGTGCATTTTTGTTTAGCACTTTAAATTTGTTGACCCCCTTTCAAATCTAATGCCTTTCACCAATGTACCTTTTTTTTGCAGCCTCCAAATATAAAGTCGTTCATCGACAGTGTTACCGTAGTTCCTCTTGAGAATGTAGAACTGCCTCTGAAGGATTTTGCATGGGAATTTGACAAGGTTTGTGCAGTGTAGACCTTTTTTCCTCTAACATTCTGTGTTGATGTTAGGAATTCTAATCTCTTGCTATCAAAATGGTGCAGGGTGATTTTCATCACTGGGTGGACCTTTTCAATCACTTTGATTCTTTCTTTGAGAGTTATATCAAATCAAGGAAAGATTTGCAGCTCAAAGATAATTTTCTTGATGTGGATCCCCCATTTCCTAGGGAAGCAGTCCTTCAAATTCTTCGCGTATCAAGAATAATCTTGGAAAATTGCACAAATAGACACTTCTATAGTTTTTTTGAGGTTAGCACTTTTTTGCACTCCCTGTTTATCTGCAGGCCTTCTTCCTTTTTTCCTTGTAATGTTTTCTACTGCAAGAGCATAACCTCCAGTTTCCTTCATCTATTACTGCTAATATACACATTTTTCTTGTCCTTATTGTTTACAGCAGCATCTTTCTGCTCTTCTAGCATCGACAGATGCAGATATTGTTGAAGCAAGCTTGCAGACATTAATGGCATTTGTAAACAAGTCAGTTGGGAAAAGCTCAATACGCAGCACATCTGTGACTTCAAAGTTATTTGCCTTCTCTCAAGGTTGGGGTGGAAAAGAAGGTGGCCTTGGATTAATAGCATGTTCTCTGCCCATTGTATCGGATCCAGTTTCCACTGAGGTTGGCTCCACTCTCCATTTGGAGTTTTATCATGGTGCTGATAAACCAGAGAAATCCCAGTCTCTCGATAACGAGAGCAGGTTGGAAGTAATTCATTTACCGAATGTCAATACCTGCAAGGAGACAGATCTTGAAATATTGGACAAGTTGGTCAAGGATTACAGTGTGCCGCAAGCTTTAAGGTTCCCTCTTCTTACAAGATTGAGATTTGCAAGGGCATTTGACTCTTCGACACGTCGACGCCAATATATCTGTATCCGCTTGTATGCTTTTATTGTTCTTGTGCAAGCAGGCAATGATACTGAAAGTTTATCATCATTTTTGAGTAATGAACCAGAATTCATTGATGAACTATTATCATTGATTAGTTACGAGGATGAGATACCAGAAAAAATTAGGATATTGGGAATCCTTTCATTGGTTGCACTGTGCCAAGATCGATCTCACCAGCCTACCGTATTGTCCTCGGTAACTTCAGGTGGCCATCGTGGTATTCTTCCTAGTCTCATGCAGAAGGCAGTTGATTCTATCATCAGTGGTTCTATGAAATGGTCAATAATATTTGCTGAAGCTCTTCTATCTCTTGTTTCAATGTTGGTATCATCAACCCCAGGTTCTCTTGCTCTTCAAGAGGCAGGCTTTATACCCACCATTTTGCCTCTACTTAAAGACACAAACACACAACATTTACACCTTGTTAGTATAGCAGTGCATGTTATTGAGAGCTTCCTGGATTATCACAATCCCTCTTCAGCATTGTTCAGAGATCTTGGTGGACTAGATGACACTATTGCACGCCTTAAGATAGAAGTATCACAAGTCGAGACTGGTTCGAAAAAAATTGAAGAGTCTCAGTCAATCAATAAAGGAAAGGAGGTGGAAAGTTCTCCAATGCCAGATATGCAGCCTTCATGTTCTGAAGCCTTGGTTTTGTATAATAGGAAGAACTTGATGAAAGTTTTACTACGTACAATATCTCTGGCAACATATGTGCCTGGCAGCTCTGCTCGTGTTGATGGTTCTGAAGAGAATGTATTGCCCCCATGTTTATGTACAATCTTTAGGAGAGGCAAGGACTTTGGTGGTGGTGTTTTCTCACTTGCTGCAAATGTTATGAGTGATCTCATACATAAAGACCCAACATGCTATACTGTTCTTGATGCAGCTGGTTTGCCACAAGCTTTTCTTGATGCCATAATGGATGGTGTACTTTACAACTCTGATGCAGTCTCATGCATACCACAGTGTCTGGATGCATTATGTTTGAACAATAGTGGTCTTCAATTAGTAAAGGACCGCAATGCTTTAAGATGCTTTGTGAAAATCTTTACCTCCAGATCATATTTGAAAGCTCTTAGTGGGGACACTACAGGGGCCTTGTCAAGTGGACTTGATGAATTAATGCGCCATGCATCATCATTACGTTCCTCTGGAGTTGACATGTTTATTGAAATCTTGAACACTGTTTCAAATGTTGGGGGCGGTGGAGACCCTAATTCCTGTATGGAATGTGATAATTCCTCTGCAGCTGTTCCCATGGATACTGATGTGGAGGGAGCTACAACGCAGAGTGAGGGTGTACCTTCTGAGGTAGGATGCTCAGGCAAAATGGTTGAGGCTCCTCTAGATTCCATGGCTTCATCTTCCATTGAGTTATTTCTTCCTGAATGCATATGCAATGTTGCTCGTCTCCTTGAAACTGTTCTGCAAAATACTGATACATGCAGGCTATTTATTGAGAAAAAAGGAATTGAAGCTGTTCTTCAACTGTTTAAGTTGCCAGTAATACCTGTATCTGTTTCAATTGGTCAGAGTATTTCTGTCGCATTTAAAAACTTCTCACCTCAGCATTCTGTTTCTTTGGCAAGAGCAGTGTGCTCATTTTTTCGGGACCATCTTAAAGTGACAAATGAACTGTTGGCTTCGATCTCTGGAACTAAGCTGGTTGATAGTGAACCTGTGAAGCAATCAGCTCTCCTGAAATCGCTTTCTACTCTTGAAGGGCTTTTGGCTCTTGCCAATTTTCTTCTAAAGGGAACCACCATTATGGTCTCAGAACTGGCTTTTGCAGATGCTGAGATATTAAAGGAATTGGGGAAGGTTTATACTGAAGTCACATGGCAGAATTCTTTACTCAGTGATGCCAATGTAGATAAGCAAGAGTCAGATCAAGATGATGTACCTGGAGATGCTTCAATTTCTAATGCATCTGAAAGGGATAGTGATGATGACTCAAGTGCAGCACCAGTTGCAAGATATATGAATTCTGTTTCAGCAAGGGCTTCTTTATCCCCCTGGAGCGTGGAGCAAGATTTTGTATCAGCTGTCCGATCTGCTGCCAACATGCACCGCCATGGTCGTCACTCGCTATCAAGGATACGCGGGCGCCTAAGTGGAGTATTGGATGCAACAAATACTGATTTGGATGGACTTTTTTCTCCGGCAGAGAGCTCTAGGAGTGATGCTTCAAAGAAAAGCCCTGAAATTGTTGTTTCTGAACTTGTGACGAAGCTTGGCTACACAATGCGCTCCTTCCTCTCTACTCTTGTCAAAGGATTACCAGCTCGTCGTCGTGCTGACTCTAATCTTAGCCCAGCTTCAAGAAGTCTTGTGACTGCACTTGCACAGCTTTTCCTTAGCGCTCTTGGTTACTCTGGACATTCTACCGCTGGCTTTGAGATGTCGTTATCTGTTAAATGCAGATACCTTGGGAAGGTTGTGGACGACATGGCTGTGCTTATGTTCGACAGCAGGCGTCGCTCGTGCAATTCTGCACTCGTTAATAGTTTTTATGTGAATGGGACATTCAAGGAAGTTCTAACCACCTTTGAAGCCACCAGTCAGCTACTGTGGACGCTTCCTTTCTCTGTGCCTGCTGCTGGGACTGATCAAGGTTCCTCTGTTAATGAGAAGGTGTCTCACAATTCCTGGCTTTTGGATACATTGCAGAGTTATTGTAAATTGCTAGAATATTATGTGAACTCTACATTCTTATTGTCCCCATCCTCTTCTCATAATCAGCTTCTTGTCCAGCCTATTGTCACTGAGCTGTCAATTAATCTATTCCCCGTGCCTTCAGAACCAGAGTCATTTGTTTGTATGCTCCAATCTCAAGTTCTAGATGCAGTTCTTCCTGTTTGGAATCACACAATGTTTCCTGAGTGCAGCCCAGCTCTTGTTACCTCCCTGGTCTCGATTATGAACAATATATGCTCTGCTGTTGGTGATCTGAAGCAAAGCCGCAATAGTGTCAGAGTTGCCAACCAACGTGTTACTAGCCCCCCTCTTGATGAGTCAGCTATTGCTACAATTGTTGAAATGGGATTTTCAAGAGCTAGGGCAGAAGAAGCTCTGAGAAGCGTCAGAACTAACAGTGTGGAGATGGCAACTGATTGGTTGTTCAGCCATCCAGAAGAATTTGTTCAAGAAGATGTGCAGCTTGCACAGGCACTAGCTTTGTCACTTGGAAGCTCCATTGAAACACCTAAGGAGGATGGAAGCAATAAGAATGATACAGCCACTGCTGAAGAAAAAGGTGTATTCGTGCTTCCTTTGGATGACATTCTCACTGTATCGACAAAGCTTTTCTGCTCTAGTGGTTCTGCCATGGCTTTCCCATTGACTGACCTTCTAGTGACACTTTGCAACCGGAATAAGGGAGAATACCGACAGCAGGTAGTACTGTATCTTTTTGAGCAACTAAGACGTTTTTCATCAGATACCATTGCTGATACAGGTGCTTTGTATTCTGTTGCCCATCTGTTGGCTTTACTTCTGAGTGAAGACAGTGGCATACGTGAAATTGGTGCTGAAAATGGCATCATCCCTCAAGTTCTTAACATATTAGAAAATCTTAAATCAAGTACAGACCAGACAGATCAGACCTGGAATTCTATCAGTGCTCTGTTGCTTATATTGGATAACATGCTACAATTTAATCCAAAGATTAATACGGAAACAGCAGATGGTGCATCTAAGTCAACTTCTGACGCATCCAGTACTGACAGCAAGGCAAATCCAATTCCACCTGATGAAAAGAAAACTGAAAGTATGGATTCAGTAGAAGATGCAAGCGCTAATGTGTTTGAAAAGATTTTGGGGAAATCTTCTGGCTATTTGACTGATCAGGAGAGCCAAAAGGCACTGGTTTTATGCTGTGAATTCATTAAGAAACGTGCGCCAGCAAGAGTTATGCAAGCTGTTCTTCAGCTCAGTGCCCGCTTGACAAAGACACATGCTCTTGCTGCTCAGTTCTTTGAAAATGGTGGCTTATCATCTCTTTTAAATCTCCCGAGTGTTTGCACCTTTCCTGGGTTTGAAACCTTAGCATCTGCCATTGTGCGCCACCTCATTGAGGATCCTCCAACCTTGCAGAGTGCAATGGAATTGGAGATACGGCAGTCATTAAGTAACCGTGGCAGTCGTACTCCACGCTCATTTCTGACAAATATGGCACCACTGATATCTAGGGATCCTGTGATCTTCATGAGGGCTGTAACTTCAGTCTGCCAATTAGATTCTTCAGGAGGGAGAATGAATGTAGTTTTATTGAAGGATAAAGAAAAAGACAGGGAGAAGCAGAAAGTTCTTATAATAGAAAGTGGTGTGCAATATAATGAGCCTGTTCGGGTGACAGCTGATAAGTCAGTTGATACGCCAAACAGATGCTCACGGAGCCACAAAAAGGTTCCTGCTAGTCTTTCGCAGGTGATTGATCAGTTTCTTGAGATCATTATGAGCTATCCATTTGCAAGCAAAGAACAGGGGTTTGATGGTTACTCACTGCTGACTCCAATGGATGTTGATGAACCAAACACTAAGGGGAAATCTAAAGTTGATGATTGCGAAGAGCTTGAGGGTGATGCCCTCTCTGAGAGATCTGCTTTGCTGTCAAAGCTGGCATTTGTCCTTAAGTTGATGAGCGAGATACTCCTCATGTATGTGCATGCCGTAGGGATAATTCTGAGACGGGATACAGAGATGTCACAGTCACGAAGTTGCGATCAAGGTGATGGACACAATGGCTTCCTGCATCATATATTCTATCTGCTACTTCCACTATCTTCGGTCAAAACTGCTGATGTCTCAGACGATTGGACAGGGAAGTTGTCTGAGAGAGCTTCCTGTTTCTTGGTAGCTTTATGCTGCAGATCTGCTGAAGGTCGTAGAAGGGTTATTGCTGAAATTGTGAAAGCATTTAACTATTTCATTGATTCTGCAAGCAGTACCTCCAGAGGATCTTTGGTGCCTGACAGAAAAGTTTTGGCTTTCTCTGAGCTGGTAAATTCAATATTGTCGCGGAATAGTCAAAGCAACTTGCCTGTTCTTGGTTGCTTGCCTGATATTGCAAAACCTATGGTAGATGGTGGAATGGTACAATCTCTTTCTGGTCTGCTGAAAGTTATTGACCTGGACCACCCAGATGCTGCAAAGGTTGTCAACTTGATATTGAAAGCTTTGGATAGCCTCACCAGGACTGCTTACGCCAGTGATCAACTTCTCAAGTCAGGTCGATATACCAGGAACAGATTACCAGGGTCACATGAAGCTGACGACACTGTAATCCATGCAAGCACAGATAACAGACATCAGCATACTGATGACATTATCCAACCTACAAGTCAACAAGCGCAAGAGCTGTCTCATGTTGATGGGGACAATAATGAGAACCATGGCCAACCTTCTGAACAAGAAATGGGAGTTGATCTAGTGGACAATAATTCTAGTGGTAATCGTCCAATGAATGGTGTGGAGTTCATGCGAGAGGAAACAGTTGAAGGTAACATAATGGCCACTAATACTGATGTTGGTTTGGCTTTCCCAGTGCAACATCAAGCTGATGATGAAATGGGCGAGGAAGGTGAGGATATTGGTGAGGAAGGTGAGGATGAAGAGGATGATGATGATGATGAGATAGCAGATGAGGGAGCTGGTTTGATGTCCATAGCTGACACAGATATTGAGGACCAGGAGAACAACGCCGTCGGTGATGAATACAATGATGACCTGATGGATGAAGAAGATGATGACTTTCTTGAGAATCGTGTGATAGAAGTGAGATGGAGGGAGAGCTTAACTGGAATGGATCATCATCTGAGATTTTCCAGGGGTCGTGCAGATTCAACAGGTTTTATTGATATATCTTCTGAGTCATTTCATGGTGTGGGAACGGATGATTCATTTAATCTGCATCGTTCGTTTGGTCTTGAGCGCCGCCGCCAAAGTGGAAGTAGGTCACTTCTTGACCGACCAAGGTCTGATGGAAATGCTTTTATTCATCCACTGCTTGTCAGGCCAGCTCAGTCTAGGGATGGAACTGGTTCAGCGTGGCCCTCTGGAGGAACCTCATCGAGAGATTTTCACACACTATCTTTTGGGAATTCGGACATCCCTTTGTACATGTTAGATGCTGGGTTTCCTCCAGAAACTGCTCCCCCGGTGTTTGGTGAGCGTGTTGTAAGTACTGCTCCACCACCTTTGATAGATTTCTCACTTGGTATGGATTCCCTCCGAATTAGGCGGGGCCCTGGAGATAATCCATGGACTGATGATGGTCAACCACAGGCAGGTAATGATGCAGCTGCTGTTGCTCAGGCAGTGGAGGATCAATTTGTGTCGCAGTTAACTGTGGCCAGTAATTCAAATAATGCTCCTCAGATGCAGCCTGAACAGACTGGCAATGGTGCAAATGCACAATTACCATCACCAGATACAGGAAATGCTGAACCTGCAGCAACCAATTCTCCCGCTCAGCAAGTTCATACCGTTAACCAAGGACCTGCTCCTGCAAATGATGGCACACTGTGTCCTACAAATGTGCAGGTAAATCAACAGTTGGTTGCTTCTGTTCATGATAATCATGTTGAGGAAGCGGTACAGCAAACAGCAACTGATGATCCTATACCTCAGAGTGATGAAATAATGTCTATTGCTGATGGTGGTGGTTGTCCTGAAAGAGATTCCTTCTCTGGTAATCAAAGTTATGATCACATTATGCACGAGATTGAAGCACCTCAACAGGCTCAGTTGAGTAATGATCCTAGAGAAACCCGATCTGATCTGGAGTCAAGCTGCCATGCACGTGATGCTCATGTAGATTCTGCTGCACTGAATGTGGACGTTGACATGAACAGTGTTGATATTGCTGAAAATGAAGTTGGAAACTCGACTCCTGGTTCTGATGGCAATGGTTTGTCTTCTAGGAGACATGAAGAAGCTGAGCCTCAAACAGAGCAACCAAATGCTAACAATGAGGCCTCTAGTGCTAATGAAATTGATCCCACATTTCTTGAAGCATTGCCTGAGGATCTTCGTGCAGAGGTCCTTGCTTCTCAGCAGAACCGTTCTGCCCCAGCTGCTTCCTATACTCCACCAGCTGCAGAAGAAATAGATCCTGAGTTTTTGGCTGCTCTTCCACCCGACATACAAGCTGAGGTTCTAGCCCAGCAGCGAGCACAGAGGATTGCTCAGTCTCAACCAATTGGTCAGCCAGTAGATATGGATAATGCTTCAATTATAGCAACTTTCCCTCCTGATCTTCGTGAAGAGGTAATTCTTCAATTGTAAGAGGTATAGTTTATTTTATATAACAGTCTAATGCTAATACTCATCTGTTTTTACCACACAGGTGCTTTTGACCTCATCAGAAGCTGTTCTGTCTGCCCTTCCTTCAGCTTTACTTGCTGAAGCTCAAATGCTACGGGACAGAGAACTGAGTCGCTATCGTGCTAGAGGAAGCCTATTTGGTGGAAGCTACAGACTTGGAGGGAGGAGGTTGCCAGCTGATAATCAGACAGCTATAGATAGGGCTGTTGGTGTTACTGTGGGTAGAAGGGTTATTTCTGCTGCACCAGGCAGTTCAAAGGGTAAAGATGTGGAAGGGACCCCGCTTCTGGATTCAGATGCTCTACGTGCACTTATTCGCCTCCTGCAGCTGGCTCCGGTAATGTCCAAATTTTGCACAGTATCTCAATATCCATGATTCTGTAAATTGAATAGAGATATGTGGTAGACTAGACACCTATGTTAATGTGCCATTTATGTAGCATATTATTGGAAGCCTTGCATATTTTCTGTTCTGTGTGAAATCCAGGAAAGATTGGTCACCATGTAACCCAACAACCTTCTGAAATATGGTGTTTTACTTGCTTTTAGACTAGAGGAAAAAAACAAGAGAATTACATTGATTATGCACCTAAAATGATGAATTTGCAGATAATACATCAACATGGACATGTCGAAAAAAATAATATACACATATGTGTCCTTTTTATTTATTGTAGGTTTTTGTCCACTTTTCCATTAGCTTATTACGTTTTCTCTTTTCAGCTACACTACTAAGCTATTCAACATTTTTGCAGCCTCTCAGCAAAGGTCTTCTTCAAAGGCTTATGTTCAATCTATGTGCACACAGTGTCACACGTGTTACCTTGGTTGGCTATCTGCTCAACATGATTAAACCTGAATCTGAGGGGCTTAGCGTATCCAATTGCATGGGTACATATAGATTACATGGATGCCAGTGGAACATTGTTTATGCACAATCTTACTCTGCAAATGGTAATCTCTTTCTTATTTGTCTTTTCTTTCATTTCTTAGATAACCTTTGGCTCTCCCTAAGATTTATTTATGTTGCTTCCTTTTTTGTTCATTATCTTATTCAGCAATGTTATTTAGCATTTAAGAAACCTTTTACTTGCACTACCACTTTTCAGGTTTGCCTCCACTTGTGACACGGCGACTTCTTGAAATCCTGACATATCTTGCTTCTAACCATCCATCTGTTGCGGATCTTTTGGTCTATTTCAATCCTTCATGTAGTTTAAACAGTTTGACAGTACAGCACAGTAATGAGATATCTCAAGAAAGTCCATCGTTGGACATGAAGCCATCTTCAGAGGGTTATACCCCAATTCTATTGTTTCTTAAGCTCCTAAACAAACCCTTATTTCTACGCAGTCGAGTTTACCTTGAGCAGGTATTTCTCAGCACTAGTTTTAGTGCATGGTAGCTCTTGATTAACTTCAAATGTCTATCTTATATTTTAATGTTGTCCCCAGGTAATGTGTTTGCTTGAAGTTGTGGTCAACAATGCTGCGTCCCAAATTGATTACCCACCTCGTTCTGTTCAGATTGCTAACAGTTCAGATGTTGAATTGGTTGATGGGGCACCATCTCAAACACAAACAGAACGATCTACTCTGGAACAAGGTCATATTGAGGATAATAACCGTAACCAAGGTGTTAATGTGCATGCGATACTTGCTCATCTTCCTGATGCTGAATTACATAATCTGTGCAATATTCTGGCACTCGAGGGGTTAGTTTTTTCCTCACACTTTTATTTTTTACTTATTATCAGATAGCATGCACAGATGATCGTTTACTTTTCAGTTTTAGAGTTCATGGGTATTTCCTATTTGTTAGCGTATAGAGATATATGGCAACTGTAGATATGGTTAGTTTAGGATTGATTGTAATCTCGGGATAACCTTCCTTATCTCTAGGAGAGGCTACTTGCCCTCCAAGCCATGTACTCTCATATATACCGCCCAAGAGGCTTAATGCAATTCATCGACCACATTATACGCATCCTACAATCTTACATGGTATCAGAGGGTCACGATCTGACCTAGGCTTCCGCTGCCGCAACCCCCGCGCCGCCCCCGGGGAGATCGATCCCGATCTCCGCTGGGGGCCGCGCCCTCGTAGGATGCGCGGCGGATCCCTCTGATCCGCCACGCCGTCATCGTCAAGCACAGCAGAAGGTCTCACCTCCCATCGTCGCCTGGATCTCGTTAGGCCGGTTCCACCGTCCCCGTCGCCCTCCATCTTCGTCCTCCTCCCGCGCATCGGTCCTGTCCGCCCCTGTCCTCCCGTGCCACCGCTGCCCTGGGCGCACGCACGTGGCTGTGGAGGACACCCGTGGGGCGCCGGGCCACCGCTCCAGAAGAGACGTCGGGGCCAGACCGGGGCGTCGCGCCGGTTGTTGACATCGTCGCCCGGCTGCCACGCTCGCCGAGATCCATCGCCGGGACAGGCCCTTCCACGCGCCGCTTCACTGCCTTCACTGGCGGGCTGATGCGCCATGGGGCCCCCGACCCTCCGCCTCCTCCTTCGCTGGCCCTCCGCTCCGCGCCCGTCGCGGGGCTGCTGGCGCCGCTCGGGATGCACGCCGCCCCCTGGGTGGGCATGCGACTCTCTCCCCCTCTCTTTCCTGTGCTCGTGGTTGACCACGATGGGAAGAGATAAGGTGGGGAGTTGATCTGCTATGTGCACTCGAGGTTGTACCCGCAACCATATGCTGCTGCTATTTTTTCCTGATCTAAGATCAGTTTGCGTCGCCCTGCCGTTCGTCGCCACATCATCGTCGACACTCCCGAGGACGAGGTTGTGGCTGCGCCTTCCCAGGCTGCAGCGACGACGCTCGTGATCGAGCCTCTACCGCCGGTGTCGCCGTCTTCGGCGGCGGTGGCGCCCGTGCCACCTCGCCGCCCCTCGGCGCCCCCGGACGACCACCCGACGCCCCCGGCTGACCACTTGGTGCCTTCGACCGGCCCCTTGGCCGCGCTGCCGCTCGACGACTCAGCACCTCCTCCAGGCGCCTCCGATCGGCCACTCGGCGCCCCCAGCGCCGCCAGTCGGCGACTCAGCACCGTCTCCAGGCGCCTCCGATCAGCCACTCGGCGCTCCCTAGCGCCGCCGGTCGGCGACTCAGCGCCTCTACTTCGAGTGCTTCACGCCGCAAACTCGTGGACACCGCCGCCGATGTGCCGAAGGGACTGTAAGTCGCGCTCTTCAGCTGCGCCGTCACCATCACCATCCTGCCGCACTGTCCTGCTAACCTGCCGCCAGAAGCTGCTGCCTACCCGCGGCAACTCGGCTCTCCGGTCAACCACTCGGCGTTTCCGGTCGACCAGTCGGCGCCACCCGGGCAGCTACGCTGGGGTCAGGATCACCCGACCCCTCCTCCACGGCTTCGACCACGACCACCTCGACTTCGGCTACTTCGGCATTAAGGGGCTATCATCTGCATGAGCTACTCCAGTCGAAGCGCTTGCACCAGCGTTTCGACTGCGGGGGATATCTCTCCATTGCTCCAGTCTGTCCATTCGTGTTGCTAACGCTACGAACGCTACGACTGCGGGGGGATGTTAGCGTATAGAGATATATGGCAACTGTAGATATGGTTAGTTTAGGATTGATTGTAATCCCGGGATAACCTTCCTTATCTCTAGGAGAGGCTACTTGCCCTCCAAGCCATGTACTCTCATATATACCGCCCAAGAGGCTCAATGCAATTCATCGACCACATTATACGCATCCTACAATCTTACACTATTGAACGTTAACAAATGCCCCTTATATTTTGCTTAATTGTTCATTTTCTAGTAGGAAAGAGTGGTATGGGAGGGCAGTGGGCTGAGGATTCACATACCATATTTTTCTTGCTAACACTTGAACTAGATAGAGTAGAGAGATAACACTAAAACTAGATAGAGTAGAGAGAGACCAATTAGGTAGAATGAAGCTGGACCCAAGGCTGATCAATGCATAGAATCACTAAAGATACGATAACAAAGCACCATAGGAAACTATTTCCTTCTGTTTATTTGTTTCTTAGCTTCTAAAGATCCACTTTTGGTAGAAATATTACTTTAAGAGCACATTCTTTTCCTATCCCTCTCTTGTGAAATTGGTTGTCTTGCCACCTATAACAGTGGGCACCAATGCTTTACAGATTTTATGCAGAAAGATTTGGCCTTATGCAGTAAATTGAAACCAATTCACCTGTTTAATATTAGCATACGTTTGTTCTTCACAAAAATATTAGTATACGTTTTACTCCAAAAACACTGAAAAGAAAATAATTTGTTTGGATTGAGAATTTCGTTTGGAGTTCATGTTCGGTGTTCAAATTTAGTCACGGGCATGTTCTGTAGCTAATTTGGATGGTACATGTTTGTTTTTTTTAGTTCTTTAATATAATGATGATACGCAGCTCTCCTGCGTATTCTAGAAAAAAATGATTTCAGACTTCTGATATTTGAAAATCCTCATCCTTTGAAAAATATACTTACTCTTTTTTTGTTGAAATGTTCAGTCTTCCAGATAAAGTGTACTCACTTGCTGCAGAAGTGGTGAAAAAATTGGCTAGTGTTGCAGTACCCCATCGAAAGTTCTTTTCCATTGAATTAGCTGGTGTTGCTCAGGGTTTAAGTTCTTCTGCAGTAGAGGAGCTTGTAACACTAAAAAACACTCAAATGCTTGGGCTCAGTACTTGTTCTATGGCCGGAGCTGCTATCTTACGGGTACTGCAAGTCCTATCTACATTGACTTCAGATGTGATTGATAGTGGACATGAACAAGATATGGGACAGGAAGAGCAATCCATTTTGTGGGATCTGAATGTTGGTCTTGAACCTTTGTGGCAAGAACTAAGTGATTGTATAAGTGCAACTGAGGCAAAACTTGTACACAATTCAACATTTGCTTCCCCTGCTCCATTGATGGATACTTTGGAAGTTGGTGCTTCATCCTCTGTTTCCCCACCACTTCCCCCAGGCACTCAACGCTTGTTGCCATTCATAGAATCATTTTTTGTTCTGTGTGAGAAGCTTCCAACAAATCAACCAGTTACACAATCAGATTACAACGTCACTGCCCCTGAAGTGAAAGAATTAGCTGGAAGTTCATCGCCGCCATTACTGAAGACTAGTGGAATCTGCAATGTTACTTTTACAAGGGTTGCAGAAAAACATCGACGGCTACTCAATGTTTTCATTCGACAAAACCCAAGCTTACTAGAGAAGTCACTTTCTATGATGTTGAAAGTACCAAGGCTGATAGATTTTGACAACAAGCGTGCTTACTTCCGGTCACGCATCAGACAGCAACATGATCAGCATCTTTCAGCTCCTCTACGCATTAGTGTTCGCAGGGCTTATGTTTTGGAGGATTCATATAATCAGTTGAGGTTACGTCGTACCCAGGACCTCAAAGGTCGATTGACTGTGCAATTTCAAGGAGAAGAGGGCATAGATGCAGGAGGACTAACTAGGGAGTGGTACCAACTGCTCTCAAGAGTTATTTTTGACAAAGGAGCTCTTCTCTTCACCACAGTTGGAAACAATGCGACTTTCCAGCCTAATCCTAACTCTGTTTATCAAACAGAGCACCTTTCTTATTTCAAGTTTGTTGGCCGAGTGGTATTTTTCTTGACACTGTCCTCAATAGAACAATACTGAATCATTTGTTTTTATAACCCCTTTCTGACACCTAGTCATTTGCACAGGTTGCCAAAGCATTATTTGATGGCCAATTGTTGGATGTCCACTTCACCCGTTCATTTTACAAACACATCCTGGGTGCTAAAGTAACATATCATGATATAGAGGCTATCGATCCTGATTACTACAAAAATTTGAAGTGGATGCTGGAGGTTTGATTTTATCACCGGCAGTTTCATATTATTAATTTATGTGGATGTGTGCAGTTCCTGAATCTTGCCTTTTCTGTACAGAATGATGTAAGTGATCTTCCCGATTTAACATTCAGCATGGATCCTGATGAGGAAAAACATATTCTCTATGAGAAGACTGAGGTAATGAAATGACATCAGCTATTATCTTAGCGTTTTTCTAACTAAGGCTATTATATTAGTGAGTAAATTGCACCCACCATACAACAACTTGTAACGTTGTATTGTATCACTTTAGTCCATCTATTGTCCATGAATGTGAATGTGCGTGCACATGAAACGAGTAAGAATTGTGCGCTGGGAAGTCATTGGTAGACAAAGTAATAGATGAGAGGGAAGGGCTCAAATACATCAAGGGCCCGTTTGGATTCCTTCATTTTAGAGGAATTGGAATCTAGTAATAAATTATACTATGTGGCTTGGAATTTGACATTCCACATCTTTCCTAAGCTCACAAATATGCCTATCCTAAATTCACAGGGTGGGAGATGGAAATGAATTCTATACATCACCATACATAGGGTGGGAGATAGGATGATAGGATCACTCTATTATATTCATAGGGTGGGACATAGAAAGATAGACTTCTTCATAGGGTGGGAGATAGTATGAATTCCAATTCCACCAAAATGAAAGGCTCTAAATGGAGCCTAATAGATGGACTAAAGTGATACAATGTTACAAGTTGTATGGTGGATGCAATTTACTCTATATTAGTTTATTATGTTTAATAATTTTTCTAATTCAGGTTACTGATTATGAGCTAAAACCGGGCGGACGGAACATCAGGGTCACCGAGGAAACAAAGCAAGAATATGTTGACCTTGTAGCTGAACATATACTGACCACAGCAATTCGTCCTCAAATTAATGCTTTCCTTGAGGGCTTCACAGAGTTAGTTCCAAGGGACCTAATATCCCTATTTAATGACAAAGAACTTGAACTACTGATCAGTGGTCTTCCTGAAATTGACCGTGAGTGGATTTCATCCGTTAGCAAATTCAATAATTGCCTATAAGTTTCCTCTGATTTGATCTTATTGTGTTTGTTCTGCAGTGGATGACCTCAAGGCAAATGCTGAATATATAGGATATTCTGCTGCATCTCCTGTCATTCAGTGGTTCTGGGAAGTTGTTAAAGCATTCAGCAAGGAGGACATGGCCAGACTACTGCAGT
Organism: Urochloa ruziziensis; assembly: GCA_015476505.1. Classification (NCBI taxonomy): domain Eukaryota; kingdom Viridiplantae; phylum Streptophyta; class Magnoliopsida; order Poales; family Poaceae; genus Urochloa; species Urochloa ruziziensis. Next base: position 37,128,613 of record CM027119.1, on the reverse strand, counting down.
TTGTTACTGGAACATCAAAGGTCAAAAGGCACTTCACTTTAGTATTGATGCATTTGAATATAGAAATACAGTGAAACTGTAGTTTCACATAAAAAGTTATGTATTCTTGATCAACATATTGTGGTAGAACTTCAATAGCTCTTTTGGAATTTATTTCTGTAGGTTCCGTTGGAAGGTTTCAAAGCATTACAAGGCATTTCTGGTCCCCAGAGATTTCAGATCCACAAGGCTTATGGAGCTCCAGACCGGCTTCCATCTGCTCATACATGGTACTTTTGCTATTCTTTGTGACATCATCTGTTCTTTTTGAGCAATTATTCTAAATACACAATGAATGTGCAGCTTTAACCAGTTGGACTTGCCGGAATATACCACGAAGGACCAGTTGGAAGAGCGTCTGCTTCTTGCCATTCATGAAGCTAGTGAAGGTTTTGGCTTTGGCTGATCAGTTTCTCAAGAGTGCAAAACGAGTGCACTGGATCATTGGTTTTCTGCTTGCTGTGTATAGGTATGGGGGTGACTATTTCTTTGTCACATCTAATATTTGTCATACATGTTGGAGAATGGCTATGTTAGGCCCCCAAACCTATGCAAGAGCGGAACTTTCGTCATTTGATAGACTGATTCGTTCTTATGTTTTTTTCACCATGTATAATTGTTGGCTCCTTCCTCCAGATTTTGAAGGCAATTGAGATGGTCACAGATGCTATACATAACATAGATCGGGCCAAGGAGCTTTTTGTAAATGCTCAGGGCGAAGTTGGGATCCAAAAAATTCGTGGAATAATCAATCAGGATGTTGGGCGGGTACAGTAGGAGTAGAGCTCCGCGACAAGAAAGAGTGCTGATGTAACTAGCTTCCATTTGCCTTCTAGTTAAAAGGTTGAATGTAAATTCGTTTAATGCTTCTTTGTATCAATCGTTCTAGTGATTTTTGTACTGCTTCCTCCAATTCTGGGGGCTAGGGCAGTTTCTGCAAATAAATAAGCCATTTGGTAAGAGCATCCCCAGCAACAGCCTAGCCCTTACTTCCGCTCCAGCAATAGCCCTTCGAGCAACTCTAGCAATAGCCCTTACTTGGGTCCTACTTAGAGCAACTCCAACAATAGCCCTAGGGGGTAAGAAACCATCTCCAGCAAGGCTCATACATGGGTCCCTATTTTAGGGAGGCAGGCATGATAGACCTTACTTAGAGCATCTCCAGCAATAGCCCCTACTTCAAGCCCTTTATTGAGTAGGGGCCGGCTCCAACTTTCTGGGGCCAATTTTATGCCATCAACTCCAGCAACAGCCCCTACAACTGAGCCCCTACTTTTACTCTGACACGTGGGACCAACTCGTCAGTGTCTAATATTTTTTCGTTTTATGACATGTGGGCCCCACTCTTTTCTTTCCCCTCCTTCCCTTCTCTCCCACGCCTGATCCAGAGGGATCCACAATCCACTCGCAGCGCCACCTCCCTCCCCACCGAACCACTGCCGGCGCCACCTCCCTCCCCACCGTTCCACCGCTGGCGCCACCTTCCTCCCTGCTGCGCCACCGCCGGAGAAGCTCGCCCCGCACGGAGTGGAGCCCGAGCGACGAGCCCGAGCGCGGGCGGCGGAGGAGTCCGACCGGGCCCCGCGGACCTGCTCGAGGCGGCGGCCATGGATGACGAGATCCGGGCGGCGCCGGACCCGAGGAGCTCGCGCGGCTGGGCGGCGGCCGGCGCGCGCGGGGCGGAGGCGGCACCTCAAGCGGAGCCCGCGGTCGTGCGACGACCGGCCACGGGGCTGAGGCAGGAGCCGCGGGCGGACCTCGCGGCCGCGATGGCCGGCGCGCGGGGCGGGCGAAGCCAGGGACGGCACCGCCCGTCGTCTCCTCCACCGCACGTCCTCCCCCTCGCCATGGATTGGAGCAGAGCGAGCGAGGAGATCTGGGCGGACGGGGGAGCGAATCATGCGAGGCAACCGGCCGCCGGCGAGCGAATCAGGCGAGGTGACGGGGAGCTCCAGGCGGACGCAGAGGAGATGGAGTGCCGGCGGCGCGGCCTCGGTGCGGAGGAGAAGAGGGGGAGGCTCCATGCTCGCGCGCGCAGGAAACTGCAGCAACGACCGAGTAGGGGCCTCCCTACGGGTCCGTGGGAGATGGGGCTGGGAGGGGGGATTTGGGTGCCTCCCTACTCTAGGGACCCGAGTAGGGGCCCTGCTGGAGCTGAGTTTTTTGCTCTCGGCCCCTACTTTTTGAGTAGGGGCTCGAGTAGGGGCCTTGCTGGAGTTGCTCTTAGGTCCGGGTCCCTACTTTAGGGAGGCACCCGAATTCCTTCCACCAGCCCCATCTCTTATGGGTGTTGATCGGTTTTTTCCTCCCGCGCTTTGCCCCTGCTCAAGTCCGTCGTCGGTAGATCCTTTGAGCTGCTGCATGAATTGGGAAGGGGAGCAGGAAGGGGTCTACCTGGATCTGTTGAGAGAGCGCAGCTTGCCGCCTGGTCACTCGCGTGGCCCTCGCAAGCGCCGCTCGCCGCCCAGCTTCGTAACGCTGCACAGGCGACGCGATCCTCGCCTCACGTGGCAACATGTGAGCTCCTCAGGCGAAGCATGGCGATGACCTTCGATTGTGGGCTTGATGTGGCCGTGAAGGATATCCAGAGTTCAATTGGACGCCCGACCACCCTCTTTACAGGCTCTTTGATTCAATTCGTCCCTGCCATGAGCACGAGCAAACCCGTCGCCAAGGTAGTCCACCACCGTCCAGAGTTTCTCCATGTCCAGCTCGCTCGAGCACGGAGCCCTACCCCCGAGCGTAGCTCGCCGCTCGGCTGTGCGCATGCCCGGTCGTGAGCGCTGCGTGTCGCCTGGTTGTGAGCGTCGCCCATCCCGGCGCCAGCACTGCCCGTGAGCGGCGCTCGGCGCCAGCGCCGCCGTCGGTCCGGTCTGCTCTGGATGTGAAGACAGGGAAAGATGGGAGAAGACAATAGGCCCTATGTGTCAATTACCAATATTAGGGGTACTCACAGACCTGGATTAACCACGGCTCCTAACGGTATTAAGGTACACGTACGCACAACACTCTCCGTCTCACCCGACCCCTGCAGGGAAGGCCACATCATCACGACGCTTTCTGCCTCGCTTGACCCCCCGCAGGGTCAAGGCCATGTCATCACGAATGTCCTGCACCTCGGCTGACCCCCCGCAGGGTCAGGACACGTCATCCTGACGCTTTCTGTCTCGCCCGACGTGCATTTCTCTTCGCTCGACCCCAGTGAAGGGATGGTCAAATGCCGTGCCCTCCGCGAACGACCATGCAAGTGCCCGACAAAAACGACCGCATGGTCGCTTTGACAACATATATCCATCCCACTCCGGAAGATAGGTGGACGATAGGAGGCTAGCTAACAGCGTCACTATGGAACTATGATGCATACTGTGGGATTACGATGCCTACTGTACCCTCTGGTGTTACGACACGAGCAAGCAGCGACCTCCATCTCGAAGACACGTAGCAACCAGGGGCCCTTGGGCGCGGACACAGCTCGACGACCAGCCCCTCGGACACCTTTTCTTTTCCTTTTTTACCCAGACTGTACACGTCGATGCCTTCCCTTAGAATACAAAAGGGAAGGCATCACCCCCCTTAGAGGGGGACCCGAAAACTCCAGCGATCACCCTCGAAACACACACACATACACCTAGATCACCTTGAACACAAAGACTTGGAAGGACTTCTTCCCCTCTCGCCCCTTTGTAACCCCCTATGATAGAGCTGAAGTGCCCGATCTTTCGATGAGTGGAGGTAAATTCGATTTGGTGGAAGTCGACCCTCACAATCCGACTACGACGAGCGAACCCGAAGCGCCAATGCAATCGCTGAACCAACTCTCTGTGGTTACCGACCTTGTTGAAGCAAGATCAGCCTGATCACGAAGATCAATTCCTGTACGCAATCGAAGAACGAACAAGAAAAAGAAGCGAGCAATCTTAATATCACTCGAAGGTGGAGTTCTGAATCACACGGGGACAGCACGTATTTGTGCGTGTTCGGTGTAGCTAAAGCTAGATGTAAAACAAAACTCGAGTTTGAAAATAAAAGAGGGGTCTATCTAAATAGGGGGCGCAACCCCTAGGGCCGGCGTGTAGGGGAATCCCATGCCCAAGGGAGGGTGGGGGCGCGCCCAAGGTGGCCCCACCAGTCAGGCGCCCCCACCTGGGACTCCTGTTGGGCCAGCTTCTATTTTTGGGCCTTCGTTCTTCAGCAGCATGACGAAGCTCAATTCTCTCGCACGGGCCCGAGTAATTGGCCCAGGTGGAAGTGGCGCCTGGGCTTCTGGAATTGGAGGTGGCGCCTGAGCTGAAAGTGGCGCCTGGACTGGTGCTGCTGGTGTAGAATCACTCCTGTTGTCGTTGATGTTCTCATCATCCTCCCCTTCTTGAACTGAAGTCGTCCTCGACGGCAGCTCCTCATCTTCTCCCGCATACGGCTTCAAATCTGCAACATTAAAACTAGTGGAAACACCAAACTCCGCAGGCAGGTCAAGGACATAAACATTATCATTAATCTTGGTTAGCACTTTAAAAGGACCAGCAGCACGAGGCATTAATTTAGAACGACGCAAAGTAGAAAAACGATCCTTTCTCAAATGCAACCAAACCATATCACCCGGTTCAAAAGTAACAAGTTTTCTCCCTTTACTACCAGCAACCTGATATTTAGCATTAGCAGCAGCAATGTTTTGTTGAGTCTGTTCATGCAAATTAATCATATGTTCAACATGTGCAACCGCATCTAAGCGTGGAGCGTCATCAGCATCAAGCGAAAACAAATCAATAGGTGCCCGAGGAATATAACCATAAACAATCTGAAAAGGCACATCTTTGTAGGGGAATGCGTAGCATGATTATAAGCAAACTCAACATGAGGCAAGCAATCCTCCCAACGTCTCAAATTTTTATCTAGGACAGCCCTAAGCATAGTGGACAAAGTTCTATTAAACACTTCAGTTTGTCCATCAGTTTGAGGGTGACAAGTTGTGCTAAACAACAATTTAGTTCCCAATTTATTCCAAAGAGATCTCCAAAAATGACTAAGAAACTTAGCATCACGATCACAAACAATTGTATTTGGAATACCATGCAAGCGAATAATCTCTCTAAAGAACAATTCAGCAACACTGCTAGCATCATCGGTCTTATGACAAGGTATGAAATGAGCCATTTTAGAGAAACGATCAACAACCACAAAAATACTATTCCTCCCCTTCTTAGTTCTAGGCAAACCCAAAACAAAGTCCATAGAAATATCGCGCCAAGGGGAAGTAGGAACAGGCAAAGGCATATACAAACCATGGTTGTTCAATCGGGATTTAGCCTTTTGACATGTAGTACAGCGTGCAACCAAGTGCTCAACATCAGGACGCATTCGAGGCCAAAAGAAGTGGGCGGCCAGCACCTCAAGCGTTTTGTAAACGCCAAAATGTCCCATTAGTCCGCCTCCACGAGCTTCCTGTAACAACAAAAGACGAACCGAGCTAGCTGGAATACACAGCTTGTTAGCGCGAAACAGGAACCCATCCTGCATGTGAAATTTCCCCCATGGTTTACCACTCATACAATGTTTATAAGCATCTTTAAAATCATTATCATCGACATATTGATCTTTCATAGTGTGTAAACCAAAAATTTTAAAATCCAATTGTGACAGCATATTATATCGGCGAGACAAAGCATCAGCAATCACATTGTCCTTCCCGTTCTTGTGTTTAATGATGTAAGGAAAAGACTCAATGAATTCTACCCAATTAGCATGACGACGGTTCATATTATTTTGGGTACGAATATGTTTTAAAGCCTCATGATCAGAATGGATTATAAACTCACGATGCCAGAGATAGTGCTGCCACGTTTGCAAAGTACGCACTAAAGCATAAAGTTCTTTATCATAAGTAGAATATTTCAAACTAGCACCGCTTAATTTTTCACTGAAATAAGCAACCGGTTTTCTTTCTTGTAACAGAACAACACCTAACCCAATACCACTGGCATCACATTCGAGCTCAAATATTTTACCAAAATCAGGCAATTGCAAAAGAGGAGCTTGTGTTAACTTATCTTTCAAAGTAGTGAAGGCGAGCTCCTGGTAATCAGTCCAAGTAAAAGGCACACCTTTCTTTGTAAGCTCATGTAGAGGCGCTGCAATAGAACTAAAATCTCGTACGAATCGACGGTAGAAACCTGCAAGCCCTAGAAAACTCCGAATCTGCGTGACCGTCGTCGGTGTAGGCCATTCCCGAATTACATCAATCTTGCTGCTATCCACCTCAATACCCTGTGGAGTAACAACATAACCAAGAAACGAAACACGTTGTGTGCAGAAGATGCATTTTTCCATGTTAGCAAACAAGTGAGCAGCACGCAACGCATTAAAAACAGCACGCAAATGTTCTAAATGCTCTTCCATAGACTTGCTGTAAATCTAGATATCATCAAAATATACAACAACAAACAAACCTATGAAAGGCCTGAGAACTTCATTCATCAAACGCATAAAAATGCTGGGAGCATTAGTCAAACCAAACAGCATAACCAACCATTCATATAAGCCAAATTTAGTTTTAAAAGCCGTTTTCCATTCATCTCCCAATTTCATTCGAATCTGATGGTAACCACTACGCAAATCAATCTTAGTAAAAATAATGGCACCACTAAGCTCATCTAGCATATCATCAAGGCGTGGTATAGGATATCGATAACGAATGGTGATGTTATTAATAGCACGACAATCTACACACATACGCCACGATCCATCCTTCTTTGGAACAAGTAACACTGGAACGGAGCAAGGACTAAGAGACTCACGAATGTACCCTTTGTCAAGCAACGCCTGGACCTGGCGCTGAATCTCTTTCGTCTCGTCGGGATTGGTGCGGTACGGGGCGCGATTCGGAAGCTGTGCGCCGGGAATGAAGTCGATCTGGTGCTCAATGCCACGAAGTGGAGGTAGTCCCGATGGTAAATCTTTGGGAAAAACATCAACGTACTCCTGCAAAAGGTTAGCAACCGCAGGGGGAATATCCAAAGATGGTACATCATCAAGTGAAACGAGCACACTAGAACATACAAGTGCATAGCAAGGTAGCTCATCAACACAAAGATCAACAAAATCAGCACGTGCAGCAAATAAAACAGGCGCATTCAACTTGATTTCAGAAGGTGATGGTACAAGTTGTTTAGCATTTTTAGTGGCTCGAGCAAGGTCATCTGTAACAATTTGTTCGGGAGTCATGGGATGTATAATTATTTTCTGACCTTTAACATGAGAGAATAATGATTCAAACGACCATGATGCAAGCTATCAGTATCATATTGCCAAGGTCTACCAAGTAACAAAGAACAGGCCTCCATAGAAATAACATCACAATCAACAAAATTAGAATAGGCACCTATGGAGAACGGAACACGTACCGACTGTGTTACTTTAATCTTTCCACCATCATTAAGCCACTGAATATGATAGGGATGCGGATGCTTACGGGTGGGTAAGGACAACTTCTCTACCAGCGTAGTACTCGCCAGGTTGTTGCAGCTACCGCTGTCAATGGTGACGAGAATCGACCGCTCCTGCACAACACCCTTAGTATGGAAAAGAGTGTGTCGCTGATTTTTCTCTGGCGGGGCGACCTGTGTACTAAGAACACGCTGCGCAACAAGACTTTCATACCTATCTGCGTCACTGGGAGTAGCATGGACCGCCTCATTATCTGCATGGTTAGTGGCAATCATAGTATGGTGAGGTTCATCGGAATCACTAGCAGAAGAGTACTCACCATCGTCACGTATGATCAAAGCACGGGTGTTGGTGCGCCTGGTGCTAGGGGTGCTGCAGGTTTTGTCGTCTTCTCACGCGGCGTCGTGCTAGGTGTAGAAGGTGCTGGAGTGGAAGATGTGGAGCTGGACGACGGGCTTCTTCCTGCAAAAGGGTTAGTATATGTCTTCGAACGGCGTCCCTGCACTTCACGTTCAGCTTTGCAAGCATATTCAAATAACGTGGTCATATCATTATACTCCTTGTAATCAAGTATATCCTGAATTTCCCTGTTCAACCCACCACGAAATCGTGCCATAGCAGCATTATCCTGTTCAAACAAACCACAACGAATCATACCCTTTTGTAACTCTTGGTAATACTCCTCAATGGATCGTTGGCCTTGCTGGAATCACTGCATGGTGTTAAGCAAATCTCGGGCATAATAAGAAGGAACAAAACGATGTCGGCATAGCAGCTTTTAATTGAACCCAAGTAGATGGAACAACAGTGGGATGTTTGAGTTTATATTCACGCCACCAAATTAAAGCAAACTCAGTAAATTCACTAATAGCAGCCTTAACTTGAGACGTGGCAGGAATATCATGACATGAAAATTTTTGTTCTACCTCTAACTCCCAGTCAAGATATGCAGCAGGATCATATTTGCCATTAAAAGGAGGAATCTTAAATTTAATCTTAGCAAATGAATCATTAACTGGATTACGCACCACACGACGGGCACGAGGGCGGCGGTCTCCATCCTCATATTCCGTGTCACCACCATAGCCCTTCTGCAATTCCGTCGTGAGCGTCGTGTTCATCGCGTCAAGCCGGGCCGTCAAGGTGTCAAATGTACACTTGGCGGCTGTCTGAGCAAGGTCCTGCTGGTCGAGACGCTCGTTGGATGAAGAGATCTCAGAATCAACCTTCTCATGCAGTGTCTTTATGTCGTCTTTAAGTCCATCAAGGTCGGTCCGCATGCCTTGCAGCTTGGAGTCCATCTTGTCGTCGTCTCCTGACATGGTTAGCGCAAACACAAAAAAAACAGATCCTACGACAACAAAGGTGTGGGTGGAAAGCTCACAAAGATGCTGCGATCAAGTTCTTATCCGTTCTTACCAAGCAACAGGGGCGATCACAAACAACAAGTAGCACCTGTGAGAGATTGGAGCAGCGATTGCCTGGAGAAACAAAAGTCTGCTCGTCGTAGGAATATGTGTAGTTCTGGGTAGGCTGCACTCAAGTCAAGGATTAGCACAATCAAACAATAAATGCAAAGCTGAATAATAGTGCTAAACACGTAACAAAGCTGCTGGAAACAAGTGCCACCCGCAATGGATCAAGCAAGGGCAAAAAGGAAATGGGGTGCAGAAACGGAAAAACTCCCGGGCCGCGTTACGCTGTGTAAACAGCGTTTTTGGCCTCGAAACCGACTTCACCTGGCGCTACGCAGGGTGCCTTGTATAGGAAATTTCGTAAGCTTTCCGGAAAAAAAGAACGCTGAAATCGGAGATCCGAGCGAAAATTTATGTCCGTTACAAAACGGGTGTTCGTAACGACACAAAACTTCCAAACGAAAAAAACCGAACTTTCCAAAAACGAACTGCTCTTTCCTTTTTTTTTGAATTCTTTCCTTTGTCTTTTTGTTTCAGAACTTTCCTTTTTTTATTTCCTTTTTTTCTTTCCTTTTTTTCTTTCCTTTTTCTCTCTCTTTCCTCAAATAGAAACAAGAAACCGAGTAGAGTTCGGTTGGAGCGGCGGCGTGTGGAAACGGAAAACGAAACCGAATAGGGTTCAGTTGGGGGGGGTAACGGCGTGGTAACTCAGCGTGGTGGCGGCGGCGTGGTTTTGTAGGGTTTGTGGTGATGCAAAACGGCGGCGGCGGCGCTAGTGGCGATGATGATTGCGGCGGCGGCGGCGCTGGTGGCGAGGTAGGACGGCGGCAGCGGCGGTGGTGGCGATGGAAAGCGGCGGCGGAAGCACAAAGTGACCAGCAACAATTGAACGCGAAGCACACAAATTCAACAACGCAAATTATTGAAAGAAAGTGCAAGGCGAAGAAAGGTTTTGGGACAATGGTCTAACCTGATTTTTTTTTGTTTTGTGGACTGTAGGTAATGGAACAACACTCGATAAAAACTCACCGATCAACCTGGAAAGCTGATACCACTTGATAGAGCTGAAGTGCCCGATCTTTCGATGAGTGGAGGTAAATTCGATTTGGTGGAAGTCGACCCTCTCGATCCGACTACGACGAGCGAACCCGAAGCGCCAATGCAATCGCTGAACCAACTCCCTGTGGTTACCGACCTGTACGCAATCGAAGAACGAACAAGAAAAAGAGGCGAGCAATCTTAATATCACTCGAAGGTGGAGTTCTGAATCACACGAGGACAACACGTATTTGTGCGTGTTCGGTGTAGCTAAAGCTAGATGTAAAACAAAACTCGAGTCTAAAAATAAAAGAGGGGTCTATCTAAATAGGGGGCGCAGCCCCTAGGGCCGGCGTGTAGGGGAATCCCACGCCCAAGGGAGGGTGGGGGCGCGCCCAAGGTGGCCCCACCAGTCAGGCGCCCCCACCTGGGACTCCTGTTGGGCCAGCTTCTATTCTTTTGGGCCTTCGTTCTTCAGCAGCATGACGAAGCTCAATTCTCTGGCACGGGCCCGAGTAATTGGCCCAGGTGGAAGTGGCGCCTGGGCTTCTGGAACTGGAGGTGGCGCCTGAGCTGAAAGTGGCACCTGGACTGGTGCTGCTGGTGTAGAATCACTCCTGTTGTCGTTGATGTCCTCATCACCCTACTAGAAACTTCTAGTGGAGCAATACGAGCATCGAACTGGACGTAGGGTTTTATACCTCCGGGTAGCCCGAACCAGTATAAGCCTAGTGTCAAATCCACTAACCATCCATGGCCAACGCTAGAAATATCTTGTCTGGTAATATCGAGCACCAACAGTAGCGCGCCAGGTAGGGGACTGATTGCGCATCCAACCATTCAGCCACGGATGGCTAATCTCGCTGCGACTGGGGTTCTAGGTGCACTGGTGCGCTTGGGCTATGTTCACTTCATCGTCACCACTGAAGGTACACTCGAGGGTATCGACGGTCTGGCCCCGGTTCTCTCTAAGGCAAATGCAACAGCCGTCGCGGACGACTTCTGCGTCCCTGGCGAGCGCGTCCGCTTCAAGTGCATCAACTTCATCATCGTGGTGGACGACGCCCCATTCTGTTTAAGTGAGACGCCTCCCACCGGCACCTCGCAGAGTCGTGCCATCAACGAGACGGCGGACACGCTCGCTTGGGTGCAGCTTCATGCGCCAACTACAAACTTGCCCACGTTTCGATCCCTGTTGACGCCATTATAACTGAGTAGTGACCATCAAAATTTTGGTAAAATGAGGATGATCATACCATGTTCCATGCATAAAAGTGTTTTTACTGACCAATTCCACAAGTTTTGGATGAGTTGTGCTTGCAGGACAAATCAGGGCCAAACCTGGCACAGAGCCAGGCCGGCCGGCCTATCCTAGGCCGACCGGCCTCCCCTGGCCACCTCTGGCCACGTCATTGATCCACAAGCTGAGCCAAGTATCCTAGATGATCAAGAGACGTGCATTTGATGTCGGTTTGATTCAAGGACCCAAAAGGCCTAGCATGGGAGACACATGAATTGAAGGGCCCACAACCTAGGATTCTCGGACAGCCTCAACTGAACGCAACCGTTACCGACCTCTGGAGAGCATCAGGACCATCCCTGCGAAAGGCGGTGCCACTTGGCACCAGAGCCGGGTCGACCGGCCTGAGGGAGGCTGATCGGCCTCCCCCTGTGCCCGCCACGTGCCCCCCTCCGCGTGAAGCTTAATCATGTGCTTAACTTGCTAATGACGCCGAGATTCGCCCCTGGAGACTATAAAAGGAGAGCTCATCCACCTTGGGAGACACACACCATGCTTCTCAAGTCTATACTTGAAGGGAGCTCTTGTATCTTTTCCATTTCTTAGATTAGGATTAGAGTTGGGAGTAGAGTCGAGTCGAGCTTAGCTCGGATCTTCGGAGTTCTGGTAAAGTTCTTGTATCCTTTCCTTCATTTGAAGAGTTTATCAAAACAATTACTTTCTTATTTCAGAGCTTAAGTTTATCTTTTACATTTATTTCTTGCTCTTCTTTTAGAGTAAAGATCTTGCTCTCTTTAGAGTAAAGTTTTACCCCCCTTTAGTCTTAGTGTAGAGTTTAGTTTAGTTCTATCGGGTTTTATCTCACGGGATTGCTCGCCTTGACCGGGCCGTAAGACGCCTTAGGGAAGACGGGGATTTCTCTTGACAGGCCTCAAGAGAAATCTTAATCATCGAATGCAGACGTAGTGTCTGGCTTGTTGATTAACTACGAAGTGTGTTGCACCCTTCGGAACTGCAGTGGTAGGCGGCAGGTGGTGAAAGCCCTGTCCGTCCTTCGTAGTCCACCACGTTTGGGTGTACTCATAACAGTAGTGCTGAGCCCGGAGAACCCCTCTCTCACCCCGTTCTGAGGTTCTCCCGTTCTAGCCATCGAAGTGAGCTCTGTTCCCGGTATCTAAACTAGAGTCTAGGTTAAGGTTAGAGTGCCTTTTGCTTTGAGTTAGGAAGTGTCTAGGTCCGGTCTCTCCCAACATCTTTCCTTTTCTATAGAATTAGGTGCTCCTGTGTCGCTGGTCTTTTAGACCTTCTATCCGGTCATTTATTTGACCATCATCCCCAGACTTTAGAGTTTGTGCCCCTGGGTTTTGTGGCTTGATATTTCTGGCAAGATATATCATTTCATTCTTCAATACACTGTAACTAGTCTGCTTCCCTGCGCAAATATAAATACGATACCCTGGGATAACTCCCTAGGTGAAGTGCTACAACAAGATATATTCTGTGCGCTTGCATAATCCTTTTTGCATACATCGATATATCTTCGTGCTCTTGAAGCCTTGCTAAACGTGACAGTAAGGAGTGCCAACAAGCATTTCTGGCGCCGTTGCCGGGTAAGCATTTTGCTAAAGTTATTGTTGAATTATATGATAATCTTTACAATTTACCAAACCACTAACCTTAGTGACCTCACCACTGCAACATTCGTCTATTTTTTTGATGTGTTTGCAGGGTAGTGCATGACTGGTTTCAACCTAACATCAAACTTTGATCCTAATCCAGAACGCATTGGAAGAGTAGCGCGAAGGAGATTCGAACCTCCTCAGATTTCACTCAGCTCAAGCAACACGTTCGAGTCGTCATCCGACTCCGAGTCCGAACCAGATTCAGGTTCATCGTATTCTTCAGCTCCAGAGTCTCAGCCCCGTCAAGCAGCAACTTTCCGGGACTGTCGAATGCACAGGAAGGGGCATTTGAGCTGAGATCTGGCCTAGTCAACATGGTTCAGGCCAGCCCTTTCTGCGGAAAGGCGATTAACGATGCCAACGCTCACCTTCGGAATTTCCTAGAGGTGTGCAGCACTATTAACCCTAATGGCACACCGATCAATAGCATCCGCCTACAACTCTTTCCATTCTCTTTGCTTGGGAAAGCCAAGGAATGGTTCTATGCCAACAAAACATCCTTTGAGGGACGCTGGCAGACTTGCGCAGACGCATTTCAGACCAAGTACTTTCCGGTGGGCAAGACCAACGCCCTCTGAGGAAAAATTACTAGCTTTCAGCAGCTAGACAGAGAGTCAGTCCCAGAAGCTTGGGAGCGACTACAAGAGTACATTGCAGCCTGCCCCCACCATGGTGTGGAAGATTTGTTGATCACTCAAAACTTCTTCCACAGCCTGAGTCGCCGATCGCAAGAGCTCTTGGATGCAGATGCAGGAGGATCTTTCCTCTCGCTAGATGTAGACGCAGCGAAGGCACTGATCGAGAAGATATCCTCTCACCAGAGTTGGGTGGGAGAGAGACAAGCTCCCCGTACCAAGGGAGTACACCAGATTGACTTCGTCGATATGCTGGCAGCTAAGATGGACCTCCTCTTGAAAAAGATGGAATCTCCTGGTAAGGAGATGAGTCAAATCATGGAGGAAAGAATCACATGTGAAACATGTGGAGAAGCAGGACACTTGGGTGACAGTTGCCTGATGATGCAAGAGGAAGCCTACTTTATCGAAAACAACAACAACTCAGGCTTCCATCCTCAACAAGGTTGGAATTCCAAGCCCAATCTCCTCTTCGTCCAACTGCAAGGTAATAGCTCCAACAACGGTTTGCAGCCGTCGTTAAAAGACATCTGGTATGGCCAAAAACAAATTAACGATAGCATTAGCAAGAAGTTTCTTGCTAATGATAAAGTTATGGAGTCGATGGCCTCCTAGATTGAAGCTTTCAATTCTGTTGTTAAGAACCAGCTGAGCTTCAACAAAATGATTGAAACTGATGTAGCTTAGCTGGCTGCATCTTGTCCTAACCCCAACGCGGGGAAGCTATCCGGGCAATCGGAGGTTCCTTTCAAGGAAAATGTCAGTGCGGTTACCACGCGGACTGGCAAGTCCACACGGGACCCACACAATCCTCAAGATGCAGGTACCCAACAAAAGAAAGCTAGTAACACCGAGCTAGCCGCTGAAGAGGAAGACGACGAGGAATCCATCCCTGTCCCAAAGGAGGGGAACGAGGCACCTAAAGTCTCTAGCGATAGCCGTGATCCCACTTTCCTCCCGTTCCCTGAACGGAGGATAAGACTAGTGGCCGACGAGCAATTTGGCAAGTTCGTCGAGGTAATCAAGAAGGTATACATCAACATGCCACTTCTTGATGCTTTACAGGTCCCGACATATGCCTAGTACATCAAGGATATACTTAGCAATAAGAGGACTCTACCCACAAGGGAGACGGTACAGCTAACCGAGGAATGCAGCTCCGTTATACTCGAGCCCCACCTCAAGAAGAAGAAAGATCATGGCTGCCCCACGATTTCATGTTCAATTGGAGGCCAAGATTTCGACAACGTCTTATGTGACTTGGGGGCGAGCGTCAGCGTAATGCCTAAGGTAGTTTCGACCACCTTAAACACATTTTGCTTGTCTCTACACCCATGTGTTTGCAGCTAGCGGATCAATCGGTCCGCTACCCCCACGGAGTCACAGAAAATGTTCCGGTCAAGATCAGGGATTTCTTCGTCTCTATGGACTTCATTGTTCTTGACATGGAAGCCAAAGCAAAGAACTCTGTCATTCTTGGGAGACCATTCTTGAGTATTGCGAATGCAAACATTGACATGGGAAAAGGGTCCATCCAACCCAGGATCAACGGAGAAACCAAAAATTTCTCCTTCCGTCCTAAAGAGACCCCTCAACAAGTCAATATGGTCGGAGAAATCAGAAATCCCAGGATGCCAACCATAGAATCGATCATGAAGATGGTGGAAGCCTTCGCTGCCAAAGAAAAGAAAAGGCATGACCGTTATCATGCACGACGAAGGATATCGAGAGCCAAAGCGCTGGAAGAGCAAGCAAAGTGCGACAAGGAGGTTGAATCCAAGCCCCGTCCGATCCGAAAGGAATGGCGGGTGAAAGCAGTCCCGAACGAAGAATCGGAGAGTTCCGCTCAGGACGTAGAACTTGAGCCCTCGCCATAAGGTATATGGTACATATCCATGCATTGCATATAGAATAGGTTTTCCCTTTCCTTGCATTTCAATCTTTCCATCTAGCATGACATGTTTTATTTTCGAAACTTGCATCCATATTTTATTTGTGCATTGCTTAGCTTAAAAGAAAAAGAAATTTTTCGGCCAAATGCGAGGCCGACCGGCCCCACCAAGGCCGGCTAGCCCCACTTGTCATCAATCTTGTCCAGATCACCAGAGCAGGCAACCAGCAATCGTGCAGGGGCATAACACGAGGAGGATGGAGCAAATTGGAGCCAGCACCAGGCCGAGCGGCCCCATGCAGGCCGACCGACCTCTCTCCACCGCTCTTGTCCCATCTTCACCTATCAGGGCACGTTGCAGAGTAAATAGACCACTGACGCATGGGATGGGCACCAGCCGTGCCATGTGCAGGCCGATCGGCCTCACACAGGCTGGCCGGCCTCCCTCTGCCGTGCCTCGATAAAAGCCGAAGTCCAGCACGCTGAGAAACTTGCCCCAAGTGCAGGTATGCAAGCTTCTTCAGCGCTGCACTTCTCCCTTGCTCTAAATCTCAAAAATCTCTAAGCAAGATTAGAGTGCAACCATAAGAAAATTCTGCTAAAATTAATCTTTGAATTCTTGTGTGAGCAAACTTCTTCCGGTTGAACGAGAATGTTTGTGGTGGTTCTTACCCCACAAGAATGACTAACCGAGTTGTGGCGATTAATCTCCCACAAGAACGTCTAACCGTTGATTTCCTAACCCTTGATTTCCTTCGAGTATTGTAGAACTAAACTTTTGCAGGAATCATGTGGTCTAATACGAAAGCGAAGGCACGAGAGTGGTGACCAAGTTCAGCTCCTCAAGTTCCCGACGCTCTGAAGGATCATCTGCCTCTCGGGAAACTATGTCAGTTGATTCAACTCAACAGGACATGATTTCCCAGGAGAGCGAGAGGCAGGAGGTGCCCCAGAGCAGGCTCCATATCCGGATCATGACCCGGGTGGAGCACATCACATCGCCAGGACCGAAGAAGAAAGGGCGATGCTTGACAAGCTCTAGAACCGCATCTTCAGCCACGCTAAGTACTTCGACGCCATGCTGCTAATCAAGACCGGTCTCGGGGGAGACATGGAACACGCATTCAACATTGTCGGATGGCAAAACTTCCACCCCGTCTCGGAAACAGGTTCGCATTTTTTGACTATGGAGTTTCTAATGAGTTTGAAAGTTGAAGTTCTTCCCAATGAGACAAACATCCGTTTTCGGTTTTTCAATGAGGATTTTATCTTGAGTCCGAAACAGCTCAGTGAGGCTCTTGGTTTCCACAAGAGATGCATCATTGACGCTAACCTTTATGTGACTAACCACCAGTACAATCATGCCCAATGGTAGGATAGCATCACAAGTGAGCCTCTCTTTGGGAAAAACAGCATCACTTCTATCCATAATCCCATGCTTCACTTTTTGGCAAAGTGGATCGCCATGGTGGTCCACCCGCGCGCTGATTTGCGTCTTTGCCTTTTGCCTGATTTAGAGTGCCTTTATGCCATGGTGAAGAAAATTAGTTTCTCGCCTGTCATGAGCATGCTCGATGATTTTCAAAGGTTAGTCACTGGCCGAGCCACGATTGACATAACCTCGCTGGTCACTCGCATTGCCACCCATGTTGGTGCTTTGCAGGGTGCTCAAGTTTCCTTCCTACCCACTTCATAGGAGTACCAGTCTTGCATCGGTTTAGACCATTTTACCCAGGGTCAGTTGATTCGTGAAGGCCCTGGCCATACTCTCTTTATGTGTTACCTCGGTTTCATCGATGAAGTCGAGCTTCCATGCCCGACTCTTTCGTTGAAATCGGTGAAGAGTCTAACCTTGCAGCTCAGGAGAAGGGAACCCGCTCGCCACAGTGTCGCAGGACCCATGACACGTGGCAGGCGCACCAGGCATGATAGCGAAGCCGAAACATCTGCCGCACCTCAGCACGAGTACCACCACCAGCAGCAGCACGAGTACCACCAACAGCAGCAGACTGGACCCACTGCCCATATGAACTTCGACGAGACGTTCGACTACTACCAGGAGACAGGACGTGGACCGCAAGTCAGACCATCTGCGTCTGCCAGGTATGACTACGAGAACCCGGTCGCTCGGGAATCTCGGAGCTCAATGCCAGGTTGGACACGTTGAGCTTACAACAGCAGTAGATCAGCGACAACCTCGCGCACAACACCAACCTCACCCAGCAGAACTGGGGGATGACCACATCCATCCAGACCGACCTTGACGGCTTCTACAGCTACATGCACTACGACCCCAACCAGTACTACCAGTGAGCTTCGTTGAAGCTTTGGGGAGTCCCTGGTAAGTTCGAAAGTACCCCCATTGCCTTGCCTTGCCTTGATGATAATAATAATAATGATAAAAAAAGATAACCATAAAAATATTTAAGTAATAGTAAATAAATGTTGAATTAAAAGCTCCTTATGTATGGAAGTATGGTTGATAACCTTGAGAATGATGAATGGTTGCTCTGTTTATGCCCTCTAAGTGCCCCTTGCTTAATCCTTTACTTTTCGAGTATTTGAGGAACATGAACTCATAAACATCAGAGAAGCTTGCACGCGAAAGATGGGCCCGAGCCGAGGCCCAAAAAGGATTTGGCCGGCCGGCTATAGGCCGTCTTGGCCAGCCGGCCTAGCCCATTTTTGAGGCAGTTTGGCCTCCCCATTAAGCTAGGGTTTCCTCGGCGCATGCATCTTTTGAACACATTCAATCAATAAATATTAAGGTTTGCAAATTGATGTGTTGGTAATCTCCTTCCCTGGCTCTCTTGCTTTCAATCTTGCATGCTCGGTTTTGGTAGATTGTTTTATTAATCAGACGTGTTTAGACTTGTCTACATCCATCCAAAGCCGTGCTAGGGCATCAAGTTATTGATTTGAAATGTTTAGTTGGTTAGCCCTAAATAGTTTTGTCTAATCTTGAAATTAGGGCTAGGTTAATTCGCGACACCATCCGGTACAGTCTGCTTGTTTAATTTTAAATATCATGATTTTAGGAGTTACGGTTTAAGAACGACACACGATTTAGTGAATCTTCCAGATTCTGTTTTTTAGGGTGAAATATTTTCGGCTGCGATTTGTGCTATCATTCACCCCCCTCTGATAGCTATATTAGAGGGCTTTGATCCTACAATGAGAGGCATGAGGTACCCCGAACCAGGCTCCGTATCCGGATCATGACCTGGATAGAGCATATCGTCTTCAGGTCCAAGGAAGAGAGAGAGCGGTGCTGGAGAAATTGCAAACCCGAAGCTACGACCACGCCAAGTACTTTGATGCTATACTGCTAATTAGGACGGGAGTCGGACAAGACATGAAACGCGCATTCAATAACACCGGATGGCAGGACTTCTACCCCGTCACGGAAAAATGTTCACACTTCTTAACTATGGAGTTTTTGATAAGTTTGAATATTGAGGTGCTCCCCCATGAGACGAAAGTCCAGTTTCAGTTTTTCAATGAGGAATTCGTTTTAACCCAAAAATAGCTGAGTGATGGTTGGTCTGGATCATTTTGTCTAAGGCCATTTGATGCGTGAAGGACCTGGTCACTCTCTTTATGTGTTACCCCGGATTCATCGACGAGGTGGAGCTCCCGTGCTTGAAACTCGCGTTGAGATCAGTGAAGACACTAACCTTGCGGCTCAGGAGGAAGGAACCCCCTCGCCACAGTGTCGCAGGACCTATGAGATGAGGTAGGAGGGCAAGGCACGACAGTGAAGCAGGACCATCAATCAAACCACAACTCGAGTACCAGCAGCATCAGCCCTCACGAGACCCTACCTCCCACATGACCTTCGAGCATACCTTCGATTTCTACCAAGGTACGAGTTTTGGTCTGCAGGTGGGACCATTGCCGTCAGCACAGTACGACTATGAGAACCCGGTCGTTCGGGAGCTCACAGAAGTCCGTACCCAGCTGGACACGGTGAGCCAGCAGCAGCAGTTGATGAGTGAGAACCTCGCCCACAACACCGAGCTCACGTAGCAGAATTGGGGGATAACCAAGACTATGCAATATGACCTTTCCGGCTTCTTCGAGAACATGCATTTTGACCCCAACCAGTACTACCAGTCAGCATCCGCGAAGCTTGGGGAAGTCCGCGGTGAGATCAGGTAAGTACCCCTGCCTGTCTGTTCCAGCCTTTCCAGTATACCATGTGTTGGTGTTTCAAACCACCGGCTAGTAAATTTATCAGTTTGCGCGTGGGGATCCTGATGGTTAGCAAGTCATGCACAAGGATGTATACTAGTTCAAGCGAATTGCCCAACATCCAGTTGAGGAGTCTGCTCACGTTGCTTGCTCTTGTTCGTAGTAGGGGTTACAAACGGGAGGGGGGGGGGGGGAGAGAGAGAGAGAGAGAATTGGATCTCAAGCCTCATATGTGTATGTGGGTGTGAAGACAAAGTGTGTTCGAGAGAGCTAAAAAGAAACACAGGCCTCCCTTTTATACTCAAGGGAGGGCGACGTTTTATAAGGGGTCGGATGCAAAAAAGGTAGACCCCCTAGGGGTCGGTGTGGAAAGCGTGCCTAATCCCAGTCGAACCCTAATCTCGTAGGTCGCGCGTGCTCCTGTTCGTCGTCAGAGGCGTGGCAGTGCCTCTGTCACATCTATTCGTCCGTCCGCCTCCTGCCCATACTGGCTAGGGCGGCAGCGACGGTCAAGAGGTCAGATGGTCCTCCACTTACCCCGTGGTTAAAGCCAGTTGTTCGATCGGGGTGACTCGTTTTGTCTGCTGGAACTTTTCCTACATCCCCTAGGTCGTTAGTTGTCGGCCCTCAGGTCAACCGTAGAGTATTTACGGGCGGTGCCATTGTGTCGCTAACACTGTGCGACGTGGCGGTCCTCCGGCGGCATGCCCATGCCGCTTGTTACGCCAGGCTTATCTTGGTGGCCAAGTCCGCTTATTTTCTTGGGCCTCATGATGCCTTTCTGACCCCGTGACAGGCCCAAGGCGCAGCTTTTTAGAGGTTTTCACTACTTTGTCTAGTCCTGGGCCCGCCGCGGGTCGGGCGAGGTGGAGCAAAGTCGAGGTCCCTGCTCTGGGTCAGATGAGATGAGGTTTGGTCGGGCCACGTGTCTGCCTTCGGAACCTGCTGGAGGTCGGGCGAGGTCGTCGTGTCCCCTCCTTGCCTTGCGCCGTTCGCCCCGTTCCTCGAGGGGGTCAGGCGAGGTGATGATTACTTCTTCCTTTTCCTTTTATGCCCTTGCGCGGTCCTGACCGTGCTGATTTTGTTATGATGACTTGTTTATTATTAATCCGTATCAGATAATCCCTTGCTTTGGGGGGCCGGTACTAGCCCCCCGATAGTAGCCCCCGAGCCCCTGGGGAATCGTGGACTTGTCTAGGGGTTTAGTGTTGCTGCTTTTCCAAGGACTGGAACAGTCAGTTTGTGCAGCTTTCGATGTTTCCCGATCCTCGCGTGTGGCGATGACTCGATCGGGAATCTTAGGGATGAAAATGGTATCGTATCCCGTCCCGACTGGCACCGTATCACGTGTAAACCGATCGAATATCGTTTATACGGCAGAAATGGGAACGAGAACGGTTCAGACTGTTTCGTGACCATATTCGCCATTACCGTATTTGATCAGGAAAATTCGCGGCGGTATTCCCATATTGTCTGCATGTAATATTCATATTCATCCCATATGTACATTGAGGCCAAGCCTGCGT
Organism: Urochloa ruziziensis; assembly: GCA_015476505.1. NCBI lineage: Eukaryota > Viridiplantae > Streptophyta > Magnoliopsida > Poales > Poaceae > Urochloa > Urochloa ruziziensis. The sequence continues at coordinate 37,107,513 of CM027119.1, read as the reverse complement.
CCAACATCCACCGCGTCCACCTGGGCCTTAGAGCCTGGCCCATTGGCCTCCAACATAATCAGCCACGCAGGATGGTTCTTGCCAAACCCTAGCCCTCGCCTCCCTATTAGCCATCTCCATTCTGCTGCCGCTACCGCCGCCCTGAGTCCCCATCCGTCCATCCTTCCATCCACTTCCACAGATCGATCCGGCAATCCTCCGTCCCCGGCACTCCGCCATGGGTCGCCACCGCCCCATCTACTCTATCATGAGTCCCCGTCTCTGACTTCTCTAGCTGAAATGAAAGGCCACCACAAACCGGAGGACTGATGGTCGACAGGAGCCACAGGCAGTCCGGCGCCGCGGCGCACCGCTTCTAGGCACGAGCAAGAGGAGTGAAAACGACCGTCGACTGACGATGCTGCCATCCGGAGGCGCTGCTTCTTCTACTGCCTTTGTGTGAATCAAGTAATTAGTTCGTGTGTAACAATGAATAGAACATAACTCTGCACCTCTGTGTCTTTGATTGCTGTTCTGCTATCATGCAAGCACTACTTCAATTCTCGTAATCTGCTACTCGTATCTTGTGTCTTGTTCTTTCTCTTGATAGGATGTACGAGGTCAAGGTCAACATCTGGCAGCCCATAACTAAACTTATTTATTCATGTTGCTATGAAATTGTATGCATGGACAGCATGGTTGTATTTGTTATGTGATGAAGAATGCTTGAAGTGGTCGCATGTATTGATGTTCCCTATTAGAGTTCCCGATTCCCGATCGCAATCGACATGTTCCCGATCGAAATATTCCGTTCCCGGTATCCCGTAATATCGATTTCGTTTTCCCGTCTGGCTTTCCCATTCCTGGCTAGAAAATACAGGAACAGGAATGGTTAAGGGGTTTTCCCGACCGTTCCTGGCCGTTTTCATCCCTAGGGAATCTGTTTCTTCGTCCTCTTGTTGATTTCCTCCCTTGCACCTTTGCCAGAGACAAGGACTCAGAATAGCTTCGTGCTCTTTCCATGTTTGATCATCAGCACGACTTTTGTCAAGCTATAAGGAGGTCAGCTCGAGTGAGGCCCGGCGGCTCATTCATTAGAGCGCTGATGGACTCGCTGCGGGTCAACCTCAAGACTTTGCATCGTCTCGTCCTATATGGTTCCCGGGGTCGTTCATCTGACCTCAGGGGCACGCCACCCTCTCGTGGAGAGGTTTCATATGGGTCATGACATCTACGACTCGAGCACGTTACAGTGGGCCCCATGCGTTGTTGTCCGGGTGGGTTATGGCCGCTGGTGGGCCGCCCACTCTTCTGTCCCTCACTTTTTACGCGTCCGGGCGGCCACCGTGACCCGATCGTGGGCTGGCCTTAGAACCTTGGGCTAACTGGGCTGTCCGGGCGTTTTCAGCCCGTATCCGCTTGCCTTACCTAGGAGTGGCCTAGAGAGACGAAACGTCCCGGCCTCCAACACGCTCTTCCACACGGTCGTGGGAGTCATGGTGGACCCCTCCTGAGGTCGTGGGGAGTGGCGCTCGCAGCGGCGCTCCGCTGAGGAGTCAAGACCTCTTCCCGTTGTCCTGCAAGTAAAAAGGGTGAGGCAGGGGCCTACCTTTTTCTTCTCCTTCCTGTTTTGTCTCCTCACAACCGCCGTGCCGCGCTCTTTTTCCCCTTTGTCGCCTTCTACTGTGCTCTTCCTTGCCACGCCTCGTTGCCGTCATCGCCGATGGATCCATCCAGGGCTCGAGGTGGCGCGCCGTCATGGGCATGGTTCCGTTTTGCCACTGCGGCGGGGCTTCCCGGCCGTCGCAGGGGGCAGCCTCGCCCCGCCTTCGTGAGACGGTGTTGACGGCTGTTAAGTACCAAATATAGCCATCAATATTTGAAGAATTAACATCTCTTACACATTTGCCATATTGGAATCTTCATATATTTCTTGAAGTTTCATCCACATATCATGAGCACTCTTTAACTTGCACACCTTGTAGAATACGTCTACACTCAAAACACTAAATAAAACATTAGTGGCTTGATCATCGAGATGTAGGCATTTCTCTTGCTCTTTAGTTGGAGATTTATCATCCAAAGCATAAGAAAAGCCCACATCTACGATCCACCATATTTTGGGGCTGATGGCACGAAAATAGTTAGACATGTAAATTTTCCATCGAGCATAATTTGTGCCATCAAGAATAGGTGCATCATTGGTGTGTTCTATACAACTAGTGGCCATCCTTTTACTCTCGGGATGATTAAGTCTACCAAAAAGAGAGACCAAGCTCTGATACCACTTGTAGGATCGAGGAGGCCGACTAGAGGGGGGGGGGGGTGAATAGTCAGTTATAAAAATTCTAACAAGACTTAACCGATAAAAATGCGGAATTAAAACGATCGGTCAAAACTCGACTATACCACCAAAAATATGTCTCTCAACTATGTGCACCAACACCCTATGTCTAGATCAAGGTTTGCGATCCTAGGGTGACAATCAAGTAAGAATGTTTCTAAGAATATAAATTGCTTGAATGTAAGTTGCACAAATCAAATGAACTCAAGTGGATAAACCACAATGGAGAGACACCGAATTTTTACCGTGGTCTCGGTGGCTTGCCGGTCACCCCTAATCCACGTTGAGGTGGATTCAATGTTCCAACCGCTCCTCTATCAAGGCACAGCTTGATCTTGAGCCGGCTTGAACCAAAGAACCACTCCACACCTCGATTCCACTAGAGTTGCTCTTCACCACTCCGGTGAGGCGAGCACAATGCCTCTCACAAGCACACCGGGGCTTCTCACAAGCTTCTCTTGAGAAGATCACCGGATCACAGCACCACCACACCGTCTAGGTGTCGGCAAACACCAAGAGTAACAAGTCAAGACACACTTGACCCTTCACCAAGTGCCTAAAGCTCAATCTCTTATGCAAATGCAATCGAATCTTTGCCTCTCACCCTCACTTATGTGCAACACATGCACAAACTCATGGGGAGAACTTGCACAAGCTCAAGCATGCTCAATGGAATGCTCAGCAACCTTCTAAGGCGCAGGAGACCGGGTATATATAGGCCAACACTCCCAAACTAGCCGTTACATTCAAACAACCCGAAACGCTCTGTTTTGGCGGACTGTCCGCCCTACAAGGCCGGACGGTCTGCCATTTAAACCCCAACGGCTATATTCTCAATAAATGCCTCTCTCAGTCGACCGTTACACCTCTCACGGACTGTCCGCCTTATAAAAGTGCCTTGGAACCCTCAGAACACGTTTCTGTGTAAAGGGTCCGCCATTAGGTCCGCGGGTCAGAAAATCATCTGCGGACGGTCCGCCAAGAATTGGCGGACGGCCTGCCATTCGCGGACTGTTCGCCTCACAAGTGGCGGACGGTCCGCAGTTTATTTTTTTCAGCATGACCGAGGCTCAGTAAAAAGGTCATAACTCTTAGCTTCGATGTCCAAATGAGGTGATCTTAGACTCTATGGAAAGCTTGTTCAGAGGACTACACATCCCAACTGAATGCTTGACCCAAAACACATTGGATCAAAGCATAAAAGCAGTCTAAGATCCACCACATACCATCAACATCAACCGTATTCTAGGCGTCTTTGCAAACTACCGGTTTCTTGCCATAGTTAGTATGCATATGCAAGATTGAGATTTTCAATATCTAGTAAAGACTCAAGCATCATCAAGACCACTCTTAATAGTACGGCATTCTATCTTATCAATCCGGTCTTTTCTCCACTAATCACCGAGACCGGCAAAATGAAATGCCCAACATTTTATACCTTTGCCTTGATCAAATTCATTTGGTCTTCCTTGATGCCCATATGCATATTGTTCATCAAAATAATTTCTTCAAGGCACTTGATGTTCATCAACATATAGACTGTGCCAACTTCATCTCATCAATACACATGATGTCGATCAACATATGAATTTCATCTTCTTGCATTCTTCGTATGACTGATGTGGATCACTCATAGCTTCATATAACATCTCATGGTCCATCAGCCCAAGCCTTTACTCGCCCTTCACCACTGCCTTGGTCCCTCGGCGCCAACCCTCTTGCTTGCCCTTCAACCTTGCATGGTCCATCGCGGCCAAGTCTTGCTTGTCCTTCACCATCTTGTCATACAAAACCACTTGTATACCACATCTTCAATATATTCACTTCCTCAATATGACCACCATATGAAATTCTAATCCAACAACATTTCCTTGGTGACCAACAACTTATCATACTCATCCTTTTGATCTTTATCAATTCATGATGTTTATATTTATTCACACCTTTATAACAACTAGTTGAGCTTTACAACGAATTCAAGTCACTTCACCAACATGACTCAAGTTGCTCACACTAGTGCATCTCTATGGACTAATCACCTGTGTATCTCAGTATAAACATATATTAGTCCACCTAGGTTGTCACTCAATTACCAAAACCAAACAAGGACCTTTCAGGGGCTAGACTATTGCACACCAATGCAAGCATGGTGCTTGGATTGTTGGCCTCCATTGGATATGAGTGTTCCCCACGGTTTGGCCAGGGTAGGCCGCGGGCGGTGACAACCCTGTTGGATCCTTTGAAATCCCCTACCTCGGGTTCACTGTAGGAGTTCTGAAATGAGTAGCAACCTCGCAAAGTGGTCATGCGTAAGTGGCGAGGGAGGTTATCTCCCCAGGTAGCCTTTGGTGCATAGGCTTAGACTGTATCATGTGTATGTTTTCCTCTCTAACATGATCTGTGTAGTATATGGGAAGTACATTAGAACCTAGAGCTAACTCTTAGTCCTTCTCCCTAGCCTTAGACTATCTTATCTTGAGTGTCATTCTCTTGTGTGTCATACTACCCTGCTATTATCTTTACCCCTGTTGAGCTTTGGTTTATCAAATTAAGATTTAATTTATAAGCATAGTAGAATCTCTTAACCGACCCGCCTTCCTTGGTTTCGATACCCTTGGAATACTCTTAGGGGAGAGCTACGGCGATATCTGTGCGCTTGCATATTTATCTGTGAACGTTAAGAAATGTCAACAAGCTTTCTGGCGCCGTTGCCGGGGAAGGCACTGGTTAAGAATTTTACTAATGTTCTATGATTGTATCCTTGATTGGTAGTTATTGCCCATACAGGTTTGTCCTTGCTTTGTTTTCTCTTCCATGTGAATACAGGTAGTGTACTGGTTACAACTTGCCGATAAACTTCATCAAGAATCCGGAGTCATTGGTGGGAAGAGTACATTCTTGCATCGTCCCTCCTTGGAAAGTGTACATCCTTGTACCGTCCCTCCTTGAACAATGCACTCGGCGGCCGAACCAGCTTCCATTGCACCATCAACATTTAAGAATGGCCTAGAGACGCTCACCGAGTTCTCAGCTCCCTTGTCCTCCCAGGTTCCTGTTGGACCTAAGGTTGACACTGGAAATGTTAACTTTGCAATCAAGACGGGTCTTATCAACATGGTGCAGGCTAGCCCATCCGATGGGAAAGCCAATGAGGACGCAGGCGCCCATCTTCAACAATTCCTAGAGCTATGCAGCACCTTCACCATTAGAGGGGTTAGTAAAGATGCTATTCGCCTCCGGCTGTTCCCGTTCTCTTTACTCAGGAGAGCGAAGCAGTGATTCTACATGAACTGGGAGACGACAAACTCTTGGGATAAATGTTCTACGGCGTTCCTCATGAAGTTCTTCCCGTTGAGCAAAACTAATGCCCTACGTGAGAGAATTTCTAGTTTCCAGCAAGCAGCTATGGAGTCAATACCCGAGGCATGGGAAAGGCTTCAGGATTACATCTTTGCCTACCTCACCATGGGATGGATGATTGGCTCATTTTTCATAACTTTTACAATGGGTTGTCTCCGACAGACGGTGATCACATTGATGCTGCTGTTGGAGGATCCTTCTTCTCTTTGACCATTGAAAATGCCAAAAATTTTATTGAGAAGATGGTCTCCAACCAAACATGGAATGATGTGAGACTCCAACTTCATCTGGACATATTGGACACAGACGACAACAACAATGGGTATCGTCCAAAGGAAGTCTAGGAGTGCATCTTGGGTCGGTCGAATTTCTGATTCGACCGAGTCAATTGATGTTATGCCTCACTTGCCTCAACGGTTTCTAGCCGTTGCCCTTGGCCATTATTTGAACATTTGTCCTCCTAAGCTCTATAAGGGGCTAAAGGGGAAAGAGGAGCCTTGTCCATCCATGACATTCACTCCTCTTCTGAATTGGTTCTTTGATTCTTTTGACAAATTTTACTCACGGAAGAGAAGCAAGGAAACTCTCTTCCTCAATTTGTTCTTTGCTGTTGGTTTGAGTTTGGAAGAACAACCATTTGGGTAAAGTCTTAGGACATTGCCCATTTAGATGCGACCCCATACTTGCACCTTTGTTTTGCAAGTTTGGATTTTCAGCTTGTCAAGCAGCTTCAACAACAACAAATGGAGGAGATGAGGGCTCATCTCTATTGAGCGGGATACAACTCCAACCAACAGCATGGCCTGATTCTAGCTTTGGGGAGGACCCCACAAGAGGTAACTTGTATCTTTTCTGCTTTCAGAATATGCATGAAAAAAAAGACCAAAAACATTTACTGCTTTCTTAGGCGTGGTAAGAATGTTTTAGTTCTTCATGGTTGAAATGATGAATAGTTGCTCTGTTGGTTTTCTCTCATGTTCCTAAGTTACAACTTGATATGCTACCCATGCTCTTGAGTTTGTTGGCTTGCATGATCAAACCTTAGCTTGAAACTTATGGGTAGCAAAAAGCATGATACAAGTCTAGGTTGTTGTGAGATATAATATGGTTGAATAAAGTTGCTATGATCTTGTTCTACGTGATGCTTGATATCTGGGGTTCTGGTTTTGAAAATGCAAAAATGATGAGTTCCTCAATGATGAGAAAATTCCTATCCAAGGCCATATGTTGATCCTATCTTATAGCCTACACATATGCTTCCTATCATCTCATTGAGCTTTGTCAAATTGTTGTGACCCTTTGTGAGATGCTTTTCATACTCCCATGATCAAGATCACGTACTCGCCACCACTATATGCTAAAGTTCTACACTGGAAGTTAGCAAACATGCCATCCATCCATCCACAAAATAAAGCTCCATGTTTCCCTATGGCCTCTCTCTCCATAGTTATCCTTGCAAAAGAGACATGGGCTATGTCAAAAAAAAAGAATAAAAGATGCATGCCCAAAGAAGGTATGCCACATGCTCACAAGGCATGTCAAAAAAAACCCATGCTCTTGAAAGCATGATGAAAAAAAAGAGAAAGAAAAGAAAAAAGGGGATAACCCATGTGTCAAAAGAAAGAAAGCAAGGAGAGAGATGGATCATATGAAAAGGAGTCCATATACCATCCACCATATTCACCATCCACACACATGCACATCTTGATCAGTTGTATGAATTGCTTCTCCAAAGGATCTAGTCTTTGACTTCGCAATATATGAGAAACAGGTAATGCCTTCCTTTTTCCCTACCTATAGCTCCACATATGAGTAGGTTGTGAAAGAAAGGCAAAACCATGCCTTGATGAGGAATCATACACATTGAGCGATCCGAGAGTGTCATTTGGGGAACTCTGATTTCTTTTGAAAACTTTGCAACCTCCGGATTGATAATTGATCAAGAAATGAGTGAATGGTACTTTATAAAACCATTTTATCTCTCAACCGCCCAAGACAAGGAGAAGCTACATGACCCACAGAAGTAAGGTAAGAGGTAAGATCAATGCCAACTCATTCAATTCATGGTAGAATATTTTGTTGTAAGCATCACATAAGTTAGAAATAAAACATAGTAGCAACTCCTGATCAACAAAACCTAAGTCCTAGTGCTTGCTCGGGACGAGCAAGACGCTAGCTTGGGGGAGTTGTTGATGGTTGTTAAGCACCAAATATAGCCGTCAATATTCGAAGAATTAACATCTCTTACACACATATTTGGTTTGGAATAATGTAGTTCTATATGTCCTTGGGATTATTTGAGTATAGGAGAAATAAAGGCAAAGGATGGAGAACATGCACTCTTATGGTGGAGAAACATAACTCCAACCAATGAGAGGGTGCCACCTGGGCAGCACATGGATCCATGAGCCCACAAGAGAGAGAAGAAACACACTCTCGGCCAATCAGGTGCAAGCACACGGATTGAGGGGCCCACCTCGAGGGGTAAAATGCATAGAAACACCCAAGACACCCCCATACCCACATGAGGACCCACCTGGCAGCCACCTGTCCAAAGGCGGTTGTGAGGGGGGTCCACCATGGGTCGACCGACCCCCTGGTTCGGCTGAACTAGGGGTGTCTCCCATTACCTTAAGCTGCCATGTGTCCTCTCTGGGGAATATTCCTTCAGTGATTCCCTCGTGATACCGCCTCCAAGTGCGTATAAATATTAGTGGAGCGGCTCCATTCTAAGCACCACAAGTTGAAGCACTCTCTCTCACTTTTAATCTTTAGGATAGTGGAGTTAGGCTAGTGTAGGCTTTAGTTCAGGTTCAAGGTCTTCTTGGAGCTAAGGGTGTGGTTCTTGTATCTTCTATTTCTAGGATGACTTTGCTCTACTTCAAAGATACATCTTCTCTATATAATGTTTGTCTTAGTCATGATTTGTGTGAGCTGTGTATGTGTTCTTGCTATCATGTGTTGCTTGGCTTATATGCTCATGAGTTAGTCATATACCCATGCTTCGGTAGTAAAGGACCTTATGCCCTCATGTGTATTAGACTTTGCTCTAGTTCTTGTAGAGTATGGTTTCATGCCATATATAGTCTTCATGATCTATGCCATGGTAGTCGATCTGATGATCTTGTATTATATGGTTCTAGATCAGCTCTTCCATCCGAAGGGTGGAAGCCTTATAAGGGGGTTAGACTGTTGCACATCAATGCAAGCATGGTGCTTGATTGTTGGCCTCCATTGGATATGAGTGTTCCCCACGGTTTGACCGGGGTAGGCCGCGGGTGGTGACAGCCCCGATGGGGCCTCTGAAATCCCCCACAATCAGGTTCACTGTAGGAGTTCTGAAATGAGTAGCAACCTCGCAAAGTGGTCACACGTAAGTGGCGAGGGAGGCTATTTCCCTGAGTAGCCCTTGGTGCATAGGCTTAGGGTATATCATGTGTATGTTTTCCTCTCTAACATGATCTGTACAGTATATATGAAGTACATTATAACCTAGAGCTAACCCTTAGTCCTTCTCCCTAGCCTTAGACTATCTTATCATGAGTGTCATTCTCTTGTGTGTCACACTACCCTACTATTATCTTTACCCCTGTTGAGCTTTGGTTTATCAAATCAAGATATAATTCATAAGCATAGTAGAATCTCTTGACCGACCCGCCTTCCTTGGATTCGATACCCTTAGAATAATCTTAGGGGAGAGCTACGACGATATTTGTGCGCTTGCAGATTTATCTGTGAACGTTAAGAAACGTCAACAAATAGTTCCCCCTTTTCCTCCGGAGCTCGCGCGACAGATTCGCTCGTGGGATCGTTCGGGGGTCACTCCGGCCCGGATGAGGGGACTCCTTGTCATGGGTCTGTTTCGCCGTTTGACCGAGGTGCGGGAGTGGATTATCCCGTGGGTAGAGGATGAGCCAGCGCCTCCTCCCAGGTATGTGGTCGCCCTCATCCCCTTCTTTGAGCATAGCTTATGGGTGCCCCCGCATTGGTTCTTGCGGGGGCTCTTGCATGAGTATGGGATTGAGCTTCACCATTTCAATCCCAACAGCTTCGAGTATGTTTCGGGGTTCTTTGCGTTATGGGAGGGGTTCCTAGGGATCGAGCCGCACTAGGATCTTTTTGCTATTTCTTCCGTGTTCAGCTGATTCCCATGGATAAGAAGAAATCCCAGTGGGGTGTGCCGGCATTTATCTTTGCACTGGACGGGGGAAAGATTACATTGATTTTTGCCTTCCCTCATTGAACAACGGCTGGCATGACCAGTGGTTGTACCTCTGCAATTTCCCTGGGGCCCTGTTCCCTTCGTACACGGGGCGTGTCTTCTTTGAGAAGAAGGGGCGGTGGAGCAACGACCTCCCTCCTCCGGACTGGAATCGCCTCCATGGGATGCTTGCCGCGATTCGCGCTTTGAAGACGGCGGGCTTGACTGGCGCCGGGGTCATTGTGGCATACCAGGCGAGAAGGATCGCGCCACTGATGAGTCGTCGCCTGATGCTGCGGGAGATGACCCTGGAGGCAGACACCTCGAGAACACGCTGTTGGCGCGCCGAACGCACGCCAAGATGCAAAGAGTTAGAGAGAACAAGGGTTAGGATTATGTTTATGGGTGTCCTATGATTTTGGCTTAAAACAAGAATTTTGAAGAGAGAAGTCAGGTATAGAAATTCTATCTAAGGTGATTTTCAAACGAAAAGAAAACAAAAGTTAGATTTTTGTATGAAAACAAAACCAATGGTTTATATTAGGATGGTTAAATGTATAAGATGTTTCCTAAGCTTTAAGTTTGTGCAGGAAGGCTAGTAAAAAAATTTAGTTAGAACAAGAGATAGAATAGACTACACAAGTCGATCATGTCCTTGTTGGGTAGGGTAATTGGCGGGGTCGATAGGAAGGCTTAGTTAGGTTTGATAAAAGTTAGAACAAAACAAAACATGCAATGCAATGCAAGTTGGAGAACAACATGAACATGACATGATATGGTATTTGTCTAAAACAAAAGGTTAGCCTAAGTTAACTAGCCATAAGTTTAGAGTCAAAGAGTTGCACAAAGCCTCATAAATCTATCTACAAAGACACAAAGAAAAAGACTCTAAACACTAATAGGCACACAAAAAGGGTCTACAAGTTTTCCATGATCAAGGAACATAGTGCTCTCTCAATACTTTTAGATCATACAACATATTGTTGTGATGTTTATTAGAGCAATGGTACAATGTTACTTGATGTTTTCGATTAATGATACCAATGTAGACAGCCATCTTCATATATATGTATAGATAGAGCGGGTTGTCTCCTGCAACATGCTTCATTTAAAGTCATAGAGCTCAACTTTCACACATACCTTTTTATTGTCGTGAAGCCATGGTCGTTCGCGCGAGAATCTGAAGTATCATGCAGCTTGACGTCGCTTTTTGATAATTCACTGTGGCTTGCTTGCAACATCTTCGTGTGTCCAAGGTTGCCCACTTGTATCTTTATTTTTAGATGTCTTGGAGAGTTTGTCGCTGGCCTAAGCCTCTGAATCTGATTGTGTACGTGTTGCGGAACTGTTGCCCCATCTTTTCTTCATGATCATCATCTCCATCTCCTCTTTCTTGTTGTCATCGTCTTGCTGCTGCTTCTTGTTCATGAATTTACACCTGCATCCTGTACAGAACATATACTGAAATATATTTTATTGAATAGATCATGAAATTACCTTTCCAACGGGTGGTTGTTCATTAAAATTAGAGTTCAAATGAGGGAGTTATGCTCAATCTATTCTGGCATTGCGTACTGTCCCAAGCTGATTTCAGGATGTGCGACGTTGGATGATTTGGCCATTACGGCTCGTAGGAACCTCTGACCGCCTTTCCGCTTGATCTGTTGGAATGTAGACTTCATGGGGGCTCTGGATATCCATATATATCATGTTGTTTTGTTCTGAGGTGGTGCAAAATCTTGATGACATCTTTATTTTTTTGCGAATTGATCCGGAGATGGGATAAACTAGATCTTGTGGTCTTCACGCATCATGTCACGTGTCCTTCGGCTTCAAGGTCATCACCATTGGTATACCAGCAACTCCATGGTGGCAATGGTGTGCATCGTCTATGGTTTTTGCCTTAGCCAAAGTGATGAGGATGGAGGACGTGCTTACACTTCGTGTGGACAATCCGAGCAATCTTCTTCCTTGGTCGCATCGCTCAATCACCATGGGAATTTCTTGAACATCTTAATGGAGGTGTTTGAAGGTGTCCGGGTGCTTAGGGAGTTGTAGGGGAAACCTCAGAGCGTGCCACATCTTTCCTTGCATGAGGTTCTTACTTAGGAGTTTAGGCAAACTTGACTTGCACAAGATTCATCTCGCCCAGAATTTCCAGATTCAAAGTCCTTCCTTCCTGATGTCATATCTCCCACGTCCAAACTCCAAATAGGGCAAATTCAGAGCCTAATTTGTGTAGCACTAAATCCCTAAAAATATGTTGCAAGATAATCTGTCTGAAAATAGGGCAAGATAATTCATGACTTGGCTTGAAAACGAAGTTAAAATCCCTGAAAATATGTTGCAAGATAATCTGTCTGATTTTGGGCTTTCTGTGCAACATGTATTTCGGGGAGCATATCTCCTAGGTACAAATTCCAAATCATGTGTCACATAGGCCCAAATCGAAGCCATCGGCATTGGCTACAACTTTGATAGTTAAACTTTTTTCATTGGAGTCCATTTAGGTTTCTGAATCTACACCGAAAGGTAACACTGTCCTGGATGACGCGAATAATCTTGTGGATGATCTTTTACTTCCTTCATACATAAGTATCCCTTAATCTTCTAGCCTTCTCCATCGATGTAGATGGATTCCAAATCATCTTCTTCAATGTATAGAGCTTCTCCACTTTTCCTCTTTGCTCGACATGGTCGCTTCAACTTCCTAGTGCTTGAACAAACAAATCTTTGAAGGATATTAGTCTTTAAAACTAAATGACACAACAGCATACCATGTTATCTTTTCTTGCGTAGTGTGTCAACTCAACAGCGGATGTTGTGCCACTAACAAAGTTAGTACCTACAACCAAAGAGTTTAATCTTAGCGTCTTCATCGTTGTGTTGAAACGGCGTTGAACTTGTTGAAGCCCGAAAGATGAGAGCTTCTTGATCGCTTTGTGTCTAGGATTTTACCTGCACTCATGGACACAAACAAGGAACACACGATATATGCAATAATAAAATTAGGGTTAGTTCAAAAAGTTAGATAGATCTCCCTAGGGTTCGTGTTGCCGATCCTCGGCAACGGCGCCAGAAAAGCTTGTTGCCGCGCCGAACGCATGCCAAGATCCACCGCAAGCGCACGGATCGTGTGTAGCTCTTCCCTCAGAGTGTTCCCCCAAGATTTATCAATTCGTGGATGGACAGTGAAATACCTAAGGTTTTCCATCAAGCTAAATAGATCTAATCGTAACATGAAGTATAGATTGCATATGAAGAGGTAAACCATAAAGATATGAGTGAAGTATTGGGTTGATCTCAATCACAACCATAGGCAAAGAAAAAGCTCAACCAAAGGGGTAACTAGGCCTGACGCCTTCTAGTTGTAGTTCTAGCCAATGAGCAAACAAATCATGCATCTCATCGAAAGCGTCTTTAAACTCCTACCTCCGGTCAACCTACCGAGAACACCATCTTACACAGGCCACACCCTGTCACGACGCTCCCTATCGGCATGGGAATTACAAGGGCACGCCCACAAGTGAACGTGTCTAGATATCATGAAGATTCCACACGCTAGATCTAATCACCATGATTACATAAAGCATGCTAAGTAGCCTAACCATAAATTAGACTAAGGAATAAACACATTTACAATAGGTAGAAAGCATAGAAGAAGGCATTGAGTCGCTAATAGATCGGATGATAGGATTATCATTACTCACACAAATATATTCATTACATCATTACCTCTGAGTACATACGATAGACGATGAATGATCGGTCTACTGAACTCCGCCATAGCACAACCACGTAGGGAGGCCACGGTGGCTAGTAATGGCCTAGGCCATTCCCTAGAAAACTTCGAGGACTTGCAGCAGCCGTCGTCTCCCTCTAGTGCTCACTTCTAGGTTTCGCCGACTTCTGGTGAATGGATGCCGCCCTCCTCTTGGAGACGAGCTATTTATGCACCGAGTAAACCCTAGCTCAAAGGGGAGGCTGAACCGCCTCAAAAATGGGCTAGGCTGGCTGGCCAGCCAAGAGGGCCTATGGCCGGCCGGCCAAAGCCTTTTTTGGCTCGGCTCGGGCCCATCATTCGCGAGCAAGCTTCTCTGATGTTTATGAGTTCATGTTCCAATTCTTGTAGGATTTGGACGTCGGTTGCTCTGGGAAATGGATGGGTCTTTATGTGTCCCTCGAGTCTGTGCTAGATTTACCTTGGACTCCGGCCTTATCATCTATTAAGCCTTGTTGGAGGTGGCCCGTTCGAGTAGAGCGTAAACGGGCTTCGATCTCGTTGGGCTTTATTAGGGCTTTCGGCCTTCATCTTTCGCTATGTTGTCACTAGTATCGAATTCGGTGCATAATCGCTCCAAAGTAGCCAAATAACCTGCATAAACCAAAGTCCTCCAAAAATATGTGCACATGCAAAAATGGGGTTATTTCAATGCCAAGTGGCAGGGTTAATATAAGAATAAGCATTAAATCTCTACCTAAACAACACAAAAATGGTGTCAATTAAGAGTGCTAACACACGCCTCTCTGAAGATCCAATCAATCCAACCGAGGTGCTGGGCCACGTGGGGGATGTGTTGGAGAGGAAAAAGGTTCCTGACCAATTCCTGATCCCTGGTGAGCTGACTGCACTGCCCAGGCCTAGAAGCTTGCAACTGGTGAGTACTGTTCCTGTCGGTTGCTTGTGCCATGGTCCTCCTACGAGATTTTTTAAATTTGATTCTCTTCCCCTTCGCCCTTTTGTTTTGCAGCCGAACCTTGACTCATTTAGGTGTCAGCCTCAGCTCCTAGAGGTGGAGGAGTGGAACCGACTGAACTAGTAGAGGAGGTCAGAGAGGGAGAAAAGGAGGAAAGATAACCGGATCCGTTCCCAGCGGAAATCAGAGAACGAGCGGACCGGGAGTCCCGAGTACTCCGACTCCTCCGACATGTCTGATGACATGGAAACTTAGACAGGGCTGGAGATGTTTCAGAAGTTCTTCTGCGAGGGTGACAGTATGAGCGCCGATGACGTCGACCCTTCCTCGAGCGACATCGACGACGGCGGGGACGGGAACGATGACGGCGACGTCGCCTGTGATGAGCTAGAGAGGAATCCCTCTTGATGAGGACATGACACACATGAAGGGTGTTAAACACACATGGAAGGCATGGAGGACCAAAGAGGTTGATTGGGGACCAAGTCCAAGTGTTCTCAGTTCTCCACAAGGCTATCACGTCACTTTTGGCCTAAGGAAATAAAGAGATTGAATCCAACACGTTTTGGAAACGCTGGATTCGGACTGCAGGGAAGTCCTGACTTTCGACGGCCGCCACGATCTCATACGGACTCCGTTTGGGGCGTTCAAGTACTTGATGGAAAGCTTATGAAGTCTACTTTCATATGGATCCAGACTCATGTCCTTATCTGTCCCGAGGCGGCCGCAATCGTCAAATAATTGACCCAAGGTTTTTCTGTCCAGGTGTTGTGACACCTTATTTTGGCCCAGGGGCTGTGTATCAAGTTGGGTCCATTAGGGACGCGTCCTAGGGTTGGAGCACGACCCTAGCACCCCTTTGGTCGTCCTCCACCTATCATATACCCCCTAGCCGCCGCCAAGAAGTCTTGGGTTTTGGTTTACATCTAGCTTTAGCTACACCGAACACGCACAAACACGTGATGTCCTCGTGTGATTCAGAACCCCACCTTCGAGTGATATTAAGATTGCTCGCCTCTCGTTCTTGTTCGTTCTTCGATTGCGCACAGGAATTGATCTTCATGATCAGGCTGATCTTACTTCAACAGGGTCGGTAACCACAGGGAGTTGGTTCAGCGATTGCATTGGTGCTTCGGGTTCGCTCGTCGTAGTCGGATTGTGAGGGTCTACTTCCCAACAAATCGAATTTACCTTCACTCACCGAAAGATCGGGCACTTCAGCTCTATCACCTCTCCTGTTGTCCTCCCGGCCTTGATTCCCCCGCCAGACGTGGGCGGTTCGTCGGTGAGCGAGGTAGCCATGCTGCCGCCGCATCCCATAGTTCATTCGCTGAGGACGGCCTCCAGTACTGCCGTGCACGCGCTGGAGCGGTCACCTGGATCTCCTGTAGTTGCACCTAAGGCGGCGGTCTAGGCCTCGGTGGTAGCACCCAGATCAGGAGTCATCGCGGGAGACTCCCGCTCGGGGCCGACCCCATCCAGGGTCGGTGAGTTACGGGCGGTACCCGAGCTCCCGAGGGTGAAAAGGTGAGTTATTCTTGGCTCTTTTAGTTTTTTGTTTCGCTAGTAGGACACTCACTTGTGAACGCGTCGTGGCAGGAGTTTTGGGAGGGATACACTGGAACTACAGCCTCACAAGAGACTCTGTAGGATCTAGGATACCGACTAGAGGGGGGGGGGTGAATAGGCGGTTTGAACTAAAATCAAAGCACTAATAAAAATTTATTAGTAACACAAGAGAATTCCTATTTCTACTCAACTCTAGACTAGGTGAAGGTTTGCAACCTAGGGTGACAAGTATCAATTCAATCTCTAGGAACGTAAATGCTCAAGATAAATTGCTAGAAAATAAATGAGCAAAGAAATAATCAATCACACAAGAGACCAAATTTATCCCGTGGTGTCTATGACTTGCCAGTCACACCTAATCCACGTTGAGGTGGATTTAAATCTTCAACCGCTCCTCTATCAAGTCACACTTGATGTATGAGCCGGCTTGAATCAATGAACCTCTCCAAACCTCGATTCCACTAGAGTTGCCCTCCACTGCTCTAGCAAGGTGAGCACAAGACCTCTCAGAAGAACAACCAAGGCTTCTTTACAATCTTCTTGAAGAGCTCAATGGTTTCCACAACTCCAAGCCGTCTAGGAGGCGGCAACCTCCAAGAGTAACAAGCTGATGACGCTTGCTTGAAGTCTCCCTGGTGCCACAAAGCTCAAACTCTTGATGCAATGCACTAGGATGCTCTCAATTTCACAAAGATGCAATCCCTAAGCCAAGTGAGTGAGACAGAGGATGAAGAAGGCTCAAATATGTTAAAGAAACTTTTCAAAGTGCCAAGAGAAGCCCTCAAGGGCCGGGGATCAACTGTTTATACCCCCTTCCCTCGTAACTAGCTATTGGATTCAAAATGCGTCAAAACAGGGCACACGCGGACCGTCTGCCTAAGAAGGCCCGGACGGTACACTGTTCAAACCAATGGCTAGTTTCAAAGTCAATGTGTGTTAGAGTCGACCATTGCAGCTCAGGCGAACTGTCTACCTCATAGGGGGCGGACCATCCGCAGTTCAAATGGACTCCTAATACAGGAACACCAAGTTCCTATCTCGATTCAAAATTAGCTGGCGGACCGTCCGCCCGAAGCGGCCGGACCATCCGCCGTTCACCTTGAGCGACCCACCAAAACCACGTCGCTCCTGTCTAAACTTTGTCTTAAGCTGGCGGACCATCCGCCCACCAGGGTCGGACCATCCGCCGTTCACCAACAGCGACCCACCAGAACCACACAAATTCTGTCTAAACATTTCCATCAGCTGGCGGACCGTCCGCCCGCTAGGGCTAGACCATCTGCCATAGACATTGAATGATCCACCAAAAACTTCAAGTTTCTGTCCTCCAATCCTCCTCCACCTGTGGACCGTCCTCCCCACAGGACCGTACAGTCCGCCCTTGCTAAAACTAGCGGGACAGAACAACTCAAAATTTGGCTAAGTTATTTGAACGGTCAGCTGTTCAAATGGCAGACCATCTGCCTCTCAAGCGCAGTTAGCCAAAAACGACAAGTGTTTCCTCACCGATCTTTCCACTTTTTCAAACACGTTTTTCCTAAATGCATGTAATGCAATTGTTTGAGCAAAGTGGCACCATAGAACCTTCAAGCAAATGAAATTGACCCCACTTGATAGTACGGCTATCTAGCCTATTAATCCACTCAATTCTGATCCACTAATCACCTCTTGACCGGTAAAATGGAAAAGCCCTATCTTATACCTTTGCCTTGTGCCATCTAACATGAATTCACCAAGAATGTCACCATAGCTCTTATCAAGGCTCAACTCATCTCTGGGACTAACCTAAACTCATATCTCCAATGAAATTGTTAGTCCACGATAGTCGTCATTAATTACCAAAATCCAAATTAGGGACCTAGATGCTTTCAGACAGTGCCTGTCTGCCCCTTCATCCAGCGTGGGGGCAGCCTCGGAGAAAGGCCCGGACGCCCGCCGACATCCTCCTCCCTCACAGGTTACAAAAGAGAAGGAGACCCCTAGCCTACGCGTGCCACCGGCTTGACCATCAAGCAGGCGTCGCCTGGAGGCGCCAGAACTCCGCCCCTTCCGTTCGTGATAGAGGAGGGGTAGGAGGCGCTACGTCAAGGCCCAATGCCCCCGTGATGGCGGCTGGTCGGGCAGAGCCGTCTATCGCCGAGGAACCAGGCTCATCACCGTCGCAAGGGCTCGGTGTGGGGTCACGTGCAGATTTTGTCAGAGAGAGGACGATGGATGCCCCTCATGCGCAAGAGACGGACGCCTCGGTGGCCGCCACGACTAACATCGGATTAGCTCATGTTGAGGTACGCCCAGAGACTTCGCTCGTGGTTGGCACGACCGCGAAAGCTGGGACCTCGGCCTCACCTCCACAGGTGCCATGGGTCCCGAACCAAGTCCCCCTTGGGTCGGGGAAGATGGGACCTTGGGACTCCACCCAGGAGGTTGATCTCGAGGAGAGCTACAGCTGGATGGAGGCGGAGGCCAGAGAGATGTTGAGGACCCTTGCCTCACTGGCGGGGTCAGCGCACGCCACCATGGCTCTGTTTAGGGACGCGTTCGTTCCCGGTGGACAAGTTCGTGTTGTCTTGCTGTTTGCACCTTGTTGATGTTTCTTAACGTTCATAGAGAATCTGCAAGCGCATAGATATCGTCGTAGCTCTCCCCTAAGAGTATTCCAAGGGTATTGAATCCAAGGAACGTGTGATCTCTATCTATAGGCTAATAGGCCCAAGGATACACTCCTATTATGAGGCTAAGGATAAAGAGTATTCCTATTGAATAGTTCTCGTAGTGAGGAACTAGAACTACCTTTTTGTCACTCGCTTCGGGCACCGGCTTACACTGCATCCACAGTGACTCCGGCTAACGGCTCTACGACTTATACGAACGTGGGGATTTCAAAGGAAAGACAGGGTTGTCACCACCAGCTAACTACCCCGGCAAAACCGTGGAATAAGATGCGCAAACGACGCGTAACCAGTAGCTAAGCACCATGCCTACCAACCGATCTCTACTGTGATCCGGCCATAGATTGGGGCCCCTGTGACGGCACCACAGCACCCATCTTAAGACAGGACGACGAACCCGTGAGTGGGGGTTCTAACTCACACATTCTAGACTCACACTCTAGTGAGAACTAAACAAAGGAATGAAGAACAAGACTATACTCTAAATAGAATATGCATGAATACTCACTTTATTCTACCTGAGATATAGCAGCATTCCCTGAGGTACAATCAAGAGAGGTGAGTGCCAACACCTTGGCACTCACCTCCAAACTACCCTTCACTCTCTCCCTTACCCTAGCACTAGCTAAGCTAGCTCTAGGCCTATGCAAGACAGCTATTCAACTAAAGAGAGTTGCAAAGTTGAAGTAGGAAGTGATGGTCTAATTTGGAGCCCCCTCTAGTATTTATAGGCCTGTAGAGGTCGGTAACCGGAGAATCCACCAGTGAATATTCCATGGAACCAACATAGGAGTGGGCACGTGGCGGCTGGAGGCGAGCGAGCCCACCCCTTGTTCAGCCGAACCAGGGGTCAGCCAACCCAAGCAAACCGCCTTTGTAATCGTCCTTTGGATAGTGGCTGCCCTGTGGGTCAATGTATGGGTATGGGTGTGCTTGGGGTGAAATGATACTTTTATCCCCCGGTTGTGGGCCCTTCAATCCGTGTGCTTGCACGTGATTGGTCGAGAGTGTGTTTCCTTGCTAGGTGGGCCCATGGATCCATGGGAAGATGATGTTGCAGCCCCTGGTTGGCTGAGACTTGCTAGTTGTGCCACTTTGATGTATTTCCACTTCATTTCCATGGTTAAGTGACCTGCATACAAATATTCACCGACACTCATGGAACTTGTTAATAATAACTCCTACCACTATGTTCATGGTCACATTTTATGTATTTTATGCAGTAGTTGACGGTCTAATTTTAGTACTTAACAGCCGTCAACAACACCCCCACACTTGCCCTCTGCTTGTCCTCGAGTGAAGGAGGCAGAACGAAGGCAAACATGACTCTAAAGATATGAGACATATGTGTGAGATATTCCAAACCTTGACCTTGTACTTCTGAACTGGAAGTGTCTACCATGTCGTCTTGGGTAGTTGAAGATCGGAACAGTCATGATTCTAGTCTCTCCATTTCCACATGCTCGTAAATTTGGGATACCTTTTTACCTATGCATTGCTCCTTATTTGATTCTCTCATGTTGCTCAATGTGTATATATCCTCACCAAGGCATTAGATTGCCTTTCTTCATCCAACTTCTAAAGGTGGCTGTTTGTGGGGCTCAAGGTAGGGTATGAAGATAAAGCATACTTGCATTACATTTATTGCAAAGTCAAAGAGTGGATCCAAAGAGAAATTAAATCATGCAATCGAATAAAGATGTGCACATGTATGTACGGTGGATTGAAGATGGAATAAGGGACTCCTTTTTGTACAGTCTCTCTCCCTTATGAATCTTTTGAGAACATGGCTATCTTCCTCTCCTTTTTTTGTTTCTTGGACCTTCATGTGTCCAACTCTCTCACTCTCTTTTTTCGATAGCCATGTCTCTCTTGTAACAATAACTGGGGAGAGAGACTTACACATACATGATGGAGCATTTATTTTGTGGAATGGATGGTACAATGCTAACTTCTAGTATAGAAGTATAGCAAGGTGGATATATGACGTGCACATGAATCTTGATCATGAAAGCATGAAAGGAATTCTCACAAGGGTCGCAACAATTTGACAAAACTCAATGCCAAGACAAGTAGCGTATGTGTGAAAGGTTTTCATGGTATTCATCATATGACTTTGGTATGACTTTGGCATATCAAAAAGGAGCTTTGCAAAAAAATTTTAGGTCCCCAAAACACTTGATATGAGGAGCGAGATCATATCATCAAACCATATCTCAAACTTCAACTACTTAGATGATCATGGGGTCCTAAAGATATGTTCGCAGGCAACAAGATGAAGAGCAAGGAATAGCACACACATGAGTCAACCAAAGAGCATGTGAGCAGATAAAGCATCTCAACTTGAATTTGATTTTCTAGATATAGCATTGAGATTTTAATCAAATTCATGAGTAAGGTGAACAAGAGGGATTATACCTGGGTGCTGAACTTTTATTGACGCGGGAGTCCATAGACTCCCCCACATTAGTTTCTTACCTGTGATGGTTGGAGAAAAAGCAAACACACAAGAGAGAACACAGGAGTGAAGACTACCTAACCTTTTTATTTGTTGGAGTTGATTTTGTGGTCAGGCCTCTTCGATGAGGTGAATAACATCGTACTCTTTATTGTCAGGTTCAAAGAAGGTTTTTAAACGATGGCCATTTACCTTGAATTGGTCGCCTCCATCATCTGGCAGCGTAACTGTTTCATGTGGTGCGGCCTCAACAACAGTGAAGGGTCCATCCCATTTGCTTCTAAGCTTCCCGTTTCTGAAAAGCTTGACCCTGGAATTGAAGAGTAGTACCTTATCTCTTGGATGAAACTCCGTCTCCTTAATCCTCTTGTCATGCCATCTTTTTGTTCTGTCTTTGTATATCTTGGCATTGTGATAAGCTTTATTTGTCCATTCTTCTAGCTCTGCTAGCTGTTGTCTTCGTTTTATCCCAGCATTTCTGAAATCCATGTTAAATCTCCGGATGGCCCAGTGAGATCTGTGTTCTAGCTCTACTGGTAGATGTCATGTTTTACCGTACACCAATTGATAAGGTGTCATTGTCAAGGGTGTCTTGTATGTTGTACGGTATGCCCAAAGTGCATCTGGCAATTGTGTTTTCCAATTATTCCCCATCTCTTAAACAGTCTTCTGTAGAATGTTTTTGATTTGCTTGTTCGAAGTTTCTACTTGACCATTTGTCTGGGGATGGTATGGAGTTGCAATGTTGTGCTTTATCCCCAAGTCCTTCTACAATCTCCAGAAAACCTGATGAATGAAATGAGGCCCTCCATCGCTAATCACCAGTCTTGGTGTACCGAAGCGAGGAAAGATAACTTTGCTAAACATTTTCCTGGCATGCTTCGAGCTGCAGCACAGCATGGCATAGCTTTCACCCATTTCAACACACAATCTACTGCCACCAAAATATACTCACTATCATAGGACTTAGGAAAGGGTCCCATATAGTCAATGCCCCAAACATCAAATAATTCTACTTGTTGATTGTCTTGTAGAGGCATTGCATCTCGAGTAGTGATCCGTCCATGTTTCTGACACCTTTTGCCTCTTCTGATAAATTCCTTGGCGTCACCATACATAGTTGGCCAGAAAAATCCACTTTGCTAGATTTTAGCATGAGTACAGAATACTCCGTAATGTCCCCCATAGGGCGCCGCATGACATTTTCCGATGATCTGCCTTCCTTCGGGTGTGGGTACACATCATCTGAATAGCCCGTCGGTGCAAACTCTATAGAGTACAGGTCGTCCCACATGTGGAGTTTACTCTGATGGATCAAGTTATTCCTATCTCCTCCTGGTGGCACTTATCCTGTAACCATATATTTCATAATATCTGCATACCAGGGGGCAGAGTCCGTGACCTTCAAGAGCACGTTGTCTCGTAGGAAATCATTTATCGGTAGTTCCTGCGTGTTAGTGAAATGCATACGAGACAAATGATCCGCAACAGAGTTCTCTACTCCTTTTTTATCTTTTATTTCAATATGAAATTCTTGGAGTCAGAGGATCCATCGTATCAAGCAGGGTTTAGCATCTTTCTTAGTGAGCAGATATTTCAAGGCAGCATGATCGATGTAAACAATGATATTTGCTCCTACTAAGTAAGATCTAAACTTGTCTATAGCAATGACAATAGCCAGGAGCTCCTTTTTAATGGTAGCATAATTAAGTTGAGCTCCTGTTAGTGTCTTACTAGCGTAAGCGGTCGCGTGGTGCTTCTTATCCTTAGTTTGGCCTAGGACGGCTCCGACGGCATAGTCACTAGCATCACACATGATCTCAAACGGCAACGACCAATCCATGGGTTGGATTATTGGTGCTGAGATGAGTGCCTTCTTAAGAGTTTAGAAAGCGATCATGCACTCATTAGTGAAGTCAAAGGGTGCATCCTTAGCAAGGAGTCTCATGACGTGTCTACCGATTTGAGAAAAATCTTTGATGAACCGGCGATAGAACCCAGCATGGCCTAAGAAGCTACGGATTCCCTTAACATTGATAGAAGGTGGAAGTTTCTATATGACTTTGATTTTTACTCTATCCACCTCTATTCCTCTTTCAGAAATTAGATGTCCCAAAACGATGCCTTTAGAGACCATGAAATGACATTTTTCCCAATTAAGTACTAGGTCCTTCTCGGCACATCGCTCCAAGACCTTATCCAAGTTCTCTAGACAGTGATCAAAAGTTTTTCCATAGACGGAGAAGTCGTCCATGAATACTTCCATGATCTCTTCTATCATGTCTGAGAATATGGACATCATGCCCCTTTGGAATGATGCGGGTGCGTTACACAACCCGAACGACATTCTACGATAGGCATACGTTCCATAGGGGCATGTGAAAGTTGTCTTGTTCTGATCATCAGGATGGATGGGGATTCGATGATAACCAAAGTACCCATCAAGGAAACAAAATGATCTTTCTTTGTAGCCTTGTTGAGTTTCCGATAGTCAATACACATCCTCTATCCGGTAGGAAGACGCTTGGCTATTGCTTCGTCGTTCCCATTAGGGACGACCGTCATTCCTCCCTTTTTGGGCACAACTGAATGGGACTCACCCACTCACTATATGGCACAGGATAAATGATCCCGGCATGTAAGAGTTTCAGGACTTCTATCTTTACAACTTCCCTCATCGCATTGTTTAGCCTTCGCTGAGGCTCCCGTGTAGGTGGAATTTTAGAGTCTATGGGAATGCGATGGGTACAAAGAGCTGGGCTAATCCCCTTTAGGTCTTGGAGAGAATATCCAAGAATGGCTTTGTGTTTCTCTAGGATGGCGATGAGTCTCTCGGATTCCTCATCCGTAAGTTTGTCACTAATGATTACTGGAGACTCGGTGTCGCCATCGAGGAAGGCGTATCGAAGGCCTATGGGTAATGGTTTTCAGCTCGATTGGGGGTTTAGGAGGAGTCTCACACACAGATATATCTATGGGCTCGGAATCGTCCTCCTTGTCAGAGAGGAAATCTTTAGCGTCTTCCTCTAGGCGGGATTCGGGTGAGTCAAACATGAGAGTTCCCTTAACCTCCTCAACCGTCTCGGTCTCAGGGAGAGGATCCGTCTCTGTGTTCTTAACACTAGTGATCTCGAAAGAGAATTTATCCTTCCCATAGTGGATTTCCAACTCTCCTTGCATTCGGGCATCTACGAGCAATTTCTCTATAGGATGTCTGATCATGAGATCAAAGTCAGAGACTTCGAAGACATGAAAATCATGGATTGCTTTCACATCTCTATGTCTAATTGACACGTTCTTCAGCATCCCAATCCCTTCAAAATTGCACCACGGGGTGTATTAAAGAAGGTGTCGATTTGGACTAACAGTTCATCTCCCAAAAGATGCAAGGCATAATTTCTGAAAATGATGTTAGCTCCAACTGTGGGACTATAGAGGGCTCTTAACGAATTCCCCCTTATGTCGCATGGAATAGTGGATGGAGGGGAGCTAATCCGTAGAACTTCTGATGATAGCTCCAGCTCACTCGACCATTCATGAGCCATAATGGCAGTCAGCTCCCGGACAAATTCCTTAAGGAAGGAAACTTCCTGAGGATCGTAGGGAGGGACAGAATTCGTTAGTTTCCCTTGAGGACGACTCGAGGTACTTGGATGAATATAAAAAAGATCATCTCGAATCGGAAAGGCATTGTCCAAGGCTGAGTTTCTTCTTCCTTTGATGCCTATGGTTTAGGCAAGGACTTAGCAGCTGATTCTATAGGTGAAGAGGATGAAGCAATGGGCTCGGCTGCTAGCAAGTCCTTATGTGTAGACGGGTGCTCTTCTCGGGAGGTGTCGATATGATTTTCGAATGTGGGTTCCTCTGCGATCGTGTCTAAGAGTTTCCTACCTTTGGCTGGGGTTTTAAGAATGAATGACGCTCTAGCAGCCACGTCTAGATAGAGTGCAGATTCCTTGTCAAGACCGTCATAAAAGTGCTCAAGGAGCACATGCTCGGGTATTGACAAGTCAGGTCCAGAATCTGACAAAACCAAGATTCGAGTCCAAGCCGTACCTAGCGTTTCTCGTTCTATATGCTTGAAAGCGAGTACCTCTTTACGTAAGGCGACAATGCGGGGTCGATTGAAGAAAGTGAGACAAAACTTGTGTCTCAACTTTCTCCAACTTCTGTCAGAGCGTCTCATGCCATGGGCGGCGTAGCATCGTTTCGCATTTCCCAAAAGGGAAAACGGAAACAAGTTCCACCTAAAGGTGTCATGGTTCATGCTCGTGATGACGTAGCATGAGCATAACGACTCAAAATCTTGCAAATGGCGGTATGGGTTCTCACTATATAACCCAAAAAAGGAGACTTTTGAGCCAAGGTGAGAAGATCGGGACCGAACTCATAGCTAGATGAAAGAATTGGGTGTTATGAAGGTGGTGGCTCTAAGAGTTCGCCCTTAGGAGCGGAAAAGTCTTGGATAGAGATTGGCTCCATGATAACGGGGGTAAAGGTAGAAGAAAGCAAAAGGAAAAAGATACGAGGGAGACTAGGTACTTGACAGAAAAGCAACCGTTCCCCTGCAACGGTGCCAGAAAGCTTGTTGACGTTTCTTAATATTCACAGAGAATCTGCAAGCGCACAGATATCGTCGTAGCTCTCCCCTAAGAGTATTTCAAGGGTATCAAATCCAAGGAATGTGTGATCTCTATCTATAGGCTAACATGCCCAAGGTACTCCTATTACGATGCTAAGGATAAAGAGTATTCCTATTGAATAGTTCTCGTAGCGAGGAACTAGAACTACCTTTTTGTCACTCGCTTCGGGCATCGGCTTACACTACATCCACAGTGACTCTGGCTAACGGCTCTACGACTTATCCGAACATGGGGGAATTCAATGGAAAGACAGGGCTGTCACCACCAGCTAACTATCCCGGCCAAACCGTGGAATAAGATGCGCAAACAATGCGTAACCAGAAGCTAACACCACGCCTACCAACCGAAATCTACTCTGATCCGTCCACATATTGGGGCCCCCGTACGGCACTGCAGCACCCGTCTTAAGACAAGAGACGAACCCACGAGTGGGAGTTCCAACTCACACACTCTAGACTCGCACTCTATTCTCTAAATAGAATATGCATGAATACTCACTTTATTCTACCTGAGATATAGCAGCATTCCCCAAGGTACAAGCAAGAGAGGTGAGTGCCAACACCTTGGCACTCCTCTCCAAACTACCCCTCACTCTCTCCCTTACTCTAGCACTAACTAAGCAAGGCCTATGCAAGAGAGCTATTTAACTCAAGAGAGTTGCAAACTTTGACCCAGACAAACCGCCTTTGTAACCGTCCTTTGGACAGTGCCTGCTGTCACACCCTGAAATTATTGGATTTCAGGATGTGATTGAAAATAAAAATTAAACAATGATTTCTCATAATTTTAAAACTTTTCCAACACTTATTTGTTTAACAGGGAATTTAGTGCAGGAAAAATAGTTGCATTCATGCTGATGCATTTTGGTATTTCATGAGTGCTCAGGTTTTAAAATGTGTTTATGCATCGTTTAGGTTCTTCTGAGAATTTTCTGGACTTTTCCGGAATTTAATTCTCCTTTTTGCAGAGCTCTTTCTATTTATTAGAAGGCTCTAAAATTCTTCTCACGAGCTCCAGATATTTTATTTGGGTTCCTCGCATCCCAATCTACCTCTAGGAATTTTCCTAGAATTTTTGGGATTTTAGGGGTATTTTTAGTGCTTTAAAAACATTTTCAGGAATTCTCTGGATTTGTTTTTGCACTAAAAATATTTTTTTCTGGAAAATAAAAAGAAAAACCCTAACCCTAACGGATCGGGCCGAGCCACCTGTTGGAGGGTAGACTTCGGAAGCCCCCCAGGAGCGTTTGGCCGGGTGTTCAGCTCTTTCTACATTTGATGAAATTTCAGGGAAAGGAGCGGTCCGGAAGAAGGGCGTCAAGGAATGGACCTCGGATTCTGAAAATGCCCTCGGGTCCAGAGCCGGGGATGTTGGCGGATGGCGAGGAGCACCACAGGAATCCGAAGACACCTTCGGGAGAGCGAGCCGAGGCCTGCCTCGGCTTGTGAGCGAGGATCGCGGCGGGAGGCGATAAGTTCAGAAACCCGAAGCCACCTTCGGGTTCCCGGCGGGCCCCAAGCTGACGAAAGCGTTTCTGCGGGGTGTAAAGTCTGTAATGTCCTAGAATATTCAGGGAATCAAGCAGTTGCTTTGGACAGGATTGTAATTTTACTTGGCGTCGGTTCACCTTCCTATAAATAGAGGAGGGTTTGTAACAGAGGAGGAGGATCATTTTTTAATGAGTACAGACTTTTAACTTCGGAGTTTAAGGTGTTTATGTTACATTCATTTCCGAAGGGGCGAGCGATACCCTTCCCGCTCCCTCTTCGGATTCCACTGCGAGTTGTTGGTGGCAGAGTCCATTCCGGGGCCGTCCTACACCCAACAGTTTTTGGCGCCCGCCTCGTGGTAGTAACCCAAGACTAGGCATGGCTCAAACCAAGAAGAAACCATCGGGCGCAGTCAATGGAGCCGGCGCTTTGGAACCAGCCACTCAAGCAAACCCCGAAGGTATGACGAACAACGGCGAGCAGGCGGTACAACCGCAGGCAGTACCATGCTTTGAGGGCCCAGAGATCGCCATCGAGGACACAACCAACGGAGAATTTGAGGTAGGCCTCGAAGAAATTGGTGTGACAGCAGAAGACATAGCAGCTCTCCGAAGGGTACAAGAAACAATACGTAGGGCCTCAGAAGAAGCACGAAGAGCAGCAGCTATTTCGGCACAAGCAGACCCAACGATGCAGACGAGATCAAGAGGCATGGCCAAGGACAAGGGTCAGTTAACAGCAGATCAATTCAACGCTTAGAACAGAGCCGAGGCCTTAAGAGAACAGATGCTCAAATACGAAGCTTTACAACAAGAAATGACCAGGAGGAATGCAACATTCACCCTAGTAAGTAGCAGGGAAGATGATCAGTATGAAGGCATCCCTGAAAACCAGATGTGGCAAACCATTCAAAACATGCAGCGTCGCATTGATGAGTTGCAGAACCGAGTATTGGAGGAGTCAGAAAGAGCTCCGAGGCAACATAGTTCACGTTTCCACACAGGCAACAGAAACATATTTCCTGAGGTAGGGCCGCTATCTGCAGGATTGGAGATGACCCCTTGGCCACCTCGATTCAATGCCACAACCTTGCCATAGTATGATGGCGAATCTGACCCCAAAGAATTCCTTATGAAATATGAAGAAGTCGTCGAATCAAATGGAGGAGATTCAACGACAAAGGCAAAAGCCCTTGTTTTGGCACTCAAAGGGGCAGCACAATTCTGGTACACCAACCTTCCGAAGGGCCAGATAACAACTTGGCATGAACTCAGGGGCAGGCTGATATCAAGCTTCCGAGGAATGCAAGCTGAAGGTCTGTCTTCAAACGACTTCATGATATCGTGTGTCCAGGGTGACAAGGAATCTTTGCAACAATATATGCAACGAATCGTGAAATTAGCAGCCAGAGCCCCGAGGGTGAAAGAAGATAGCATCATTGACTACACTATCGCCGGTCTTCGTATTGGCCCATGCCAAGATTATCTAGAAAGAGCAAGGCCCGATACAGTGTGAGAACTATTCGAAGTCATGCAAGAATACTGTAAGTCAGATGAAGGGCGGAGGCGAAGAATCGAGCAGACGAATTTGTAGAAGAAACAAAGGGGGAACAATTATCAGCAAAGGCAGTGGCAGTCAGAGTCAAGCACAAGGCAGAATTTGAGGCCAGTGAACAGCATCACAAATCAACCACCCAATCAGCAATCTACACAGAACAATGGTCACAATACAATCAACCCTCAAACTCCAGAGGGGGCAGAAGCAACAGAGGAAGAGGGGGAAGAGGAGGCCGATGGGGAAAGACCCCATGGTGTTTCTTTCATGGCAAAGATATTGGCCACAGCACTCATGAATGTCCTCATGCTCTCCAGAAAAAGAAAGAATTCGAGGAGCAACTGAAAAATCCAAAGAGTCAATCCTTTAATGCATCGTCAATACCACAACAACCTCAGCCAAGCAACCGCTCTGTATCGTATGTCTCACCGAACTTCGTCCCACCACATCACTCATATTATTTCCCCCCTCAGCAATGCGCTTACTCTTCAGCCCCACAAATGCCACAGCTACCACCACCACCACCAATCCTAAGATATGATTCGTTGGGTTATCATACGGAGGTAAAGCCAAAAACAGAAAATGCTGGGCAAGGCAGCTCCGCGGGGGACATCGGAGACAACCCGCCAGGAATGGTCCATACCATAAATGCAATTTGTGGGGCCTCGAATGAGCCAGAATATATGGCGAAGAGGCAAAGGAAAGACGAGGCATGAAGTGTGAATCAGATCTGCTCTGGGCAAGTGTTCCGAACCCCATGGTCTCATATCCCCATAACTTTCAGTCAAGCCGATGTAAGACTCATGAAATACCCACACAATGACCCGCTCGTCATCCGAGCTAACATTGGACGCAACTCTCAGCACCGGCCGTACGGCAATGACGTCGGCAAAATTCTTGTTGACAATGGCAGTTCCGCAGACATCATCACCTGGAAATGCTTCGTGGAGATGGGTTTCAAATCCGAAGACCTGAAGGATGCAAAAAATCCATTGTATGGTTTCGGGGGCAAGAGGATAAACGCTAAGGGAAAACGTGACATTGATGTCACCTTCGGCTCTGGTCCCTCAAGACGTGTCGAAACAATCACATTCGACATTGTCAAGATTGATTACCCATACAACGCCATCTTCGGAAGAACAACAATAAACAGATTTTCGGCAGTGATCCACCAAGATTACCTCTGCATGAAGATCCCAACAAGCCAAGGCATAATTTCCGTGTACGGCAGTCAGGACGAAGCCAGAAGAGCCGAAAGAAACACAACTTTCGACGTCCAACACGTCCATGTCATCAACGATGAAGCCGAAGAAGAAAATGAAGATCCGGAGAAAATTCTAGAGGAACAAAAGAAAAAGCAAAATGCGGAACGGGTAGCTCCTTTTGAGCACACAAAGAAAATCCCATTGTGCGAAGATGTGCCGGACAAAACCGTCATCATAGGCAAAGAACATGGCACTGAGGAAGAAATCAGACTCATTGAATTCCTTCGGAATAACCAGGACGTTTTCGCTTGGTCGTCAAATGACTTAACAGGGGTCAACAGAAAAGTAATTGAGCACGAACTTCGCCTAGACCCGAAGGCAAAGCCGAAAAACAGAAACTCCATGTCATGTCCGAGGAACGGAAAAATGCAGCGCAAGCAGAGGTACAGAAATTACTAGATGCTCGAGTTATACGCCCTGTACAGTTCTCTCTGTGGCTAGCCAATGTCGTCATGGTTCCAAAGAAAAACGGACAGTGGAGAATGTGCATTGACTTCACCTGTCTAAACAAGGCTTGTCCAAAGGATGACTTCCCACTACCTCGGATAGATGTGCTCGTCGATCAGGCAGCATGTTGTGAAATGCTTAGCTTTCTGGATTGTTTTTCCGGTTACCACCAGATATGGATGAAGATGACAGACGAAGAGGCAACAAGTTTCACTACCCCCTTCGGAACTTACTGCTTTATCAAGATGCTAGAGGGACTCAGAAATGCAGGCTACACTTTCAGCAGGATGATCCAGAAGATTTTGGGATCTCAGCTGAAAAGAAATGTTTCTGCTTATGTTGACGACGTCGTCGTGAAAAGCAAGCAGAGGATAGACCACATCCAAGACCTTCAGGAAACTTTCTCCAACCTAAGAAGAAATGGTTTCAAACTGAATCCAGCAAAGTGTGTTTTTGGAATCACTAAAGGGAAACTTCTGGGTTGCCTAATCTCCAAAACAGGAATTCAGGCGAATCCTGAGAAAGTTGAAGCAATCAGACGGATGCAGCCACCAAAGACCAGGAAAGATGT
This sequence comes from Urochloa ruziziensis, assembly GCA_015476505.1. Taxonomy (NCBI): domain Eukaryota; kingdom Viridiplantae; phylum Streptophyta; class Magnoliopsida; order Poales; family Poaceae; genus Urochloa; species Urochloa ruziziensis. Next base: position 37,076,266 of record CM027119.1, on the reverse strand, counting down.
GCAGAAGCTCACTGGAAAAATTGTGGCACTTAACAGGTTCATTTCAAAATCAGTGGAACGAAGTCTGCCCTTCTTCAAGGCACTCCGGAACACAGCAAGTTTCCAGTGGGGTCAAGAACAACAAAAAGCCTTCGAAGAACTAAAACAATACATAGAGAATCTTGCTGTTCTTTCCAGCCCAACCCCAGGATCTCTATTGATGCTTTACATTGCATCCTCGGATACAGCATTGAGTGCAGCTCTAGTAGAAGAAAAAGAAGTTAAAGGGGTACTGACACAGGTCCCAATCTACTTTGTTTCAGAGGCTCTCTCAGGTTCCAAGCTGTTTTACTCAGAGATGGAGAAAATGGCGTACACAGTAATCATGGCCAAGAGAAAGCTGCGTCATTACTTCCTCAGCCACAAGATTCTTGTACCAACCTCGTATCCACTACGAGACATGTTCGAGAACAAGGAATCCTCAGGCAGGGTCGAAAAATGGGCAGTAGAGTTACAAGAGCATTTTGTCGATTTCATTCCGCGAACAGCAATCAAATCACAAGTCCTGGCAGATATTGTAGCAGACTGAATGCCTTCCAATGAGGCAATTTCCAGACCAATTTCAGAATCCTTGTGGGAAATACAATGTGACGGAGCTTACTGCGACTGAGGGTCAGGAGCATCCGCAATAATTCTGTCTCCATCAGGAATCAAGCTTAGATATGCTATTCGCCTGGACTACGACAACTGCACAAATAACATCGCAGAATATGAGGGGCTGCTGTTGGGGCTTCGGAAGGCAAGGGCACTTGGAGCACGCAGAGTCTTCATAAACACTGATTCCGAGCTGATTGCAGGGCACAAGGATAAGTCATACAAAGCTAAGCATCCAGAGCTAGTAAAATATTTAGCAGCTGTGAGGTCGATGGAAAAATACTTTTTCGGGTTCACAGTGAAAAATTATCCGAGGTCTAGAAATAAAGAGGCAGACGATTTAGCAAAGGCAGCAGCAAGTAAATCCCCTCTACCTTCGGATGTATTTTACGAAGTGCTCAAGCAGAAATCAGTTCTCGGCGACGAGGCCCCTGTCAGGTACATAAACGCAATTCAGAGTGAAGATTGGAGAGCCCCGCTTATGGCTTTCATAAGGGGACACTTCGAACCCGAAGATGAGGCAGAAAAGAAGAAAATGGAAGCAAAGGCCAGAAATTACTGCATAGTGGATGGAAAATTGTACCGAAAGGGAGTCTGCGCACCACTGCTCAAGTGCATCTCTGTTGAAGAAGGCAAGGAATTGCTCCTGGAAATTCACAGCGGGATGTGTTCATCACACATCAAAACAAGAGCCCTCGTTCAGAAAGCTTTCAGGCAAGGTTTCTACTGGTCATCAGCAGTGTCAGACGCAGACGAAATTGTTAGAACCTTCAACAACTTTCGCATGCACACATCATACAAGCATTACCCAGCAAACAAAGTACAACTCATACCCCCTATTTGGTCGTTATCCAGATGGGGAATAGATATCATGGGACCACTCCCGAAAGCCCAGGGGAATCTAACCTATGCAATCGTGGCTGTAGAGTATTTTTCCAAGTGGATCGAGGCAAAACCAGTGCAGAAAATCACATCCGCCTCAGTTCAAAAATTCTTTTGGCAAAACATCGTATGTCAGTTCGGAGTACCCAGGGAAGTAACAGTTGATAATTGCAAGCAATTTGACAGCGAGTCTTTTCGCAATTTCTGGCAGGGCCTCAGAACTAAACTGTGCTTCGCTTCCGTGTATCACCCGCAGTCCAACGGGGCAATTGAAAGAGCAAACGGAATCATCTTTTCTGGCGTCAAGAAAAACATCACCGGCCTCCCGAAAGGAAAATGGGTAGATGAATTGCCAAGGGTCATATGGTCCCATAACACCACAGAATCAAGAACAACAAAGTTCTCACCATTCAGGCTGCTGTACGGAGAAAAAGCCATGACACCAGAAGAAATCAAGCACGAGTCTTGGAGAACAGAAGAACCAAATCAAGACACAACCCTCATGGAAGTAACACTAGTGGAAATCCTAAGGGAAGAAGCCTCCAGGAACCTCGAAAGCTATCGAGAAGAAACCAAGAGGTGGAGGGACAACAAAGTAAAACCGAGGGGCATCCAGACAGGAGACATGGTACTCAGGAAAATCCCCAAGGGAAAGTACAAGGAAAAACTCAATCCAAAGTGGGAAGGGCCGTTCCTCGTGTCAGAGACCTCAAGACCATCAGCTTTCAAGATACAATCACTGGACGGAGTCGATGACCCGTACCCGTGGAACGAAGACATGCTGCAATGCTATTACATTTAGGGAGCTAAGGGCTCGAAAATTGTATCCTACAATTCTCTTTATAGTTCCTCCTTTTGTAATTTCTCCTTTTCTTTTTTGTAATGAGGAGTCCGTACTCTTTGCCTCACAGGGGAAGCTTTCAAGTTGCATTTCATAAGCAATTCGGAGGTGTGAGGTTTTTAATGAGGCGGATTTCCTGTGTAACCCCCTGTGCAATATAAACAAGGCATCCCCAAGAAAACAAAATCTCGAAGCAACAAACCACTTCGTAAACAAAGCAGAGTTGTGTTCGGAAAACAGATGGTTCAAAGACCAATATGAGTTAAGCCTCGGAGCGCAGCATTGGCCCGAGCGCAAAAGTCTTAACTCATGCGCGAAAAACGCGACAAAACATTCCACAGTGAATGAAGGGGAAACACGCCCCTGGGCCCGAACAAAACGAAAATGGTACCGAAAACTTAAAAACTTCTGACGGGAAGGAATATGCACCGCATTCTCAAAAATCTGCCCGCCCTGATAGAGCTGAAGTGCCCGATCTTTCGGTGAGTGGAGATAATTTTGAATTGGGCGGAAGTAGACCCTCACGATCCGACTACGACGAGCGAACCCGAAGCGCCAATGCAATCGCTGAACCAACTCCCTGTGGTTACCGACCTTGTTGAAGCAAGATCAGCCTGATCACAGAGATCAATTCCTATGTGTAATCGAAGAACGAACAAGAACGAGAGGCGAGCAATCTTATTATCACTCGAAGGTGGAGTTCTGAATCACGAGGACAGCACGTATTTGTGCGGCCGTGAATGTAGCTAAAAGCTAGATGTAAAACAAAACTCAAGGATGCTAATGACGGCTATAGGGTTTAATAGCACGGCCACAAGGGAGTTGGGGTCGTGCTACAACCCTAGGACGCGTCCCTAATGGACCCAACTCGATACACGGCCCATTGGGCCAAAATAAGGTGACGCAGCACCTTGGACAGAAAACAGTCTGAGTCAAAATGACGATTGTGGCCGCCTCGGTGAAGATATGACTGTGATTCTGGATCCATCTGAAAGTAGACTTGATAATCTTTCCATCAAGTACTTGATCGCGCAAAACGGAGTCCGGATGAAGCCGTGGTAGCCGTCACAAGTTGACATTCGTGCGCAGTCCGAATCCAGCCACATATCCTTCACTCTTTAGCACCATGACGTAGTTCAACTCTCTTGCACGAGCCCGAGTGATTGGCCCTGAAGGTGGTGCTTGGGGTGAAGGTGCTGCTGGTATAGATGTACTGGTGATGTCCTCATCATCCTCCCCTTCTTGAACTGAAGTCGTCCTCGACGGCAACTCCTCATCCTCGCCCACATATGGTTTCAAATCTGCAACATTAAAACTAGTGGAAACACCAAACTCCGCAGGCAGGTCAATGACATAAGCATTATCATTAATCTTGGTTAGCACTTTAAAAGGACCAGCAGCATGAGGCATTAATTTAGAACGACGCAAAGTAGGAAAACGATCCTTCCTCAAATGCAACCAAACCATATCACCGGGTTCAAAAGTAACATGTTTTCTTCCTTTACTACCAGCAACTTGATACTTAGCATTAGTAGCAGCAATGGTTTGTTGTGTTTGTTCATGTAGGTTAATCATATGGTCAACATGTTCAACGTCATCAATATGTGGGGCGTCCACAGCATCAAGCGAAAATAAATCAATAGGCGCCCAAGGAATATAACCATAAACAATCTGAAAAGGGCACATCTTTGTAGAAGAATGTGTTGCATGATTATAAGCAAACTCAACATGAGGTAAACAATCTTCCCAACGGTTCAGATTTTTATCCAAAACAGCCCTAAGCATGGTTGACAAAGTTCTATTGACCACTTCAGTTTGTCCATCAGTTTGTGGGTGACAAGTTGTGCTAAACAGCAATTTAGTGCCTAATTTGTTCCAAAGAGATCTCCAAAAGTGACTTAGAAAATTAGCATCACGATCAGACACAATTGTTTTAGGAACACCATGTAAATGAATAATCTCCCTAAAGAACAATTCAGCAACATTACTAGCATCATCAGTTTTATGACAAGGAACGAAATGAGCCATTTTAGAAAATCTATCAACAACCACAAAAATGTTGTCCATCCCCTTCTTAGTTCTAGGCAATACCAAAACAAAGTCCATAGAAATATCAAGCCAAGGTAAAGTAGGGACAGGCAAAGGCATATACAAACCATGGTTGTTCAAACGTGACTTAGCTTTCTGACAAGTAGTGCATCGTGCAACAAGACGCTCAACATCACGACGCATCCGGGGCCAAAAGAAGTGAGCAGCCAACACCTCATGTGTCTTGTAGACTCCAAAGTGGCCCATGAGACCACCTCCATGCGCTTCCTGTAACAACAAAAGACGAACCGAGCTTGCTGGAATACACAGCTTGTTAGCGCGAAACAGGAACCCATCCTGCATATGAAATTTGCCCCAAGGTTTGCCATTCATACAATGTGTAATAGCATCATTAAAATCAGCATCGTTGACATATTGATATTTCATAGCTTGCAAACCAAAGATCTGAAAATCTAATTGGGATAGCATAGTATATCGACGAGATAAAGCATCAGCAATGACATTTTCCTTCCCATTCTTGTGTTTAATGATGTAAGGAAAAGACTCAATAAATTCTACCCAATTAGCATGACGACGGTTCAGATTAGTTTGGGTACGAATATGTTTTAAAGCCTCATGATCAGAATGGATTATAAACTCACGATGCCACAGATAGTGCTGCCAAGTTTGTAAAGTACGCACTAAAGCATAAAGTTCTTTATCATAAGTAGAATATCGC